>JARQOD010000006.1:161963400-162030907 GCA_033576555.1 Oophaga sylvatica | reverse complement strand
TTCCAGAGTAGGGGGATTTAGGGAGAAATTTGAAGGATTGTGTTAAAGGAAAAGAGAGGGTAAGAGGAGATCTTGTGAGAGTCCTCTAGTTAATTTTTTTTATTTTTTTTCTTCCAGGCAGAGCATTCAATTTGGTTTCCTTTCCCTTAATAAACTCTCGCTTTTTCGCTATAATAAGGCGTTACTCCCCTTTTTGGTACTTGCCTCCCATTTCCCTGAGGGTTGTCAACCTTGGATGTACGGGGCTGTGCGCTCTGCCTGTTTCTCAAAGTATTCGGTTTTGGTACCCGGTTTGCCTCTAGCTTGAGTTTCTCTGAATTAGACAGACATTGAGGTTATAGGGGAGGTGCCCATGACCCTCTTCAGGGTTAGGGTCACTCTGAAGGCTCAAGGCCTTCCGGGGTTCTTCTCAGGAGTCGGCCCTGCCTTATAAAGCTTGACTTGTTCGGTGCTTCCTTTTTCAAGCTTTACGGGACCCCACCTTTGCTTCTAAATACAATTGGGGGAAAGAAAAACTGCGGCGCAAATGTTAAAATTGTTAAAATATTCGGGTAACCGATATATTTATTTCCACCCTGGACGTTTTGGGGACGTCCCACGGAACCTCTGTCCCCCAATAACTAACAAGAAATAAGGATTTTTTTACCACTGTTAAAATCTCTTTCATTATTTCCCTTTGTGCTTTAATTCCTTTTGCTTTCTCTCCCACTGCATTTTGACTAAAACTGAGGAGTGTGATGCTAGCAGGCAAGGAGCCAGTTTCAATTAGTGGCATTAATAGTGGCAGCCTCCAGGTGGCAGCAGACTATCTCAACTGTGTCCCCCAATGAAGACTACGAGAAAGGGATTTTACGATGAGTAGTGTTGAGCATTCCGATACTGAAAATGTTGGGTATCGGCCGATATTCGCTGTTCAGAATTCCTATTCTGAGATCCGAATTTTTTGTCATATCGGGATACCGGAATCGGAGTTTTCCTTAAAGTCTATGCGGAGTTCCTGTGTCACAGAAAAAGTACGTGACACAGGACTTCCCGAAAGTGTCACTGTCCATGTCGGTCGGGTCTGTCAGGTGTCAGCAGCACTTACCTGACAGAGACCCCGGCGGTTACGTCCATCCATCCAGGCCGCCATCACCCTTCCCTGGCGGTCCGTGCAGCTTCTCGCGATAACTGCAGTGACGCCGGGTACTGCGTAATCTCGGCCAGCTGTACTCTCGCGACAGCTGGCCGTAAACCAGTCCGATGACGTCACCGCCGGGGAATCTCTCAGGTAGCAAGCTCTGTACATCTGGATGCCATGCTCAGCCTGGCATGCAGATGTAGCAGGACGGACTCGTCGTGGGACATCTTGATTTTGACTGCGTCGGACAGGGAGTATTTGGTTGGTTTTGTTATTTTTTTTTTTTTTACAGGAGAACGATGGCGTCGCAGATACGTACAATAAAAAAAATGAAACTGTGGTGTTTTATTTCATTAAAAGACTTTTCTGGCTGTGTATTTTTAAAAAAATGTACAAACTATGATAATAATGGATCGGTGTTTATTGCCTCCCATTATTAACCGGGCTTATTGTCACTGATCAATCAAAGGTGACATTAACCCCTTATTACACGCTTGCCACCGCTAACAGGGAGGGGAAGAGCCGGGTAAAGTGCCACATTGGCGCATCTTGGATGCGCCAATTGTGGGGCTGCTGCAGCCTGGTTTTTTTAGGCTGTTGAGGCCAAAATCCATGGGCCTTGACAGTCTTTTAAATACCAGGCCGCAGCAGTCTTGCTTTTTACTTGGTGGTTAACAAAAATAGGGGGACCCCCACGCCATTTTTTTTTCGAAGGGATCCCCTATTTTTGTTAACCAGCCAAGCTAAGCAGACTGCTGTGGCCTGGTATTGGCTTGCAAGGTTCATGGATATTGGATCCTACCAGCCTGAAAAACCAGGCCTCAGCAGTCTGCTTCATCTGGTGGTTAACAAAAATAGGGGGGGACCCCACGCCATTTTTTTTCGAGGGATCCCCAATTTTGTTAACCAGCCAAGTAACAGACTGCTGTGGCCTGGTATTATCAGGCTTGCAAGGGTCATGGAATGGGCCCTTACAGCCTGAAAAACCAGGCCTCAGTAGTCAGCTTTATCAGGTGGTTAAAAAATAGGGGGGACCCCACGCCATTTTTTTTTTTCGGGAGTGGATCTCCAATTTTTGTTAATCAGTTCACTCAGGTCACTGGGATTCCCTCTGACATTACTGATTGCTGTGGGCGTCCCTGGCTGACCTGAAGTGAAGTGGGAAGCAATCAATTATGCTAACCACTTTCCTCTCCTGTCAGCCAGGAGAGGAGATGATTCAGTCGGGTGTTTAATGTGAGGCTGTCAGCATTAGCTGCGGTCCCTGCAGTAAACATTAACCCTTTCAGAAGGATTACATCGGGGACCTGAACTGAAACATCGGATAGGTAAGATAATGTTGCTTTATTATTTTTATTTTTATTACAGGTGTAACAAGGGCTTCACAAGGAATGGCAGTAAAAAAAAATATGGTCAAAAACTGTGTGTTTATTTCATTAAAAAGATTTTTAATTTAAAGTGTGTGTGTTTTTATTTCTACTAATAGGATTAATAATTGAAGTTGTCTAATTGACAGCTCTCAATTATTACTGGCTTAAAGTCACCTTTCAATAGCAGGTTGCTTTAACCCCCCTTTTTAACTCATTCGCCACCGCTACAGGGCAATGGGAATAGACGGGGCAAAGTGCCAGAAAGGGCGATTTATTATAGATTGCTTGTCGGGTGGTCCCTCTCTGGGCTATTATTTATCTGCCCCACTCGCTGCTTTGTCTTTGGTTGAGAAAATGGACGGGAGCCCCGCATTTTTTTCAACAATTTTACACCTCTATATATATTATATTAAATATATATATATATAAATATAATACATGTCATTGTGACACACATATATATTATATTTATAGTACATAACACTTCTACATAGTATAATAGCCGCTATTCAATTGCCGACTTTGTGAAATTACAGGACCCGACCTGAAATGACACATGGTTTACATAGAGGTTAACCATGTCATTTTATGTAGTTTGATATAGTTTGTAGTTTTCACACTAACAATTACATGGTGTATGTGTGCAAAATTTGACACATGTGGGGTTAATTAAAGGTGTAAATTCGTAGCCAAAAAAATGCGTTTTTTGTTACAACGAATTTACACCTTTAATTAACCCTACATGTGTCAAAATTTTGCACACATACACATGTAAGGCTAAGTTCACACGTTGCGGAATTGCCACGGAAATTTCCGCGGCAATCCCGCACTTCTCCCGCAGGAAATACGCACGTTTTTTGTATGTTTGATTCCCGCCAGAATAATGCGTTTGCAAGCGTAATTAGCTTGCAGAATGCTAGCGTTTTCCTAGCGATCTGTTGCATCTCTTGGAAAACTGATGACAGGTTGGTCACACGATTCACACATAGTGTTTGACACGTGTGACCAACTTTTTACTATTGATGCCGCTATGCCGCATCAATAGTAAAAAGATCTAATGTAAAAATAATAAAAAAAAATAATAAATAATGATATTCTCACCTTCCGGCGTCCCCCGCAGCCTTCCCGCCTCTCAGCGACGCTCCCGGCAACTCGCGGTCCCAGGATGCATTGCGACAAATCACACCGATGAGTAGCATCTCGCGAGACCGCTATGCCATCTGGGTGATTCTCGCAAAGGACTCTTGGGACCGTAAGTTGCCGGGAGCGTCGGCTGAAGGCGGGAAAGCTGCGGGGGACGCCGGAAGGTGAGAAATATAATTATTTTTTATTTTAATTATTGTTTTTAACCAGGGATATGGTACCCAGGGCCTGGAGGAGAGTCTCCTCTGCTCCAGACCTGGGTACCATCCCACATGAACCGCTTACATTGCGCATAGTGGGCATAGCCACATGCGGAAAGTAAGCGGTTCAATGCATTCCTATGGGGGCGGAATCACCGCGGTTACGCTAAATTAATGAACATTTTGCTAGATTTTCCGCAAAGCGTTTTTTGCGCGGAAAATACGCAACATGTGTGCAAAACATGCGCAATCAATTAACAAGTATAGAATGCTTAATGCTTGCGTTTTTTTCGCGGTTTAAACCGCGGAAAAACGCGAAAAAAACGCAAATTTTCCCTGATCGTGTGCACTTAGCCTAATTGTTAGTGAAAACCATATATCAAACTACATGAAATGACATGGTTAACTCTATGTAAACATGTGTCATTTCATGTCGGGTGGTTCTGTATTTTTGCCCGGCAATTGAATCAGAGGCATTTTACTAGTAGAAGTGTATGAAAAATATATATATATATTATATATTATATAATATATAATATTATATATATATATAATGTCCAATGACATGTGTGTGTGTATATATATATATATATTATATATATATATATATATATATATATATATATATATATATGTATTCTTTGTGTGTATATCTAGTGTGTAGAAGGAAAGAAAGAGGTTTTTTTATTACATATTTCTGTCCCATTGACTTGCATTGGGTTTTCCGTATCGGATCGGCGATACCAGATACTTTCTGAGTATCGGGCCGATCTGATCCGATATTTCGGGATATCGGGCAGTATCGCTCAACACTATGAGTTAAAAATCATTCTTTTTTTAATTTTCTCATCCAACTTTGCGGTTAATTCCTGGAAAGCACCATAAAGGTCATCCAAGTACCTGATAACAGTTTGTAATATGTTGCAGGTTCGGTTTTTAAAATAATATCACTTTGGCAGTTTTTTAATATAATGTATCATAAATTCACATAAAAACTGAATTAGGTCCCTAAAATTGTAAATTTCTTTGAAATAACCCTTCTAAAATCCTAACAAAATGACGAACATTTTCATACATGGCGTTGATGAAAGGCGACAATAAGGTAAATGTTATATATTAACTATTTTATGTGGTGTAACTACAGCGTGGGCCATTTATATGGATACACCTAAATTAAATGGGAATGGTTCTGATATCAACTTCCAGTTTATGGCACATTAATATATGGGGGGGGAAAACTTTTCAAGATGGGTGGTGACCATGGCAGCCATTTTGAAGTCTGCCATTTTGGATCTAACTTTATAAATGGCCCACCCTGTATCTGGAATAAAGTTAAATATTTAAAACTTTAAAAAATTGTATTTTTTTAAAAAAAAGGTTTGTCAAATTTCCATTTTCATTAATAAATACAAACATAGTTACCTAATTTTTACCACTATCAAAAATATAATCTGTCACAAAAACAGTCTCAGAAAACAGGGATACATTGAAACATCAGAGTTATTGCCAGATAAATTGACACTTAGCAAGAATTGAAAAATTTGTTTAAGTAAAGACTTTTAATAAGCCAAGGTTTTTGAAGCAGTTTTTTTTTTCCTTTTTCTCCAAGAGGTTAATTGAAGTGGGCTGTGGAAGATGCTAAGCTGGCATTTAAAATGAAGGTTATATAACCATGCCAACTATTCAATGAAGAAATCTATTTTCCTCTTGTTTAAAATGGTAAGTACACAATGCAAAAGATACAAGATGTTAATGAAAAGCTTATTATCCATTACAGTGCAAGGATGTAGTGTTCCCTCTGTAGATCCACTCAGGTTAAAAAATAAATAAAAAATTGGGGGTCCTTACTACAATGTACTGAGACACTAAAATATTAAAGTATGACAAACAAATGTTTTTTTTATGTCCATATTTGGGTTTTGCAATCTATGGCAGAATAAAGAATTATAATTTAATTTGTTTTAATGAGAATAGTGTTTGGTCAAAACGCCACCTTGTATTTTTATGTAGCTTTTTATATTCATGAGTGCTTTGTTTATCCACGCAAGACTTGTAGAATCTACTGCATTGAAGAAAGCTATAGAAACTGTTTATGCAGCTTATTTGCCAAAAAATACTCATCCTTTCTGTACCTGAGTAAGCATTGCATCTCAATTAGCTTTGCTGTGATGTAAAGTACTGTGATTAAAAGCAAGAGATATAGGTGTATTTAGTGTGTATTGTGTATGATATACAGTATTATCTACATATATCCTCTCTTTATATTATATATCTCTCTCTATATATATATTATTATATAAATTATATATGTACAGTACAGACAAAAGTTTGGACACACCTTCTCACTCAAAGATTTTTCTGTATTTTCATGACTATGAAAATTGTACTTTCACATGAAGGCATCAAAAACTATGAATTAACACATGTGGAATTATATACGATACTTAACCAAAAAAGTGTGAAAAAACTGAAAATATGTCTTATATTCTAGGTTCTTCAAAGGAGCCACTTTTGCTTTGATTACTACTTGGCACACTCTTGGTGGTCCAACTTTTGGTCTGTAGTGTGTGTGTGTGTGTGTGTGTGTGTGTGTGTGTGTGTGTGTGTATATACTATATACGTATATACTCGTGTTTAAGCCGAGATTTTCAGCCCATTTTTTAGGGCTGAGAGTCCCCCTCTTGGCTTATACGCGGGTCATATACAGGGGTCGGAGGGGGAGCGGGGGTGTCGGATCATACTCACCCCTCCGCCGGCGCGGTCTCTGCAGCCCCCCTGCTTCTCCCACGATCTTCGGCTCCTTCCTGCAGCGGGTCACATGTAACGCTCATTAAGTCATGCATATGCACATATTCATGACTTTAATAGAGCGGTGTGACCGCTGTAGGAAGGAGAGCTGCGGAGGACCGCCGGGAGAAGAGGAGACGCTGGCAGACAGTGACGCGCCGGCGGAGGGGTGAGTATAGCGAATTCACCTGTCCCACAGTCCACCACTGCGCGCTGCTCGACCTCCTCGTCCGACTCTGGAGTTCAGGAGAGGAGTGATGACGTCATTAGTGCGCGCTGCCCCCAGCCTGATCATTCACTGCCAAGGACCGGGAGCAGCGCGCAGCGGTGGAACGGTCCGGTGACAGGTAAATATCTCAGGTGCCGGGTCTTGAGCTACGGTGACAACCGGCACCTGGCCCCCGCGAGAGGGTGAGTATGTCATTTTTTTTTGCAGCAGCAGCGCGGCAGCATAATGGACCAACTATGGGGCATAATCTGTGGAGCATATGGGGCCTAATCTGTGGAACATATGGGGGCATAATCTGAGAAGCATATGGGGGCCTAATCTGTGGAACATATGGGGGCAAAATCTGTGGGCATATGGGGGCCTAATCTGTGGAACATATGGGGGCATAATCTGTGGAGCATATGGGGGCCTAATCTGTGGAAACATAGGGGGGCATAATCTGTGGAACATATGGGGCATAATCTGGGAGCATATGGGGCCTAATCTGTGGAGCATATTGGGCATAATCTGTGCAGCATAATCTGGGATCATAGGGGGGCATAAGCTGTGCAGTTTAGGGGGGCCAATCTAGGGGAATAATGATTTTTCACCCTAGGCTTATACGCGAGTCAATACGTTTTTCCCCAGTTTTTTTTGTGGCAAAATTAGAGGGGTCGGCTTATACACGGGTCGTCTTATACATTGAGTAAACGGTGTGTATATATACACATACACACACACTAAACACACTCCATTTTCCAAAAGCGGATGCTGTATAACATGCAAAAAAGCCTAGATCAAAACATACCAAAAATGCTGCAGTCTTCTTGGGCACAGCTCATTTAAAATACACTGTGTTCCAAATTATTATGCAAATAATATTTTATCAGACTTTCCCAAATTATCTATATGAATTGCAGTCAATTGTAATTTTCCAGTCAAATAACTATTAGAGTACAATTGAAAGGTTTTTTTTACAAACTGCTATGATAACAGTATATTTTTTAAAAAATAAAACACTCAAGCTGCACTCAAAATGCATGTTCCAAATTATTATGTACAGCAGAGTTTTCAACCTTTTCATTTTAATAAAGAACAAAAAATGGTCAGTTTTCAAATTATAAGCATTAGCAGGTTATTACAAACCAAAATCAAACAGTTTTCAACTCAAAACTTTATTCTAGGTGATGTTACATTTGCACATAGGACCCCTTGTTCGAAAGGAGCTTCTGAACTCTCTCGTCCATTGAATTTGTCAGGGTTTTGGATGGTTTCTGCTTCAATTGTTTTGCATGAGGACAGAATACCCTCCCAGAGCTGTTGCTTAGATGTGAACTGCCCTCCCACCATCATAGACACTCCTTTTGATGATGCTCCAGAGGTTCTCAATGGGGTTGAGGTCAGGGGAGCATGGGGGCCACACCATAAGTTTGTCCCCTTTTTATGCCCATAGCAGCCAGAGATGCAGATTGGTTATGTGCAGCATGAGACGGTGCATTATCATGCATGAAAATTATCTTGCTGCGGAATGCATGGTACTTCTTCTTGATCCATGGCAAAAGTGCTGTTTGAGAAACTCAACATACACTATGGAGTTCATCTTTACCCCTTCAGGGATCCAAAAGGGGCCGACAATCTCTCTCCCCATGATTCCAGCCCAAACGTTACTCGACCTCCTCTTGTTGGTGCCGTAGCCGTGTTTGCATGGGTGTCCATCAACCAGCCATCCTCCACTCCATCCATCTGGACCATCGAGCGTTGCACGGCACTCATCGGTGAGCAAAACAGTTTTGAAGTCAGTCTTCATGTATTGTTTGGCCCATGGAGCCGTTTCTGCTTGTGTGCAGTAGATAGAGGAGGTCGACAGGATGGCTTACGCACAGCTGCAAACCTCTGAAGGATCCTGCATCTTGTTGTTCGGGGGACGTTGTAGGCACCAGCAGCTTCAAAAAACTTGTCTGCTGCTATGACAAGGCTTTTTTGCCGCTGCTCTTTTAACCTGACGTAATTGCCTGTAGGAAAGAGTCCTCAATTTTCCTTATCAGCACGCACACGTGTGTACTGTGAATCAGCTACATACTTCTTGATTGTGCGATGATCACGATGAAGGTCTTGGCAATGTTGATTGTATCATGCCTTGACCTAACACTCCACAATTTGTTGCTTCTCAGCAGCCGACACATCCTTTTTCTTTCCCATTTTGGCAGAAAATGTAGGCTGCTTAATAATGTGGGACAGCCTTCTTAAGTAGTCTTGCCTTTCATTGGACACACCTGCCAAACTAATTAGCACAGGTGTCTGCAATTGCTTACAGTGATATAAGAGCCCTGACACACATCACCATCAATGAGTTTAAATGACAAACAAAAAAATTCTTACCTTATCACTCCTAAACAATTTTAGCATAATAATTGGAACACAGTGTAGATTGAAGCAAAATGTAAAACTGCTTTATGATCAGATAGATTACCTTATATACTCGCGTATAAGCCGAGATTTTCAGCCCATTTTTTTAAGGCTGAAAGTCCCCCTCTCGGCTTATACGAGAGTCATATAAACCTGGGGGTCGGCGGGGGCTGAGGTGTCAGATCTTGCTCAACCCCCCCACCCCGCGTCTCTGCAGCCCCCCTGCTTCTCCCACGATCTCAGGCGCCTTCCTTCAGCTGTCACGTGGTATCGCTCATTAAAGTCATGAATATGCGCATATTCATGATTTTAGTGAGCGTACCACGTGACCGCTGAGGAAGGAATAGCTGCCTGAGACCGCGGGAGAAGCAGGGGGCTGCAGAGACGCTCCAGGAGGGGGTAAGTATTGTGATATTCACCTGTCCGCAGTCCACCGCTGCACGTCGCTCTAAACTCTGCGTCCTCTGGCTGTGACTTTCAGGTCAGAGGTGCATTGACGTAGTTAGTGCGCCCTGCAACCTGCCTGAGCATTCACTGACGGAGTACCGGAAGACAGCGGCACGCAGCGGTGGACTGGGGACAGGTGAATATCTCAGGTGTCGGGCCCTGAACCAACGGTGACACCGGCATCTGTCCCCCATAGCGCGCCAGTGTCCCCGCCTGCTCAGGACACAGGCACACAGACGCATATATGTGTATGTGTATATATACAGAGGTTGGACATAATAATGGAAACACCTGAAAACATCAACAAAAGTTAGTTTAATATGGTGTAGGTCCACCTTTTGCGGCGATTACAGCCTCAATTCTCCGAGGTATGGATTCATACAAGGTGTGAATTGTTTCCAAAGGAATTTTAGCCCATTCTTTCAGTTAAAACACCTTCCAGTTCTTTGAGCGACGATGGCGGCGGAAATCGACGTCTAACTTGAATCTCTAAAATCGACCATAAATGCTCAATAATGTTGAGGTCTGGGGATTGTGGGGGCCAGATGAGATACTCAACTTCATTAGAATGTTCCTCGTGCCATGCTTTAACGATTCTAGCTGTATGAATGGGTGCATTATCATCCTGTAAGATGGCGTTCCCCTCCGGGAACAGTGCTTTAAAACCGTAGGATGCACTTGGTCACCCAAATGCTAAATAATCGCGGCTGTTAATTCTTCCATGAAGGGATATCATGGCCTGCAGATCTCCATGAAATAGCACCCCAGATCATCACAGAACCTCCGCCATATTTTACGGTTGGGAGAAGGCAGTCTGGATGGAATGCTTCTTTCGGCTGTCTCCAAACGTACACCGCGGCCGGAGGTCAGAAATAGGGTAAACGATGATTCTTCTGAGAATATCACGTTTCCACTGCTCGAGGGACCAATTCTGGAGGTTTCTTCACCACTCTAAACGCTTGGAAACATTGGTCATTGAGAGCAGCGGTTTTCGAATTGCAGCTCTTCCGTGGAATCCAGATTTGTTCAGCTCCTGACGAAAAGTTTTCGTGGAAACTGGGTTCTGTAGGTGTTCATTGAAATCAACAGTGATTTTCGGAGCCGTGGTCTTGCGATCCTCTCTCACAATTCGCTTTAGAGTCCGACAGTCTCTCTGTCAACTTCGACTTTCGGCCGGCCCTGTGCTTTGCTGCGGACGTTTTTCCTTTCTTTCAAACGCAGACATTACTTTGGAGACAGTACCTCTTGACACGCCAAGCATTCGGGCACTTTCGGTTTCACTAGCGCCTGCCATACCAGCACCAACAATTTAGCCTCTTTGAAATCCGAGAGGTCTGCCATTGGTATCAGGCTCTCATCAATGTTCTTACAATTATGCAAAACAAACAGTTAATTTACATACACATATTCCATAACACAAATAATCAACTACAAAACATTACCATATGTCACGGTTTGCATGTTTATAACATGTTCGAAGATTATGATGCCAAAACGTTAGGTGTTTCCATTATTTTGTCCAACCCCTGTGTGTATATGTATATATATATATATACACACACACACACGAGTATTTACGGTGTATATGTATTATTATTTATATAGCACCATTAATTACATGGTGCTGTACATGAGAAGGGGTTACATACAAATTACAGATATCACTTACAGTAAATAAACTAACAATCACAGACTGATTCAGAGGGGAGATGACCCTGCCCTTGCGAGCTTACATTCTGCAGGATGGTGGGGAAGGAGACAGTAGGTTGGGGGGTTGCAGTCGCTCCGGTGATGGTGAGGGCGGTAGCTCCGGTAGTGGTGAGGAGGCAGCGGGGTCATTGCAGGCTGTAAGCTTTCCTGAACAGGTGGGTTTTCAGGTTCCGTCTGAAGGATCCAAATGTGGTTAATAGTCAGACATGTTGGGGCAAAGAATTCCAGAGGATGGGGATATATGGGAGAAGGCTTGGAGGCGGTTGGGTGAGAAGAGAAGGCGGTCTTGGGAGGACCGGAGATTATGTGAGGGAAGATATCGTGAGATTAGTTCAGAGATGTATTTAGGTGACAGGTTATGGCTGGCCTTGTAGGGTCAGTATTAGTAATTTGAACTGGATACCTGAGGGAATGGGAGCCAGTGAAGAGATTTGCAGAGGGAGTAGTTTAGGAGTAGCGAGGAGAGAGTTGAATTAGTCGGCAGCAGAGTTAAGAATGGACTGGAGAGGTGCAAGGGTATTAGCAGGGGCCACAGAAAAGGATGTTGCAGTAGTCGAGGCGGGAGATGAGGGCATGCACAAGCATTTTAGTAGATTGTGGGTTTAGGAAAGGACGGATTCTGGAAATATTTTTGAATTGGAGGCGACAGGAGGTGGAAAGAGCTTGGATGTGCAGTTTGAAGGACGGAAGATTCAAAGGTTATTCCAAGGCAGCAGACTTCTGGTACGGGGGAAAGCGTGATGTCGTTAATTGTGATAGATAGGTCAGGTAAGGAAGATCTGTGAGATGGAGGATAGATGATGAGTTCAGATTTGTCCACATTGAGTTTGAGCGAGCGAGAGGAGAAGGAGGATAGGCTGATGGACACTCCGGGATTCTGGACAGCAGAGAAGTGACGTCTGGGCCAGAGAGGTAGATCTGAGTGTCATCAGCATAAAGGTGGTACTGGAATCCATGGGACTTTGAGTTGTCCCAGGCCAAGTGTATAGATTGAGAAGAGTAGGGGTCCTAGAACAGAGCCTTGGGGGATTCCAACAGAGAGAGGGTAGGATGAGGAGGTAGTGTGGGAGTGGAAGATGCTGAATGTGCGGTTAGAAAGGTATGAGGAGATCCAGGAAGGGCGAGGAGGGGAGGAGGAGAATCTGTAGTAGGAGGCAGTGGTCAACTGTGTCAAAAGCAGAGGACAGGTCTAGAAGGAGGAGTATAGAGTATAGTCCATTAGCTTTGGCTGTAAGTAGGTCGTTAGTAATTTTGGTCAGGGCTGTCTCAGTGGAATGATGGGGGCGGAAACTAGATTGTGGATTATCAAAGAGCAAGTTAGATGAGAGGTGGGAGGAAAGTTCAGCGTAGACGTGCTGCTCCAGGAGTTTGGAAGCGAATGGGAGCAGCGATATGGGGCGATAGCTGGACATAGAGGTTGGGTCGAGGGTTGCCTTTTTAAGGATAGGATTTTTCTCTTGATAGGTATATGTTTGAGTAAAATGTAAATTGCGCCTTTATTCTATAAACTACTGACAACATGTCTCCGAATTTCCAAGCAATAAATTTCATATTTATTTTCAGAAAATGTGAAATGGTCAAAATAACAAAAAAATGCAGTGCTTGCAGACCTCAAATAATGCTAAGAAAACAAGTTCATAATCATTAAGAAACCACAATACTAATGTTTTAACTCAGGAAAAGTTCAGAAATCAATATTTTGTGGAATTACCATGATTTTTAATCACAGCTTTCATGCGTCTTGGCATTCTTTCCACCAGTCTTTCACACTGCTTTTGGATGACCTTATGCCAATCCTGGTACAAAAATGTAAGCAGTTCTTCTGTGTTTGATGGCTTGTGACTATCCATCTTCCTATTGATTAAATTCCAGAGGTTTTCTATGGGGTTCAGGTCTGGAGATTGGACTGGCCATGACAGGGATTTGATGTGGTGGTCCTTCATCCTCACATTGATTGACCTAGCTGTGTGGAAGGGCGCATTTTCCTGGAAAAAACTGTCCTCAGAGTTGGGGAATATTGCCTGAGCAGAAGGAATCCGCTGTTTTTCCAGGATAACCTTTGTATGCGGCTTGATTCATACGTCCTTCACAAAGAATAACCTGCCCAATTCGAGCCTTGCTGAAGCATCCCAAGATCATCACCAATCCTCCACCAAATTTTACAGTGGGTGCAAGACACTGTGGCTTGTATTCCTCTCCAGGTCTCCGTCTAACCATTAGACGACCAGGTGTTGGGCAAAGCTGAAAATTAGACTCATCAGAGAAGATTACCTTACGCCAGTCCTCTATGGTCCAAACCTTATGGTCTTGGCAAACTTCAGTCTAGCTCTCCTTTGCTTCTCATTGATGAAAGGCTTTTTTCTAGTTTTACATGACTAGCCCTGCCTGTAGGAGCCTGTTACGAACTGTTCTTGCCGTGCACTTCACCCCAGCTGCCATTTGTCATTCCTTTTGTAGGTCACTTGAAGTCATCCTGCAGTTGCTGATGACGAATAAGAATAAGATGACAGTCATTCCGGTCAGTGGAGAGTCGTTTTCGCCCTCTGCCAGTCAGTAGCTTTGTTGTCCCCAATGTCTGCTGCTTGACCTTGTTGTAATGGACTGGCGTCTTAGAAATTTTAAGGATGGAGGCAACATGACGCTCACTGTATCCCTCTGCTAGTAAAGCCAGAATTGAGCCCTTCTTTTCTCACTCAAGACTTATTTTCAACTTCTTTGTCATGGTTAAAAGTTATTTTTTCATTCCTATTACTTTTGGGATATTACTAGCACTTGTTTTGCCATCCAACTTGTCTTATTGCTAGAGGATTGTGAACACCACAGCAGTGTTTTTTATACATTGCTTCACTAAATAAGATTTGGTTCAGGTGATCACCTATTCAGAAGCACATTAAGTAGAATGAGGTGTAGTCTGGTTGGAATTCAACTGACACTGAAATGGAATGGCTGTCAGACATGTAGAGAAGCTCATTTTTAGAAAACTGTGTAGTGGTCTCTTAATTTTTTAATTTTTGCTATATATAATATACACATATACACTGCTCAAAAAAATAAAGGGAACACTCAAATAACACATCCTAGATCTGAATGAATTAAATATTCTCATTGAATACTTTGTTCTGTACAAAGTTGAATGTGCGGACAACAAAATCACACAAAGATCATCAATGGAAATCAAATTTATTAACCAATGGAGGCCTGGATTTGGAGTCACACACAAAATTAAGTGGAATGTAATGTCCTTAAAACAAGTCAAAATGATGCTCAGTAGTGTGTGTGGCCTCCACGTGCCTGTATGACCTCCCTACAACGCCTGGGCATGCTCCTGATGAGGCAGTGGATGGTCTCCTGAGGGATCTCCTCCCAGACCTGGGCTAAAGCAGCTGCCAACTCCTGGACAGTCTGTGGTGCAACGTGACGTTGGAGGATGGAGCAAGACATGATGTCCCAGATGTGCTCAATCGGATTCAGGTCGGGGGAACGGTCGGGCCAGTCCATAGCTTCAATGCCTTCATCTTGCAGGAACTGCTGACACACTCCAGCCACATGAGGTCTGGCATTGTCTTGCATTAGGAGGAACACAGGGCCAACCGCACCAGCATATGGTCTCACAAGGGGTCTGAGAATCTCATCTCAGTACCTAATGGCAGTCAGGCTACCTCTGGCGAGCACATGGAGGGCTGTGCGGCCCTCCAAAAAAATGCCACCCCACACCATTACTGACCCACTGCTAAGCTGAAGGATGTTTCAGGCAGCAGATCAGTCTCCACTGCGTCTCCAGACTCTGTCACATCTATCACATGTGTTCATTGTGAACCTGCTTTCATCTGTGAAGAGCACAGGACGCCAGTGGCAAATTTGCCAATCCTAGTGTTCTGTGGCAAATGCCAAGCGTTCTGCACAGTGTTGGGCTGTGAGCACAACCCCCATCTGTGGACATCGGGCACTCAGACCATCCTCATGGAGTCGGTTTCTAACCGTTTGTGCAAACACATGCACATTTGTGGCCTGCTGGAGGTCATTTTGCAGGGCTCTGGCACTGCTCCTCATGTTTCTCCTTGCACAAAGGCATAGGTAGCGGGCCTGCTGCTGGGTTGTTGCCCTCCTACGGCCCCCTCCACGTCTCCTGGTATACTGGCCTGTCTCCTGGTAGTGCCTCCAGCCTCTGGACACTACGCTGACAGACACAGCAAACCTACTTGACACAGCTCGTATTGATGTGCCATCCTGGATGAGCTGCACTACCTGAGTGACTTGTGTGGGTTGTAGAGTTTGTCTCATGCTACCACTAGTGTGAAAGCACAACCAACTTTCAATAGTGACCAAAACATCAGCCAGAAAGCATTGGTACTGAGATGTGATCTGTTGTCCCCACCTGCAGAACCACTCCTTTTTTGAGTGTATCTTGATAATTGCCAATAATTTCCATCTGTTGTCTATTCCATTTGCACAACAGCATGTGAAATTGGTTGTCAATCAGTGTTGCTTCCTAAGTGGAAAGTTTGATTTCACAGAAGTTTGATTTACTTGGAGTTATATTCTGTTGTTTAAGTGTTCCCTTTATCTTTTTGAGCAGTGTATATATACACACCTTTATACCTACTTAAGAGAAGCAGTTGAGAAAGTCCCATAGTTCCTATGTCCTCCATTGAAGCAACCAAGAAAAGGAGTTTTTCAGTACTCACTGTAAAAGTTTTTCTCGCAGCTTTCATTGGGGGACACTGCTTTCACCTTTTTGTCTCTAACAGGGTGTTTGTGTACTTTGTGGCCTAATATTTTTTTACTCTGTCGTGTTAGTTGTTGTATATCTTCTCCTAATGATTTTGTACTACCTGTTTTAGTCCAATGTCGGTAGATGTATGTGGTGAGCTGACTTTTTCCTCAATCTCAGTGTCAACCTCCTGATAGCAGTTTCAACACTCAAAGTTCCTATGTTCCCCAATCAAGTCTACGAGAGATAAAAAAAATCTCCTTTTTAAGCTTTTTCTTTTTCACTATTTTTTTCTTTGTATAAAGAACAAATGTCAAACATGCGCTAGCGCTGCCACCTGTCTAATTAAAGCATATCCATACACATCTTTTTCCTTGGAATGAATTTACTATGGTATGCGTGAAAACTGAGTACTTTGAAAATACACTCTTACCTGCCTTATAGAGTGGATTATTTACGATGTATAATGCTAATGATTCGTGCTGGGCAAAAATGCTGGAATCCTGAATCTGGACCTGAGCTGAACTCGTGAGCAAACAGCTCTGGCAGAGTGCGAGCGGGCCTCGTCAGCTCAAACACTTGTTCAAATGAGTTTCCCTAGAGGATGCATGTCGTCACTGAAAATACAGGTTCTCTACAGATGAGGGCGGTTGTAACCGCAGAGCTCTCTAAAACCTGCCCACACCCCTGATTGGAAGCTTCTTGTGTACACTGTACACTGTCAGCAAATTGGGTTACACAGGTTTACTGGTCTGACTTGAACATAACCTAGTCCAGCAGCAATAATCTCCTACTGATAAAACTGTTATTGTATTGAAACTACAGCAAGCTGTTGAGCAAGTGACTCCTCTCTGGAATTGGGCTCTCTGCCACTATATTATGCTGCACTCAGATTACATAGCAAAACCTTGCTGACAAATTCCCTTTAGCTTAATTTAGATACTGATGGGGTTACTTTTTCTACCTTTTACAGCTTAGAGATAGCTCCACAGAATGTCGATGTAAACGTTCACCCAACAAAGCATGAAGTCCACTTTCTGCATGAAGAAAGTATAATTGAAAGAGTTCAGCAACATATAGAAAGCAAACTACTGGGATCCAATTCTTCCAGGATATACTTTACTCAGGTATGGGAGTTACAGGATTTTTCCGAAGATTTCTTGTCAGGCGTTCTCTGCTCCCCAAGTTACTGGCTTTTTGCTTCCCGTAGGGCAAGTGCTTCTGCTTGATTGATGACAATGTAATTCTCACTGCTGTTCCAAACTATGCTTTCTCTAATGCTGCTATATATGAGGCAGCTTTGTCTTTGCCGCAGATGTAAATAACCCATTAAGGTGTGCAACTAGTTAATGCTACAATACCAAGGTTCATACCACTAATGGAAATCTACGTGTGAATAATTAACTTAAAAGAGACCAGATTAAAATATTTTATCCACCCTGTCATAGTGCTGCGATCAACCCAGTAGTGTGTCTGTGGCATGGCCTTTAACAAGGTTTCATACAAATCACTATTAGAGATGAGCGAATTTGATTGGGTCAGGGCTTATTCGGCAACTATAGTGCTTACCGAATAAGCTGCAGCTGTGTGACAGTCACGACACATGCATGGAGAGCCCCAACACACAGGCTCTCCATGCATGTATCGTGACTGTCACTCAGCCGTGACACATGTAGCTGTGGAGCCAGACAGCTGATCAGCCGGGGCGCTCCATGTATCCGGGTTCCCTATGCAGCTTATTCAGTAAGCTTAATAGCTTGTCGAATAAGCCCTGACCCGATCAAATTCCTCATCTCTAATCACTATCCCATCTAGTGGCTCATACAACTATAACGGTAACTTTACACTTGGCTGTAAGATTTGCAAAGTCTTTGGACACCATCCTAGACATTTTATAAATTCACATGGAAAATGGATGTAAAAATAAATGTTTGTTTTCATGTTTTTAACTTGTGCAGATATACTGAGCATTAAAAGAAAAACATTATAGCTTAGTATGCACATGCTACATTTTCTAAAAGTAGACACCATGCATTAAGTGAAAATGCTTCTGAGTACATTGCACTCCAGGGTACCAGGTAAGCAATTAATAGTAATCATCACAGCCAAGGTTATAACATGTTAGTTATGCCGATGTCCACATGCTGGATTTTTCACAACGTCACCAAAGGTTCTGTTACTCAGATGCCAGTAAACATTCAAGTCATGGAGCCGACAAACATCCTGATTAGGAGCATCTGCTCATATTCTAACTTTTTTCAGATTAAAATGGATTAGCACATAAACATTTGTAATAAAGATGAAAACATGGAAAATATATTTCTATATCACCAGTTCTCTAACATCCTAGCAAAGAGAAAAAACACTTTTAAAAAATAATGTTGGTATAAAGAGACATGTAGGGAATGTTAATAACTATTTTGTGAGGTAGAATGATTTGTTATAAGGGCAAACAAATTCAAAGTTCAATAATTGTGGCTTTCTAAATTTGTCAAACTTGTAATATTTTCTTCATCACATCATATTTATCTAAATTTACCACGAACATAAAGTACAATGTGTCATGGAAAAAAATGATCTCGTAACCTCTAGGATATCTAGATATCTAGAAGCATTCCAGAGTCTCTACCAAAGAAAGTGACAGATCTGATAAATTTGGTCTGGTCAGGAAGGTGAAAACTTGCTTTGGTGGAAAAAAGGTTGATGCTTCTTGTCTTATGTTTGCAGTGTTCTTTTTATCTAATAGTAGTTAACAATAGTTCTTGTCCTTTGGCTATAATAGCAGATGTTCTGTTTGCTTTTGGAATAGACATTACTCCTTGGAGCATCGGTATCTGCTAGTGAAGTGGTGAAGCCTGCATCCAGTACATCAACTGCACTTAAGTCCGGTGACAAAGTGTATGCCCATCAAATGGTGCGTACCGATGCCAGAGAGCAGAAGTTGGATGCTTTTCTTCAGCCACTGCCAAAACATCAGACATGCACTGTTGCAGAAACCCATGAAGTTGTAGAAGAGCAAAAAGAGAAAGCCAATCCAGGATACATTTCCAAAGAAACTATATGTGATCTCGAAATGCTTGATGCTTCTAATTTAGTAACCTCTGTTGAAGAAAGTGAAATGCAAACCAACAACAATGAAGAAAATGAAGCAAGCACATCTACAGATAGCGTGCCACCCAGGTAACATCAGACCTACTGTTTTCTTTAGGCTATGTTTCCACGGGGTGTATTACTGTACTTAAGGATTTGCTGCGGATTGGACGCTGTGTACAGCCGCAGCATCCAGACGTTACAGCATAGTGGAGGGGATTTTATGAAATCCCATCTCCACTATGCGTTCAAAGACGCAGGTGGCAGACCTGCGTAACCTGACATGCGGCGCGTCTTTCTAGATCGCAGCATTTCTATTTATCTTGCGGAGACGCTCAGTCTCCTCAAGATAAATAACACAGTCTATGTATATGAAGCGGTGATTCCGCCTATGTTCTATGAACACAGGCGGAATCACCGCGCGTACAAAAGGGGGCAGCGCCTTGGGCGGAGCCGGGTATCCGCTGCATCCATGGGTTTATGTACTGCATGCATACCAACTAGACCAAGCTCTATTATATATATTTTTCATTGTATATTTGCATTCTGTGCAAGCCATGGCGTGGTCTCCCTCTCCTGAGCTGGTAATTGTATTTAAAAGCTCCTCCAGACTGGTGTCCACTGTTTGGGATCCTGTTCTTTTGTCTGCCCTTATTCACACACTGAGGTCAACTTTGACACAAGGTAAGGTTTTTAATATTAGACAGTGTAGGACTGTCCCGAACAGAGTTACCTTGTCGCGGTGGAATGGCTTATATGCTATTTTTTATCTAAAACAGTATTACTAAAAACTGTGTTATTTAAGAGCACTTTTGCTTTTTACTTGTTTAGTTACAGCAGGGTTTTTGCTCATTTTGTCTCTTGTAGGTTTTATACTCTAACTTGGTATAGAGTCCCTGGTGGTCAACCATCCAGGTTATTACTCTCACTACACTATAGTGACTGCTCTGAGAAGCAACCAGCTGTAAATATGCATTTATCAGTATTGCATCCTCATTGCATTAATACAATGCCTGTTTTGCTTTTAGCAATACGTTTAAAAACTCTAGTTAAAAACCTACAATGAACAATTGAGTTCAATACCCAGAGTCATTTTAAAGAAATAAGTATGCACAGAGGTAAATGCAAAAATACTTACATTTTATTTACAAATCACAACATATATAAAAGAGTAAGTCTAAATGAGTACATATGGTGGAGGTTTTAAAGCAGGATCACCCAATACATACAGTCACATAATATCGCACTAGAAAACAATAATAACTGGCATCAATGCAGGTTGTGAGGGGCCAAGAGAAAGGCCCATACAAAGGAGGCAAAGCACACAATATACAATATATATGCGTCTGCACAACAATTCCTCTAGACCCTGACTACATAATAAAGAGAAGCATTCAACAGATAAAGTGCAAAGTAGTACTAAAGATAAATTATGTGCAATTCAGGGTCCCAAGGAAAATTACCCTGGAAAGATGGAACATCTTCATTAAGTAACTGCCCCTAAACCTTGGCCGCTCTGGTTCCCACATATAGTACCGTAACTAGTGCCAAGTTAATTATTACAGTCCTTACCCATATTGGGACTGGGTATATCCTGCCAGCACCCGACGCGTTTCGCCAACCTGGCTTCTTCAGGGGCGCTGGAAGGATATATGTGGGAACCAGAGCGGCCAGGGTATAGCCCATGTATAGTGGAGCACAGGAGTATTTCACCAGATAGATCATATAGTTTGTATCACAAGTGTACAGTCATGGCCAAAAGTTTTGAGAATGACACAAATATTATATTTTCACATGATCTGCTGCCCTCTGGTTTTTATGTGTGTTTGACAGATGTTTTTATCACAGACAGAAATATAATAATTGCAAACATATGAGTAACAAAAGCTTATATTGACAGTTAGAATGAGTTAATGCAGCAAGTCAATATTTGCAGTGTTGACCCTTCTTCAGGACCTCTGCAATTCTCCCTGGCATGCTCTCAATCAACTTCTGGACCAAATCCTGACTGATAGCAGTCCATTCTCGCACAATCAATGCTTTCATTTTGTCAGAATTTTTAGGTTTTTGTTTGTCCACCCGTCTCTTGATGATTGACCACAAGTTCTCAATGGGATTAAGATCTGGGGAGTTTCCAGGCCATGGACCCAAAATCTCTGTTTTGTTCCCTGAGCCATTTAGTTATCACCTTTACTTTATGGCAAGGTGCTCCATCATGCTGGAAAAGGCATTGTTGATCGCCAAACTGCTCTTGGAGGACATTCTGGTACCATTCTTTATTCATGGCTGTGTTTTTAGGCAAGACTGTGAGAGAGCCGATTCCCTTGGCTGAGAAGCAACCCCACACATGAATGGTTTCAGGATGCTTTTAACAGTTGGCATGAGACAAGACTGGTGGTAGCGCTCACCTTGTCTTCTCCGAATGAGGCGTTTTCCTGATGTCCCAAACAATCGAAAAGGGGATTCATCAGAGAAAATAACTTTACCCCAGTCCTCAGCAGTCCACTGCCTGTACCTTTTGCAGAATATCAGTCTGTCCATGATGTTTTTTTCTGGAGAAAAGTGGCTTCTTTGCTGCCCTCCTTGAGACCAGGCCTTGCTCCAAGAGTCTCCGCCTCACAGTGCGTGCAGATGCACTCATACCTGCCTGCTGCTATTCCTGAGCAAGCTCTGCACTGCTGGTAGCCCGATCCCGCAGCTGAAACACTTTTAAGAGACGGTCCTGGCGCTTGCTGGTCTTTCTTGGGCGCCCTGAAGCCTTTTTGGCAACAATGGAACCTCTCTCCTTGAAGTTCTTGATGATGCGATAGATTGTTGACTGAGGTGCAATCTTTCTAGCTGCGATACTCTTCCCTGTTAGGCCATTTTTGTGCATTGCAATGATGACTGCACGTGTTTCTTTAGAGATAACCATGGTTAACAGAAGAGAAACAATGATGCCAAGCACCAGCCTCCTTTTAAAGTGTCCAGTGGTGTCATTCTTACTTAATCATGACAGATTGATCTCCAGCCATGTCCTCATCAACACCCACACCTGTGTTAATGGAGCATTCACTGAAAAGAGGTTAGCTGGTCCTTTTAAGGCAGGGCTGCAATGATGTTGAAATGTGTTTTGGGGGATAAAGTTCATTTTCTAGCCAAATATTGACTTTGCAAGTAATTGCTGTTAAGCTGATCACTCTTTATAACATTCTGGAGTATATGCAAATTGCCATTAGAAAAAGTGAAGCAGTAGACTTTGTAAAAATTAATATTTGTGTCATTCTCAAAACGTATGGCCATGACTGTAGTACCCTTTTAAAGGGATAACTCAAGCCTGTTTGGGGATGTAAAATATGGTTCGATTTGTTTACTTTGGAACAACTATGGCATTGGAGGATAACCGGATTTTCTAGTGTCCAAGCATCGTGTTGATGTTTGTTTCTGGCTCCTTATATCTTTACTAATAAGATTGTCAGGTATAAAGCATCTTTAACACACATGAGGGGTAGTGTTTGGAACTGAAGAATCCTGGGATATGACCTGTGTGGGAGGGCCAGTATTGTGATGGATACTGGGCATTATAAGATGGTACTTTTAAACAAACGACTTTCTTGGGAATCTGTGGATGTTCGCGTAGAACACAGGAGTCTCTTTCACCTCTAGTTGAGTGGTACCCTCCATCTAGAAATATGTTGTCACTACTGTCGCTTCAGAAACTTTGACCACGCAGGAACTTGGTCTGAATATACCTCAGCTACTGGCCATGGGAGGATGCAAAAGACTATACAGACAGGACAGTATGGGAGCACAGCTGACTTACTTCACGAAAATAAACATGTTTTTAAGCAGGCAGTGAAATGTTTTACCTCACAGACTCAGCTGTGATCCCCTGCTATAATGTATTTATATTCTTTTGCTTCCTCCCTGCCCAGGAGACGTGGTATGATTAGACCATGTCTTGGATCCAAATCCTACAAAGAAAAACATCTACAAAGAGTCTGTATGTTCTCCCCGTGTTTGGCTACTTTCACACTTGCGTTTTATCGCGCAGCGCATCGTGCGCTATCGGTCGCAAGCGCAATATTCCCCTATCTTTAACATGGCGGGCGCAGGGTCTAGCGCTTGCACGCGTTCATCAGTGTTTGTCGTGCGCTGCGTATTTTCCAGGTGTGCGCCCAGACGCGCTAGACGCTACATGTTGCATTTTTTTTTTTCCGTCCAACCACTTTAAAAAAGCTCGTGCACACGTTATGCGCAAAAAATAACATTACAGTCTATGGGGGCGCTGGCGGGCGCGTGGCTGTGCGCTCGTCAGCGCTTGTGCGCACACACGATTTTTGAGTAAACAATGTCTAGACAGTTGTTGAAACTACCCCTTTCACAAGCAACATTGTTTGTGAGGGGTGGAGATAAAGGAAGGTGTCTTCAGTGCCAGACAGACCCCTACTCAGACTGCCTGGAGACCCTGCATACTGATACAGCCTAAAGATACAGCCTGGTCCCCTACTACACTGCCTGGAAGACACAGCCAAGACAGTACAAACTTTGAATCCAAAGTGCAAGAATGTGAGTATCCTTAAACCAAATGACTGCCTGTCCTTTCCAATATAATATGTACTAATGCTTTGTATTTTTTTTTATTGCAGCATGTCATCTTCTGGATCACATTATTCACCATCCCGGCAAGAACTGGCCCAAGCAGAGCGTGATGTGAGTATCTTCCTGCCTTTGGGTAAGTATAGCTGCTGAATCTACAAATGTCTAATTTTTTTTTCCTTTTTGAGACATCAGCGTCGGACACGGCGATTGAGGAGTCCGAACAGCAGGAGCAGTCGCAGCCAAGACAAGTCCCGATGGCGAGACGGAATGTACAGTAAGTATATAGTCTTTAAA
Organism: Oophaga sylvatica; assembly: GCA_033576555.1. Classification (NCBI taxonomy): domain Eukaryota; kingdom Metazoa; phylum Chordata; class Amphibia; order Anura; family Dendrobatidae; genus Oophaga; species Oophaga sylvatica. The sequence goes on along the minus strand of JARQOD010000006.1, from coordinate 162,006,840 downwards.
TATCTCTTTTTTTTTTTTATCTCTTTTTATTTCTGAAATATATCCAAGATTGTAATTTTTTTTTTTGTTTTTTCTAGGTTCCACAATGGGACGAGGACCTCTATGTGGACAATGAGGCCCTCATCTGCCAGGTCCAGGAGCGTGTCCCGTTGTGGGACAGCCGTGATCCGCAGTACAAGGACAATGTGGTGAGCCGGCGGCTATGGAACGAGGTGACCGCAGCGTTGATGGATGGCTGGGACAGCGCCTCTCCAAACACCAAAAAGGCGTTTAGTAAGTATTTCCATGCTCTGTAATGCCGCCGTGACTCTTGTTCCAGATGGCACTGATGGGTTTACTTGTAGATATATTCTAGCGGCAAACCCAACAGTGTCATCTGGTTCAACAGTGACTGCCCTGTGTATTGTATTGCTTTGTTGTGTATTGTATTCTTTTTTTATGCTGCATTCACTCTTGTTCCAGATGGCACTGATGGGTTTACTGGTAGATATATTCTATTAGCAAACCCAACAGTGTCATCTGGTTCAACAGTGACTGACCTGTGTATGGTATTGCTTATGCTGCATTCACTCTTGTTCCTAATGGCACTGTTGGGTTTACTGGTAGATATATTCTAGCGGCAAACCCAACAGTGTCATCTGGTTCAACAGTGACTGCCCTGTGTATTGTATTGCTTATTATGCTGCATTCACTCTTGTTCCAGATGGCACTGTTGGGTTTGCTGGTAGATATATTTTATTAGCAAACCCAACAGTATCATCTGGTTCAACAGTGACTGACCTGTGTATTGTATTGCTTTGTTGTGTATTGTATTGCTTTGTTATGCTGCATTCACTCTTGTTCCTGATGGCACTGTTGGGTTTACTGGTAGATATATTCTATTATCTGGTTCAACAGTGAATGCACTGTGCATTGTATAGCTTTTTTATGCTGCATTGACTGCCATGTTCACTCGTGTGTGTGATGAGACAGATTTTGCACTGAGTGCATTGTATAATATATATATTTTTTTTTCCAACAGTGAACAAAGTCCGCACACGATGGCGTTCGATGAAGGACCACTTCAACACTGATGTTCGTGCAGAGGGACAGGTTCGCAGTGGTTTAGCGGCAAGGACCAGAAGAAAATATTGTTACTATCGCGAGTTGGTGTTCCTGAGACCGGTCCTTGCCAGCAGAGCGTAAGTTTTTTATATTTTTTTTTTTATTTTTTTTAATCATTGCTTTTCTATTCCACAGCTGATGCTTCTATTACATGCATTATAGTAATGTTTTTCTTTCTTTCCACAGCACCTGGAGCAGCACCTTGCAACCTGTCCCTGAAGCGGTCCTTCATCGGACGACCTCGGACCCGACCCAGCCATCCGACAGCTTGGAAGCAACTTGCAGGTCAGCAACACAGACAGCTGGTGACCAGGAAGCTGGTCAATCAGGTGTTCCCCTGCCCCAGGTCTCTGCCACTGGTTATGCGGGCACTTCCCGCCAGCGGCAGAGGGCCTTGTGCATGAATGTCTTGCCCGAGTTCATGCACTTGAGCGAGGCCTTTCATGCCAGTATGAAGTCGATGTCCGACAGAGTGGAAAGCGGTTTTTCACTCATGGAACGCGGTTTTACCCACATGGATAACCGCTTCCACTGTGTCGACCAGCGGCTTGATCGGCTGGAGGCCGACCTCAACAGACCAGCGCACCATTTTTTCAGTAAAATTGAACGGGGCATGGCGGAACACCTTAATCCTGAGCAACAGTTGAGTGTGTTGCAGGCCTGCAACACTGCTTACTTGCAGGCTATGCAGCAGAATCGGTACGTGCAGCAGTCAGTGATTGCATATCCAACTGTGCCACCACTGACTCGCCACACATCACTACCGATTTACTGCATTCCGAGTCACCACTACACCACCACAAGTCCGAGTACTTCTGGACACTCCACCGTCGCCACACCATGGCAACCCCGGGGCAACGCTGGTCCACCTTGACTGCAGCAGACGCTTGGGCCACCGCACCTATCTCCTCCTGGACTACAGCCACATACTTCGTCAGGAGTACCAGGCCACCACTATGCCACCATTTTAGGAGCACAGCAACCACTTCTCCTTCTAGGGCACACCCACCACTTCTAGGAGCACTGCCACCACTCCGCACTATTTCGGAGCACAGCACCACTTCTCCTTCTAGGAGCACTGCCACCACTCCGCACCATTTTCGGAGCGCAGCCACCACTTCTCCTTCTAGGAGCACTGCCACCACTACGCACCATTTTAGGAGCACAGCCACCACTTCTCCTTCTAGGAGCACTGCCACCACTCCGCACCAATTTTCGGAGCACAGCCACCACTCCCTTCTAGGAGCACCGCCAACCCAACTTCCGCACCATTTTTGGAGCACAGCCATCACTTCTCCTCCTAGGACCACCGCCACCACTTCTCCTCCTCGGAGCACCGCCACCACAGAGCATGAGACGGGTGACCGACTTTCACTCTTTTATGTTTCAATGCCATGGTCCACCAGCTCAAGGCCGTCACATGGAAGTCTGTCCATGCAGGGGACTCCGGCCCCAAAGTAGAGCAAAAAAAAGACTGTTTGTCCATCCCCCCTCTCCTCCTAATGTGTCTCAACCTGCCTCTACTTCCATCCCTGATCTTCCTTCCCACACTACTTTTGTCGCCCCTTCCCCTAGAACCCCTTCCTCCCTTTCCAGCCGTTCCTCCTCTCTCCACACCCCCAGAGTATCCCAATCTCCCCCAAAACGTCCTTCTGAATAAAAATCTTTTTTTTTTTTTTTTTTCAAAATAAATGTGCAATTCTGCTTTTAGTAAATGCTGTTTGATTAATGTGTCTTTCGCTGCCTACACCCACTGCGCCGTACACACACTTCGCCGTACACTTTGCGTTTTTGACTACACATAACTCCAGGAATACATATCAAAAAACTGACCGGCACATCCAAACATAGATTCAGTGTGAACAGGTGCTAAACCTAGAGTCACCAACTCATATACATACAAGAAAAAAAGGTAGCACACTGTAGCGATATAGCTTGCAAACACGAAATATGAAAAATGAATTGCATCATTACCTTAGAAATATGAAAAACTGAGAAGTCTTAGCGCATAAGATGGCCAAATTATGTGAGCCTGATAGCCACGTCAAGGCTCTTCTCGTATATCAGGTCCTAACTAATGCCTATCCTAGGAGGATAGGCATTAGTTAGGACCTGATATACGAGAAGAGCCTTGACGTGGCTATCAGGCTCACATAATTTGGCCATCTTATGCGCTAAGACTTCTCAGTTTTTCATATTTCTAAGGTAATGATGCAATTCATTTTTCATATTTTTCATATTTCGTGTTTGCAAGCTATATCGCTACAGTGTGCTACCTTTTTTTCTTGTATAACTCCAGGAATGACATGTTTCTTGTGTCTTTCCTGGAGATATGTGTAGTCCAAAACACAAATATATGGCTTGTATTTTCGCCACCAGTCTCTCTGTCTGCTAATATTGCACAGACTGAATAGAGGATGGTGTTGAGTGCAAGGCATATCTATTTTACCTTGCCAGGTATCATAAAAAGTTAAATGAGTATGGTGTGTTTTTACCATCATTTCACTTTGTGATACAAGGCCAGGGATTCTAGATATACCTTGTAATTAACCACATACTCTATTCAGTGTGTGTTGAATAAACTGAGGAGATGATGGTGAAAATACACGTTATATGTACAATCCCCTGGCCTTGCATCATTACTATCACACCTGGGCAGGTGAATACACATGAGTTTTCACCTGCAGCGTCGCTTTAGTCTGCATATATTTCAAGCATACTGTAGCAATGCTGCAGTTTATAACTCATATGTGTATTCACCTGCCCAGGCGTGATACATTCTGAAGTGAGGATGCATTATTTTAGGCGTCCTCACTTCACCATTACACCAGGCCTGGGGATTGTAGAAGATGTATAAACTTTATTATCTCTCCAGTCTGCGTTCAAAATCAAGTCACAGTGATGATACTACAAATAATATTTATAGTCACCTGGTCAGGTATAATAAAGAGTGACAGATGCTAGAGCATCCACAAATCACTATTTGTAACATCAGGCCAGGTGACACAAATATTAGTTGTTTTATCTCCACCGTCGCTGCTAATTGAACCCAAACTGGAGAGATGATAAAGGTCATACAACTTGTGTGTGTGTATGTATAGTCACATGGTCAGGATTACTAGTAAATTCATGATGCACAAAAAAACACAGCATCATGAATTCACTTTTAAACCTGGCCAGTTGATTATTGTATTTGAGTGTAAAAACACAGACTGCACTCGGTACAGGTATAAAAACAGGTATTTCAGCTGCAGAATGGAAGGGAGGGAGACACAGGAATTCATTACTGATGGGTAGGCGGAGCCCCAGATCAGGATGTCACCTCAGATCAAAAGCATGCTGACTGGCTGGCCCCTCCAGCTCGGGCTCCTCCTACTCAGCTCCAGTCTAAGATTTGAGGTCCCAGAGGATGGTCGCTGCTAATGCAGCTCTGAAGATTTTATTATTTTATATTCGGACAGGAGACTTGGATCACCAGTTGGTCTAGAGGTCTCAGGGGTACCAGCGCTGCTGTACCCCAACCTCTCCCTTGGCGGATCTGTATTTACTCAATAGTCCCTGCAGAATCCTTGCCGGCCCTGGGGATGAGGAGAGCTTCCCTGGCGGGACGCAAACCACACGTGCGGTCACTGCGTTCCTCGCCCTGGGGGGAAGCATGGGCACAGCGCCAGAAACCCCTGAGGGTCCCTGTGGCGCTTTGGCTGGTGAGTACTCCACACAGATTTTTTATTATTATTATGTGTGAGTGCTTTAGCGTCTGAGTGGCAGCGCTATTACATGTATGTCAGTATGCTTCAGCGCTGCTGTGACAGCGCTGTTACATAGTAGATGTGGTGATTTTTTGTCCGCAGGCAGATAGCTGCAGGACAGAGAGGGAGCAGGAGCGGGGGAGTTCGCGCTCATTATTTGAGCTAGCAGGGGGCGTGGCCTAACGATTCCCGGTCTTCTGAGCAGGAAGACGCGCGCTCTGGCGTTTCTCCTGCGACTCCCCCACTGTGGCGGCCATTACACAGGCTCCTGGGCTCCTCAGACCGCTCCTCTCCTCATAAGACACCACGGCCAGCTGGGTGAGTGCTGATTCCTCACCCCGCAGCGCAGCGATCGCTATCCTGCAGCTGCAGTCTCATTAGAGACATAAAATTGGCTGGGGCTCACACTTCATATATATATTGTGGTGAGTTTGCAATATTAACCCCTCTGAGGGTTATTTCTACCAGCAGTTTTTTTGACTGAATACCGCTGGGGTAACCCTGCCTGGTGGAGTGTTAACCCTTCAGCGTTTAAAAAAAAAAAAAAAAAACGCATAGTTTTTGCTGGTATTACCGCTTTGACCTGCTCATACAGGTGAGACATGTCTGAACAGAGTTCAGATGCCGCGGACCACGTCCCAGTGCCATTACGGCAATCAGATACGCAGACCTCAACAGCGTCTAGCGCTGCGGTCGACAGCGGTGAAAAATTGGACGATATCGCTCGATCGATCAATAACTTGTCTGACCTTTTAGGTCAATATGTGTCTGCTAATTCCTCTCAGAGGAAGCGACGCAGGCCGTTACCGGCCTCTACACGGAGCGAGTCAGATGTATCTGATATTGGGCAGAGTTCCCCTTTAAATTCGGATGGAGAAATATCCGATTCAGATGCGGACGAGCCGCAGGGGCGTTCCTCTATGGCGAAGCGTACGGAGGCATTAATTGAAGCCATGAGAGATATATTACAGTTACCGGAGGAGGTAACTAGTCGTCCTGGTAAATCAACACGCATGTTCCAGGAGTCCCGTGCTTCGCGTACAACATTGCCAGCTCTGGATGAGCTTAATAGTATAATAGAGGAGGAACGTCTGTGTCCAGATAAGCGTTTTCATGGAACGCATTTCTTTGATACACTTTATCCTTGCTCTGCGGAGTTAAAGGCTAATTGGACTTCTGCTCCTGAAGTGGATGTGTCTTTATCTCAGCTTAGTAAATCCTCACTACTCCCTATTAAAGGGAAAGCGAGTTTACAGGAGCCTTTGGATAGAAAAACGGAATTGGCGGCAAAAGCAAGCTATGAGGCTGCGGGTCATGGATTCCGAGCAGTGCTAGGATCCATGTGTGCTGCTAGAGCTTCTCTAGGCTGGTTGGCACGTCTGAAGACGGAGTTGCAAAATGAATCTCCGTTATCTGAGATACGGGAAACTTGTGAATGGTTAGAAACGGCAGCCTGTTATATCTTTGATGCCGGTCTGGATACGGCATCTCTGCTGGCCAAAGCGCAAGCTTCAGCGGTCACAGTCAGAAGAGCTTTATGGCTCAGACAGTGGGCCGGGGACGCAGTTTCCAAACAAGGGTTGTTGGCCTTACCTTACAAGGGTGGCCATCTTTTTGGATCTGACCTCACAGAGCTGATTTCCAAGGCTAAGGCGAAGGAATCAGCATTACCACAGCGTAGGGCCATGGCTTCGGTGTCCAGTAAGCCTGGTGTCTATAGTGGTCGGCGGTCCTTTCGGGGCCGAGGACGATCTAGTCACTCCTCGTGGGGATCGGGTCGTCCTTCCTTCTCAGGAAAGAAATCCTCTCAGAAAACTCGTACTCCCTGGAAGCAGAGTTTCCGCCAGGACAAGCGGGAACTTGACAAGAAGCCCGCCAAGTCGGATTGACGCCAGGGGTCCACTCGAGGATTCTCGAGTGGGGGGTCGCCTGCTTTTCAAGGCGACTTGGATGGCTCGCGTTCCAGATTCCTGGGTAACGCGGATAGTGTCGGCAGGCTATTTCATAGAGTTTGCTTCTCGACCCCCAAATGTTTTTTGTCAGTCTCGCGTTCCGTCGGAACCCGAGCTTGTTGTAGCTCTACAGCGAGAGGTCGAATTCTGCTACAAAAGGGTGTAGTGATACCGGTTCCGTCAGAGGACCGAGGGAAAGGTTTTTATTCCAACCTTTTTGTAGTTCCCAAAAAGGAGAACAAATTTCGCCCGATTCTGGATCTCAAGCGATTAAACCGGCATGTCCATGCCCGGAAATTTCGCATGGAGTCGCTTCGCTCCGTTGTGGCAGCTCTGTCACAGAACGATTTTCTGGTGTCAATCAACATTCGCGACGCCTATTTGCATATTCCCATCGAAAAGGCTCATCAGCGCTTTCTTCGATTTGCCATAGGTCAGAATCATTACCAGTTCGTGGCTCTGCCGTTCGGCTTAGCCTCAGCGCCAAGGGTCTTTACAAAAATTCTGGCGCCTCTCATGGCAATCCTTCGAAGACAGGGGATTACGATTCTCCCTTATCTGGACGATCTTTTGATCGTGGCTTCCTCGGAGGAGGAGGCGTTGACGGCTCGGGATTTGTCTCTTCAGCTTCTGAAGGACTTCGGTTGGCTGGTCAATTGGGAGAAGTCGTCCCTGGAACCATCGAGGACAATCCTCTTTTTGGGAATGCATCTCGACACGTTTCGGTCGGTAGTTTCCCTACCTCCAGACAAACAGTCATGTCTTCTTCGACATGTACAGATTATGAAATCCTCAACGGCAATGTCCCTACGGAAGTGTATGCGTCTTCTGGGACTGATGGTGGCGTCCATGGAGGCAATTCCTTTTGCCCAGTTCCATTCCAGGACTCTCCAAAGGTTCAACTTGAGTCGATGGAACCGGTCGCAATCGCTGGATTGCAGTGTCACCATTTCTCGCGCGGTGCGGGATTCTCTAGAATGGTGGTTACGTCCAGGGGCATTCTCCCTGGGGAAGTCTTTCCTCCCTCCGAAGTGGTCAGTCATAACCACCGATGCCAGCCTGACGGGCTGGGGGGTGTTTGGAACAATCTCTGGATTCAGGGGTATGGTCATCGGAAGAGTCTGTTCTTCCGATCAACATCCTGGAATTGAGGGCGATTTTCCTTTGCCTCCAACATTGGACGGTCCCTTTGAGCGGTCTGCCAGTCCGAGTGCAGACAGACAATGCGACGGCTGTCGCGTATATCAATCACCAAGGTGGGACAAGGAGTTCCAGACTCATGGTAGAGGTGTCCCGAATTCTGATTTGGGCAGAAGCCAGTGTACCAGCCATTTCGGCGATTCACATTCCAGGGGTTCAGAATATTACAGCGGACTTTCTCAGTCGCAGAAGGATGGATCCCGGGGAATGGAGCCTCCACCCGGAAGTTTTTTGCACTACTGTGCTCTCGCTGGGGAACCCCCCAAGTGGATTTGATGGCATCCAGGTCCAATGCCAAGTTACCAACGTTCATGTCCAGGTACAAGGACCCGAAGGCTGTGGCGGTGGATGCTCTAGTGGCTCAGTGGGATCAGTTCGAGCTGATCTATGTATTCCCGCCGATATCCTTACTTCCTCTAGTACTGCGTCGGATCAGACTAGAGAGAATTCCAGCTATTTTGATAGCTCCAGACTGGCCAAGAAGGGTGTGGTTCTCGACAATAATGTCGCTGTTGGCGGCACCTCCTTTTCCACTCCCTCTTCAACCGGACTTGTTGACTCAGGGGCCCGTTTGTCATCCGGACTTGATGTCCCTGCGTTTGACGGCGTGGCTCTTGAGACCGAAATCTTGACCCGTAGAGGTTTCTCAGCCGAGGTCATTGCTACCCTTCGTGCTGCAAGAAGTCCGGCTACTTCTAGGATTTACCACAAAATTTGGGAAACCTTCTTTTCGTGGTGTTTGGGGTCCTCTCGGAACCCGAGAAAATTTTCCATTCCCAACCTGTTGGCTTTTCTGCAGCATGGGCTAGACAAGGGTTGGCAGTCAGCACCCTGAAAGGTCAGATTTCTGCTCTGTCCTTATTGTTCCGGAGAACCATTGCTTCGAATAGAGACGTGCTCTCCTTTTTCCGAGGTATATCTCGTAAGTTTCCGCCGCGGAAGGCACCCGTGTCTCCTTGGCGGCTCAACCTTGTTTTGGAGGCTCTTCAGCATAAACCTTTTGAGCCTATGGTTTCTGCTAGCCTTTCTTTACTTTCTTGGAAGGTGGCTTTCCTTGTTGCAGTCACTTCTTGAGGAGAGTTTCTGAGTTGGCAGCTCTTTCTTGTTCGCCTCCTTTTCTGGAGTTTTTTCCGGATCGTGTAGTGCTTTGCACTCGGGGTGATTTTTTACCTAAAGTGGTGTCAGAATTTCATGTCAACCAGGATATTGTGTTGCCTTCATTCTGCCCGGATCCGAAGAATGTGAAAGAGCGAGCTTTACACACATTGGATTTAGTGCGGGCCTTGAAGTTTTATCTATCTATTACTCAAGGTTTTCGTAAGACGGACTCCCTATTTGTGGTTCCAGTCGGTCGTCGACGTGGTCAACGAGCTTCCAAGGTTTCTATAGCTCGTTGGATCCGGTCAGCTATATTGGAAGCTTACCGTCTTCAGGGTGAATCTTGCCCGATTAAGATTCAAGCCCATTCCACGAAGGCTGTGGCTTCATCGTGGGCTTTTCACCAAGGTGCTTCGGCAGTGCAGCTCTGCCGGGCGGCAACTTGGCGCTCTGTCCACACGTTTACGAAGTTTTATAAAGTGGACGTCAGTGCTTCCGCTGATGCAGCCCTCGGACGTAGGGTCCTGCAGGCAGCTGTAGTTTAAAGTTCTGGATGAACTTGTGTTTAGCGCTGGTTGCGCTTTGTTGTTAAGGTTGTTGGGTTTCTGCCTCTTGTTGGTTTTTTCCCACCCTTATTTTTGAACTGCTTTGGGACGTCCCATCAGTAATGAATTCCTGTGTCTCCCTCCCTTCCATTCTGCAGCTGAAACACGGATTTTGGTAAGAACTTACCGGTAAAATCCTTTTCAGCGAAGGAAGGGAGGGAGACACAGCACCCTCCCAAGGCAGAAGTGTGTTGATGTTTTCAGATGCAGCGCGACCCTTGTCTGATTGCGATATCTGGACTGAGGTCAGCGCGCTAAGGCTCTGTTCCAGCATCGCCAGCTCATCGCAGTAGTCAGGTTCAGTGAATAGTACCTGGAACTCTGTGGTTTTTGGCTTACTTTGCATGCATAACCTGTATCCTTGTGTTTTTGCTCTGAAGTTTCTTCAGAAGGGGTTATGTTGCTCCGCTGGTGATCTTGGTTCTTCCCTAAAGCTTTGGTACGACTGGAGCTGAGTAGGAGGAGCCCGAGCTGGAGGGGCCAGCCAGTCAGCACGCTTTTGATCTGAGGTGACATCCTGATCTGGGGCTCCGCCTACCCATCAGTAATGAATTCCTGTGTCTCCCTCCCTTCCTTCGCTGAAAAGGATTTTACCGGTAAGTTCTTACCAAAATCCGTGTTTTATTAACATACAGACAAGAACACTTTTTTTTACACCATTTGTTCTTGCCATTCCACCCATCCTACATCTGAGATGAAGTAGGCCGCAAATTGGTCCCTCATTTGGCCGACTTCAACGGATGACCTGAGAGGGTGCTGAGTGAACTCAGGCAATGGGTTAGGAGCTGCATCATCGAGTTCAAAGTTTGGGTGCTCTTTAGACATCACAAAATTATGTATCACCACACAGGCCTTCACCACTTCATCCACTGTTTCCAGTTTCAGATGAATTGCTGTGCCCAGAATGCGCCATCTGGAAACAAGTATACCGAAGGCACACTCTACTGTTCTTCTGGCCCTGGTCAGCCTGTAATTAAATATTTTTTTGTTGTGGTCCAAGTCCCGGCTGGAGTGGGGTTTGAGCAGGTGTTGGCTCATCTGGAAAGCCTCATCCCCAACCATGACAAATGGCAGTGGTGGACCTTCGGTGTGGGGAAGAGGCCGTGGCATGGGAAATTGAACTGGTTTCCATACAACCTCCGGCCCATGTCCGAGTTCTTAAAAGCCTATGAGTCATTCCCACGGCCAAATGCCCCAATGTCCACTGCAACAAACATACAGTCTGCATCAGCAATGGCCATGAGAACTGTAGAGAAGTACTTTTTGTAGTTGCAGTACTCTGAGCCTGTTCAATTGGGTTTGATGATCCGGATGTGTTTCCCATCAACCGCTCCCAAACAGTTGGGGAAATTGCAGGTTGTCCAGAATTTTTCAGCTATTTCTAGCCACTTTTCTGTGGTGGGCAGGGGCATAAAATCTGGACAAAGAACGTTCCACAATGCCCGGCAGGTGTCCACAACAATTCCTGACAAGGTGGAGCTACCAATCCGGTACTGGAAGTGGAGTGAAGAGAGGCTCTCTCCAGTAGCCAGGAATCTGAGAAAGAAAAAAAATATATATTATTGTATATGGTTTTTTAAAACATTTAACTAAAAAAAAAATTAGTACATGGCATACAAATAATTCTGCAGGTCTTTGTTTACTTACATGGCAGAACAATAATTCTGGCAGCTTTGGAATAGTACATGGCAGAACAAATAAAATGATGCAGGCATTGGTTTAGCAATATTATGTACCGTAATGTCACCAGGAGTCTTTCCTCCGGAGGAATCACCCAACGGAGCTGTGTGTCCTGTCTCCGGATGAATTGTTGGACACGAGCAAGCAAATCCCTGAAGGTTTCTTGTAACATCCGTGTATAGTCCGTAAATTTCTCGGGGTTTGCCTGCAGCTCGCTATAGAGGGTGCGGTACACTCCACGGCTCTCCCGGAGTTCAACAATGGGATGTACCCACAAACGCCGCCGCTGCCGTCTTCGCTGTCTCTCTCCCTTTCTTCATGGCAAGGCACTTCATAAGCCTGAGCCATCTTGATGTCCAGATCCAAGTTGAAGTGGAAACTCTTCCAGCGCAGATCCATGTTCACAAAGGAAAATGTAAGCGAATCTGAAGAATGGCTGTGAACAGGCTCTATATAAAGATTTCCCATAACACACGCCCAGTGGTGTCCTATTGGTGGAGTCTGTTGCAAGAATTTTTCAAGGATTTTTCTCCTGTGAAATGCGCCGAAAAAACAAAAACGCTTGAAATCACATCCAAACGCTGTGTTTTTTTGTCGTAATGCGCATGCTTATGCGACTAAATATCGCAGCGTTTACAAGCATTTGCACGCGTTTTTTAATGCGTTTGATGTGCGCTCAAAACGCATCGCAAAAAAACGCAAGTGTGAAAATAGCCTTTGTGTGGGTTTCCTCCGGGTTCTCCAGTTTCCTCCCACACTTCAAAGACATATAGATAGGGAGTGTAGATTGTGAACTCCATTTGGGACAGTCATGATAATGTCTGTAAAGTGCTGTGGAATTAAGTGAGAAAGCTATATAAGTGAGTCAAATAAATAATAATAATATGTTTGAATCCGTAAGGCCATGTGCACACGTAGGGTATTAGAGTTTTTTTTACCTCAGTATTTGTAAGCCAAAAACCAGGAGTGGGTGATAAATACAGAAGTGTTTCTGTTATACTTTTTTCGTTCAACTGTTCTACTCCTGGTTTTGGCTTACAAATAATGAGGTAAAAAAAAAAAAACTTGCCAAATTCTGAATGTGTGCATGTGGGCTTAATGGTCGTTCGTGTTTGATTGATTGTGGAATTGTTACCAAAAAGAGAAATGATTATGTAGCATAGAGACCAAATTTTAGGGCTTTTTTCCAGTAATGGGTCGAGTTTAATAGACTTTCAACAACTAAGTTTCTATTTTTGTTGTATATAGCAGGGGTGGGCAATTAACTTTCAAGTGGCCACATGAAAAATTGGGACTGTTGTGAAGGGCTGAAATTAACTTCATTGCTTCTTAAAAATCAGTAAATGATATGGTTTTGATTAGCTGCTACCGGTATACGTGTTACAATAAGCTATATTGTAACCTGTATTATCAGGTGACATCTGCCTAGATAACCCATTTATTGATAATTTATCCTTAGAATAGGTCATCCATATGAGATTGATGGATGTGATGCCAAGCAACCCCACCATTCACCTGAAATACAGCTCTGTTGGATAAAGCCTCTTTCACTCTTCAGTCGTGCGACGTCAGTCAGAATCCGACATTGTTGCTTACCCGCCAAAAATAGTGAATAACGGAGTGAACGGATCCATTATTTTGACGGATCAAATAACGGATCCGTTCACTCCGTCACATCCGTTTTTTCATCCGTTTTTTGACGGATGCGTTTTTCACATGGGAGGATCTCCAACGTGATTGGCTACTGGAAACTACGCTGTACCGTGATTGGCTACTGGAAACTATGTGGAAACTATAATTAGGGTGTTTTTACAACATATTATTTGAAAGGTTGTATAGCAAGTGGAAGAGATGGAGGGAGTTTTGGTGAATGTTGCGAGGATATGTGCGGATTTTTCATTGGAGTCTAATCAGTTGGCAAGAATTGTTCGGGAGAAGGAGGAAGCCAGACAGCGGATCCTGCGTCAGCGGCGGCAGAGACGTATGTGGATCCATCCGATAAATGCTAGGCGTATGAACCGTGGGGTCTATTCCACATTATACATGGAATTGAGGCAGAACCCGGACAAATTCTTTTAACTACGTGAGAATGAGAGCTGCCAATTTTGAGTCTTTGGTGGAACGGATTGAAGACCGAATAAGGAGAAAAGACACGTATTTGCAGTTTGCAATATCACCAGCAGAGCGTCTGATGGTCACAATTCGGTAAGCATTTTTTTTTTTTAATTCTTTCTCATTTTCCAAACTTATGACTGTATGTTGTTGCTGGTGTTTTTAATTTATTATTGTCTTTTCCTTTTTTGCAGATTCCTTGCTACTGGGGAATCCTTTTCCTCTCTGCATTACCAATACCGTCTTGGGATTTACACTATCTCCGTGATTGTGAAAGAGACCTGCCAGGCATTGTGGGATTCTTTGCAGGAGAAATACATCCCACCGCCAACACAGGAGAGATGGCTGGAGATTGCTGCAAATTTCCTGGAAATATGCCAGTTCCCAAACTGTGTTGGTGCCGTGGATGGCAAGCACATTTGAATTGTTAAACCAGCTGGATTCGGATCTGATTTCTTTAATTATAAGAAATTTTTTTCAATTGTACTCAGGGGCATTGCTGACGCCAAATGTAAATTTATCGCAGTTGATATCGGTGCCTATGGGCAAATGACTCCCAGGTCTTCAAGATGTCGCTGATGGGACGTCGGTTATATGGAGATACTTTTGACTTTCCACCTCCAAGACCACTCCCTGGAACCTGTGGCCCTGCATTGCCATTTGTGTGTGTGGGAGATGAGGCCTTTCAGCTCTCACCGCATTTGCTGAAACCCTATGGAAGTCATGGCTTGATACAAAAGAAACGAATCTTCAACTATCGTTTGACAAGGCCCGAAGAGTCGTGGAATGTGCCTTGGGGATTTTAACTGCTAAATGGAGAGTGCTGCTTACCGCAATAAAACTACAAACTGAGACTGTTGATGATGTGGTGAAGGCTTGTGTGGTCCTCCACAATTTTGTAATATCCAAAGAACATGTTTCCATGGATGAAAATCTGTCCGAGACCACCTTGCAGGATTACAACAATATCAGTTTTAGGAGCACAGGCTGAGTTTCAAGAATGTGGGATAAGTTTGTGGACTACTTCATGTCACCTGAAGGAAGAGTTGACTGGCAGTATGACATGGTTGAAATTTTTTTTTTTTATCTAACTATACCATGCTTTTGGGTTTTTACCACAAATCTGTAATGTTTGGTATCTATCACAATTTAATAACCTTTTGTACCTTTACCACTATTTCTGTATTATCTGTACCCTAATCTTGGTACCTTTACACCAAGTTGTGTTTGTTACCTTTTAACGTTTTTACATTTATTCACTTAAAAAAAAATACAAACACAATAAATGTGTTTTCAACCAAAATATTTATTATACAAAAAACTTGTATCCTTGAAAATCAGATCACTAGATACATAAATTCACAGCACTATATACAATATATACATAAATTCACAGCACTATATACATAAATTCACAGATTTGTGTACTGTTGGGTGGAGATAGTAGCGGAGGGGCTGACAGGGTGGACCACGTCGATAGTGGGGGACGGAACACCAGGTAGGATTAGAAGTGGAGGTAAAAACATGAGGTTGAGGGGCAGATGTGGTTTGTGGGAGGAACGGTGAAGGTGTTGGTGGGATGGGGTACGGTGAAGGGTGAACTAAAATACTGGGAATACTGGATTGGGGAAGGTTGGAATGGCGAAGGAGTGGTAGGAGGACGGACGGCAGCTGGATGGACGGCAGGTTGAGGTGGGGATGGTGTTGGAATCTGATGGGTAGGTGGATGGGCTTGGGACATTGCCTGCGCTAGAACAGTGTGGCAGCCTTGCATCACATGCATCTGCAGGTCAGGAGTTAGATTTTCCATGTGCCTGAGTACTGACTGGATAAAGCAGTGTCTTGGCGACAAGTTTGCATCTGACTGCATCCTATCAATTTTACTGCTGAGTTCAAGTATGTTTTTGCTCAACAGACTGAACCCAGCAGATACTTGATCATTTAAAAGTTTGACCGTGTTTTGAAAGGATGCATTCAGATGCAAAAACTCAGACGCATAGCTCCTTTCCTGACCTCTCTGGTGCTGCCGTCCAGACCACAAAGGTGGTCTAGATGTGGCGGCAGTGTCAGCAGGGTGGGGTAAAGGGAACTCTAACACGTCACCTGCAGCTTCATGTGACAAAGTCTGCCCTGCTACTCCAGCGCTGGTGGATGGGGCGGAGGGATCAGACAAAAGGGAAGGTGCAGAGGGGTCTGGTCTTTCGACGTGGTCCCCGGTAGCGGACTCCTGAGGGACCGCTCCAGAGGGGACCAACTCAGAAGCAGGCTCCCAAGTGCTGCAGACAGTGCTGTCAAAGAAAAACAAACAAAAAAAAATATTAATATTTTGATATTACATTTCCCTTGCTGAAATAATAAAATAAGGTTAGACACGTAAAACAATTTTGATTCATAAATGGGGTGTGAAATATTTACCTTCTGCTGACCTTGTTGATCGGAGGAACGACAGGGCTCTGGCGTATTTATACCTGCTCCTGCGTCCTGCTGATCCACTCGGGGCCTGCATCTCCTTGTTGAGTTCCCTCTTGAAGCGATCCCTGAGTGACCGCCACCGTGTGATAACCTGGAAAGTAAAATAAAAAATTGGTTTTAGTATACAACACATTATATTCTGCAACATAACTTACTGAACTGTGAATACTTATGCGCATTATCCTGGTCCCGAGCGTCGAGTTCCTCCCAGTTCTCAATCACCACAAAGCATACTTCCTCCCATAGCCGTCGAGTGATTACTTGGTCAGCATGGCGGCGGTCAGCCATATTCCACAACACCTCCCGATCTTGGACATCTTTGATAAGGGTGTCCACATCTATTCCTCCATCGTCAACATCTGGATCGAGAGCACGCTGTGAAGCCTGTGGAGAAAAAAAAAAATATTCAGCAACATGAAGTAAAAATTTATAAAACACAAAACTAAAAAAGTGTACGTACTTGCTGACCGCCGTGACAATCATGCCGACGACCATGGGAGGTCCTTGGAGGAACTCTAGGACGAGACCTGGATTGTGAAGAGTATAAAAAAGAAAAAAAAAATTATGTGCTTGGAATGGAGGTATATGTTTTGTGTGTGCTGTGATCAATGTTTGTGTTGGGTAATAATGTGATGTATGTGAGGATTTGTCTGTGCAAAACTTACACTCTGCGTGCCCACTCCTAGTATTTCTCAACTCTGCCCTTCTGGAAGCCCCTCTGCATCAGCTTCCTGTGCAAACAGAATACATGCGTATAGGTTTTCAATTAATGTTACCATCAGAAAAAAAAAAAGTAATAAAAAAATAAATAAATTACCGTATATACTCGCGTATAAGCCGAGATTTTCAGCCCATTTTTCAGCTGCAGATGGAAGGGAGGGAGACACAGGAATTCATTACTGATGGGTAGGCGGAGCCCCAGATCAGGATGTCACCTCAGATCAAAAGAGTGCTGACTGGCTGGCCCTCCAGCTCGGGCTCCTCCTACTCAGCTCCAGTCTAAGATTTGAGGTCCCAGAGGATGGTCGCTGCTAATGCAGCTCCTCAGAAGATTTTATTATTTTATATTCGGACAGGAGACTTGGATCACCAGTTGGTCTAGAGGTCTCAGGGGTACCAGCGCTGCTGTACCCCAACCTCTCCCTTGGCGGATCTGTATTTACTCAATAGTCCCTGCAGAATCCTTGCCGGCCCTGGGGGATGAGGAGAGCTTCCCTGGCGGGGACGCAAACCACACGTGCGGTCACTGCGTTCCTCGCCCTGGGGGGAAGCATGGGCACAAGCGCCACAAATCCTGAGGGGTCCCTGTGGCGCTAAGCTGGTGAGTACTCCACACAAAATTTTATTATTAATGTGTGAGTGCTTTAGCGTCTGATGGCAGCGCTATTACATGTATATCAGTATGCTTCAGCGCTGCGGTGACAGCGCTATTACATGTTTATCAGTGTATTTCACCAGCCTCTCCCTTGGCGAATCTGTAACTACATAATGGTCCCTGCAGAATCTTGCCGGCCCTGGGGGATGAGGAGAGTTTCCCTGGCGGGGGCGCAAACCACACACTGGGGTCACTGCGCTTCCCGCCCTGGGGGGAAGCATGGGCATAGCGCCAGAAACCCCTGGGGGTCCCTGTGGCGTTTCGGCTGGAGGATGCCTGCAGGACGAGGGAAAGGAGGGGAGTACGCGCTCTTTTTATTTTTTGAATTTCGCGCCGCTTCTGAGCGCGCGCTTTACTGCAGCCTCCATTTCCGGCTCCTCTACATGGAGCACACGGAGGCAGAGCGCGGCGGCCATTGCTGATAAAGTGCTGCAGGCTGAAAGCTCCCCGGATCGTTCTCCTCCCCTCCCGGCAAGAATACGTGACCAGCTTGGTGAGTCGCTTCTAGCCCGCCGGGCAGAAGCTTAACCCCTTCACCTCCACAGCGCGGGCGCCGTCTGGGGCACTTCTGAGTGACAGATTGAGCTGTCCTGCGGCTGTTCTCGCATAAGGGGCTCGCACACTCTTTTAATAATAATAAAGAGGCTGTGGGGAGTCTGCGACATTAATGCTGCCACTATACGTTTCCGCTGACGATCCTGATGGCGTCGCATAATATTGCGATCGTTTGTGTGTCATTTTTAGTGTCGCTGGTGGCTGCCAATCTGGGCAATCGCATAGGCGATTAGCGATCTCCTTGACAACTTTGGCGGTCATTGCGTTATAAAAAACAGCGCAATTTTTTAGCGATCTTGTGGAACGTTTTCTGTTTAGTGTGGCATGGCTGTCCTGCAGCTGCGACCTTATAAGAGGCGCCTGAGATTCGCACACCCTTTTTCATTATCAAGGTTGTGGGGAGTCAGCTACTTTAACCCCTTCTTAGGAGGTTAACTCTTAATGGGAGACAGCTGGGGTAGCTCTCGCTTTAGAGCTTTAACCCTTCAGCGTTTGTTTTTTATTTAAGTACTGCTCTGGTTACTGACAGGTTTATCCTGCCATATACTATGCAAGGGCATGTCAGAGACCCTCTCCCAGATCCGCTACGAATCAGCCTCGCGTATCTGACACGCAGACCTCGACTCATGCACGGTCAGAGGTTCCAGTGGTGTCAAAATGGAGGCCTTCACTGGTTTCTATTGATGACCTTTTAGGTTATGGAGTGTCAACTAGATCCTCTCAAGGAAGCGACACAAATCGGTGCTTTCCTTCTCGCTTAGCGAAGAAGTCCGATTCGGACAAGGAGGATCGGCAGGGACACCCTGCCTCTCTCAGGGGCCGTACTAAAATTTCTGTGGAAGCCATGTGGACGTTACAGTTACCGGAGGAGGTAACTAGTCGTCCTGGTAAGTCGGCCCGGATGTTGCAAGGGTCGCATGGGTCGCGACGACCTTACAAACTGTATCCGTTTTTCTACGGAGTTATTTGTTAATTGGACCCCTTCTCCTGAAGTGAATGTCCCTTTATTCCAGCTTAGCAAATCTTCCTGGTAAAAGGGAAGACGAGTCTGCAGGACACGCTGGACAGAAGAACGGAGATGGCAACAATTTCCATCTGTGTAGCCGTGGATCATAGATTCGGTATTAAGGATCTAGGTGTACTTGTTAAGTTCCCCTGAGCCGGTTGGACCGTCTAAGGACGGCGTGGCAAGTTTCCCTCTATCAAAGTAGATGGGCTTTTCTAGTTGAAGGATAATGCGTCACTGCTATCCAGGGCGCAATCCTCGGCAGTTAGTCAGAAGAGCACTGTGACTTGGATGGAACGCAGTTTTCCAACAGGGTTTGCTATCTTTAGCTTAGAAAGTGGTCAGCTATTTGACTAACCTCACGGAGCTGATGCCAAGGCAAAGGCAAAAGAAGCAGCTTTACCGCAGCGCAGAGCTGTGACTTCTGCGTCTGGCAGGACTAGTGCCGATAGTTATCGGCAGTCCTTTTCGGTTCAAGGGATGATCTGACCAACCCTCTGGGGGTTTGTGTCGTCTCTCTCTTTTTTAAAAAAAAAAAAAAAAGAGAGGGGGAATTCTCAGAAATTCCGCATACCCTGGAAACAGAACTTCTGTTAAGGCAGAAGCTGGCAAAAAAAAAAAAAACCCGCTAAGGCGGACTGACTTCTGACATTCCGTCAGAGCCGAGCATGAAGTCGCTTCGCTCAGTTATGGCAGCCCTGTCGCAGAACGATCAATCGACATTCGCGACGCTTCTTGGCATGTTCCCGTCGGAAGACCTCACCAGCGCTTCCTTCGTTTTTTGCCATAGAATCAACCATTACCAGGTTGTGGCTCGACCATTCGGCTTGGCCTTAACGCCCAGAATTTTTACAACGATTCTGACGCCTAAATCTCATGGCAATTCTTCGAAGACGGGGACTTACGATTCGTCCCTATTTGGACGGCCTTTCGGTTGTGGCCTCAAAGGTGAAGTCGTCTCTGGAATCGTCGCAGGCAATCCTGTTTTTGAGGATGCATTTCGACACGGTACGGGCGGTGTTGTCCCTACCTCCAGACAAGCAGGCATGTCTGCTCCAGCATGTACAGACTATGAAGTCTGCGACAGCAGTGTCCCTTCGGAAGGTATGCGCCTTCTGGGTCTGACGGTGGCGTCCATGAGGTTTTTTCCGTTTGTCCAATTTCATTCCAGAGCTCTCCATAGGCTCATTCTGAGTGGTTGGGATCAATCACAAGGTTCGCTGGATTACAGCGTCACCATCTTTCACAGGGTGCGAGAATCCCGAGGATGGTGGTTATGTCCAGGAGCGTTATCCCTGGGAAAGCCTTTCCTCCCTCCGAAGTGGTCGTCATAACCACCAATGCCAGCCTGACGGGCTGGGGTGGTGTTTGGAACAATCTCTGGATTTAGGGGGTATGGTCATCGGAAGAGTCTGTCCTTTCGATCAACATCCTGGAATTGAGGGCGATTTTCCTTTGCCTCCAGCATTGGACGGTCCTTTTAAGCGGTCTGCCGGTCCGAGTGCAGACAGACAATGCGACGGCTGTCGCGTTTATCAATCACCAAGGCGGGACAAGGAGTTCCAGACTCATGGTGGAGGTGTCCCGAATTCTGATTTGGGCCGAGGGCAGTTTACCAACCATTTCGGCGATTCACATTCCAGGGGTTCAGAATATTACAGTGGACTTTCTCAGTCGCAGGAAGATGGATCCCGGGGAATGGAGCCTCCACCCGGAAGTTTTTTGCACTACTGTGCTCCCGTTGGGGGACTCCCCAAGTGGTTTGATGGCATCCAGGTCCAATGCCAAGTTACCGACGTTCATGTCCAGGTACAAGGACCCGAAGGCTGTGGCGGTGGATGCTCTAGTGGCTCAGTGGGATCAGTTCGAGCTGATCTATGTATTCCCGCCGATATCCTTACTTCCTCTAGTACTGCGTCGGATCAGACTAGAGAGAATTTCAGCTATTTTGATAGCTTCAGATTGGCCAAGGAGGGTGTGGTTCTCGACAATAATGTCGCGGTTGGCGGCACCTCCTTTTCCGCTTCCTCTTCAACCAGACTTGTTGACTCAGGGGCCCGTTTGTCATCCGGACTTGATGTCTCTGCGTTTGACGGCGTGGCTCTTGAGACCGAAATTTTAACCCGTAGAGGTTTTTCAGCCGAGGTCATTGCTACTCTTCGTGCTGCGAGAAGTCCGGCTACTACTAGGATTTACCACAAAACTTGGGAAACCTTCTTTTCGTGGTGTTTGGGGTCCTCTCGAAACCCGAGAAAATTTTCCATTCCAATCTGTTGGCTTTTCTGCAGCATGGGCTAGACAAGGGTTTGGCAGTTAGCACCCTGAAAGGTCAGATTTCTGCTCTGTCCTTATTGTTCCGAGAACCATTGCTTCGAATAGGGACGTGCTCTCCTTTTTCCGCGGTATAGCTCGTAAGTTTCCGCCGCGGAAGGCTCAACCTTATTTTGGAAGCTTTTCAGCATAAACCTTTTGAGCCTATGGGTTCTGCTAGCCTTTCTTTGCTTTCTTGGAAGGTGGCCTTCCTTGTAGCAGTCACCTCTTTGAGGAGAGTTTCTGAGTTGGCAGCTCTTTCTTGTTCGCCTCCTTTCTGGGGTTTTTTCCGGATCGTGTAGTGCTTCGCACACGGGGTGATTTTTTTTTTACCTAAAGTGGTGTCACATTTTCATGTTAACCAGGATATTGTGTTGCCCTCATTCTGTCCGGATCCGAAGAATGCGAAAGAGCGAGCTTTGCACACATTAGATTTAGTGCGGGCCTTGAAGTTTTATCTATCTATTACTCAAGGTTTTCGTAAGACGGACTCCCTATTTGTGGTTCCAGCTGGTCTTCGATGTGGTCAACGAGCTTCCAAGGATTCCATAGCTCGTTGGATCCGGTCAGCTATATTGGAAGCTTACCGTCTTCAGGGTGAATTTTGCCCGATTAAGTTTCGAGCCCATTCCACGAGAGCTGTGGCTTCATCGTGGGCTTTTCATCAAGGTGCGTCGGCAGTGCAGCTCTGCCGGGCGGCAACTTGGCACTCTGTCCACACGTTTACAAAGTTTTATAAAGTGGACGTCAGTGCTTCCGCTGATGCAGCCCTCGGACGTAGGGTCCTGCAGGCAGCTGTAGTTTAAAGTTCTAGATGAACTTGTGTTTAGCGCTGTTTGCGCATTTTTTCTGTTAAGGTTGTTGGGTTTCTGCCTCTTGTTGGTTTTTTCCCACCCTTATTTCAGCTGCAGATGAAGGAAGAGAGCCACAGTATTCATTACTGATGGGTAGGCGGAGCCCCAGATCAGGATGTTACCTCAGATCAAAAGAGTGATGACTGGCTGGCCCCTCCAGCTCGGGCTCCTCCTACTCAGCTCCAGTCTAAGATTTGAGGTCCAGAGGATGGTCGCTGCTAATGCAGCTCCTCAGAAGATTTTATTATTTTAATATTCGGACAGGAGACTTGGATCACTAGTTGGTCTAGAGGTCTCAGGGGTATCAGCGCTGCTGTACCCCAACCTCTCCCTTGGCGGATCTGTATTTACTCAAAGTCCCTGCAGAATCCTTGCCGGCCCTGGGGGATGAGGAGAGCTTCTCTGGCGGGAACGCAAACCACACGTGCGGTCACTGCGTTCTTCGCCCTGGGGGGAAGCATGGGCACTGCGCCAGAAACCCCTGAGGGTCCCTGTGGCGCCTTGGCTGGTGAGTACTCCACACAAATTTTAATAATAATTATGTGTGAGTGCTTTAGCGTCTGAATGAGCAGCGCTATTACTAATGTCAGTATGCTTCAGCGCTGCTGAGACAGCGCTACTACATGTAATGTCAGTATGCTTCAGCGCTGCTGTGACAGCGCTACTACATGTAATGTCAGTATGCTTCAGCGCTGCTGTGACAGCGCTGTTACAAGTAGATGTGGTGATTTTTTGTCCGCAGGCAGATACCTGCAGGACAGAGAGGGAGCAGGAGCGGGGAGAGTTCGCGCTCATTATTTGAGCTAGCAGGGGGCGTGGCCTATCTATCCCGGTCTTTTGAGCAGGAAGACGCGCGCTCTGGCTTTTCTCCTGCGACCCCCTCACTGTGGCGGCCATTACTCAGGCTCCTGGGCTCCTCGGACCGCTCCTCTCCTCATATAGACACCACGGCCAGCTGGGTGAGTGCTGATTCCTCACCCCGCAGCGATCGCTATCCTGCAGCTGCAGTCTCATCAGAGACATAAAAATTGGCTGGGGCTCACAAATATATATATATTTTGGTGAGTTTGCAATATTAACCCCTTTGAGGGTTATTTCTACCAGCTAAATTTGCTGACTGAATACCGCTGGGGTAACTCTGCTTGGTGGAGCGTTAACCCTTCAGCGTTTGAAAAAAAAAAAAAAAAAAAAACCGCATAGTTTTTTGCTGGTATTACCGCTTTGACCTGTTCATACAGGTGAGACATGTCTGAACAGAGTTCAGATGCCGCGGATCACGTCCCAGTGCCATTGCGGCAATCAGATACGCAGACCTCCACAGCGTCTAGCGCTGCGGTCGACAGCGGTGGAAAATTGGATGATATCGCTCGATCGATTAATAACTTATCTGACCTTTTAGGTCAATATGTGTCTGCTAATTCCTCTCAGAGGAAGCGACGCAGGCCGTTACCGGCCTCTACACGGAGCGAGTCAGATGTATCTGATATTGGGCAGAGTTCCCCTTTAAATTCGGATGGAGAAATATCCGATTCAGATGCGGACGAGCCGCAGGGGCGTTCCTCTATGACGAAGCGTACGGAGGCATTAATTGAAGCCATGAGAGATATACTACAGTTACCGGAGGAGGTAACTAGTCGTCCTGGTAAATCAGCACGCATGTTCCAGGAGTCCCGTGCTTCACGTACAACATTGCCAGCTCTGGATGAGCTTAATGGTGTAATAGAGGAGGAACGTCTATGTCCAGATAAGCGTTTTCATGGAACGCATTTCTTTGATACACTTTATCCTTGCTCTACGGAGTTAAAGGCTAATTGGATTTCTGCTCCTGAAGTGGATGTGTCCTTGTCTCAGCTTAGTAAATCCTCTCTACTCCCTATTAAGGGAAAAGCGAGCTTACAGGAGCCTTTGGATAGAAAGGCAGAATTGGCGGCAAAGCAAGCTATGAGGCTGCGGGTCATGGATTTCGAGCAGTGCTAGGATCCATGTGTGCTGCTAGAGCTTCTCTAAGCTGGTTGGCACGTCTGAAGACGGAGTTGCAAAATGAATCTCCGTTATCTGAGATACGGGAAACTTGTGAATGGTTAGAAACGGCAGCCTGTTATATCTTTGATGCCGGTCTGGATACGGCATCTCTGCTGGCCAAAGCGCAAGCTTCAGCGGTCACAGTCAGAAGAGCTTTATGGCTCAGACAGTGGGCCGGGGACGCAGTTTCCAAACAAGGGTTGTTGGCCTTACCTTACAAGGGTGGCCATCTTTTTGGATCCGACCTCACAGAGCTGATTTCTAAGGCTAAGGCGAAGGAATCAGCATTACCACAGCGAAGGGCCATGGCCTCGGTGTCCAGTAAGCCTGGTGTTTATAGTGGTCGGCGGTCCTTTCGGGGCCGAGGACGATCTAGTCACTCCTCGTGGGGATCGGGTCGTCCTTCTTTCTCAGGAAAGAAATCCTCTCAGAAAACTCGTACTCCCTGGAAGCAGAGTTTCCGCCAGGACAAGCGGGAACTTGACAAGAAACCCGCAAAGTCGGATTGACGCCAGGGGTCCACTCGAGGATTCTCGAGTGGGGGGTCGCCTGCTTCTTTTCAAGGAGACTTGGATGGCTCGCGTTCCAGATTCCTGGGTAACGCGGATAGTGTCGGCAGGCTATTTCATAGAGTTTGCTTCTCAACCCCCAAATGTTTTTTGTCAATCTCGCGTTCCGTCGGAACCCGAGCTTGTTGTCGCTCTACAGCGAGAGGTCGAATCGCTACTACAAAAGGGTGTAGTGATACCGGTTCCGTCAGAGGACCGAGGGAAAGGTTTTTATTCCAACCTTTTTATAGTTCCCAAAAAGGAGAACAAATTTCGCCCGATTCTGGATCTCAAGCGATTAAACCGGCATGTCCATGCCCGGAAATTTCGCATGGAGTCGCTTCGTTCCGTTGTGGCAGCTCTGTCACAGAACGATTTTCTGGTGTCAATCGACATTCGCGACGCCTATTTGCATATTCCCATCGGAAAGGCTCATCAGCGCTTTCTTCGATTTGCCATAGGTCAGAATCATTACCAGTTCGTGGCTCTGCCGTTCGGCTTAGCCTCAGCGCCAAGGGTCTTTACAAAAATTCTGGCGCCCCTCATGGCACTCCTTCGAAGACAGGGGATTACGATTCTCCCTTATCTGGACGATCTTTTGATCGTGGCTTCCTCGGAGGAGGAGGCGTTGACGGCTCGGGATTTGTCTCTTCAGTTTCTGAAAGACTTCGGTTGGCTGGTCAATTGGGAGAAGTCGTCCCTGGAACCATCGAGGACAATTCTCTTTTTGGGAATGCATCTCGACACGTTTCGGTCGGTAGTTTCCCTACCACCAGACAAACAGTCATGTCTTCTTCGACATGTACAGATTATGACATCCTCAACGGCAATGTCCCTACGGAAGTGTATGCGTCTTCTGGGACTGATGGTGGCGTCCATGGAGGCAATTCCTTTTGCCCAGTTCCACTCCAGGACTCTTCAAAGGTTCATCTTGAGTCGATGGAATCAGTCGCAATCGCTGGATTGCAGTGTCACCATTTCTCGCGCGGTGCGGGATTCTCTAGAATGGTGGTTACGTCCAGGGGCATTCTCCCTGGGGAAGTCTTTCCTCCCTCTGAAGTGGTCAGTCATAACCACCGATGCCAGCCTGACGGGCTGGGGGGGTGTTTGGAACAATCTCTGGATTCAGGGGGTATGGTCACCGGAAGAGTCTGTGCTTCCGATCAACATCCTGGAATTGAGGGCGATTTTCCTTTGCCTCCAACATTGGACGGTCCCTTTGAGCGGTCTGCCAGTCCGTGTGCAGACAGACAATGCGACGGCTGTCGCGTATATCAATCACCAAGGTGGGACAAGGAGTTCCAGACTCATGGTAGAGGTGTCCCGAATTCTGATTTGGGCAGAGGCCAATGTACCAGCCATTTCGGCGATTCACATTCCAGGGGTTCAGAATATTACTGCGGACTTTCTCAGTCGCAGAAGGATGGATCCCGGGGAATGGAGCCTCCACCCGGAAGTCTTTGCACTACTGTGCTCTCGCTGGGGAACCCCCCAAGTGGATTTGATGGCATCCAGGTCCAATGCCAAGTTACCGACATTCATGTCCAGGTACAAGGACCCGAAGGCGGTGGCGGTGGATGCTCTAGTGGCTCAGTGGGATCAGTTCGAGCTGATCTATGTATTCCCGCCGATATCCTTACTTCCTCTAGTGCTGCGTCGGATCAGACTAGAGAGAATTCCAGCTATTCTGATAGCTCCAGACTGGCCAAGAAGGGTGTGGTTCTCGACAATAATGTCGCTGTTGGCGGCACCTCCGTTTCCACTCCCTCTTCAACCGGACTTGTTGACTCAGGGGCCCGTTTGTCATCCGGACTTGATGTCCCTGCGTTTGACGGCGTGGCTCTTGAGACCGAAATCTTGACCCGTAGAGGTTTTTCAGCCGAGGTCATTGCTACCCTTCGTGCTGCAAGATGTCCGGCTACTTCTAGGATTTACCACAAAATTTGGGAAACCTTCTTTTCGTGGTGTTTGGGGTCTTCTCGGAACCCGAGAAAATTTTCCATTCCCAACCTGTTGGCTTTTCTGCAGCATGGGCTAGACAAGGGTTTGGCAGTTAGCACTCTGAAAGGTCAGATTTCTGCTCTGTCCTTATTGTTCCGGAGAACCATTGCTTCGAATAGAGACGTGCTCTCCTTTTTCCGAGGTATCTCTCGTAAGTTTCCGCCGCGGAAGGCACCCGTGTCTCCTTGGCGGCTCAACCTTGTTTTGGAGGCTCTTCAGCATAAACCTTTTGAACCTATGGTTTCTGCTAGCCTTTCTTTACTTTCTTGGAAGGTGGCTTTCCTTGTTGCAGTCACTTCCTTGAGGAGAGTTTCTGAATTGGCAGCTCTTTCTTGTTCGCCTCCTTTTCTGGAGTTTTTTTCCGGATCGTGTAGTGCTTCGCACTCGGGGTGATTTTTTGCCTAAAGTGGTGTCACAATTTCATGTTAACCAGGATATTGTGTTGCCTTCACTCTGTCCGGATCCGAAGAATACGAAAGAGCGAGATTTACACACATTGGATTTAGTGCGGGCCTTGAAGTTTTATCTATCTATTACTCAAGGTTTTCGTAAGACGGACTCCCTGTTTGTGGTTCCGGCAGGTCGTCGGCGTGGTCAACGAGCTTCCAAGGGTTCTATAGCTCGTTGGATCCGGTCAGCTATTTTGGAAGCTTACCGTCTTCGGGGTGAATCTTGCCCGATTAAGATTCGAGCCCATTCCACGAGAGCTGTGGCTTCATCGTGGGCTTTTCATCAAGGTGCTTCGGCAGTGCAGCTTTGCCGAGCGGCGACTTGGCGCTCTGTCCACACGTTTACAAGGTTTTATAAAGTGGACGTCAGTGCTTCCGCTGATGCAGCCCTCGGACGTAGGGTCCTGCAGGCAGCTGTAGTTTAAAGTTCTGGATGAACTTGTGTTTAGCGCTGGTTGCGCTTTGTTGTTAAGGTTGTTGGGTTTCTGCCTTTTGTTGGTTTTTTCCCACCCTTATTTTTGAACTGCTTTGGGACGTCCCATCAGTAATGAATACTGTGGCTCTCTTCCTTCATCTGCAGCTGAAACACGGATTTTGGTAAAGACTTACCTGTAAAATCCTTTTCAGCGAAGGAAGGAAGAGAGACACAGCACCCTCCCACGGCAGAAGTGTGTTGATGTTTTCAGATGCAGCGCGACCCTTATCTGATAGCGATTATCTGGGCTGAGGTCAGCGCGCTAAGGCTCTGTTCCAGCATCGCCAGCTCATCGCAGTAGTCAGGTTCCGTGAGTAGTACCTGGAACTCTGTGGTTTTTGGCTTTCTTTGCATGCATAACCTGTATCCTTGTGTTTTTTCTCTGAAGTTCCTTCAGAAGGGGTTATGTTGCTCCGCTGGTGATCTTGGCTCTTTTCCTAAAAGCTTTGGTACGACTGGAGCTGAGTAGGAGGAGCCCGAGCTGGAGGGGCCAGCCAGTCATCACTCTTTTGATCTGAGGTAACATCCTGATCTGGGGCTCCGCCTACCCATCAGTAATGAATACTGTGTCTCTCTTCCTTCCTTCGCTGAAAAGGATTTTACAGGTAAGTCTTTACCAAAATCCGTGTTTTTGAACTGCTTTGGGACGTCCCATCAGTAATGAATTCCTGTGTCTCCCTCCCTTCCATCTGCAGCTGAAACACGGATTTTGGTAAGAACTTACGTGTAAAATCCTTTTCAGCGAAGTAAGGGAGGGAGACACAGCACCCTCCCAAGGCAGAAGTGTGTTGATGTTTTCAGATGCAGCGCGACCCTTATCTGATAGCGATTATCTGGGCTGAGGTCAGCGCGCTAAGGCTCTGTTCCAGCATCGCCAGCTCATCGCAGTAGTCAGGTTCCATGAGTAGTACCTGGAACTCTGTGGTTTTTGGCTTTCTTTGCATGCATAACCTGTATCCTTGTGTTTTTTCTTTGAAGTTCCTTCAGAAGGGGTTATGTTGCTCCGCTGGTGATCTTGGTTCTTTCCTAAAAGCTTTGGTACGACTGTAGCTGAGTAGGAGGAGCCCGAGCTGGAGGGGCCAGCCAGTCAGCACTCTTTTGATCTGAGGTGACATCCTGATCTGGGGCTCCGCCTACCCATCAGTAATGAACTCCTGTGTCTCCCTCCCTCCCTTCGCTGAAAAGGATTTTACAGGTAAGTTCTTACCAAAATCCGTGTTTTAGGGCTGAAAGTCCCCCTCTCGGCTTATACTCGAGTCATATACCAGGGGGTCGGCGGGGGAGGCGGAGCGCAGCTGTGCTATATACTCACCTCCTCCTGGCACGGTCTCTGCAGCCTCTCTGGTGCCTGTGTTCAGCGGTCAGGTGGTACCGCTCATTAAAATCATGAATATGCACATATTCATTACTGTAACCCCTTCACCCCCAAGGGTGGTTTGCACGTTAATGACCGGGCCAATTTTTACAATTCTGACCACTGTCTCTTTATGAGGTTATAACTCTGGAACGCTTCAACGGATCTTCGCGATTCTGAGTTTGTTTTCTCGTGACATATTGTACTTCATGTTAGTGGTAAAATTTCTTCTATATAACTTGCGTTTATTTTTGAAAAAAAACGCAAATATGGCGAAAATTTTTAAAATTTTGCAATTTTCAAACTTTGAATTTTTATTCCCTTAAAACAGAGAAATATATCACACAAAATAGTTAAGAAATAACATTTCCCACATGTCTACTTTACATCAGCACAATTTTGGAACCAAAATTTTTTTTTGTTAGGAAGTTATAAGGGTTAAAAGTTGACCAGCGATTTCTCATTTTTACAACAAAATTTACAAAGCCATTTTTTTTAGAGACCACCTCACATTTGAAGTCACTTTGAGGGGTCTATATGGCAGAAAATACCCAAAAGTGACACCATTCTAAAAACTGCACCCCTCAAGGTACTCAAAACCACATTCAAGAAGTTTATTAACCCTTCAGGTGCTTCACAGTAACTAAAGCAACGTGGAAGGAAAAAATGAATATTTTACTTTTTAGCCACAAAAATGATCTTTTACAAACTTTTTTTTTATTTTCACAAGGGTAAAAGGAGAAAATGGACAGATAAGGTTGTTATGCAATTTCTCCTGAGTACGCCAATACCCCATATGTGGGGGAAAACCACTGTTTGGGCACACGGCAGAGCTCGTAAGGGAAGGAGCGACGTTTGACTTTTTCAAACTAAAATTGGCTGGAATTTAGATTGGATGCCATGTCGTGTTTGGAGAGCCCCTGATGCACCTAAACAGTGGAAACCCCCCACAAGTGACACCATTTTGGAAACTAGACCCCCTAAGGTACTTATCTAGATCTGTTGTGAGAACTTTGAACCCTCAAGTGTTTCACAAAAGTTTATAAAGCCTGGGTGTGAAAAAAAAAAAAACAATTTTCCACAAAAATGATTTTTTAGTCCCAAATTTTTGAATTTTCCCAAGGAAATTGGACCCCAAAAGTTGTTGTCCAATTTGTCCTGAGTACGCTGATACCCCATATGTGGGGGGGAAACTGTTTGGGCGCACGGCAGGGCTTGGAAAGGAAGTAGTAACGTTTTGGAATGCAGACGTTAATGGGGGTCATGTTCCGTTTGCAGTGCCCCAGATGAGCCTAAACAGTGGAAACCCCCCACAAGTGACCCCATTTGGAAACTAGACCCCCTAAGGAACTTATCTAGATTTTTGATGAGCAATTTGAACCCCCAAGTGCTTCACACAAGTTTATAATGCCCGGCATGAAAATAAAAAATCCTATTTTTTTCCCACAAAAATTATCTTTTAGTCACTAATTTTTTATTTTCCCAAGGGTAACAGGAGAAATTGGACCACATAAGTTGTTGTACAATTTGTCCTGAGTACGCTGATACCCCATATGTGGGGGGGAACCACTTTTTGGGCGCACTGCAGAGCTCGGAATGGAAGGAGCACCATTTGACTTTTTCCAACCAAAATTGGCTGGAATTGAGTTTGGATGCCATGTTGCATTTGGAGAGCCCCTGATGTGCCTAAACAGTGGAAACTCCCCACAAATGACCCCATTTGGGAAACTAGACCCCCTAAGGAACTTATCTAGATTTTTGATGAGCAATTTGAACCCCAAGTGCTTCACACAAGTTTATGACGTAGAGCCGTAAAATTTAAAAATCATATTTTTTCCACAAAAATTATATTTTCACCCCAATTTTTATTTTTCCAAGGGTAACAAGACTCCAAAAGTTATTGTGCAATTTGTCCTGAGTGCGCTGATACCCCATATGTGGGGGTAAACCACTGTTTGGGTGCATGGCAGAGTTTGGAAGGGAAGGAGCGCCGTCTGACTTTTTCAACGCAGAATTGGCTGGACGCCATGTCGTGTTTGGAGAGCTCCTGATCTGCCTAAACAGTGGAAACCCCCATAAATGACACCATTTTGGAAACTAGACCCCTCAAGGAACTTATCTAGATGTGTGGTGAGAACTTTGAACCCCCAGGTGTTTCACTAAAGTTTATAACGTACAGCCGTAAAATAAAAAATCTTTTTTTTTTTTTACAAAAATGATTTTTTTCGCCCCCGATATTTTATTTTCACAAGGGTAACAGAAGAAATTGGAACGCAAAAGTTGTTGTCCAATTTGTCCTGAGTACACTGATACCCAATATGTGGGCGAAAACTACTGTATGGGCACACGTCGGGGCTCGGAAGGGAAGTAGTGACGTTTTGGATTGCAGACTTTGATGGAATGGTCTGGGGGCGTCATGTCACATTTGGAGAGCCCCTGATGCACCTAAACAGTGGAAACCCCCCACAAGTGACCCCATTTTGGCAAATAGACCCCACAAGGAACTTATCTAGATGTGTGGTGAGCACTTTGAACCCCGAAGTGCTTCACAGAAGTTTATAACGCACAGCCGTAAAAATAAAAAAGCTTTTTTTTTTTTACAAAAATGATTTTTTTCGCCCCCAATATTTTATTTTCACAAGGGTAACAGGAGAAATTGGACCCCAAAAGTTGTTGTCCAATTTGTCCTGAGTACGCTGATACCCAATATGTGGGAGAAAACTACTGTATGGGCGCACGTCAGGGCTCGGAAGGGAAGTAGTGACGTTTTGGATTGCAGACTTTGATGGAATGGTCTGGGTGCGTCATGTCGCATTTGGAGAGCCCCTGATGCGCCTAAACAGTGGAAACCCCCCACAAGTGACCCCATTTTGGAAAATAGACCCCACAAGGAACTTATCTAGATGTGTGGTGAGCACTTTGAACCCCGAAGTGCTTCACAGAAGTTTATAACGCACAGCCGTAAAAATAAAAAATCTTTTTTTTTTTTTTTGCAAAAATGATTTTTTTTCGCCCCAATATTTTATTTTTACAAGGGTAACAGGAGAAATTGGACCCCAAAAGTTGTTGCCCAATTTGTCCTGAGTACGCTGATACCCAATATGTGGGAGAAAACTACTGTATGGGTACACGTTGGGGCTCGGAAGGGAAGTAGTGACGTTTTGGATTGCAGACTTTGATGGAATGGTCTGGGGGCGTCATGTCGCATTTGGAGAGCCCCTTATGCGCCTAAACAGTGGAAATCCCCAACAAGTGACCCCATTTTGGAAAATAGACCCCACAAGGAACTTATCTAGGTGTGTGGTGAGCGCTATGAAGCCCGAAGTGCTTCACAGAAGTTTATAATGTACAGCCGTAAAAACAAAAAAATAAATTTTTTTGTACAAAAATGATATTTTCGCCCCCAGTTTTTTATTTTCCCAAGGGTAACAGAAGAAATAGGACAAATTGCACAATAACTCTTGGGGTCCAGAGTACGCTGATACCCCATATGTGGGGATAAACTACTGTTTGGACGCATGGCAGAGCTCAGAAGTGAAGGAGCACCGTTTGACTTTTTCAACGCAGAATTGGCCATGACGCCATGTCACATTTGGAGAGCCCCTGATGTGCCTAAACAGCGGAAACCCCCCAATTCTAACTCCAACCCTAACCCCAACACACCCCTAACCCTAGTCCCAACCCTAACCACAAACCTAACCCTAACACACCCTAATCCCAACCCTAACCCTAATCCTAACTTTAGCGCCAACCCTAACCCTAACCCTAATGGGAAAATGGAAATAAATACATTTTTTTAATTTTATTATTTTTCCCTAACTAAGGGGGTGATAAAGGGGGGTTTGATTTACTATTTATAGCGGGTTTTTATGATTGGCAGCTGTCACGCTAAAAGACGCTTTTTATTGCAAAAATAGTTTTTTGCATCGCCACATTTTGAGAGCTATAATTTTTGCATATTTTGAACCACAGAGTCATGTGAGGTCTTATTTTTTGCGGTACGAGTTGACGTTTTTATTTGTACCATTTTTGAGCAGGTGACATTTTTTGATCGCTTTTTATTTCGATTTTTGGGAGGTTAGAATGAACAAAAATCAGCAATTCATGAATTTCTTTTGGGGGAGGCGTTTTTATTGTTCCGCGTGTGGTAAAATTGATAAAGCAGTTTTATTCTTCGGGTCAGTACGATTATGGCGATACCTCATTTATATCATTTTTTTATGTTTTGGCGCTTTTATAGAATAAAAACAATTTTATATAAAAAATAATTATTTTTGCATCGCTTTATTCTGCGAGCTATAACTTTTTTATTTTTTCGCTGATGATGCTGAATGGCTGCTCGTTTTTTGCGGGACAAGATGACGTTTTCAGCGGTACCATGTTTATTTATATCGGTCTTTTTGATTGCGCGTTATTCCACTTTTTGTTCGGCGGTATGATGATAAAGCATTGATTTTTTGCTTCTTTTTTTTTTTTTTTAAGAGGTTCACTAAAGGGGTTAACTAGTGGGACAGTTTTATAGGGGGGGTCGTTACGGACGCGGCGATACCAAATATGTGTACTTTTATTGTTTTGTTTTTTTTATTTACAGGAAGAAATGAATTTATTGGGGAATATTTTTTTTTTTTTTAATTTATTTTGGATTTTTTTTTATAACATGTTTATTTTTATTTTTTTAACTTTTTTACTTTGTCCCAGGGTGGGACATCACTGTATTTTATCAAATCGCTGGTGTGACAGTGTGCACAGCACTCTGTCACACCAGCGATCGCTCAGGCATAGCTGCAGGCTTCTCAGTGCCTGCTCTCAGCAGGCACTGAGGAAGCCGCCTCCCTCCAGGACCCCGGCGCCATCTTGGATCCGGGTCCTGGGAGGGAGGAAGCCCTCAGAACAGCGCGATCACATCGCGCTGGTCTGAGGGTCTCAGGGGGGCGCGCAGGGAGCCCCCACCCTGCGCGATCCTCCCCTGTGCCCCCAGTACACCGCGATCATGTTTGATCGCGGTGTGCTAGGGGTTAATGTGCCGGGAGCGGTCTGTGACCGCTCCTGACACACAGTCACGGGTGTCAGCTGTGATAATCAGCTGACACCCGGCGGCGATTAGCTGCGCTCCCCTCAGGAGCGCAGCTGATCGCCTATGACGTACTATCCCGTCCATGGGCAGAATGGCACTGGTTTTATGGACGGGATAGTACGTCTAATGTCAGAGAGGGGTTAATGAGCGGTACCACCTGACTGCTGAACACTGGCGTCGGAGACTGTGGGAGAAGAGCAGGGGCTGCAGAGACCGCGCCGGTGGGAGGGTGAGTATAAGCGATATTCACCTGTCCCGTTCCACCGCTGCGCGCTGCTGTGTCCTCGCGTCCTCTCTAGCTGTGAATGTTCAGGCAGAGGGCGCGATGATGTAGTTTGTGCGCGCCGCGCCCTCTGCCTGAGCATTCACTGCTGGAGGAACCGGTAGACAACGGCGCAAGTAATCTTTTTATTATTTTTTGGGTCCTCAAAATATCTGCAAGTATAAAGACACTTGTAAAGCTACTATACAAAGGATATAAAAGCTTTCTGGCCTATATACTTACATCAGAACTTGAAACTTGGGCCTGACTGGGTCCTCTTTGGGCCTGACTGGGTCCTCTTTGGGGCCTGACTGGGTCCTCAAAATATCCTCAAGTATAAAGACACTTGTAAAGCTACTATACAAAGGATATAAAAGCTTTCTGGCCAATATACTTACATCAGAACTTGAAACTTGGGCCTGACTGGGTCCTCTTTGGGGCCTGACTGGGTCCTTTAAATAATCTGCAAGTATAAAGACGCTTAAACCTATGATACCAAAAAATAATAAAAAGATTACTTGCGTGGTTTTCCAACTCCGTCTTTTACATCCTTTAATCTTGATATACGCAATGCGCAAGCTACAGAACCTCCACCTCCTGTTTCACCCCCACCCAAAAAACATAGCTTATAAACACCAACCCTCCTTCCAACTTTAGATATCTACCCCCCATTTGAAAATATATTTTGTCATACAGTAGAAGAAAATGTATAGCCCCAATTCCTGTAGTAACCTTTGTATACACATTCTGTATTTTATATCCACATTTTGAAACCAAAACACCTATGTATACCCTGTGTGGTATACCAATAATAACACAAGTAACCTTTGTTTGAAATTATACTACGGACAGTTTTTGTACACAGTTTTTATTGTAATTTTTTTTTTGGGGAGGGTCAAGTAGGAGCTACACTGCTCTTTATTTTAAATAGTTACATTAAATTAAAAGAAAAAAAATACACATGCCTTGACACGAACACACACATGCACACACACACGCACGCACACACGAAAATACTAGTACATTATGAAAACAAACATGTTGGAAATATAAGTACAGTATGAAAGAAAAAAAGATAATGCAGGACACACACTGAAACATGCTGCAATCACACATGATGGCATGACTCACACTGACTGGCTAGCAGGAGTCGGCTGGGCTGGCAACCAATATCTCTGGCTGGCTAGCTGGCAGGCAGGCAGGGTCTTGATACTTGCTGGCAGGGTCTTTTTGCTTGCTGGCAGGGTCTTTTTGCTTGCTGGCAGGGTCTTGAGGCTTGCTGGCAGGGTCTTGATGCTTGCTGACAGGGTCTTGATGCTTGCTGACAGGGTCTTGATGTGTGGCATAATAAGAAATGAGCCACACCTGGCAGGTTTATATAGTTTTGGGGCTGTCTGGAAAAGTATCCAACATTTGGAGCATGCTCAGTCCAAAAAGACGGATCCGTCGGGGGAATCTGTCAAATGATGGATGGCGACAGATCCGTCGCCCATAGGCGCCCATTGTAAAAATTTTCCATAGAATGTGCTGCTCAGACAGCAAAGCAGGGACAAAACTATCACTTCTAAGGCGGGGCAGCCTGGAATTCATTAACCCCTTCATGATCCAGCCTATTTTGACCTTAAAGACCTTGCCATTTTTTGCAATTCTGACCAGTGTCCCTTTATGAGGTAATAACTCAGGAATGCTTCAACGGATCCTAGCGATTCTGAGACTGTTTTTTCGTGACATATTGAGCTTCATGTTAGTGGTAAATTTAGGTCGATAATTTTTGCGTTTATTTGTGAAAAAAATGGAAATTTGGCGAAAATTTTTAAAATTTCCCAATTTTCAAATTTTGAATTTTTATTCTGTTAAACCAGAGAGTTATGCGACACAAAATAGTTAATAAATAACATTTCCCACATGTCTACGTTACATCAGCACAATTTTGGAAACAAATTTTTTTTTTTGTTAGGAAGTTAAAAGGGTTAAAAGTTGACCAGCGATTTCTCATTTTTACATCAAAATTTACAAAACCATTTTTTTAGGGACCACCTTACATTTGAAGTCACTTTG
This sequence comes from Oophaga sylvatica, assembly GCA_033576555.1. Taxonomy (NCBI): domain Eukaryota; kingdom Metazoa; phylum Chordata; class Amphibia; order Anura; family Dendrobatidae; genus Oophaga; species Oophaga sylvatica. The sequence continues at coordinate 161,970,525 of JARQOD010000006.1, read as the reverse complement.
AGGGGTCTACATGGCAGAAAAAACCCAAAAGTGACACCATTATTAAAACGTCACCCCTCAATCTACTCAAAACTACATTCAAGAAGATTATTAATCCTTAAGGTGCTTCACAGGAACTAAAGCAACGTGGAAGGAAAAAATGGACATTTTAATTTTTCCAACAAAAATTTTATTTTAGCCTCAGTTTTTTTCATTTTCACATGGGCAACAGGATAAAATGGCTCCTAAAATTTGTTGGGCAATTTCTCCTGAGTACACAGATACCTCATATGTGGTCATAAACCGCTGTTTTGGGCGCAAGGTAGGGCTCAGAAGGGAAGGAGCGCCATTTGACTTTTTGAATGGAAAATATGCTGGAATATTTAGCTGTTGCCATGTCGCATTTGGAGAGTCCCTGTGTGCCTAAACATTGGAGCTCCCCACAAGTGACCCCATTTTGGAAACTAGACCCCCAAAGGAACTTATCTAGATGCATAGTGAGCACTTTGAACCCCCAGGAGCTTCATAAATTGATCCCTAAAAAAAAGAAAGTACTTTTTTTCACAAAAATTTTCTTTTAGCCTCAGTTTTTTCATTTTCACATGGGCAACAGGATAAATTGGATCCTAAAATTTGTTGGGCAGTTAATCCTGAGTACACAGATACCTCATATGTGGTCATAAACCACTGATTGGGCGCACGGCAGGGCCCAGAAGGGAAGGAGCGCTATTTGACTTTTTGAATGCAAAATTTGCTCCAATCGTTAGCGGACACCATGACGCGTTTGGAGAGCCCCTGTGTGCCTAAACAGTGAAAAAAAAACACATGTGACACCATTTTGGAAACTAGACCTCTTATGGAACTTATCTAGATATGTTGTGAGCACTCTGAACCCCCAAGTGCTTCACAGAAGTTTATAACGCAGAGCAGTGAAAATAAAAAAAATATTTTTTTTTTCCTCAAAAATGATTTTTTTAGCCGGCTATTTTTTATTTTCACAAGGGTAACAGGAGAAATTGGACCACAAAAGTTGTTCTGCAATTTGTCCTGAGTACACCAATACCCCGTATGTGGGGGGGAACCACTGTTTTGGCGCATGGCAGAGCTCAGAAGGGAAGGAGCGCCATTTTGGAATGCAGACTTGATGGGATGTTCTGCTGGCGTCATGTTGCGTTTGAAGAGCCCCTGATGTGCCTAAACAGTAGAAACCCCCCACAAGTGACCCCATTTTGGAAACTAGACCCCCCCCCCAAGGAGCTTATCTAGATGTGTAGTGAGCACTTTGAACCCCCAAGTGCTTCACAGAAGTTTATAAACGCAGAGCAGTGAAAATAAAAAAAATCATTTTTTAGCTCCCTATTTTTGATTTTCACAAGGGTTACAGGAGAAATTGGACCCCAAAAGTTGTTGTCCAGTTTGTCCTGAGTACGCTGGTACCCCATATGTGGGGGTAACCACTGTTTGCGCACACGTTAGGGCTCGGAAGGGATGTAGTGACGCTTTGAAATGCCGACTTGATGGAATGGTCTGCGGGCATCTTGTTACGTTTGCAGAGCCCCTGATGTGCCTAAACAGTAGAAACCCCCACAAGTGACCCCATTTTGGAAAATAGACCCCCCCCAAGGAACTTATCCAGATGTGTGGTGAGCACCTTGAACCCCCACGTGCTTCACAGAAGTTTATAATGCAGAGCCGTGAAAATAAAAAATCATTTTTTTCCTCAAACTAATTTTTTTTAACCCGCAATTTTTTATTTTCACAAGGGTAACAGGAGAAATTGGACCCCAAAAGTTGTTGTACAGTTTGTCCTGAGTACACTGGTACCCCATATGTGGGGGGGAACCACTGTTCGGGCACACGTTGGGGCTCGGAAGGGAAGTAGTGACGTTTTGAAATGCTTACTTTGATGGAATGGTGTTGTGAATGGGTTTGAGATGAGTTCTGAGCAGAGGCTTCCTCTGGTGGTTACAAGCGGTGCTGGTCTGTCCAGTGAAGATTGTGAGGACTGGGAATCAGGTGTTACTGACTGGTCTTATATAAGGGAGTCACCTTCCCATCAGGGTTGCCGGTGATCAATTGTTCTGGTCTGAATCCTTCATTCCTGTTTCCCTTGTAGCCTGCTGTGTCGTGTCTGCATCTCCTGCTAACAGATAAGACATTTTCTTCTTTTTGTTTTTTGTGCTATATTTTTGCATTTTGTCCTGCACTTCTGTGGGGGCCTTCAGGGTCCCCTCCGGGGGCTTTTGCCCTCTCAGTTTAGTTCAGCCACTGATGTTTGTACTTTTGCTTTTTTAAAGTTTTTTCAGTGGCTGCTGTTTTGATTTTGTTACACCAGAGAACTAATTTAGGTGGAAGAGGTCGTGTGATCTCAGGTGTTTTTGAAATTAGTAGAGTTGGTGCTTTTCAGGGTTTTCTGGGATTGCAGTAAGTACCCTTCCTATCCTTTTCTATTTAGTTAGTTTGGGCCCCAGCGTTTGCTCATACTATTTTCTTTCTGTGTCAGTGTTTCTTCTTGTCTAACCGCCATTACATGTTTGGGGGCTTTCTATTATCTTTGGGGTTCTGCTCCGGGGCAGATAGCTTTCCTATTTCTATCTTTAGGTGTAGTTAGTTTCTCAGGCTGTGACGAGGCGTCTAGGACCAACGTAGGAACGCTCCACGGCTGCCTCTAGTTGTGGTGGTTAGTCAGGGTACTGCAGTCTCATAGATTCCAACTGCTCTGGTGTATTGCCTTTTTTGCCTGCACTCCATAGCTGCCGAAACATAACAGTATCACCGGCCCAAAAGTTGAAAATTGTATGGTACTCACAGAAGGGAAAAAATATTGTGAAAGAAAAAAGGTTGTCAGAGTTGTCAGAGATATTTTTCTGTTTGTTGCTTTTTTTTCCCTCTGTATCTCTGGGTGCTGGGGAGGATCTTTTCTCTCAATGGAGTTTGCACAGTTGTCTGGCCGTGTGGATCAGCTTGCCGCTGAGGTTCGGAGTATTGCTATCTATCTTGCTGGGTTGCCTGTTGTGGAACCTAGGATTCCCATGCCAGATTTGTTTTTAGGGGATCGAGCTAAGTTTCAGAATTTCAAAAATAATTGTAAATTGTTTTTTGCCTTAAAATCTAAGTCCTCAGGGAACGCAGCGCAGCAGGTTCAAATTATCATCTCTCTCCTGCGCGGCGATCCTCAGGATTGGGCTTTTTCCCTGACACCTGGGGATCCTGTTTTGAGTGATGTTGATGCATTTTTTCAGGCTTTGGGGTTATTGTACGATGAGCCTAATGTCACTGATCAAGCTGAAAAAGCCTTGTTGGCATTAAATCAGGGGCTTTATGACGCTGAGTTATACTGTCAGAGATTCCGTAGGTGGGCAGTCCTGACCAAATGGAATGACGACGCTTTGGCTGCCCTTTTCCGGAAGGGTCTGTCAGATAATGTAAAGGATGTTATGGTGGGATTCCCTGTCCCCTCTGGTCTCAATGATTCTATGTCATCAGCGATTCAAATTGACAGACGTTTGCGTGAGCGGAGAAGTATGCGTGGAATAGTGTTGCCTTGTGAACCAGCTTCTGAACCCATGCAGTGTGATAGAGTGGTGTCTGGGGCACAGCGTCATGAGTTTCGAAAGCGCAATGGGTTATGTTTCTACTGTGGTGATGCCTCTCATGCTATTTCAGTCTGCTCTAAGGGGGGAAGACGTTTTGCACGCTCAGTTGTCTTGGGTAGTATTCAGACTAAGTTTTTATTAACTGTCACTCTGATATGCTCTCTGTCCTCATTTTCTGCTCAGGCTTTCGTTGATTCTGGAGCAGCTATTAACCTGATGGATTATGATTTTGCTAAACGTTGTGGGTTTCCCTTGATACCCCTACAGAAGTCTATTCCCCTACTGGGGATCGATTCTACCCCTTTGGCTGAGAATAAACCCCAGTTTTCTACTCAGGTGATAATGAGGGTTGAACCTGATCACCAGGAGTGCTGCAAATTTTTGGTTCTGTATAATCTGCATGACATTATCGTGCTGGGTTTCCCTTGGTTACAGTCTCATAATCCTGTTTTGGATTGGAAATCTGTGTCTGTAACCAGTTGGGGCTGCCAATGTGTTAATACCAACACTCCTGTTTTTTCTGCCTCCCCCCAGGCTCAGGATGTTCCTGACTTTTTGATTGATTTTTCTGATGTGTTTAGCGAAAGTAAATCTGCATCCTTGCCTCCCCATAGGAGCTATGACTGCGCTATTGAATTAGTGCCGGGTAGTAAATTCCCTAAAGGTCACCTTTTTAACTTGTCTGTACCTGAACATGACGCTATGCGGTCTTATATCAAGGAATCATTGGAGAAGGGTCATATCAGACCATCCTCTTCACCCTTAGGTGCCGGTTTTTTCTTTGTGGCCAAAAAGGATGGTTCATTAAGGCCGTGTATTGATTATCGTCTCTTGAACAATATTACTGTGAAATATCAATACCCGTTACCCTTGATTTCTGACCTGTTTTCCAGGGTGAAAAACGCTACTTGGTTTACCAAGCTTGACCTCAGGGGGGCGTATAACCTTATTCGCATTAAGCACGGGGATGAATGGAAGACGGCATTCAATACCCCTGAAGGGCATTTTGAGTACCTAGTGATGCCCTTTGGGCTCACTAATGCTCCTTCCGTCTTCCAGTCCTTCATGAATGACATTTTCAGGGATTTTGTGGACAAATTTCTGATTGTTTATTTGGATGCTATCTTGATTTTTTTCTAATGACTGGGACTCTCATGTGAAACATGTTCGAACTGTGTTCCAGATTTTGAGAGAGAATGCTCTGTATGTGAAGGGATCAAAGTGTCTTTTTGGCGTACAGAGGATCTCATTTCTGGGATTCATTTTGTCCCCATCTGTTATTGAAATGGACCCGGTCAAGGTTCAGGCCATCTGTGATTGGGTCCAACCTACTTCATTAAAGGCTCTTCAGAGATTTTTGGGTTTTGCCAATTTTTATCGTAAATGTATTGGTAATTTCTCGGTTATTGTTAAACCATTAACTGATTTGACCAGAAAGGGTTCTGATGTGGTGAATTGGCCTCCTGAGGCAGTCTCTGCATTTCAGGAACTTAAGCAGAGATTCACTTCTGCTCCTGTTCTACGGCAGCCTGATGTTTCTCTGCCATTTCAGGTGGAGGTTGATGCCTCTGAAATTGGGGCAGGTGCCTTTTTGTCCCAAAGAGATCCAGAGACCTCTAAAAGTAACCCTTGTGCCTTTTTCTCTCGAAAATGTTCTCCTACTGAACGTAATTATGACGTGGGTAATCGGGAGTTATTGGCCATGAAGTGGGCTTTTGAAGAGTGGAGACATTGGCTGGAGGGAGCCAAACATCAGGTGGTGGTCCTTACGGACCATAAGAATCTGGTCTATCTGGAATCTGCCAAGCGACTCAATCCTAGACAGGCCAGGTGGGCCTTGTTTTTCACACGTTTTAATTTTGTGGTTTCCTTTCTTCCTGGCACTAAGAATGTTAAGGCGGATGCCCTCTCGAGGAGTTTCCTTGCGGACTCTCCTGAGTTATCTGATCCTTCTGTTATTTTGAAAGAGGGTGTAGTTCTTTCCGCCATCTCGCCCAATTTGAGACTTGCTCTGGAGGGGTGTCAGGAGGATAGGCCCGAGTGCTGCCCTGTTGGAAAATTGTTTGTCCCGGACCAGTGGAAGAAGAGTGTGATGTCTGAGATTCATTGTTCCGCATTGGCTGGGCATCCCGGAATTTTTGGTACCAGAGACTTGGTTAGTCGGTCCTTTTGGTGGCCTACCTTGTCTCGTGATGTCAGGGAATTTGTGCAGTCCTGCGGGACTTGCTCTCGCTCCAAGCCTTGCTCTCGCTCTAGTGGTTTGTTGATGCCATTGCCTGTGCCCAAGAGACCATGGACCCATATCTCTATGGATTTCATTTCCAACCTTCCTGTTTCTCAGAGAATGACCACCATCTGGGTAATTTGTGATAGGTTTTCCAAATGATACATCTTGTGCCATTACCTAAGTTGCCTTCCTCCTCTGAATTGGTGCCGTTGTTCCTTCAGCACGTGGTTCGTTTACACGGCATTCCTGAGAACATTGTGTCTGACAGAGGAGTCCAGTTTGTTTCCAGATTTTGGAGGACTTTTTGTTCTAAACTGGGTGTTCAATTGTCTTTCTCCTCGGCATTTCATCCTCAGACCAATGGTCAAACTGAGAGAACAAACCAGACATTGGAGACTTATCTAAGATGCTTTGTGTCTGCTGATCAGGATGACTGGGTCTCTTTTTTGCCTTTGGCTGAGTTTGCTCTTAATAATAGGGCTAGCTCTGCCACTTTGATGTCTCCGTTTTTCTGTAATTCTGGGTTTCACCCTCGATTTTCTTCAGGACAGATGGAGGCTTCTGTCTGTCCAGGTGTTGACTCTGTTGTGGAGCGTATGCAACAGATTTGGGACCAGGTAGTGGAGAGGTTGTCCCTCTCTCAGGAGAGGGCCCAGCGGTTTGCTGGCCGGCATAGGACTGATGGTCCTCGGTTTAAAGTGGGGGACTTGGTCTGGTTGTCCTCAAAGAATATTCCTATGAGAGTAGCATCTCCTAAATTTAAGCCTAGGTTCATTGGACCTTATAAGATCATGGAGATTATTAATCCTGTTTCTTTTCGTTTGCTTCTTCCAGGGACATTTAAGATCCATAACGTGTTCCACAAGTCCTTGTTGAAGAGGTTTGTTGAGCCAGTGGTTCCTGCTGCTGTGCCTCCTGACCCTGTTTTGGTTGAGGGCAATCTGGAGTATGTGGTTGAGAAAATATTAGATTCTCGTTTTTCTAGACGGAAACTCCAGTATTTGGTTAAATGGAGAGGTTATGGTCAGGAAGACAATTCTTGGGTGTTTGCTTCGGACATCCATGCTAGGAGACTTATCCGTGCGTATCATAGAACTCATCCTGACCGACCTGGTTGCTCAAATGAGGGTTCGGTGACCCCTCCTCAAGGGGGGGGTACTGTTGTGAATGGGTTTGAGATGAGTTCTGAGCAGAGGCTTCCTCTGGTGGTTACAAGCGGTGCTGGTCTGTCCAGTGAAGATTGTGAGGACTGGGAATCAGGTGTTACTGACTGGTCTTATATAAGGGAGTCACCTTCCCATCAGGGTTGCCGGGATAAATTGT
>JARQOD010000006.1:161837060-161963300 GCA_033576555.1 Oophaga sylvatica | reverse complement strand
GTGTATGGGCCCGGGGCAATAACAGTGTATGGGCCTGGGGCAAAGAACAGTGTATACGCCCGGGGCAAGAACATGTATGGGCACAGGGCAAGAACGCTATATGGATCTGGGGTAAGAACAATGTATGGGCACAGGGCAAGAACACTATATGGACCCGTGGCAAGAACAATATATTGGCACAGGGCAAGAACACTATATGGATCTGGGGCAAGAACAGTGTATGGACACAGGGCAAGAACAATGTATGGACACAGGGCAAGAACACTATATGGACCGGGGGCAAGAACAATGTATGGACACAGAGCAAGAACACTATATGGACCCGGGGCAAGAGCAATGTATGGGCCCAGGGCAAGAACAGTGTATGGACACGGGGCAAAAACAGTGTATGGGCCTGGGGCAAGAACAGTGTATGGGCCCGGGGCAAGAACAGTGTATGGACACGGGGCAAAAACAGTGTATGGGCCTGGGGCAAGAACAGTGTATACGCCCGGGCAAGAACAGTGTATGGGCACAGGGCAAGAACGCTATATGGATCTGGGGTAAGAACAATGTATGGGCACAGGGCAAGAACACTATATGGACCCGTGGCAAGAACAATATATTGGCACAGGGCAAGAACTCTATATGGACCCGGGGCAAGAACAGTGTATGGACACAGGGCAAGAACAATGTATGGACACAGGGCAAGAACACTACATGGACCCGGGGCAAGAACAATGTATGGACACAGAGCAAAAACACTATATGGACCCGGGGCAAGAGCAATGTATGGGCCCGGGGCAAGAACAGTGTATGGACACGGGGCAAAAACAGTGTATGGGCACGGGGCAAGAACAGTGTATGGGCACGGGGTAAGAACAGTGTATGGACACAGGGCAAAAACACTATATGGACCCGGGGCAAGAACAATGTATGGACACAGGGCAAGAACACTATATGGACCCGGGGCAAGAACAAATTTATGGGCCCGGGGCAAGAACAGTGTATGGGCATGGGGCAAGAACAGTGTTTGGTCCCGGGGCAAGAACACTGTATGGACCCGGGGCAAGAACACTATATGGACCCGGGGCAAGACCACTATATGGACCCGGGGCAAGAACAATATATGGGCACAGGGCAAGCGCACGATATGGGCACGGGGCAAGAACACGATATGGACCTGGGGCAAGAACAGTGTATGGGCCCGGGGCAAGGACAGTGTATGGACACATGGCAAGAACAATGTATGGACACAGGGCAAGAACACTATGGATCCGCAGCAAGAACAATGTATGGACACAGGGCAAGAACACTATATGGACCCGGGGCAAGAACAGTGTATGGGTATGGGGCAAGAACAATGTATGGGCCCGGAGCAAAAACACTATGTGGGCACGGGGCAAGAACACGATATGAACTCAGGGCAAGAACAATATATGGGCACGGGGCAAGAACACCATATGGATCTGGGTAAGAACAATGTATGGGCCCGGGGCAAGAACACTATATGGACCCGGGGCAAGAACACTATATAGACCCGGGGCAAGAAGAATATATGGGCACAGTGCAAGAACACTTATATGAATTTGGGATAAGAACAATGTATGGGCCCGGGGCAAGAACACTATATGGACCCGGGGCAAAAACATGATATGGACACTGCAAGAACACTATATGGACCCGGGGCAAGAACACTATATGGACCCGGGGCAAGAACACTATATGGACCCAGGGCAAGAACACTATATGGACCCGGGCAAGAACAATATATGGACCCGGAGCAAGAACAATATACGGACCCGGGGAAAGAACAATATGCGGACCCGGGGCAAGAACAATATATGGGCCGGGGAAAAACACTATATAGGCTGGGGTAAGAACATGATATGGGCCCTGGGCAAGAACACTATATGGGCACAGGGCAAGAACACTATATGGGCACGGGGCAAGAACACTATATGGACCCGGGAAAAGAACACTATATGGGTACGGGGCAAGAACACAATATGGATACTCAGCAAGAACACTATATGGGCTCGGTAAGAACACTATATGAGCACACGGTAAGAACACTATATGGGCACAGGGCAAGAGCACTATGTGGGCACAGGGCAAGAACACTACATGGGCACGGGGCAAGAACACTATATGGGCGCAGGGCAAGAACAATATATGAACCCGGGACAAGAACACTATAGGCACAAGGCAAGAACACTATATGGGCACAGGACAAATACACTATATGGACACAGGGCAAGAACACTATATGGGCTTAGGATAAGAACACTATATGGGCACAGAGCAAGAACAACATGGACCCGGGACAAGAACACTATATGGGCACAAGGCAAGAACACTATATGGGCACAGGGCAAATACACTATATGGACACAGGGCAAGAACACTATGGACACAGGGCAAGAACACTATATGGGCTTAGGGTAAGAACACTATATGGGCACAGAGCAAGAGCAACATGGACCCGGGACAAGAACACTATATGGGCACAAGGCAAGAACACTATATGGGCACAGGGCAAATACACTATATGGACACAGGGCAAGAACACTATGGACACAGGGCAAGAACACTATATGGGCTTAGGGTAAGAACACTATATGGGCACAGGGCACGAACACTATATGGACACGGGGCAAGAACACTATATGGGCACGGGGCAAGAACACTATATGGGCACAGGGCAAGAACACTATGGGCACAGGGCAAGAACATTATATTGGCACAGGGCAAGAACAACATGGACCCGGGACAAGAATACTATATGGGCACAAGGCAAGAACACTATATGGGCACAGGGCAAGAACACTATATGGGCACGGGGCGAGAACACTATATGGGCACGGGGAAAGAACACTACAGTCATGGCCAAAAGTTTTGAGAATGACACAAATATATTTTCACATGATCTCCTGCCCTCTGGTTTTTATGTGTGTTTGACAGATGTTTTTATCACAGACAGAAATATAATTGCAAACATATGAGTAACAAAAGCTTATATTGACAGTTAGAATGAGTTAATGCAGCAAGTCAATATTTGCAGTTTTGACCCTTCTCCTTCAGGACCTCTGCAATTCTCCCTGGCATGCTCTCAATCAACTTCTGGACCAAATCCTGACTGATAGCAGTCCATTCTTGCACAATTAATGCTTTCATTTTGTCAGAATTTTTAGGTTATTGTTTGTCCACCCGTCTCTTGGGGCAAGAACAATATTTGGGCACGGGGCAAGAACAATGTATGGACACAGGGCAAAAACACTATATGGACCCGGGGCAAGAACAATGTATGGACACAGGGCAAGAACACTATATGGACCTGGGGCAAGAACAAATTTATGGGCCCGGGGCAAGAACAGTGTATGGGCATGGGGCAAGAACAGTGTTTGGTCCCGGGGCAAGAACACTGTATGGACCCGGGGCAAGACCACTATATGGACCCGGGCAAGACCACTATATGGACCCGGGGCAAGCGCACGATATGGGCACGGGGCAAGAACACGATATGGACCTGGGGCAAGAACAGTGTATGGGCCCGGGGCAAGGACAGTGTATGGACACATGGCAAGAACAATGTATGGACACAGGGCAAGAACACTATGGATCCGCAGCAAGAACAATGTATGGACACAGGGCAAGAACACTATATGGACCCGGGGCAAGAACAGTGTATGGGTATGGGGCAAGAACAATGTATGGGCCCGGAGCAAAAACACTATGTGGGCACGGGGCAAGAACACGATATGGACTCGGCAAGAACAATATATGGGCACGGGGCAAGAACACCATATGGATCTGGGGTAAGAACAATGTATGGGCCCGGGGCAAGAACACTATATGGACCCGGGGCAAGAACACTATATGGACCCGGGGCAGAACACTATATGGACACAGGGCAAAAACAATATATGGACCCGGGGCAAGAACAATATATAGGCACAGTGCAAGAACACTTATATGAATTTGGGATAAGAACAATGTATGGGCCCGGGGCAAGAACACTATATGGACCCGGGGCAAAAACATGATATGGACACTGCAAGAACACTATATGGACCCGGGGCAAGAACACTATATGGACCCGGGGCAAGAACAATATATGGGCCGGGGTAAGAACACTATATGGACCCGGGGCGAGAACAATATATGGACCCGGGGCGAGAATACTATATGGACCCGGGGCAAGAACAATATATGGGCCGGGGTAAGAACAATATATGGCCCGGGGCAAGAACTCTATATGGAACTGGGGCAAGACCACTATATGGGCTGGGGTAAGAACACTATATGGGCTGGGGTAAGAACACTATATGGACCCGGGGCAAGAACACTATATGGACCCAGGGCAAGAACACTATATGGACCCGGGCAAGAACAATATATGGACCCGGAGCAAGAACAATATACGGACCCGGGGAAAGAACAATATGCGGACCCGGGGCAAGAACAATATATGGGCCGGGGAAAAAACACTATATAGGCTGGGGTAAGAACATGATATGGGCCCTGGGCAAGAACACTATATGGGCACAGGGCAAGAACACTATATGGGTACGGGGCAAGAACACTATATGGACCCGGGAAAAGAACACTATATGGGTACGGGGCAAGAACACAATATGGATACTCAGCAAGAACACTATATGGGCTCGGTAAGAACACTATATGAGCACACGGTAAGAACACTATATGGGCACAGGGCAAGAGCACTATGTGGGCACAGGGCAAGAACACTACATGGGCACGGGGCAAGAACACTATATGGGCGCAGGGCAAGAACAATATATGAACCCGGGACAAGAACACTATAGGCACAAGGCAAGAACACTATATGGGCACAGGACAAATACACTATATGGACACAGGGCAAGAACACTATATGGGCTTAGGGTAAGAACACTATATGGGCACAGAGCAAGAACAACATGGACCCGGGACAAGAACACTATATGGGCACAAGGCAAGAACACTATATGGGCACAGGGCAAATACACTATATGGACACAGGGCAAGAACACTATGGACACAGGGCAAGAACACTATATGGGCTTAGGATAAGAACACTATATGGGCACAGAGCAAGAACAACATGGACCCGGGACAAGAACACTATATGGGCACAAGGCAAGAACACTATATGGGCACAGGGCAAATACACTATATGGACACAGGGCAAGAACACTATGGACACAGGGCAAGAACACTATATGGGCTTAGGGTAAGAACACTATATGGGCACAGAGCAAGAGCAACATGGACCCGGGACAAGAACACTATATGGGCACAAGGCAAGAACACTATATGGGCACAGGGCAAATACACTATATGGACACAGGGCAAGAACACTATGGACACAGGGCAAGAACACTATATGGGCTTAGGGTAAGAACACTATATGGGCACAGGGCAAGAACACTATATGGACACGGGGCAAGAACACTATATGGGCACGGGGCAAGAACACTATATGGGCACAGGGCAAGAACACTATGGGCACAGGGCAAGAACATTATATTGGCACAGGGCAAGAACAACATGGACCGGGACAAGAATACTATATGGGCACAAGGCAAGAACACTATATGGGCACAGGGCAAGAACACTATATGGGCACGGGGCGAGAACACTATATGGGCACGGGGAAAGAACACTACAGTCATGGCCAAAAGTTTTGAGAATGACACAAATATATTTTCACATGATCTCCTGCCCTCTGGTTTTTATGTGTGTTTGACAGATGTTTTTATCACAGACAGAAATATAATTGCAAACATATGAGTAACAAAAGCTTATATTGACAGTTAGAATGAGTTAATGCAGCAAGTCAATATTTGCAGTTTTGACCCTTCTCCTTCAGGACCTCTGCAATTCTCCCTGGCATGCTCTCAATCAACTTCTGGACCAAATCCTGACTGATAGCAGTCCATTCTTGCACAATTAATGCTTTCATTTTGTCAGAATTTTTAGGTTATTGTTTGTCCACCTGTCTCTTGATGATTGACCACAAGTTCTTAATGGGATTAAGATCTGGGGAGTTTCCAGGCCATGGACCCAAAATCTCTATGTTTTGTTCCCTGAGCCATTTAGTTATCACCTTTGCTTTATGACAAGGTGCTCCATCATGCTGGAAAAGGCATTGTTGATCGCCAAACTGCTCTTGGAGGGTTGGGAGAAGTTGCTCTTGGAGGACATTCTGGTACCATTCTTTATTCATGGCTGTGTTTTTAGGCAAGACTGTGAGAGAGCCGATTCCCTTGGCTGAGAAGCAACCCCACACATGAATGGTTTCAGGATGCTTAACAGTTGGCATGAGACAAGACTGGTGGTAGCGCTCACCTTGTCTTCTCCGAATGAGGCGTTTTCCTGATGTCCCAAACAATCGAAAAGGGTAAACGTCAGAGAAAATAACTTTACCCCAGTCCTCAGCAGTCCACTGCCTGTATCTTTTGCAGAATATCAGTCTGTCCATGATGTTTTTTCTGGAGAGAAGTGGCCTCTTTGCTGCCCTCCTTGAGACCAGGCCTTGCTCCAAGAGTCTCCGCCTCACAGTGCGTGCAGATGCACTCACACCTGCCTGCTGCCATTCCTGAGCAAGCTCTGCACTGCTGGTAGCCCGATCCCGCAGCTGAAACACTTTTAAGAGATGGTCCTGGCACTTGCTGGTCTTTCTTGGTCACCCTGGAGCCTTTTTGGCAACAATGGAACCTCTCATTGAAGTTCTTGATGATGCGATAGATTGTTGACTGCAATCTTTCTAGCTGCGATACTCTTCACTGTTAGGCCATTTTTGTGCATTGCAATGATGACTGCACGTGTTTCTTTAGAGATAACCATGGTTAACAGAAGAGAAACAATGATGCCAAGCACCAGCCTCCTTTTAAAGTGTCCAGTGGTGTCATTCTTACTTAATCATGACAGATTGATCTCCAGCCATGTCCTCATCAACACCCACACCTGTGTTAATGGAGCAATCACTGAAAAGAGGTTAGCTGGTCCTTTTAAGGCAGGGCTGCAATGATGTTGAAATGTGTTTTGGGGGATAAAGTTAATTTTCTAGCCAAATATTTACTTTGCAAGTAATTGCTGTTAAGCTGATCACTCTTTATAACATTCTGGAGTATATGCAAATTGCCATTAGAAAAAGTGAAGCAGTAGACTTTGTAAAAATTAATATTTGTGTCATTCTCAAAACTTTTGTCCATGACTGTATATGGGTACGGGGCAAGAACAGTGTATGGGCCCGGGCAAAACACTATGGGCCGGGGGCAAGAACAGTATATAGACCTGGGACAACAATATATGGACCCGGGACAAGAAAACTATATGGTCTGGGGCAAGAACAATATATGGGCTCAAGGCAAGAACAATATATGGACCCCGGGCAAGAACAATATACGGACCCGGGGCTAGAACAATATATGGACACAGGGTAAGAATATATGGGCTCAAGGCAAGTACACTATATAGGCCAGGACAAGAACAATGTATGCACTTGTGCTTGATTAGTGGGGAAGGAACATAAAATACACTGCCTTGCGAAAGTATTCTGCCCCTGGAACTTATCAACCTTTTCCCACATATCATGCTTCAAACATAAAGATACCAAATGTAAATTTTTGGTGAAGAATCAACAACAAGTGGGACACAATTGTGAAGTTGAATGAAATTTATTCGTTAGTTTAAATTTTTGTGGAAATACAAAAACTGAAAAGTGGGGCGTGCAATATTATTCAGCCCCTTTCACTTAATACTTTATTTTGCCTCCTTTTGCTGCGATTACAGCTGCAAGTCGCTTGGGGTATGTCTCTATCAGTTTTGTACATCGAGAGACTGAAATTCTTGCCCATTCTTCCTTGGCAAACAGCTCAAGCTCAGTGAGGTTGGATGGACATCGTTTGTGAACAGCAGTTTTCAGCTCTTTCCACAGACTCTCGATTAGATTCAGGTCTGGACTTTGACTTGGCCATTCTAACACATGGATACTTTTATTTGTGAACCATTCCATTGTAGATTTTGCTTTATGTTTGGGATCATTGTCTTGTTGGAAGACAAATCTCCGTCCCAGTCTCAGGTCTTTTGCAGACTCCAACAGGTTTTCTTCAAGAATGGTCCTGTATTTGGCTCCATCCATCTTCCCATCAATTTTAACCATCTCCCCTGTCCCTGCTGAAGAAAATCAGACCCAAACCATGATGGTGCCACCACCATGTGTGACAGTGGTGATGGTGTTTTCAGGATGATGAGCTGTGTTGCCTTTACGCCAAACATATCGTTTGGCATTGTTGCCAAAAAGTTCGATTTTGGTTTCATCTGACCAGAGCACCTTCTTCCACATGTTTGGTGTTTCTCCCAGGTGGCTTGTTGCAAACTTTAAATGACACTTTTTATGGATATCTTTGAGAAATTGCTTTTTTCTTGCCACTCTTCCATAAAGGCCAGATTTGTGCACTGTACGACTGACTGTTGTCCTATGGACAGACTGTCCCACCTCAGCTGTAGATCTCTGCAGTTCATCCAGAGTGATCATGGGCCTCTTGGCTGCATCTCTGATCAGACTTCTCCTTGTTTGAGATGAAAGTTTAGAGGGACGGCCGGGTCTTGGTATATTTGCAGTGGTATGATACTCCTTCCATTTCAATATGATCGCTTGCACTGTGCTCCTTGGGATGTTTAAAGTTTTGGAAATCATTTTGTGTCCAAATTCGGCTTTAAACTTCTCCACAACAGTATCACGGACCTGCCTGTTGTGTTCCTTAGTCTTCATGATGCTCTCTGTGCTTCAAACAGAACTCTGAGACTATCATGGTGCAGGTGCATTTATACGGAGAGTTGATTACACACAGGTGGATTATATTTATCATCAGTAGTCAGTTAGGACAACATTGGATCATTCAGAGATCCACAATGAACTTCTGGATTGAGTTTGCTGCACTGAAAGTAAAGGGGACGAATAATATTGCACGCTGTTGTGAACACTTTGGAGATGACTTCTGGGCTGGGGCTCCCTGTTGTGAACACGTTGGAGGCGACTTCGGAGCTGGGGCTCCCTCCGGTGGTTGCTGAGGGTAATGAACCAATTGCTGAATGGCTTTCAGCTGGGTCCGAATGGTCTGATATAAGTGACCTGAACTCCCATCAGCCTTGCCGGTAATCAATTGTTCTTCCAGGTCTTGGTTGGAGTTCAGCTTGAATTCCTGCTATCATTCAGATAAGAGATTTGCTGTTTTTTTTTCTCTGATTAGATCTTCCTTGCTGGTTTGCTGCCTTGCAGTGGACTTCAGGCTGGTCCCCTTTTTGGGGCCTGGCTCTGCAATTGTGCTCAGTTTGTGTTTGCACTTTTGCTTTGTTCTTGTGTCATTTTTTACTTGCTGAATTGCTGTGTGTTACACCAGAGATCTGATTTAGGTGGTAGAGATCGTGTGATCTCAGGTTTTTTGTTAATCAGAAGTGTTGGTATTTTTGTCAGGGTTTTTTGGGTTGCAGTCAGAATTCTTTCCTATACTTTTCTATCTAGACAGAATTGGGCCTCAGCGTTTGCTCATTCTATTTTCTGTCTGTGTTCGTATTTTATTCTTGTCTAACCACCATTACATGTTTGGGGGCTTCCTATTTCTTTGGGGGTTCTGCTACGGGGCAGTTAGCTGTCATCTTTCTGTCTTTAGGTGTAGCTAACTCTCCGGCTGTGACGAGGCGTCTAGGATCACCATAGGTATGCTCCACGGCTACTTCTAGTGTTGCGGTTAGTTTAGGGTTCTGCAACCCAGTAGTTTCCAGCCTCTCTGGTGTATTGCTACTTTAGCTATTTTTGCTATTTCTCCTCAGCTACCAAAACATAACAGTATTACCGGCCACACTGAAAATTATATGGTACTCAACAGAAGGGAAAAATAGTAAAAAAGGAAAAAAAAAAAGGGAGTTGTCAGAATTTTTTTTTTCTGTTTGTTGCATTTTTCCCTCTTTTTCTCTGGGTGCTGAGGAATTTTTTCTTTGTCCTCAACGGAGTTTCCACAGTTGTCTGGCCGTGTGGAGCGGCTTGCCGCTGAGGTTCAGAGCATTGCTACCTATCTTGCCGGTTGTGGAACCTAGGATCCCTGTTATGTTTCGGTAGCTGAGGAGGACAGGAACAACAGCAGGGCAGCCGAACACCTGAGATGTTGGTAACTGATGGGTTGCAGATTCCTAAACTAACGACACAACTAGAGGTAGCCGTGGAGCGTTCCTATGTTGATCCTAGACGCCTCGTCACAGCCTGAGAGATAAGTACACCTAAAGGCAGAAAGATGAAAGCTATCTGCCCCGGAGCAGATCCCCAAAGAAAATAAGAAGCCCCCATAGACTGAGCAAACGCTGGGGCCACAAGCTGACTAAATAGGATAGGACAGGAGAGATTGCTTTCTGCAACCCAGAAAACCCTACAAAAATCCAACAATTCTGATTACAAAAATACTGAGATCACACAATCTCGCCACCCACTAAATCAGATCTGTGTGAACAAAAACCAAGCAGCAGCCGCTGAAAAAAGAGGAAAAAACAAATGAGCAAGGAGGAGACCTGGCTGACCTCCAAAAAAGTGCAGAAAACAATGCAAAAAGCAAAAAATATCTTATCTGAAAGCAGGAGATGCAGGCAGGACTCCAGCAAACTTCCAAATGAACCAGGAACCACAATTGAGACAAGAACAATTGATCACCGGCAACCATCATGGGAGGGAACCTCCCTTATATCAGACCAGTCCGCGATTCCAGACTGCCACTCCTCGCTGAAAGGCTCAGCACTGTCTGCAACCACCAGAGGGAGCCTCCGCTCAGAAACCATCTCCAGCACATTCACAACAGATCCCCATACCAGATTTATTTTTGGGGGATTGGTCTAAATTTCTGAATTTCAAAAATAACTGTAAGTTGTTTTTTGCCTTGAAGCCTAAGTCCTCAGGGAATGCAGCACAGCAGGTTCAAATTGTCATCTCTCTGCTGCGTGGTGACCCTCAGGATTGGGCTTTTTCCCTGACACCTGGGGATCCTGTTTTGAATGATGTTGATGTATTTTTTCAGGCTCTGGGGTTATTGTACGATGAACCTAATGTCACTGATCAAGCTGAAAAGACCTTGTTGGCATTAAATCAGGGTCGTGAAGACGCTGAGCTGTACTGTCAGAAATTCCGAAAGTGGGCAGTCCTGACCAAATGGAATGATGATGCTTTGGCAGCCCTTTTTCGGAAGGGTCTGTCAGAAAATGTAAAGGATGTTCTGGTGGGATTCCCTGTTCCCTCTGGTCTCAATGATTCTATGTCTTTGGCTATTCAAATTGACAGATGTTTGCGTGAGCGCAGAGGTATGCGTGAGGTAGTGTTGCCTTGTGAGCCAGCTCCTGAGCCCATGCAGTGTGATGGAGTGACTTCTGGGGCTCAGCATCATGAGTTTCGAAAGCGCAATGGGTTATGTTTCTACTGTGGTGACGCTTTTCATGACGTTTTGCGCGCTTAGTTGTCTTGGGTAGTGTTCAGACTAAAAGAAGCCGCCTCTAGCATATTCACAACAGTACCCCCCCTTGAGGAGGGGTCACCGAACCCTCACCTGCGCAACCAGGCCGATCAGGATGGGCTCGATGATAGGCACGGATCAGTCTCCTAGCATGGGCATTGATTCTACCCCTTTGGCGGAGAATAAACCCCAGTTTTCTACTCAGGTGATAATGAGGGTTGAACCAGATTATCAGGAGAGTTGCAAATTTCTGGTGCTGTATAATCTACATGACATTATTGTACTAGGTTTCCCTTGGTTACAAACTCATAATCCTGTATTTGATTGGAAATCTGTGTCTGTGACCAGTTGGGGCTGCCAATGTGTTAATACTGACACTCCTGTTTTTTCTGCCTCTCCCCAGTCTCAGGATGTTCCTGACTTTTTCACTGATTTTTCGGATGTATTTAGTGAAAGTAAATCTGCATCCTTGCCCCCTCACAGGAGCTATGATTGCGCTATTGAATTAGTGCCTGGTGGTAAATTTCCTAAAGGTCGCCTTTTTAACTTGTCTGTACCTGAACACGATGCTATGCGATCTTATATCAAGGAGTAATTGGAGAAGGGTCATATCAGACCATCCTCTTCACCCTTGGGTGCCGGTTTTTTCTTTGTGGCCAAAAAGGATGGTTCATTGAGGCCGTGTATTGATTATCGTCTCTTGAATAAGATCACTGTGAAGTATCAATATCCATTACCCTTGATTTCTGACCTGTTTTCCAGGGTGAAAAGTGTTAGTTGGTTTACCAAGCTTGACCTCAGGGGGGCGTATAACCTTATTTGCATTATGCACGGGTGTTATGTTTCGGTAGCTGAGGAGGACAGGAACAACAGCAGGGCAGCCGAACACCTGAGATGTTGGCAACTGATGGGTTGCAGATTCCTAAACTAACGACACAACTAGAGGTAGCCGTGGAGCGTTCCTACGTTGATCCTAGATGCCTTGTCACAGCCTGAGAGATAACTACACCTAAAGGCAGAAAGATGAAAGCTATCTGCCCCGGAGCAGATCCCCAAAGAAAATAGGAAGCTCCCAAACATATAATGGCGCTTAGACAAGATGAAAATACAAACATAGGCAGAAAATAGACTGAGCAAACGCTGGGGCCACAAGCTGACTAAATAGGATAGGAAAGGAGAGATTACTTTCTGCAACCCAGAAAACCCTACAAAAATCCAACAATTCTGATTACAAAAATACTGAGATTACACGATCTCGCCACCCGCTAAATCAGATCTCAGTGTGAACAAAAACCAAGCCGCAGCCGCTGAAAAAACAGGAAAAAGCAAATGAGCAAATAACAATGGCTGCAGAAAAACTGTGAGGAGCTCAGGCCCCAGAAGGGGACCTGGCTGACCTTCACAAAAGTGCAGAAAACAATGCAAAAAGCAAGCACAAAAAGAAAAGCAAAAAATATCTTATCTGAAAGCAGGAGATACAGGCAGGACTCCAGCAAACTTCAAAATGAACCAGGAACCACAATTGAGACAAGAACAATTGATCACCGGCAACCATCATGGGAGGGAACCTCCCTTATATCAGACCAGTCCGTGATTCCAGATTGCCACTCCTCACTGAAAGGTTCAGTACTGTCTTTAACCACCAGAGGGAGCCTCTGCTCAGAAACCATCTCTAGCACATTCATAACACACGGGGATGAATGGAAGACGGCGTTTAATACCCCAAAGGGGCATTTTGAGTACCTAGTGATGCCCTTTGGGCTCACTAATGCTCCTTCCGTCTTCCAATCCTTCATGAATGATATTTTCAGGGATTTTGTGGATAAATTTCTGATTGTTTATTTGGATGATATCTTGATTTTTTCCAATGACTGGGACTCTCATGTGAAACATGTTCGGACTGTGTTCCAGATTTTGAGAGAGAATGCACTGTATGTGAAGGGATCAAAGTGTCTTTTTGGCGTACAGAAGGTCTCATTTCTGGGATTCATTTTGTCTCCGTCTGTTATTGAAATGGACCCGGTCAAGGTTCAGGCCATCTGTGATTGGGTCCAACCTGCTTCTTTAAAGGCTCTTCAGAGATTTTTGGGTTTTGCCAATTTTTATCATAAATGTATTGGTAATTTCTCCGGTATTGTTAAACCATTGACTGATTTGACCAAAAAGGGTTCTGATGTGGTGAATTGGCCTCCTGAGGCAGTCTCTGCGTTTCAGGAACTTAAGCAGAGATTCACTTCTGCTCCTGTTCTACGGCAGCCTGATGTTTCTCTACCGTTTCAGGTGGAGGTTGATGCCTCTGAAATTGGGGCAGGTGCCATTTTGTCCCAAAGTGATCCAGAGACCTCTAAGAGTAACCCTTGTGCCTTTTTCTCTCAAAAATTTTCTCCAACTGAACGTAATTATGACGTGGGCCTTTGAAGAGTGGAGACATTGACTGGAAGGAGCCAAACATCAGGTGATGGTCCTCACAGACCATAAGAATCTGGTTTATCTCGAATCAGCTAAGCGACTTAATCCTAGACAGGCCAGGTGGGCCTTGTTTTTCACACGTTTTAATTTTGTGGTTTCTTTTCTTCCTGGCACAAAGAATGTTAAGGCGGATGCCCTCTCGAGGAGTTTCTTTGCGGACTCTCCTGAGTTATCTGATCCTACTGTTATTTTGAAAGAGGGAGTAGTTCTTTCCGCCATCTCGCCCAATTTGAGACTGGCTCTGGAAGGGTGTCAGGAGGATAAACCTGAGCGCTGCCCTATTGGGAAATTGTTTGTCCCAGACCAGTGGAAGAAGAGTGTGATGTCTGAGATTCATTGTTCCGCGTTGACTGGTCATCCCTGGATTTTTGGTACCAGAGACTTGGTGAGTCGGTCCTTTTGGTGGCCTACTTTGTCTCGTGATGTCAGGGAATTTGTGCAGTCCTGCGGGACTTGCTCTCGCTCCAAGCTTTGCTCTCGCTCTAGTGGTTTGTTAATGCCATTACCTGTACCCAAGAGGCCATGGACCCATATCTCTATGGATTTTATTTCCGACCTCCCTGTTTCTCAGAGAATGACCGTTATCTGGGTAATCTGTGACAGGTTTTCCAAGATGATACATCTTGTGCCATTACCTAAGTTACCTTCCTCCTCCGAATTGGTGCCTTTGTTCCTTCAGCACGTGGTTCGGTTACATGGCATTCCGGAGAACATTGTGTCTGACAGAGGAGTCCAGTTTGTTTCCAGATTTTGGAGGACATTTTGTTCTAAACTTGGTGTTCAGTTATCTTTCTCCTCTGCTTTTCATCCTCAGACCAATGGACAAACCGAGAGAACAAACCAGACCTTGGAGACTTATTTGAGATGTTTTGTGTATGCTGATCAAGATGACTGGGTCTCTTTTTTGCCTTTGGCTGAGTTTGCTCTTAATAATAGGGCTAGCTCTGCCACCTTGATGTCTCCATTTTTCTGCAATTTTGGTTTTCACCCTCGATTTTCTTCGGGACAGGCGGAGGCTTCTGTCTGTCCAGGTGTTGACTGTTGTGGAGCGTATGCAGCAGATTTGGGACCAGGTAGTGGAGAGGTTGTCTCTCTCTCAGGAGAGGGCCCAACGGTTTGCCAACCGGCATAGGACTGATGGTCCTCGGTTTAAAGTGGGGAACTTGGTTTGGTTGTCCTCAAGAAATATCCCTATGAGTGTTGCATCTCCAAAGTTTAAGCCTAGGTTCATTGGACCTTATAAGATCATGGAGATTCTTAATCCTGTTTCCTTCCGTTTGCTTCTTCCAGGGACATTTAAGATCCATAACGTGTTCCACAAGTCCTTATTTAAGAGGTTTGTCTAGCCAGTGGTTCCTATGGCTGCGCCTCCTGACCCTGTTTTGGTTGAGGGCAATCTGGAGTATGTGTGTTATGTTTCGGTAGCTGAGGAGTGCAGGTAAAAAAGGCAATACACCAGGCAGCCGTGGAGCGTTCCTACGTTGGTCCTAGACGCCTCGTCACAGCCTGAGAAACTAACTGCACCTAAAGGTAGAAATAGGAAAGCTATCTGCCCCGGAGCAGATCCCCAAAGAGCATAGAAAGCCCCCAAACATGTAATGGCGGTTAGACAAGAAGAAATACTGACACAGACAGAAAATAGTATGAGCAAACGTTGGGGCCCAAACTAACTAAATAGAAAAGGATAGGAAGGGCACTTACTGCAATCCCAAAAAACCCTGAAAAGCACCAACTCTACTAATTTCAAAAACACCTGAGATCACACGACCTCTACCACCTAAATTAGCTCTCTGGTGTAACAAAATCAAAACAGCAGCCACTGAAAAAACTGGAAAAAGCAAATGTACAAAACTCAGTGGCTGAACCAAACTGAGAGGGCAAAAGCCCCCGGAGGGGACCCTGAAGGCCCCCACAGAAGTGCAGGACAAAATGCAAAAATCAAGCACAAAAACAAAAAGAAGAAAATGTCTTATCTGTTAGCAGGAGATGCAGACACGACACAGCAGGCTACAAAGGAAACAGGAATCAAGGATTGAGACCAGAACAATTGATCACCGGCAACCCTGATGGGAAGGCGACTCCCTTATATAAGACCAGTCAGTAACACCTGATTCCCAATCCTCACAATCTTCACTGGACAGTCCAGTACTGCTAGTAACCACCAGAGGGAGCCTCTGCTCAGAACTCATCTCAAGCCCATTCACAACAGTACCCCCCCTTGAGGAGGGGTCACCGAACCCTCATCTGAGCAACCAGGTCGGTCAGGATGAGTTCTATGATACGCACGGATGAGTCTCCTAGCATGGATGTCCGAAGCAAACACCCAAGAATTGTCTTCCTGACCATAACCTCTTAACCAAATATTGGAGTTTCCGTCTAGAAAAACGAGAATTCAATATTTTCTCAACCACAAACTCCAGATTGCCCTCAACCAGAACAGGGTCAGGAGGCACAGCAGTAGGAACCACTGGCTCAACAAACCTCTTCAACAAGGACTTGTGGAACACGTTATGGATCTTAAATGTCCCTGGAAGAAGCAAACGAAAAGAAACAGGATTAAGAATCTCCATGATCTTATAAGGTCCAATGAACCTAGGCTTAAATTTAGGAGATGCCACTCTCATAGGAATATTTTTTGAGGACAACCAGACCAAGTCCCCCACTTTAAACCGAGGACCATCAGTCCTATGCCGGTTAGCAAACCGCTGGGCCTTCTCCTGAGAGAGGGACAACCTCTCCACTACCTGGTCCCAAATCTGTTGCATACGCTCCACAACAGAGTCAACACCTGGACAGACAGAAGCCTCCGTCTGTCCTGAAGAAAATCGAGGGTGAAATCCAGAATTACAGAAAAATGGAGACATCAAAGTGGCAGAGCTAGCCCTATTATTAAGAGCAAACTCAGCCAAAGGCAAAAAAGAGACCCAGTCATCCTAATCAGCAGACACAAAGCATCTTAGATAAGTCTCCAATGTCTGGTTTGTTCTCTCAGTTTGACCATTGGTCTGAGGATGAAACGCCGAGGAGAAAGACAATTGAACACCAATTTTAGAACAAAAGGTCCTCCAAAATCTGGAAACAAACTGGACTCCTCTGTCAGACACAATGTTCTCAGGAATGCCGTGTAAACGAACCACGTGCTGAAGGAACAAAGGTACCAATTGAGAGGAGGAAGGCAACTTAGGTAATGGCACAAGATGTATCATCTTGGAAAACCTATCACAAATCACCCAGATGACGGTCATTCTCTGAGAAACAGGGAGGTCGGAAATGAAATCCATAGAGATATGGGTCCATGGTCTCTTGGGCACAGGCAATGGCATCAACAAACCACTAGAGTGAGAGCAAGGCTTGGAGCGAGAGCAAGTCCCGCAGGACTGCACAAATTCCCTGACATCACGAGACAAGGTAGGCCACCAAAAGGATCGACTAACCAAGTCTCTGGTACCAAAAATTCCGGGATGACCGGCCAACGCAGAACAATGAATCTCAGACATCACACTCTTTTTCCACTGGTCCGGGACAAACAATTTCCCAACAGGACAGCGCTCGGGCTTATCCTCCTGACACCCCTCCAGAGCCAGTCTCAAATTGGGCGAGATGGCGGAAAGAACTACACCCTCTTTCAAAATAACAGAAGGATCAGATAACTCAGGAGAGTCCGCAAGGAAACTCCTCGAGAGGGCATCCGCCTTAACATTCTTAGTGCCAGGAAGAAAGGAAACCACAAAATTAAAACGTGTGAAAAACAAGGCCCACCTGGCCTGTCTAGGATTAAGTCGCTTGGCAGTTTCCAGATAAACCAGATTCTTATGGTCCGTAAGGACTACCACCTGATGTTTGGCTCCCTCCAGCCAATGTCTCCACTCTTCAAAAGCCCACTTCATGGCCAATAACTCCCGATTACCCACGTCATAATTACGTTCAGTAGGAGAAAATTTTCGAGAGAAAAAGGCACAAGGGTTACTTTTAGAGGTCTCTGGATCTCTTTGGGACAAAACGGCACCTGCCCCAATTTCAGAGGCATCAACCTCCACCTGAAATGGCAGAGAAACATCAGGCTGCCGTAGAACAGGAGCAGAAGTGAATCTCTGCTTAAGTTCCTGAAATGCAGAGACTGCCTCAGGAGGCCAATTCACCACATCAGAACCCTTCTTGGTCAAATCAGTTAATGGTTTAACAATAACCGAGAAATTACCAATAAATTTACGATAAAAATTGGCAAAACCCAAGAATCTCTGAAGAGCCTTTAATGAAGTAGGTTGGACCCAATCACAGATGGCCTGAACCTTGACCGGGTCCATTTCAATAACAGATGGGGACAAAATGAATCCCAGAAATGAGATCTTCTGTACGCCAAAAAGACACTTTGATCCCTTCACATACAGAGCATTCTCCCTCAAAATCTGGAACACAGTTCGAACATGTTTCACATGAGAGTCCCAGTCATTGGAAAAAATCAAGATATCATCCAAATAAACAATCAGAAATTTATCCACAAAATCCCTGAAAATGTCATTCATGAAGGACTGGAAAACAGAAGGAGCATTAGTGAGCCCGAAGGGCATCACAAGGTACTCAAAATGCCCCTCAGGGGTATTAAATGCCGTCTTCCATTCATCCCCGTGCTTAATGCGAATAAGGTTATATGCCCCCCTGAGGTCAAGCTTGGTATACCAAGTAGCGTTTTTCACCCTGGAAAACAGGTCAGAAATCAAGGGCAGCGGATATTGATATTTCACAGTAATGTTGTTCAAAAGACGATAATCAATACACAGCCTTAATGAACCATCCTTTTTGGCCACAAAGAAAAAACCGGCACCTAAGGGTGAAGAGGATGGTCTGATATGACCCTTCTCCAATGACTCCTTGATATAAGACCGCATAGCGTCATGTTCAGGTACAGACAAGTTAAAAAGGCGACCTTTAGGGAATTTACTACCAGGCACTAATTCAATAGCGCAGTCATAGCTCCTATGGGGAGGCAAGGATGCAGATTTACTTTCGCTAAACACATCAGAAAAATCAATCAAAAAATCCGGAACATCCTGAGCCTGGGGGAGGCAGAAAAAACAGGAGTGTTGGTATGAACACATTGGCAGCCCCAACTGGTTACAGACACAGATTTCCAATCCAAAACAGGATTATGAGACTGTAACCAAGGGAAACCCAGTACGATAATGTCATGCAGATTATACAGAACCAAAAATTTGCAGCTCTCCTGATGATCAGGTTCAACCCTCATTATCACCTGAGTAGAGAACTGAGGTTTATTCTCAGCCAAAGGGGTAGAATCGATCCCCAGTAGGGGAATAGACTTCCTTAGGGGTATCAAGGGAAACCCACAACGTTTAGCAAAATCAAAATCCATCAGGTTAATAGCTGCTCCCGAATCAACGAAAGCCTGAGCAGAAAATGAGGACAGAGAGCATATCAGGGTAACAGTTAACAAAAACTTAGTCTGAACACTACCCAAGACAACTGATCGTGCAAAATGTCTTCCCCGCTTAGGGCAGACTGAAATAGCATGAGAGGCATCACCACAGTAGAAACATAACCCATTGCGCTTTCGAAACTCATGACGCTGTGCCCCAGAAATCACTCTATCACACTGCATGGATTCAGAAGCAGGTTCACAAGGCAACATTATTCCACGCATACCTCTCCGCTCACGCAAACGTCTGTCAATTTGAATCGCTAATGACATAGAATCATTGAGACCAGAGGGAACAGGGAATCCCACCATAACATCCTTACATTGTCTGACAGACCCTTCCGAAAAAGGGCTGCCAAAGCGTCGTCATTCCATTTGGTCAGGACTGCCCACCTACGGAATCTCTGACAGTATAACTCAGCGTCATCAAGCCCCTGATTTAATGCCAACAAGGCTTTTTCAGCTTGATCAGTGACATTAGGCTCATCATACAATAACCCCAAAGCCTGAAAAAATGCATCAACATCACTCAAAACAGGATCCCCAGGTGTCAGGGAAAAAGCCCAATCCTGAGGATCGCCGCGCAGGAGAGAGATGACAATTTGAACCTGCTGCGCTGCGTTCCCTGAGGACTTAGATTTTAAGGCAAAAAACAATTTACAATTATTTTTGAAATTCAGAAACTTGGCTCGATCTCCCAAAAACAAATCTGGCATGGGAATCCTAGGTTCCACAACAGGCAACCTAGCAAGATAGGCAGCAATACTCCGAACCTCAGTGGCAAGCTGATCCACACGGCCAGACAACTGTGCAAACTCCATTGAGAGAAAAAAAAAATCCTCCCCAGCACCCAGAGATACAGAGGGAAAAAAAAAATGCAACAAACCGAAAAAAAAATATCTCTGACAACTCTGACAACCTTTTTTCTTTCACAATATTTTTTCCCTTCTGTGAGTACCATACAATTTTCAATTTTTGGTCCGGTGATACTGTTATGTTTTGGTAGCTGAGGAGTGCAGGTAAAAAAGGCAATACACCAGAACAGTTGGAATCTATGAGATTGCATACCTGACTAACACCACAATAAGGCAGCCGTGGAGCTTCCTACGTTGGTCTAGACGCTCGTCACAGCCTGAAAACTAACTACACTAAAGGTAGAAATAGGAAAGCTATCTGCCCGGAGCAGATCCCCAAGAGCATAGAAAGCCCCAAAATGTATGGCGGTTAACAAGAAGAAATACTGACACAGACAGAAAATATATGAGCAAACGTTGGGGCCCAAACTAACTAAATAGAAAGGATAGGAAGGCACTTACTGCAATCCAAAAACCCTGAAAGCACCAACTTACTAATTCAAAAACACCTGAGATCACACGACTCTACACCTAAATAGCTCTGGTAACAAAATCAAAACAGCAGCCACTGAAAAAACTGAAAAGCAAATGTACAAAACTCAGTGGCTGAACCAAACTGAGAGGGCAAAAGCCCCGGAGGACCTTGAAGGCCCCACAGAAGTGCAGGACAAAATGCAAAAATCAAGCACAAAACACAAAAGAAGAAAAGTCTATACTGTTAGCAGGAGATGCAGACATGACACGCAGCTACAAGGAAACAGAATCAAGGATGAGACCAAACAATTGAACCGCAAACCTGATGGAAGGACTCCACTTAATGAACCAACAGAACACCTGATCAATCCACAATCTCATGGAAACAGTCCAGTACCGACTGTAACCACCAGAAGGAGCCTCTGTAGAACTCATCAAAGCCCATAAAATATGTGGTGAGAAAATAATGGAAAAGAACCCAGGATGGTTAAGGAGAAGATCAGGAGGACAATTCACATCCATGCAAATATCCGGCCCAAACACAAAGCCATGATGACTGTGCACAAGTGAGGGTTCGTGACCCCTCCTCAGGGGTATGTTATGAAGGCAGAAATAGTCACCGGCAACCCTGATGGGAAGGCGACTCCCTTATATAAGACCAGTCAGTAACACCTGATTCCCAATCCTCACAATCTTCACTGGACAGTCCAGTACCGCTAGTAACCACCAGAGGGAGCCTCTGCTCAGAACTCATCTCAAGCCCATTCACAACATATGTGGTTGAGAAAATATTGGATTCTCGTTTTTCTAGACAGAAACTCCAGGATTTGGTTAAGTGGAGAGGTTATGGTCAGGAGGTTCTGAGCAGAGGCTCCCTCTGGTGGTTACAGACAGTACTGAGCCTTTCAGTGAGGAATGGCAATCTGGGATCGCTGACTGGTCTGATATAAGGGAGGTTCCCTCCCATGATGGTTGCCGGTGATCAATTGTTCTTGTCTCAATTGTGGTTCCTGGTTCATTTGGAAGTTTGCTGAGTCTTGCCTGCATCTTCTGCTATCAGATAAGATATTTTCTGCTTTTATTTTTGTGCTTGCTATTTGCATTGTTCCCTGCACTTCTGTGGAGGTCAGCCTGGTCCCCTCCGAGGGCTTGTGCTCCTCTCAGTTTATCTGAAGCCACTGTTATTTGTTCATTTGCTTTTTCCTGTTTTTTCAGTGGCTGCGGCTTAGTTTTGTTACACCAGAGATCTGATTTTAGGTGCTAGAGATCGTGTGATCTCAGGGGTTTTTGCAATCAGAAGAGTTGGTATTTTTTAGGGTTGTTTTTGGATTGCAGTGAGTATCCTTTCCTGTACTTTTCTGTCTAGACAGATTGGGCCCCAGCGTTTGCTCATTCTATTTTCTGTCTGTGTCCGTGCTGCTACTTGTCTAACCGCCATTACATGTTTGGGGGCTTCCTATTTTCTTTAGGGATCTGCTCCGGGGCAGATAGCTTTCATCTTACTGCCTTTAGGTGTAGTTATCTCTCAGGCTGTGATGAGGCGTCTAGGATCAACGTAGGAACGCTCCACGGCTACCTCTAGTTGTGTGGTTAGTTCAGGGTACTGCAATCCAATAGGTTCCAGCCTCTCTGGTGTATTGCCATTTTTGCTTATTCTCAGCTACCAAAACACATTTCTGCCTTTCTTCTGTGGTTTTCCTTTTGTTTGTTTTTGCTGCCCTGCTGAGTGAGGTCAGCCGGGTCCCCTGCT
The DNA here is from genome assembly GCA_033576555.1 of Oophaga sylvatica. NCBI lineage: Eukaryota > Metazoa > Chordata > Amphibia > Anura > Dendrobatidae > Oophaga > Oophaga sylvatica. The sequence continues at coordinate 161,940,842 of JARQOD010000006.1, read as the reverse complement.
GGGGCCTGCGCTGGTCTCTGTTTCTCATTTGTTTCTGTTCATTTGCTCTGTCCCTGTTATTTCAGTTGCTGCTGGGTAGCTGCATGTTCACACCAGAGTTCTGATTTAGCGGGGGCGAGATTGTATGGTCTCAGCATTTTTGAAATCTGAAGTGTTGTAATTTTTCCTAGGGTTTTGCTGGGTTGCAGACAGTATTCTTTCCTCGTCTATCTAGATAGTTTTTGGTCCCAGCATTTGCTTACTCTGCTTTCTACCTGCGTTTGTATTTCATCTTGTCTAACCGCCATTATATGTGTTGGGGCTACCTATTCCTTTGGGGCGCTACTCCGGGGCAGTTAGCTTTCCCCTTTCTTTCTTTAAGCGTCGCTAACTCTCCTGCTGTGTCGAGGCGTCTAGGTCACCGTAGGTACGTCCCACGTCTACTTCTAGTTGTGCGGTTAGTTTAGGGGTCTGCAACCCATTAGTTCCCAACCTCTCTGGGTGTTCAGCTGCCTTGGCTGTTTTTGCTCCTGTCCTCCTCGGCTACCAAATCATAACAGAATCACCGGCCTGACTGTAAATTCTATGGTACTCAAAAGAAGGAAAAAATAGTTAAAAAAAAAATAGTCAGAATTTTTTTTTTTTGTGTGTGTGTATTTTTTCCTCTTTATCTCGGGGCCGTAGGAGGAGTATTTCTGCAATGGAAATTAAGCATTTGTCTGATCGTGTTGAGCAGCTTGCTGCTGAAGTTCGGAGTATTGCTACCTATCTCACTCGGTTGTCTGCTGTAGAACCTAAGATCCCTATTCCGGATTTATTTTTTGGGGATCGGTCTAAATTTTTGAACTTTAAAAATAATTGTAAGTTGTTTTTAGCCTTGAAACCTAACTCCTCGGAGAACTCAGTGCAGCAGGTCCAAATTCTCATCTCCCTGTTGCGCGGCGACCCTCAGGATTGGGCCTTTTCCCTGACACCTGGAGATCCTGTTTTGACTAATGTTGATGTGTTTTTTCAAGCTCTGGGGTTATTGTATGATGAACCTAATGTTACTGATTAGGCTGAGAAAACTTTGTTGGCATCGAACCAGGGTCAGGAAGCCGCCGAGCTATATTGTCAGAAATTCCGAAAGTTGGCAGTCCTTACTAAATGGAACGATGATGACCTGGGAGCTCTTTTTTGGAAGGGTCTGGCAGAGACCGTAAAAGATGTTATGGTGGGATTTCCTGTCCCCTCTGGTCTCAATGACTCTATGTCATTAGCTATTCAAATTGACAGACGCTTGCATGAACGTAAAACTATGCGAGAGGTTGTGATGCCTTGCGAGCAAACCTCTGAGCCCATGCAGTGTGATGGAGTTGTTTCTGGGTCTCCGCTTCGAGAGTTTCAAAAGCGTAATAAGTTGTGCTTCTATTGTGGGGACGCTTCTCATACTATTTCCATCTGCCCTAAGCGGGATGACGTTTTGCGTGCTCATTTGTTTTGGGTAATGTTCAGACTAAATTTCTCTTGACTGTTACCTTGATCTGCTCCTTGTCCACATTTTCTGCTCAGGCTTTTGTTGATTCAGGAGCAGCCCTAAACCTGATGGATTTTGATTTTGCCAAACGTGGTTTTCCCATGGTACTGCAGAGGTCTATTCCTTTGCTGGGCATTGATTCTACCCCTTTGGCGGAGAATAAACCCCAGTTTTTGACCCAGGTGATAATGCGGGAAGACCCGGACCACCAAGAGAATTGTAAATTTCTGGTGTTGCATAATTTACATGACAGTATTGTACTGGGTTTTTCTTGGTGCAGACCCATAATCCTGTTTTGGATTGGAAGTCTTTGTCTGTGGTCAGTTGGGATTGTCAATGTGTTCGTAGTGACACTCCTGTTTTCTCTACCTCTCCCCAGTCTCAGGATGTCGCTGACTATTTGGCTGATTTTTCTGATGTGTTTAGTGAGAGTAAGTCTGCATCCTTACCTCCCCACAGAAGTTATGATTGCGCGATTGAGTTAGTACCCGGTTGTAAATTTCCCAAGGGTCGGCTGTTATGTTTCGGTAGCTGAGGAGGACAGGAACAACAGCAGGGCAGCAGAACACCTGAGATGTTGGTAACTGATGGGTTGCAGATTCCTAAACTAACGACACAACTAGAGGTAGCCGTGGAGCGTTCCTACGTTGATCCCAGACGCCTCGTCACAGCCTGAGAGATAACTACACCTAAAGGCAGAAAGATGAAAGCTATCTTCCCCGGAGCAGATCCCCAAAGAAAATAGGAAGCCCCCAAACATATAATGGCGGTTAGACAAGATGAAAATACAAACATAGGCAGAAAATAGACTGAGCAAACGCTGGGGCCACAGGCTGACTAAATAGGATAGGACAGGAGAGATTACTTTCTGCAACCCAGAAAACCCTTCAAAAATCCAACAATTCTGATTACAAAAATACTGAGATCACACGATCTCGCCACCCACTAAATCAGATCTCAGTGTGAACAAAAACCAAGCCGCAGCCGCTGAAAAAACAGGAAAAAGCAAATGAGCAAATAACAGTGACTGCAGAAAAACTGTGTGGAGCTCAGGCCCCTGGAGGGGACCTGGCTGACCTCCACAAAAGTGCAGAAAACAATGCAAAAAGCAAGCACAAAAAGAAAAGCAAAAAATATCTTATCTGAAAGCAGGAGATGCAGGCAAGACTCCAGCAAACTTCCAAATGAACCAGGAACCACAATTGAGACAAGAACAATTGATCACCAGCAATCATCATGGGAGGGAACCTCCATTATATCAGACCAGTCCGTGATTCCAGATTGCCACTCCTCACTGAAAGGTTCAGTACTGTCTGTAACCACCAGAGGGAGCCTCTGCTCAGAAAGCATCTCTAGCACATTCATAACAGTCGGCTCTTCAATTTTTCTGTACCTGAGCATGATGCTGTGCGATCTTATATCAAAGAGTCTTTGGAGAAGGGTCATATCAGACCATCCTCTTCATCCTTGGGCGCCGGCTTTTTCTTTGTGGCCAAAAAGGATGGTTCATTGAGGCCATGTATTGACTATTGTCTCCTTAATAAGATCACTGTTAAATATCATTATCCGTTATCCCTGATTTCTGATTTATTTTCCAGAGTGAAATGTGCTAGTTGGTTTACCAAGCTTGACCTCAGGGGGGCGTATAATCTTATTCGCATCAAGCACGGTGATGAATGTAAGACGGCGTTTAATACCCCTGAGGGGCATTTTGAGTACCTAGTAATGCCTTTTGGGCTCACTAATGCCCCTTCCGTCTTTCAATCTTTGATGAACGATATTTTCCGTGATTTTGTGGATTAATTTCTGATCGTTTATTTGGACGATATCTTGATATTTTCCAATTACTGGGATTCTCATGTGGAACATGTTCAGATGGTATTCTGGATTTTGAGAGAAAATGCCTTGTATGTTGAGGGAATCAAAATGTTTCTTTGGCGTACAGAAGGTTTCGTTTTTAGGATTCATTTTGTCTCCATCTGCTATTGAAATGGACCCGGTCAAGGTTCAGGCCATTTGTGATTGGGTTCAACCCACTTCATTGAAGGCTCTTCAGAGATTTTTGGGTTTTACTAATTTTTACCGTAAATTTATAAGTAATTTCTCTGGTATTGTGAAACCATTGACTGTTTTGACCAAAAAGGGTTCTGATATAGTGAATTGGTCTCCTGAGGCAGTTTCTGCGTTTCAGGAGCTTAAGCGGAGATTCACTTCTGCTCCTGTTCTACGGCAACCTGATAGTTCTCTACCATTTCAGGTGGAGATAGATGCTTCTGAGATTGGTGCAGGAGCCTTTTTGTCCCAAAGGGATCCTGAGACCTCTAAGAGTAACCCTTGTGCTTCTTCTCTTGAAAATTTTCCCCAGCTGAACGTAATTATGATGTGGGGAATCTGGAGTTATTGGCTATGAAGTGGGCTTTTGAAGAGTGGAGACATTGGCTGGAAGGAGCCAAACATCAAGTGGTGGTCCTCACGGACCATAAGAACCTGATCTATCTCGAAACTGCTAAGCGACCTAATCTTAGACAGGCCAGGTGGGCCTTATTTTTCATGCGTTTTAATTCTGTGGTCTCCTTTCTCACGGGCACTAAGAATGTTAAGGCGGATGCCCTCTCTAGGAGTTTTTTGGCAGATTCTCCTGATGTGACTGAACCTGCTGTCATTCTGAAGGAGGGTGTGGTTCTTTCCGCTATCTCGTCCTATTTGAGACTGGCTCTGGAGGAATTTCAGGGGATAAACCTGAACGCTGCCCAGTTGGAAAATTGTTTGTCCTTGACCAATGGAGGAAAAATATTATGTCTGAGATTCATTGCTCCGCGTTGGCTGGTCATCCTGGTATTTTTGGTACCAGAGATTTAGCGAGTCTGTCCTTTTGGTGGCCCACTTTATCTCGTGATGTCAGGAATTTTGTGCAGTCATGTGGGACTTGTTCTCGGTCCAAACCCTGTTCTCGCTCTAGTGGATTGTTAATGCCACTGCCGGTGCCTAGGAGGCCATGGACCCATATCTCTATGGATTTTATCTCCGACTTCCCTGTTTCTCAGAGAATGACTGTCATTTGGGTGATCTGTGATAGATTTTCCAAGATGGTCCATCTTGTGCCACTGCCGAAGTTACCATCCTCTTCCGAGTTGGTACCCTTGTTCTTTCAGCAGGTGGTTTGTTTGCACTGCATTCCAGAGAACATTGTGTCGGACAGGGGAGTCCAGTTTGTTTCCAGATTTTGGAGAGCCTTTTGTTCTAAACTGGGAATTCAGTTGTCTTTCTCCTCCGCGTTTCACCCTCAGACCAATGGGCAGACTGAGAGAACAAACCAGACTTTGGAAACTTATCTGAGATGTTTTGTGTCTGCGGATGTCACGGGTATGTCGCTGCGAAGATCGTCGCGATTGCACACCCTGACTTCGCACAGCTGAGTTTCTGGTCCTGGGTGTTTTTCGGCACTGAGGGAGTTAATTCTTTCTCTCTCTGTGCTGGACTGACCAGCCTCGCTCAGCTGCAATTAATGTTTTGTTAATTGGTTTCCTTCAAATACTTGCCTGTCTGCTGGGGAAGTTGTCGGTGAAAGCATTCATTCAGACCAGCAGAGCGGATCGTTTCTGAGAAGACTTAAGCTAAGAGTGCCTGTTGTGGTTTATCCTCTCCTTGCTTATTGTTTATCTTCTTAACCATTTGTGTTCCCTCTGTAGTGGAAGTTTTTGTATGCAAGGCAGTATTTACTTTACCCCTTGTCTGTCTCGTTTGTCTTAGACTGTTTATAAGCTGTGACCTGCCCATTCCCTGTGGTGGTAATCAGGGTCCTTCTCAGGACTAGATTACAGTGGTCAGGGATCTACAGGAGACAGGGTTACGCTGGCGGCCTGGACCTCTGTACCATTAACAGTACCTCCAGGTAGAGGGACTAGTCAGGACCCCAGTTTAGGGTCAGCATAGACCCCGGTCCACCTCTATCCTGAGACAGCGTGACATTTTCACCGACCCTACTAAAGATTCTCCCCAGCCACCATGGATCCAGTAGCCCATCTAGCTCAGCAGTTGCAGAGTTTGTCCATGGAGCTGACGGACGTTAAATCCAAGGTTTTGTGCTCCCGGGAGCAAGCCAGATCTGAACCTAAAGTGGCTCTCCCGGACAGGTTTACTGGTGGGCGGGACAAGTTTTTTACTTTCCGGGAGGCATGTAAATTGTATTTTCGGCTGCGGCCTCGGTCGTCGGGGAGTGAGGATCAGAGGGTGGGAATTGTCATCTCGCTCTTACAAGGGGACCCTCAATCCTGGGCGTTCTCTCTCCCCCCGGGCTCCCCGGCTCTCCAGTCAGTGGACCGATTTTTTACAGCCCTGGGTCTGGTATATGATGACCCGGATCGGGTCTCCCTTGCTGAAATGAAGTTACGTAAGATACAGCAGGGAGATCGTCCGGCGGAGGAATTTTCTTCAGAGTGCCGTAGGTGGGCCACGGATACTCAGTGGAATGACCTGGCTCTTAGGAGCCAGTTTTGTCAAGGTTTATCTGACAAATTAAAAGATGTGTTGGCTCAGTATGATTCTCCCCCGTCACTGGAGGCCGCTATGGCTCTTGCAATTCGCATTGATAGACGGCTTCGGGAGAGGTGCGGGGTAACTCCGCCCCCTGTGATGACTCCACCTCCTTCTAAAGTCCCTAATATTGTGGTTCCCCTGGTTTGTTCCGAGGAACCTATGCAGTTGGGAGGGACATCATTCCGAGGGAGGGGATCGGCGGTGCGCCCAAGACAAGAAAGTGTTTCTTCTGCGGGAGAAAGGGACATTTTATTGAGGGGTGTCCATCCCGTACTGTACTGAGCAAGAAGTCGCCGGATAACTATTAATCCCAGGTTGTGTGGTGGACGACAATCTGGGAGTATGTATTTCGTCCCCAGGTCCGTCTCAGTTTCTCGTACCAGCGGAGGTGGTGGTAGGTACGAGAACTGAGAGGATTTCTGTTCTTCTGGATAGTGGGGCTGGGGCTAATCTGGTGGACGCTCGGTTTGCCCAGGTTCAAGGTATGCAACTGAGTGTATTAGCCAAACCTATCCCCATATTCTCTATCGACGCCAGGCCTCTCGGTCAAGGTAGCTTTTTGCAAGCCGTGCATACCATTGACCTTCGAGTGGGGGCAATACATAAAGAACTATTGGCTTGTTATGTGTTGGAGGGTCTTCCCACTCCTATTGTGTTGCGTCTTCCTTGGTTAACTAAACATAACCCAGTTATTAATTGGCAATCCAGAGAGATAAGCCAGTGGGGTGAATTTTGCAATAAAAACTGCATGAACACGGTCATCGGTGCGGTCGTGCCTAGAACCTTACCACCTTTTCTGGTGGACTTTGAGGATGTTTTTTCAGAGGAAGGGTGTCAAGAATTACCTCCTCATCGCGAGTATGACTGTTCTATAAAATTGCTCCCTGATGCTAAATTACCTAAATCTAGGTTGTATAACCTTTCTGGTCCTGAGAGGCAGGCTATGAAGGATTATATTTCGGAAAGTCTGGCTAAAGGGCATATTAGACCTTCATCTTCCCCGGTGGCCGCGGGGTTCTTCTTTGTGAAGAAAAAAGATGGAGGCCTACGCCCTTGCTTGGATTTCCGTGAGCTTAATCGGATTACGGTCCGAGATCCGTATCCGCTCCCACTTATTCCAGATCTCTTCAATCAGATTGTTGGCGCTAAATGGTTCTCTAAGTTGGATCTCAGGGGGGCGTATAATCTGATTAGGATGAAGGAGGGGGATGAGTGGAAGACGGCGTTTAACACTCCGGAGGGACATTATGAGTACCTTGTAATGCCTTTCGGTCTGACTACTGCTCCGGCGGTGTTTCAACATTTTGTTAATGACATCTTTCGCCACCTAGTGGGACAGTTTGTTGTCATTTATCTGGATGACATCTTAATTTACTCGCCGGATCTTGTGTCTCATCAGGAGCATGTGAGACAGGTGTTGCAGATCTTGCGAGATAATAAACTGTACGCCAAATGGGAGAAATGTGTTTTCGCCGTACAGGAACTTCAGTTTTTAGGGTTCCTGGTGTCAGCTTCCGGTTTCCGTATGGACCCTGGGAAAGTGAAGGCAGTGCTTGAGTGGGATCTGCCAGAGGATCTTAAAGCACTGCAGCGTTTCCTGGGGTTTGCTAATTACTACCGGAAATTTATTCGTAATTTCTCATCCATTGTTAAACCTCTCACTGACATGACAAGAAAAGGGACGGATTTTTCAAGGTGGTCTGACAAGGCTTGTCAAGCATTTTCCTCCTTGAAAAAATGTTTTGCTTCGGCACCTGTACTCATTCAACCGGATGCGTCACAGCCGTTCATTGTGGAGGTGGATGCGTCTGACGTAGGGGTGGGTGCGGTATTATCTCAAGGTCTGTCCCCTGGTAAATGGCATCCGTGCGCTTTCTTCTCTTGTCACGCGGTCTTATGATATGTGTACGATGTCAGTAAACTATTCTTAAAAGAACAACACTCTATACAACAACTAGTATAGCAACATCAGCATGTAAGTATAGAATAGATTTACCTGACACGATATCCGTTGAACTCAGGGTTAATCTTGAGGACTTGATACACTGTCACAGGAAAGAGGAGGACCGGGGGTCTAACCTGACCCTAAACTGGGGTCCTAACTAATCCCTCACCTTGGAGGTACTGATAATGGTTCAGAGGTCCAAGTCTCCAGCCTAACCCTGTCTCCTATCAGTCCCTGAACCCTGTAATCAGTCCTAAGAAGGATTCTGATTACCACCAAAGGGATATGGGCTGATCTCTGCTAAATACACAGATTAGACATATAAGACAGACTGGAGAAAACACAGACTTGCATACACACTCAAACACAGAAGGAACATAAATGATCTGGGATATTAAACTCTAAGCAAGGTGAGCTTAAAACAACTAAGGAGCTCTTTAACTTAAGTCTATACAGATACAATCCTATCTGTGGTCTGCATGAAGAATTTCACTGGCAACTCCCAACACAGACAACCAGAGATTTAAAGGAAACCAATCAACAAATAATTAATTGCAGCCGGGAGAAACTGCACCCAGTCCCAGAACTGAGCACAGACAGAATTAACTCCCTAACTGCCAAACACAAAGAAACAGCAACTCAGCTGTGAGAAGTCAGAATGTGCAACCGCGACGATCTTCGTGGCGATGCACACATGACAGTACCCCCCCTTCTACGAGGGGCCTCCGGACCCTCAGGGCCAGGTTTGCCCGGGTGAGTTCTGTGGAAGGTCCGCACCAAACGATCTGCGTTAATGTCAGACGCAGGAACCCACTTCCTCTCCTCTGGACCATACCCCTTCCAATGCACCAAGTACTGAAGGGACCGGCGATTCAGACGTGAGTCAATGATCTTTGACACTTGAAACTCCAAGTTACCATTGACCACCACTGGAGGAGGAGGTAGAGGTGATGGTATGACTGGTGCCACGTACCTCTTAAGTAATGACTTGTGGAACACATTGTGGATTTTAAACGTAGGAGGGAGGTCCAGACGAAATGCCACAGGATTAATTATGGAACTGATCCTGTACGGCCCGATGAATCTGGGACCCAGTTTCCAGGAGGGAACCTTAAGTTTTATATTCCTGGTAGACAACCATACCAGATCGTTCACATTAAGATCTGGACCAGAAACTCTCCTCCTATCAGCCATACGTTTATAACGGTTCCCCATAGCACTCAGATTATTCAATACACCTCTCCACACTGAAGCAAGTGACGACGAGAAACGCTCCTCCTCAGGAACCCCAGAAGGGCCCCCCCCATTGAATGTACAAAACTGGGGATGAAAACCATATGCCCCAAAAAACGGGGACTTACCAGTGGACTCGCTCCGCCTGTTGTTAAGAGCGAACTCTGCCAGAGGCAAGAAAGAAGACCAGTCCTCCTGGTTCTCTGAGACAAAACACCGAAGATAAGTCTCTAGGCTTTGATTCAGACGCTCTGTCTGACCATTGGTCTGCGGATGAAAAGCCGAGGAAAATGACAATTGCATCCCCGACGTAAACAAAATGCCCTCCAAAACTTGGACACAAACTGAGACCCCCTATCTGACACCACATCAGAAGGCAACCCATGAAGTCTCACAATCTCCCCAATGAACACCTGCGCCAGAGTTTTAGCATTAGGGAGGGCAGGAAGAGCAATGAAATGTGCCATCTTACTGAACCTGTCAACAACCACCAGTATGACAGTCTTCCCTGACGACTGAGGAAGGTCCGTGATGAAGTCCATAGACAAATGAGTCCATGGACGCTCCGGAAGTTTCAAGGGTAAGAGGGTCCCAGACGGACGGGTATGAGGGGTCTTAGAGCGAGCACAAACCCCACAGGACGCGACAAAAGTTAAAACATCTTTATTAACGTTAGGCCACCAAAACCGGCGAGAAAGGAGATCTAAAGTAGCCTTACTCCCTGGATGTCCTGCTAAAGCAGAATTATGATGTGCCTCAATAACCTTTTGTCTCAACTGATTTGGGACAAACAGTCTCCCTGGAGGTCCTGCAGGGGCGTCCCCCTGAGCCTCTAACACCTCCTCCTCAAGCTCAGAACATACAGCCGACACTACCACCCCCTCCTGAAGGATAGGAATCGGGTCATCCATTTTCCCGGCCCCTGGGAAACTGCGAGACAAGGCATCCGCCTTAACATTCTTAGATCCAGGGCGATAAGTGACAACAAAATTAAACCTGGTAAAAAACAACGACCATCGAGCTTGTCTGGAATTCAGACGTTTAGCAGATTCCAAATACAGCAGGTTCTTGTGATCAGTAATGACGGTGACCGGTGGACTGCCCCCTCCAAAAAGTGACGCCATTCTTCAAAAGCCAACTTAATGGCCAAAAGTTCCCTATTGCCGATATCATAATTCCTTTCGGCGGACGACAATTTCTTAGAAAAGAAAGCGCACGGATGCCATTTACCAGGGGACGGACCCTGGGACAATATTGCACCCACCCCTACGTCAGACGCGTCCACCTCCACAACGAACGGCTGTGATGCATCTGGTTGGATGAGAACGGGTGCCGAAGCAAAACATTTTTTCAAAGAGGAAAAAGCTTGGCAAGCTTTGTCCGACCATTTAGAAAAATCCGTCCCTTTTCTTGTCATGTCAGTGAGAGGTTTGACAACAGATGAGAAATTACAAATAAATTTCCGGTAGTAGTTAGCAAACCCCAGAAAACGCTGCAGAGCCTTAAGATCCTCTGGCTGATCCCATTCAAGCACTGCTCTCACCTTTTCAGGGTCCATACGGAAACCGGAGGCTGACACCAAGAAACCCAAAAACTGAAGTTCCTGTATGGCGAATACACACTTCTCCAGTTTGGCGTATAGTTTATTGTCTCGCAAGATCTGCAACACCTGTCTCACATGCTCCTGGTGAGACACAAGATCTGGTGAGTAAATTAAAATGTCATCCAAATATACGACCACAAACAGCCCCACCAGATGACGAAAAATGTCATTAACAAAATGTTGGAATACTGCTGGTGCAGTAGTCAGACCAAAAGGCATGACAAGGTTCTCATAATGTCCCTCCGGCGTGTTAAACGCCGTTTTCCACTCATCCCCCTCTTTTATCCTAATCAGATTATACGCCCCCCTGAGATCCAATTTAGAGAACCATTTGGCGCCAACAATTTGATTGAAGAGATCAGGAATCAGAGGGAGTGGATACGGATCTCGAACAGTAATCCGATTAAGTTCGCGGAAATCCAAGCAAGGGCGTAGGCCTCCATCTTTTTTCTTCACAAAGAAGAACCCCGCGGCCACTGGGGAAGATGAAGGTCTAATATGCCCTTTGGCCAGACTTTCCGAAATATAATCTTTCATAGCCTGCCTCTCAGGACCAGAAAGGTTATACAACCTAGCTTTAGGTAACTTAGCATCAGGAAGGAGATTAATAGAGCAGTCATACACGCGATGAGGAGGCAACTCCTGACACCCCTCCTCAGAGAACACATCCCCAAAGTCCTCCAAAAAAGGAGGCAAAGTACTAGGCACGACCGCACTGATGACTGTGTTCATGCAGTTACTTTTGCAAAACTCACCCCATTGGCTTATATCTCTGGACTGCCAATTAATCACAGGGTTATGTTTAACCAACCAAGGAAGTCCCAACACAATAGGAGTAGGTAGACCCTCCAACACATAACAAGATAATTGTTCCCTATGTATTGCCCCTACCCGAAGGTCAATGTTATGAACCTCATGAACAAAGCTACCTTGGCCGAGAGGCCTGGCGTCAATGGAGAATATAGGGATCGGTTTGACCAATACACTCAGATGCATACCTTGAGCTTGAGCAAACTGAGCGTCAACCAGATTAGCCCCGGACCCACTATCAAGAAGAACAGAAAATCTCTCCACTCTCGTACCAACCACCACCTCCACTGGTACAAGGAACTGAGAAGAACTAGCGGACGAAATACATACTCCCAGGTTGTCGTCCACCACACAACCTGGGATTAACAGTTTTCCGGCGACTTTTTGCTCAACAAGGCACGGGATGGACATCCCCCAACAAAATGTCCCTCTTTCCCGCAGAAGAAACACCTTCTAGTCCTGCGGCGTACCGCCAATCCCCTCCTACGAAATGATGTCCCTCCCAACTGCATAGGCTCCTCCGAACAGACAAGGGGAACCTCAACATAAGGGACTTTAGTAGTAGGTGGAGTAACAACAGGGGGCGGAGTTACCTCGCACCTCTCCCGGAGCCGTCTATCAGTACGGATAGCTAGGGCCATAGCAGCCTCCAGTGATGGAGGAGAATCATACTGAGCCAAAACGTCCTTTAATTTGTCAGAAAGCCCATGACAAAACTGGCTTCTAAGAGCTGGGTCATTCCACTGAGTATCTGTGGCCCATCTACGGAACTCAGAAGCAAATTCCTCCGCCGGACGATCTCCCTGCTGTATCTTACGTAATTTTGTCTCAGCAAGAGAGACCCGATCTGGGTCATCATATACCAAACCCAGGGCAGTAAAAAATCGATCTACTGACTGTAGAGCCGGGGATCCCGGAGGAAGGGAGAAGGCCCAGGATTGAGGGTCCCCTTGTAGGAGCGAGATAACAATTCCCACTCTCTGCTCTTCACTCCCTGATGATCGAGGCCGAAGCCGAAAATACAATTTACATGCCTCCCGGAAGGTGAAAAATTTGTCTCGCCCACCAGTGAACCTGTCCGGGAGAGCTACTTTAGGTTCAACTCTGGTTTGCTCCAGGGGAGACAAAACTTTGGACTTAATGTCCGTCAGCTCCATGGATAATCCCTGCAACTGCAGAGCCAGCTGGGCTACTGGATCCATGGCAACTGGGAATAATTTTATGGGCCAGTGAAAATGTCACGCGGTCTTATGATATGTGTACGATGTCAGTAAACTATTCTTAAAAGAACAACACTCTATACAACAACTAGTATAGCAACATCAGCATGTAAGTATAGAATAGATTTACCTGACACGATATCCGTTGAACTCAGGGTTAATCTTGAGGACTTGATACACTGTCACAGGAAAGAGGAGGACCGGGGTCTAACCTGACCCTAAACTGGGGTCCTAACTAATCCCTCACCTTGGAGGTACTGATAATGGTTCAGAGGTCCAAGTCTCCAGCCTAACCCTGTCTCCTATCAGTCCCTGAACCCTGTAATCAGTCCTAAGAAGGATTCTGATTACCACCAAAGGGATATGGGCTGATCTCTGCTAAATACACAGATTAGACATATAAGACAGACTGGAGAAAACACAGACTTGCATACACACTCAAACACAGAAGGAACATAAATGATCTGGGATATTAAACTCTAAGCAAGGTGAGCTTAAAACAACTAAGGAGCTCTTTAACTTAAGTCTATACAGATACAATCCTATCTGTGGTCTGCATGAAGAATTTCACTGGCAACTCCCAACACAGACAACCAGAGATTTAAAGGAAACCAATCAACAAATAATTAATTGCAGCCGGGAGAAACTGCACCCAGTCCCAGAACTGAGCACAGACAGAATTAACTCCCTAACTGCCAAACACAAAGAAACAGCAACTCAGCTGTGAGAAGTCAGAATGTGCAACCGCGACGATCTTCGTGGCGATGCACACATGACATCTCTAAAAAATTGTCGTCCGCTGAGAGGAATTATGATGTCGGCAATAGGGAACTCTTGGCCATTAAGTTGGCTTTTGAAGAGTGGCGTCATTTTTTGGAGAGGGCAGTCCACCCGGTCACCGTCATTACTGATCACAAGAACCTACTGTATTTAGAGTCTGCTAAACGTCTGAATCCCAGACAAGCTAGATGGTCGTTGTTTTTTACCAGGTTTAATTTTGTCGTCACATATCGTCCTGGGTCAAAAAATGTAAAGGCTGATGCCTTATCTCGCAGTTTCCCTGGGGCCGGGAAGACGGATGACCCGGTTCCTATCCTTCAGGAGGGAGTAGTGGTGTCAGCTGTATGCTCTGAGCTTGAGGAGAAGGTATTGGAGGCTCAGGGGGACGCCCCTGTAGGACCTCCAGGGAAACTGTTCCAGATCAGTTAAGACAAAAGGTTATCGAGGCACATCATAATTCTGCTTTGGCAGGACACCCAGGGAGTAAAGCAACTGTGGATCTCCTTTCACGCCGGTTTTGGTGGCCTAACTTAAATAAGGAGGTGGTAACTTTTGTCGTGTCCTGTGGGTTTGTGCACGCTCTAAGACCCCACATACCCGTCTGTCTGGGGCCCTCTTACCGTTGAAGATCCCAGAGCGTCCATGGACCCATCTGTCTATGGACTTCATTACGGACCTCCTTCCGTCTTCAGGTAAAACTGTCATACTAGTTGTAGTTGACAGGTTCAGTAAGATGGCACATTTTATTGCTCTTCCTGCTCTTCCTAATGCTAAAACTCTGGCGCAGGTGTTCATTGGGGAGATTGTGAGACTTCACGGGTTGCCTTCCGATGTGGTGTCGGATCGGGGGTCTCAGTTTGTGTCCAAATTCTGGAAGGCATTTTGTTCACGGCGGGGGATGCAATTGTCATTTTCGTCGGCTTTTCATCCGCAGACCAATGGTCAGACAGAGCGTCTGAATCAGAGCTTAGAGACATATCTCCGGTGTTTTGTCTCAGAGAACCAAGAGGACTGGTCTTCTTTCTTGCCTCTGGCAGAGTTCGCTCTTAACAATAGGCGGAGCGAGTCCACTGGTAAGTCCCCGTTTTTTGGGGCATATGGTTTTCACCCCCAGTTTTGTACTTTCAATGGGGGGGCTCTTCTGGGTTCCTGAGGAGGAACGATTTTCGTCGTCACTTGCTTCAGTGTGGAGAGGAGTGCTGAATAATCTGAGTACTATGGGGAACCGATACAAACGTATGGCTGATAGGAGGAGAGTGTCTGGTCCGGACCTAAGTGTGAACGATCTGGTATGGTTGTCTACCAAGAATATAAAACTTAAGGTTCCCTCCTGGAAACTCGGTCCCAGGTTCATCGGGCCATACAGGATCAGTTCGATAATTAATCTGGTGGCATTCCGTCTTGACCTCCCTCCTACGTTTAAAATCCACAATGTGTTCCACAAATCGTTGCTTAAGAGGTATGTGGCGCCGGTGATACCTTCACCTTTACCTCCTCCTCCTGTGGTGGTCAATGGTAACTTGGAGTTTCAGGTGTCAAAGATCATTGACTCACGTCTGAATCGCCGGTCCCTTCAGTACCTTGTTCATTGGAGGGGGTATGGTCCTGAGGAGAGGACGTGGGTTTCTGCGTCGGATATTAACGCAGACCGATTAATTCGGGCCTTCCACACTACTCACCCAGATAAACCCGGCCCTGAGGGTCCAGAGGCCCCTCGTAGAAGGGGGGTACTGTCACGGGTGTGTCGCTGCGAAGATCGTCGCGATTGCACACCCTGACTTCGCACAGCTGAGTTTCTGGTGCTGGGTGTTTTTCGGCACTGAGGGAGTTAATTCTTTCTCTCTCTGTGCTGGACTGACCAGCCTCGCTCAGCTGCAATTAATGTTTTGTTAATTGGTTTCCTTCAAATACTTGCCTGTCTTCTGGGGAAGTTGTCGGTGAAAGCATTCATTCAGACCAGCAGAGCGGATCGTTTCTGAGAAGACTTAAGCTAAGAGTGCCTGTTGTGGTTTATCCTCTCCTTGCTTATTGTTTATCTTCTTAACCATTTGTGTTCCCTCTGTAGTGGAAGTTTTTGTATGCAAGGCAGTATTTACTTTACCCCTTGTCTGTCTTGTTTGTCTTAGACTGTTTATAAGCTGTGACCTGCCCATTCCCTGTGGTGGTAATCAGGGTCCTTCTCAGGACTAGATTACAGTGGTCAGGGATCTACAGGAGACAGGGTTACGCTGGCGGCCTGGACCTCTGTACCATTAACAGTACCTCCAGGTAGAGGGACTAGTCAGGACCCCAGTTTAGGGTCAGCATAGACCCCGGTCCACCTCTATCCTGAGACAGCGTGACAGCGGATCAAGATGACTGGGTCTCTTTTTGCCCTTGGCTGAATTCGCTCTAAATAATAGGGCCAGTTCTGCCACTTTGATGTCCCCTTTTTTCTGCAATTTCGAGTTTCATCATTGGTTTTCTTCGTGACAGGTGGAGGCTTCTGTCTGTCCTGGTGTTGACACTATGGTAGAGAGAATGCAGGAGATTTGGGATCAAGTAGTGGATAAGTTGTCTCTCTCTCAGGAGAGGGCCTAGCGGTTTGCCAACCGGCATAGCACTGATGGTCCTCGGTTTAAAGTGGGTGACTTGGTTTGGTTGACCTCAAAAAATATCCCTATGAAGGTTGCGTCTCCAAAGTTTAAACCAAGGTTCATTGGACCTTATAAGATCTTGGAACTCCTTAATCTAGTTTATTTCCGTTTGGCTCTTCCAGGTACATTTAAGATTCACAACGTCTTCCATAAATCTTTATTGAAAAGGTTTGTTGAGCCAGTAGTTCCTATGGCTACGCCTCCTGAGCCTGTCTTGGTTGAGTGCAATCTGGAGTATGAAGTGGAGAAGATATTGGATTCTCATCTGTCTAGATGGAGACTCCAGTACTTGGTCAAGTGGAAGGGTTATTTTCAGGAGGACAATTCGTGGGTGTTTGCTTCTGACATTCATGCTAAGAGATTGGTGCACGCCTTTAACAGGGCTCATCCTGATCTGCCTGGTGGCGCAGGTGAGGGTTCGGTGACCCCTCCTCAAGGGGGGTACTGTTGTGAACACTTTGGATATGACTTCTGAGCTGGGGCTCCCTCTGGTGGTTGCTGATGGCATTGAAGCTGTATTGAATGACAGAGGTCCATCACCTGGGAGCGAGGAGTGGCAATCAGGGGGGATGGACTGGGCAGATATAAGTGAGCTGCCTTCCCATGATCCTTGCTGGTGATTAGTTTCTCTTCCTGGTCTGGTCTAGTTTGGAAGTCAGCTGGTTTTCTGCTGTCTCCTGCGAAAATTCAGATAAGTTATTTTCTGCCTTTCTTCTGTGGTTTTCCTTTTCTTTGTTTTTGCTGCCCTTCTGAGTGAGGTCAGCCGGATCCCCCTGCTGGGGCCTGCGCTGGTCTCTGTTTCTAATTTATTTCTGTTCATTTGTCCCTGTTATTTCAGTGTCTGTTGGGTAGCTGCGTGTTCACACCAGAGTTCTGATTTAGCGGGGGCGAGTGTCACGCTGTCTAGCAGATATATAAATATATAATGTCAGTAATCTATCAAGTGGGACAACATTCTATATAACATATAAATAGGTAACATTAACATGTATATATAGCATAGTATTACCTGACATAATATCCTGTGGGTCAATACTGAATCCTTTTCACGCTGTCTCTGGCTAGAGGTGGACCGGGGTCTATGCTGACCCTAAACTGGGGTCCTGACTAGTCCCTCTACCTGGAGGTACTGTTAATGGTACAGAGGTCCAGGCCACCAGCGTAAACCCTGTCTCCTATAAATCCCTGACCACTGTAATCTAGTCCTTAGAAGGACCCTGATTACCACCATAGGGAATGGACAGGTAAAGGTTAACAAACAGTATAGACAAACGAGACAGACAGGGGATAAAGTAAATACTGTCTTGCATACAACATTAAAACACAGAGGGAACACCAAAGGTCTAGGAGATAAACTATAAGCAAGGTGAGGAGAAACAACAAAAGAGCTCTTAGCTTAAGTCTTCTCAGAACCGATCCTATCTGCAGTCTGTATGAATGCTTTCACCGGCATCTAACCAGCAGACTGGCAGATATATAAAGGAAGCTAATTAGAACATAATCAAAAGCAGCCGGGCGAGGCTGGACCTAGTCTTTAGCAAAGAGCTAGGTAAAATTAACTCCCTCATTACCAAACACAAAGAAACAGCAACTCAGCTGCGAGAAGTCAGAATGTGCAATCGCGACAATCTTCGTGGCGATGCACCCATGACAGCGAGATTGTGTGGTCTCAGCATTTTTGAAATCCGAAGTGTTGGAATTTTTCCTAGGGTTTTGCTGGGTTGCAGACAGTATTCTTTCCTGTCCTATCTAGATAGTTTTTGGCCCCAGCGTTTGCTTACTCTATTTTCTACCTGCGTTTGTATTTCAACTTGTCTAACCGCCATTATATGTGTGGGGGCTACCTATTCCTTTGGGGCGCTACTCCGGGGCAGTTAGCTTTCCCCTTTCTATCTTTAGGCGTAGCTAACTCTCCGGCTGTGTCGAGGTGTCTAGGTCACCGTAGGTACGTCCCACCGCTTCTTCTAGTTGTGCGGTTAGTTTAGGGGTCTGCAACCCATTAGTTCCCAACCTCTCTGGGTGTTCGGCTGCCTTGGCTGTTTTTGCTTCTATCCTCCTCGGCTACCAAATCATAACAGCACGCCCCACTTTTCAGTTTTTATATTTCCACAAAAATGTAAAATAACCAATAAATTTCGTTCAACTTCACAATTGTGTCCCACTTGTTGTTGATTCTTCACCAAAAATTTACATGTGGTATCTTTATGTTTGAAGTATGATATGTGGGAAAAGGTTGAAAAGTTCCAGGGGGCCGAATACTTTCGCAATGAATGAATGAACACATATCCCATATAAACAGGTGTATATTATATTCCCTGTGCTTCCCCTGATGAAGCTGCACCGCAGCGATACGCGTGGGGCTCCCCTACACCCCCATCTCTTTACACCACCAGCTCCTTTCCATACAGGGGCCCCCTTTTCTTTCTGTTAGGCTCACAGGACATGCTTTAGGAGTGCCTCCTTGGATTATTTCCAGGCCTCCATTGGGCACATAGTGGACTAATTTGGTATGGCAGACATGGCTAACCCTTTATTCTTTTGATTGATCTATTTGATCATTTTTCATGCTGCCCTACAGTACCGCTTTCCTGTACTTAGCCATTTTTGCATATAACAGGGGGCTATTGGTGGTAGTTACATCATGCCTCTAACCTTTACATGGGACTTGGCTTCAGAGCCCTCGCGGGCAGGGTCCTCTCTCCTTCTGTACTTGTGTGTCCCTTGTCTAGCACATGTTTATTGTACCTGTCTATATTTTTCCCTTTTCATATGTAAAGCGCCATGGAATAAATGGCGCTATATAAATGTATAATAATAATAATAATATTGGTCTTATACTGACAATATCTAATGGGGACGCCCATTCTTGATTTAAATCTTATATTAAAGAATCTTCTTTATCTTTTTTTAAAGAATCTTTTATTAAATGGAATCTGTCACCCCATTTTTGCCCTATAAGCTGCGGCCACCGCCATCAGGGGCTTATCTACAGCATTCTGGAATGCTGTAGATAAGCCCCCAATGTCACCTGAAAGTGAAGAAAAACGAGTTATAAAATACTCACCCAGGGGCGGACCGCCGTCAGGTCCGGTCCGGAGGGAGTCGCGGTCCGGTTCGGCGCCTCCCATCTGTTGCGCAGACGCACTACTCTGCCCTGAGGGCAGAGCAGAGTACTGCAGTGCGCAGGCGCCGGGAAAGGTCAGAGAGGTCCGGTGCCTGCGCACTGCAGTACTCTGCTCTGCCCTCACCAGGGCAGAGCAGTGCACCTGCGCAGGAGCCAGGACGGAAGGAAGAGGCCGGCTTCGCTACATGATGGGAGGTGCCGAACCGGACCGCGACTCCCTACAGACCGGACGGCGGAACGCCCCTGGGTGAGTATTTTATAACTCGTTTTTCTTCACTTTCAGGTGACATGGGGAGCTTATCTACAGCATTACAGAATGCTGTAGATAAGCCCCTGA
Source organism: Oophaga sylvatica (assembly GCA_033576555.1). Lineage (NCBI taxonomy): Eukaryota > Metazoa > Chordata > Amphibia > Anura > Dendrobatidae > Oophaga > Oophaga sylvatica. The sequence continues at coordinate 161,921,123 of JARQOD010000006.1, read as the reverse complement.
TGGCGGTGTCCGCAGCTTATAGGGCAACAATGGGGTGACAGATTCCCTTTAAATACAAACATGTTCCCTAATTTGCTCCCACACACACTACTAATTGTTGTGTTTCGGTAGCTGAGGAGGACAGGAAGAACAGCAGGGCAGCAGAACACCTGAGATGTTGGTAACTGATGAGTTGCAGATTTCTAAACTAACGACACAACTAGAGGTAGCCGTGGAGCGTTCCTACGTTGATCCTAGACGCCTCGTCACAGCCTGAGAGATAACTACACCTAAAGGCAGAAAGATGAAAGCTATCTGCCCCGGAGCAGATCCCCAAAGAAAATAGGAAACCCCCAAACATATAATGGCGGTTAGACAAGATGAAAACACAAACATAGGCAGAAAATAGATTGACCAAACGCTGGGGCCACAAGCTGACTAAATAGGATAGGAAAGGAGAGATTACTTTCTGCAACCCAGAAAACCCTACAAAAATCCAACAATTCTGATTACAAAAATACTGAGATCACACAATCTCGCCACCCGCTAAATCAGATCCCAGTGTGAACAAAACCAAGCTGCAGCCGCTGAAAAAGCAGGAAAAAGCAAATGAGCAAATAACAGTGGCTGCAGATAAACTGTGAGGAGCTCAGGCCCCAGGAGGGGACCTGGCTGACCTCCACAAAAGTGCAGAAAACAATGCAAAAAGCAAGAACAAAAAGAAAAGCAAAAAATATCTGAAAGCAGGAGATGCAGGCAAGACTCCAGCAAACTTCCAAATGAACCAGGAACCACAATTGAGACAAGAACAATTGATCACCGGCAACCATCATGGGAGGGAACCTCCCTTATATCAGACCAGTCAGTGAACCCAGATTGCCATTCCTCGCTGAAAGGTTGAGTACTGTCTGTAACCACCAGAGGGAGTCTCTGCTCAGAAACCATCTCTAGCACATTCATAACAGTAACCCCCCCTTGAGGAGGGGTCACCGAACCCTCACTTGTGCAACCAGGCCGATCAGGATGAGCTCGGTGATAGGCACGGCTCAGTCTCCTAGCCTGGATGTCCGAAGCAAACACCCAAGAATTGTCTCCTGACCATAACCTCTCCACTTAACCAAATACTGGAGTTTCTGTCTAGAAAAACAAGAATCCAATATTTTCTCAACCACATACTCCAGATTGCCCTCAACCAAAACAGGGTCAGGAGGCGCAGCCATAGGAACCACTGGCTCGACAAACCTCTTCAATAAGGACTTGTGGAACACGTTATGGATCTTAAATGTCCCTGGAAGAAGTAAACGGAAGGAAACAGGATTAAGAATCTCCATGATCTTATAAGGTCCAATGAACCTGGGCTTAAACTTTGGAGATGCAACCCTCATAGGGATATTTCTTGAGGACAACTAAACCAAGTCCCCCAATTTAAACCGAGGACCATTGTCCTATGCCGGTTGGCAAACCGTTGGGCCTTCTCTTGAGAGACAGACAACCTCTCCACTACCTGGTCCCAAATCTGCTGCATTCGCTCCACAACAGAGTCAACACCCGGACAGACAGAAGCCTCCGCCTGTCCCGAAGAAAATCGAGGGTGAAAACCAAAATTGCAGAAAAATGGAGACATCAAGGTGGCAGAGCTAGCCCTATTATTAAGAGCAAACTCAGCCAAAGGCAAAAATGAGACCCAGTCATCTTGATCAGCAGACACAAAACATCTCAAGTCTCCAAGGTCTGGTTTGTTCTCTCGGTTTGTCCATTGGTCTGAGGATGAAAAGCAGAGGAGAAAGATAATTGAACACCAAGTTTAGAACAAAATGTCCTCCAAAATCTGGAAACAAACTGGACTCCTCTGTCAGACACAATGTTCTCCGGAATGCCATGTAACCGAACCACGTGCTGAAGGAACAAAGGCACCAATTCGGAGGAGGAAGGCAACTTAGGTAATGGCACAAGATGTATCATCTTGGAAAACCTATCACAGATTACCCAGATAACGGTCATTCTCTGAGAAACAGGGAGGTCAGAAATAAAATCCATAGAGATATGGGTCCATGGCCTATTGGGCACAGGTAATGGCATTAACAAACCACTAGAGCGAGAGCAAGGCTTGGAGCGAGAGCAAGTCCCACAGGACTGCACAAATTCCCTGACGTCACGAGACAAAGTAGGTCACCAAAAGGACCGACTCACCAAGTCTCTGGTACCAAAAATCCCGGGATGACCAGCCAACGCGGAACAATGAATCTCAGACATCACACTCTTCTTCCCCTGGGACAAACAATTTCCCAGTAGGGCAGCGCTCAGGTTTATCCTCCTGACACCCTTCCAAGGCCAGTCTCAAATTGGGCGAGATGGCGGAAAGAACTACTCCTCTTTCAAAATAACAGTAGGATCAGATAACTCAGGAGAGTCCGCAAAGAAACTCCTCGAGAGGGCATCCGCCTTAACATTCTTAGTGCCAGGAAGAAAAGAAACCAAAAAATTAAAACGTGTGAAAAACAAGGCCCACCTGGCCTGTCTAGGATTAAGTCGCTTGGCTGATTCGAGATAAACCAGATTCTTATGGTCCGTGAGGACCACCACCTGATGTTTGGCTCCTTCCAGCCAATGTCTCCACTCTTCAAAGGCCCACTTCATGGCCAATAACTCCCGATTACCCACGTCATAATTACGTTCAGTTAGAGAAAATTTTCGAGAGAAAAAGGCACAAGGGTTACTTTTAGAGGTCTCTGGATCTCTTTGGGACAAAACGGCACCTGCCCCAATTTCAGAGGCATCAACCTCCACCTAAAATGGCAGAGAAACATCAGGCTGCCGTAGAACAGGAGCAGAAGTGAATCTCTGCTTAAGTTCCTGAAACGCAGAGACTGCCTCAGGAGGCCAATTCACCACATCAGAACCCTTTCTGGTCAAATCAGTTAATGGTTTAACAATAACCGAGAAATTACCAATAAATTTACGATAAAAATTGGCAAAACCCAAGAATCTCTGAAGAGCCTTTAATGAAGTAGGTTGGACCCAATCACAGATGGCCTGAACCTTGACTGGGTCCATTTCAATAACAGATGGGGACAAAATGAATCCCAGGAATGAGATCCTCTGTACGCCAAAAAGACACTTTGATCCCTTCACATACAGAACATTCTCTCTCAAAATCTGGAACACAGTCCGAACATGTTTCACATGAGAGTCCCAGTCATTGGAAAAAATCAAGATATCATCCAAATAAACAATCATAAATTTATCCACAAAATCCCTGAAAATGTCATTCATGAAGGACTGGAAGACGGAAGGAGCATTAGTGAGCCCAAAGGGCATCACTAGATACTCAAAATGCCCCTCTGGGGTATTAAATGCCGTCTTCCATTCATCCCCGTGCTTAATGCGAATAAGGCTATACGCCCCCCTGAGGTCAAGCTTGGTAAACCAAGTAGCACTTTTCACCCTGGAAAACAGGTCAGAAATCAAGGGTAACGGATATTGATATTTCACAGTGATATTGTTCAAGAGACGATAATCAATACACGGCCTTAATGAACCATCCTTTTTGGCCACAAAGAAAAAACCGGCACCCAAGGGTGAAGAGGATGGTCTGATATGACCCTTCTCCAATGACTCCTTGATATAAGACTGCATAGCGTCATGTTCAGGTACAGACAAGTTAAAAAGGCGACCTTTAGGGAATTTACTACCAGGCACTAATTCAATAGCGCAGTCATAGCTCCTATGGGGGGGCAAGGATGCAGATTTACTTTCGCTAAACACATCAGAAAAATCAGTCAAAAAGTCAGGAACATCCTGAGCCTGGGGAGAGGCAGAAAAAACAGGAGTGTTGGCATTAACACGTTGGCAGCCCCAACTGGTTACAGACACAGATTTCCAATCCAAAACAGGATTATGAGACTGTAACCAAGGGAAACCTAGTACAATAATGTCATGCAGATTATACAGCACCAAAAATTTGCAACTCTCCTGATGATCAGGTTCAACCCTCATTATCACCTGAGTAGAGAACTGGGGTTTATTCTCAGCCAAAGGGGTAGAATCAATCCCCAGTAGGGGAATAGACTTCCGTAGGGGTATCAAGGGAAACCCACAACGTTTAGCAAAATCAAAATCCATCAGGTTAATAGCTGCTTCCGAATCAACAAAAGCCTGAGCAGAAAATGTGGACAGGGAGCAAATCAGGGTAACAGTCAACAGAAATTTAGTCTGAACACCACCCAAGACAACTGAGCGTGCAAAATGTCTTCCCCGCTTAGGGCAGACTGAAATAGCATGAGAGGCATCACCACAGTGGAAACATAACCCATTGCGTTTTCGAAACTCATGACGCTGTGCCCCAGAAGCCATTCTATCACACTGCATGGGTTCAGAAGCTGGTTCACAAGGCAAAACTATTCCACGCATACCTCTAAGCTCACGCAAACGTCTGTCAATTTAAATCGCCAATGACATAGAATCATTGAGACCAGAGGGAGCAGGGAAACCCACCATAACATTTTTTACATTCTCTGACAGACCCTTCCGAAAAAGGGCTGCCAAAGCATCATCATTCCATTTGGTCAGAACTGCCCACTTTCGGAATCTCTGACAGTACAACTCAGCGTCCTCAAGCCCCTGATTTAATGCCAACAAGGTTTTTTCAGCTTGATCAGTGACATTAGGTTAATCGTACAATAACCCCAGAGCCAGAAAAAATGCATCAACATTACTCAAAACAGGGTCCCCATGTGTCAGGGAAAAAGCCCAAACCTGAGGATCGCCGCGCAGGAGAGAGATGACAATTTGAACCTGCTGTGCTGCGTTCCCTGAGGACTTATTTTTTAAGGCAAAAAACAACTTACAGTTATTTTTGAAATTCAGAAATTTAGCTCGATCCCCCAAAAACAAATCTGGCATGGGGATCCTAGGTTCCACAACCGGCAACCCTGCAAGATAGGTAGCAATACTCTGAACTTCAGTGGCAAGCTGATCCACACGGCCAGACAACTGTGCAAACTCTATTGAGAGAAAAAAAAATCCTCCTCAGCACCCAGAGAAAAAGAGGGAAAAAATGCAACAAACAGAGAAAAATAAAAATTATGACAACTCCCCCTTTTTTTTTTACTATTTTTCCCTTCTGTGAGTACTATATAATTTTCAGTTAGGCCGGTGATACTGTTATGATTTGGTAGCTGAGGAGAGCAGGCAAAAACGGCAATACACCAGAGAGGTTGGAATCTACTGGATTGCAGTACCCTGACTAACCACCACAACTAAAGGCAGCCGTGGAGCGTACCTACGTTGGTCCTAGACGCCTCGTCACAGCCTGAGAGGCTAAGTACACCTAAATATAGAAAGAGGAAAGCTATCTGCCCCGGAGCAGATCCCCAAAGAACATAGGAAGCCCCCAAACATGCAATGGCGGTTAGACAAGAGGAAATTGTTATGAACTGCTACAAGCACTAAGGAAAGATGGGAACTCTGTCCCTACAATAAAACTGAGCTTGATCCCTACGATGTAACTGGGAACCTGATCCTGCGACCAGACCCGCTAAAGTCCTCAGCTAGTCTGAACGAAGATCTATAGTTGCGAGGGAGGAATCCCTACAAGATCTAGGGACTGGGAGAAAAGGTGGACACCTCCTAACAGAAATTGTAGCAGGGAAAATTAAACAGAAAACAAATTACTACGAGATCCTAAGATTAAGCAAAACTGACAGAGTTAAGGCTGGGTCTCACATAGCGATACACCAGCGATCCCGACAACGATATGCACCTGTCAGGATCGCTGGTGTATCGCTACATGATCGCTGCTGAGCTGCCAAACAGGCAGCTCAGGCAGCGATCTGGGACAGCAACACTGCGGGTAACATCGCTTAGTTACCCGCAGTGTACATTGGATACCAGCGCCCTGATGCAGGGAGCTGGTAACCAAGGTACACAGCGGGTTTCCAAGCGCTGCGCTGTGCCTGGAAACCCGCTGTGTACCTTGGATACCAGCTCCCCTGCATCAGGGCGCTGGTATCCAAGGTACACAGCGGGTTTCTAGGCACAGCCCTGCGCCTGGAAACCCGCTGTGTACCTTGGATACCAGCGGATCGCTGCTCTCCCGCCTGTCACACGCAGCGATGCGTGCCTGTCAGCGGGAGAGCAGCGATCAAAAAAATGTCCTGACATTTCAGCGACGATCAGCGATACCCAGCAGGGGGGCTGATCGTCGCTGAATGTCACACACTGCGATATCGCTGGTGAGATCGCTGCTGCGTCACAAAACTAGTGACTCAGCAGCGATCTCTGTAGCGATATCGCTATGTGAGACGGGCCCTTAAGGCACCTAAGCACCCGGCTAGCTTAAGAGTAGATAATACAATGAAGTCCAGCAAAGCCAGAAGGGCGGAGCCAGACTAAATAGGGAAAAAAGGTCATGTGACCAGCAAACTGAAACAACATCTATCAAGAGGGTTCTAACAGTACCCTCCCTTCTAAGAGGATCCTCCGGATCCCCTAGGACTTAGGCTTATCCGGAAACCTCTTGTGAAACGCTCTGACAAGTCTAGACGCAGAAACATCATCCGCCCTCACCCATGAGTTATCCTCGGGTCCATAACCCTTCCAAGCGACGAGGTACTGCAAACCCCCTCTATACCGTCTAGAATTTAGGATGCGGGAAATCTCATATTGCCCGTCCTCCACCACCAGGGGAACAGTGGCCGAGACGTCTCCATCTGAGACCTCAGCTTTTTTCAAGAGAGAAACATGAAACACCGGATTAATCTTCCAGGAGGTGGGAAGCTCCAACTTAACAGCAGATTGGTTAATAACCTGAAGCACCTTAAAGGGCCCTACAAACTTGGGACCCAATTTCTTAGACGGAATCCTCAAGCGCAGATTCTTAGAGGACAACCAGACCATGTCACCAATAGCAAACAAAACCTCTTGTCGTTTTCTATCAAAATACACTTTGGATCTTTTGTTAGCCTCCTGAAGATTACCATGCACATCAGTCCAATCTCTCTGCAACACACCAGAAAAATTATCCTCTTCAGGTACAGCCGATCCCAACTTGGAAAATGACCCAAAAGACGGATGTCTCCCAGTACAACAAAAAAAAGGCGAACAACCAGCAGAAGCGGATGTATGATTGTTAAGAGCAAACTCAGCAAGTGGCAGAAACTCAGACCACCCCTCTTGATTATCAGTCACAAAACAACGCAAGAACTGCTCAACATCCTGGTTTTTCCTTTCTGTCTGGCCATTAGACTCAGGATGATATCCGGATGAAAACGACAAATGAACTCCCAACCTGTCACAAAAGGCGCGCCAAAAATGAGCCACAAACTGAGGTCCCCTATCAGAAACAATGCCAGTAGGAACACCATGTAGTCTGACTATTTCCTTGACAAAGGCCTTAGCGAGAGTCTTAGCGCAGGGCAATTTGATGAAAGGAACCAAGTGACACATCTTGCTAAAACGGTCCACGACCACCCAGATGACAGTGAAACCCTCAGAGGGGGGAAGGTCAGTAATAAAGTCCATAGCCAAATGTGTCCAAGGTGCACTAGGGACCTCCAGAGGGCAAAGCAACCCTGCAGCAGGAGTATGAGAAGACTTAGATCTAGCACACACAGTGCATTGACGCACCCACTTAATGACTTCCTTCTGCCATCCAGGCCACCAAAAGCTGCGACCCACAAGTCTCTTGGTCTCAGAGATTCCAGGATGACCTGCCAACCGAGAGTCATGACATTCAACAAACAAATCTCTCCTCAGGGTACCAGGCACAAACAACCTCCCATGCGGCGTGTTAGATGGGGCATTCTCCTGTGCTTTAAGAATCTCATCTTCCAACACGGAGTCCAAAACCGCAATAACAACCCCCTCTTGCAAAATGTTTTCCTCCTCCTCAGTACCCACCATAGGAGAAAAGCTGCGAGACAAAGCATCAGCTTTAACATTTTTAGTACCTGGGATGTAAGTAACGGTAAAACTAAAGCGTGAGAAAAACATTGCCCACCTAGCCTGACGGGCATTCAAGCGTTTGGCAGCATCAAGGTATATCAGATTTTTATGATCGGTGAAGACTTGAACGGGAAATTCCGCTCCCTCCAAAAAATGACGCCAGTGTTCAAATGCGAGTTTAATTGCCAACAATTCCCGATTACCGATATCATAATTTAGTTCAGACTCAGAAAATTTCTTTGAAAAAAAAGCACAGGGATGTACTCCATCCGTCTTTTCCTGAGACAACACCGCGCCGACCCCCACAGAAGAAGCATCAACCTCAACCAAAAATGGTTTAGTCACATCAGGCTGCGTAAGGATGAGAGCTGAACCTCTCCTTTAGCAACACAAAAGCCTCAATGGCCTCAGTAGTCCACTGAACCGCATCAGCACCTTTCCTGGTGAGATCGGTCAGAGGTTTGGCAATCACAGAAATTTTTTTTATGAATTTTCTATAATAATTGGCGAACCCCAAAAACCTCTGTATTGATTTCACACCAATAGGTCTAGGCCAATCCTGCACAGCTTGCACTTTCACAGGGTCCATCTCAAAACCTTCACTGGAGACAATGTAGCCCAAAAAACTAAGTCTCTGTACAGCGAACTCACATTTTTCTAGTTTGGCAAAAAGTGAATTATCACTCAGTAACTGTAATACTTCACGCACACTCCTCCAATGAGACTCCAAATCCGGTGAATAAATCAAAATGTCATCCAAATACACAACCACACTTCTGCCGATCAAAGGTCTAAGGATGTCATTAATAAGATTCTGAAAAAATGCCGGAGCACTGGAAAGTCCAAAAGGCATGACCAGATTCTCAAAATGACCCAGTGGAGTGTTAAACGCAGTCTTCCATTCATCCCCCTCCTTCATGCGCAACAAATTGTATGCCCCTCGAAGATCAATTTTCGAGAACCACTAGACAAGGCCGTAAACCGCCGTCCTTTTTTTTAACAAAAACAAATCCAACCGCCACAGGAGATTTGGAAGGCCTAATGTGACCGGCGGCCAAGCTTGTCTGTATGTATTCCTCCAAAGCCTTTCTCTCAGGAATAGTCAAATTAAATAAACGACTTTTAGGAAGAGTTGCTCCAGGGACAAATTCAATCGCACAATCATAATCTCTATGAGGAGGCAATACCTGCGATTCCTTATCAGAAAAAACTTTCCAAAAATCCTGAATAGGTACAGGTAACTCCCCCTTAACTACAGCAACTTGTCATAACACTTAGGACTCCAGGACTTAATTTCATTGGTAGACCAATCCAGTACCGGATTGTGCAATTTTAACCAGGGTAACCCCAAAATCACCGGTGAGGGCAAATTATTCAAAACTACCAAATCCAAATTCTCTTGATGAACACCATTAATAGTAAGAGGAAATTCACAGATATGGTGAGTAACATTTTTCAAGGGAGAGCCATCCACAGACACCACATTAATAGGAGAAGACAGAAGTTTGGGTTTTAATTTTAGTTTTTCCAAAAATTTCCCATCGATCACATTGAGAGTTGAACCACAATCCACAAATACCCGAAACTCCATTAATTCCTCCTCAACACCAGTGGTAGCAGAAAGAAAGACACCTTTATTGTTTAAACAAGCTATGCGGGCGACACTGACCTCATTTTTTTTTTCTCTTTATTCATTCGAAGCGCACAGTTCTTAATGAAATGCTCAGATTTACCACAGTAGAAACACAAACCTTGAGCAAATCTGCGTTCTTTTTCCCGAGAGTGAGGTGCCATTGCTCCAATTTCCATCGGCTCTGCAATGTCAGTACATTCCTTCTCCAAACCTGGAGCTGACAAAGCAGACTTACTCTCATTAACCCTTGCACGCAGTCTCCTATCCACCCGTATGGCCAATTGCATAGCCTCTTGCAAGTTACCAGGTATAGGATAAGCAATCAGCAAATCTTTAACCCTTTCACTTAATCCTGCAAGAAATAAACTTTTCAAAGCTGAATCGTTCCAGCCCACCTGAGTGGACCACCTACGGAAGTGAGTACAATATTTTTCCACATTACCCGATCCCTGTCTCAAACGTCTCAACTCTGTCTCAGCTGATGAAACACGATCCGGATCGTCATACAACAACCCCAAAGCAGAAAAAAAAACATCCACTGATCCAAAGCATGGATCACTAGGCTGCAGAGAAAAGGCCCAGTCCTGAGGTTCTTTCCTTAGAGATTTTTTTTTTATTTCTTGGCTGGACTTACTGTTATGAACTGCTACAAGCACTAAGGAAAGATGGGAACTCTGTCCTACAATAAAACTGAGCTTGATCCCTACGATGTAACGGGGAACCTGATCCTGCGACCAGACCCGCTAAAGTCCTCAGCTAGTCTGAACGAAGACCTATAGTTGCGAGGGAGGAATCCCTACAAGATCTAGGGACTGGGAGAAAAGGTGGACACTTCCTAACAGAAATTGTAGCAGGGAAAATTAAACAGAAAACAAATTACTACGAGATCCTAAGATTAAGCAAAACTGACAGAGTAAGGCACCTAAGCACCCGGCTAGCTTAAGAGTAGATAATACAATGAAGTCCAGCAAAGCCAGAAGGGTGGAGCCAGACTAAATAGGGAAAAAAGGTCATGTGACCAGTAAACTGAAACAAAATCTAACAAGAGGGTTCTAACAGAAATACAGACACAGAAAGAAAATAGTGTTATGTTACGGTAGCTGAGGAGTGCAGGTAAAAAAGGAAATACACCAGAGCAGTTGGAATCTATGAGATTGCAGTACCCTGACTAACCACCGCAACTAGAGGCAGCCGTGGAGCGTTCCTACGTTGGTCCTAGACGCCTCGTCACAGCCTGAGAAACTAACTACACCTAAAGATAGAAATAGGAAAGCTATCTGCCCCGGAGCAGAACCCCAAAGATAATAGAAAGCCCCCAAACATGTAATGGCGGTTAGACAAGAGGAAATACTGACACAGAAAGAAAATAGAATGAGCAAACGCTCGGGCCCAAACCATCTAAATAGAAAAGGACAGGAAGGGCACTCACTGCAATCCCAGAAAACCCCGAAAAAACACCAACTCCACCAATTTCAAAATCACCTGAGATCACACGACCTCCACCACCCAAACTAGCTCTCCGGTGCAACAAAAACAAAACAGCAGACACGAAAAAAAACCGGAAAAAGCAAAAGTACAAAACACAGTGGCTGAACTAAACCGAGAAGGCAGAAGCCCCCGGAGGGGACCCAGAAGGCCCCCACAGAAGTGCAGGACAAAATGCAAAAATATAGCAAAAACACAAAACAAGAAATTGTCCCATCTGATAGCAGGAGATGCAGACACGACACAGCAGGCTACAAGGGAAACTGGAAAGAAGGATTCAGACCAGAACAATTGATCACCGGCAACCCTGATGGGAAAATGACTCCCTTACATAAGACCAATCAGTAACACCTGATTCCCAGTCCTCACAATCCTCACTAGTACCGCTTGTAACCACCAGAGGGAGCCTCTGCTCAGAACTCATCTCAAACCCATTCACAACAGTACCCCCCCTTGAGGAGGGGTCACCGAACCCTCATTTGAGCAACCAGGTCGGTCAGGATGAGTTCTATGATACGCACGGATAAGTCTCCTAGCATGGATGTCCGAAGCAAACACCCAAGAATTGTCTTCCTGACCATAACCTCTCCATTTAACCAAATACTGGAGTCTTCGTCTAGAAAAACGAGAATCCAATATTTTCTCAACCACATACTCCAGATTGCCCTCAACCAAAACAGGGTCAGGAGGCACAGCAGCAGGAACCACTGGCTCAACAAACCTCTTCAACAAGGACTTGTGGAACACGTTATGGATCTTAAATGTCCCTGGAAGAAGCAAACGAAAAGAAACAGGATTAATAATCTCCATGATCTTATAAGGTCCAATGAACCTAGGCTTAAATTTAGGAGATGCTACTCTCATAGGAATATTCTTTGAGGACAACCAGACCAAGTCCCCCACTTTAAACCGAGGACCATCAGTCCTATGCCGGTTAGCAAACCGCTGGGCCTTCTCCTGAGAGAGGGACAACCTCTCCACTACCTGGTCCCAAATCTGCTGCATACGCTCAACAACAGAGTCAACACCTGGACAGACAGAAGCCTCCGTCTGTCCTGAAGAAAATCGAGGGTGAAACCCAGAATTACAGAAAAACGGAGACATCAAAGTGGCAGAGCTAGCCCTATTATTAAGAGCAAACTCAGCCAAAGGCAAAAAAGAGACCCAGTCATCCTGATCAGCAGACACAAAGCATCTTAGATAAGTCTCCAATGTCTGGTTTGTTCTCTCAGTTTGACCATTGGTCTGAGGATGAAATGCCGAGGAGAAAGACAATTGAACACCCAGTTTAGAACAAAAAGTCCTCCAAAATCTGGAAACAAACTGGACTCCTCTGTCAGACACAATGTTCTCAGGAATGCCGTGTAAACGAACCACGTGCTGAAGGAACAACGGCACCAATTCAGAGGAGGAAGGCAACTTAGGTAATGGCACAAGATGTATCATCTTGGAAAACCTATCACAAATTACCCAGATGGTGGTCATTCTCTGAGAAACAGGAAGATCGGAAATTAAATCCATAGAGATATGGGTCCATGGTCTCTTGGGCACAGGCAATGGCATCAACAAACCACTAGAGCGAGAGCAAGGCTTGGAGCGAGAGCAAGTCCCACAGGACTGCACAAATTCCCTGACATCGCGAGACAAGGTAGGCCACCAAAAGGACCGACTAACCAAGTCTCTGGTACCAAAAATTCCGGGATGCCCAGCCAATGCGGAACAATGAATCTCAGACATCACACTCTTTTTCCATTGGTCCGGGACAAACAATTTTCCAACAGGGCAGCGCTCGGGCCTATCCTCCTGACACCCCTCAGAGCAAGTCTCAAATTGGGCGAGATGGCGGAAAGAACTACACCCTCCTTCAAAATAACAGAGGGATCAGATAGCTCAGGAGAGTCCGCAAGGAAACTCCTCGAGAGGGCATCCGCCTTAACATTCTTAGTGCCAGGAAGAAAGGAAACCACAAAATTAAAACGTGTGAAAAACAAGGCCCACCTGGCCTGTCTAGGATTGAGTCGCTTGGCAGATTCCAGATAGACCAGATTCTTATGGTCCGTAAGGACCACCACCTGATATTTGGCTCCCTCCAGCCAATGTCTCCACTCTTCAAAAGCCCACTTCATGGCCAATAACTCCCGATTACCCACGTCATAATTACGTTCAGTAGGAGAAAATTTTCGAGAGAAAAAGGCACAAGGGTTACTTTTAGAGGTCTCTGGATCTTTTTGGGACAAAACGGCACCTGCCCCAATTTCAGAGGCATCAACCTCCACCTGAAATGGCAGAGAAACATCAGGCTGCCGTAGAACAGGAGCAGAAGTGAATCTCTGCTTAAGTTCCTGAAACGCAGAGACTGCCTCAGGAGGCCAATTCACCACATCAGAACCCTTTCTGGTCAAATCAGTTAATGGTTTAACAATAACCGAGAAATTACCAATAAATTTATGATAAAAATTGGCAAAACCCAAAAATCTCTGAAGAGCCTTTAATGAAGTAGGTTGGACCCAATCACAGATGGCCTGAACCTTGACCGGGTCCATTTCAATAACAGATGGGGACAAAATGAATCCCAGAAATGAGATCTTCTGTACGCCAAAAAGACACTTTGATCCCTTCACATACAGAGCACTCTCTCTCAAAATCTGGAACACAGCTCGAACATGTCTTACATGAGAGTCCCAGTCATTAGAAAAAATCAAGATATCATCCAAATAAACAATCAGAAACTTGTCCACAAAATCCCTGAAAATGTCATTCATGAAGGACTGGAAGACGGAAGGAGCATTAGTGAGCCCAAAGGGCATCACTAGGTACTCAAAATGCCCTTCAGGGGTGTTAAATGCCGTCTTCCATTCATCCCCGTGCTTAATGCGAATAAGGTTATACGCCCCCTGAGGTCAAGCTTGGTAAACCAAGTAGCGTTTTTCACCCTGGAAAACAGGTCAGAAATCAAGGGTAACGGGTATTGATATTTCACAGTAATATTGTTCAAGAGACGATAATCAATACACGGCCTTAATGAACCATCTTTTTTGGCCACAAAGAAAAAACCGGCACCTAAGGGTGAAGAGGATGGTCTGATATGACCCTTCTCCAATGATTCCTTGATATAAGACCGCATAGCGTCATGTTCAGGTACAGACAAGTTAAAAAGGCGACCTTTAGGGAATTTACTACCTGGCACTAATTCAATAGCGCAGTCATAGCTCCTATGGGGAGGTAAGGATGCAGATTTACTTTCGCTAAACACATCAGAAAAATCAAACAAAAAGTCAGGAACATCCTCAGCCTGGGGGGAGGCAGAAAAAACAGGAATGTTGGTATTAACACATTGGCAGCCCCAACTGGTTACAGACACAGATTTCCAATCCAAAACAGGATTATGAGACTGTAACCAAGGGAAACCCAGCACGATAATGTCATGCAGATTATATAGAACCAAAAATTTGCAGCACTCCTGGTGATCAGGTTCAACCCTCATTATCACCTGAGTAGAAAACTGGGGTTTATTCTCAGCCAAAGGGGTAGAATCGATCCCCAGTAGAGGAATAGACTTCTGTAGGGGTATCAAGGGAAACCCACAACGTTTAGCAAAATCATAATCCATCAGGTTAATAGCTGCTCCAGAATCAACGAAAGCCTGAGCAGAAAATGAGGACAGAGAGCATATCAGAGTGACAGTTAATAAAAACTTAGTCTGAACACTACCCAAGACAACTGAGCGTGCAAAACGTCTTCCCCGCTTAGGGCAGACTGAAATAGCATGAGAGGCATCACCACAGTAGAAACATAACCTATTGCGCTTTCGAAACTCATGACGCTGTGCCCCAGACACCACTCCATCACACTGCATGGGCTCAGCAGCTGGCTCACAAGGCAACACCACTCCACGCATACTTCTCCGCTCACGCAAACGTCTGTCAATTTGAATCGCTAATGACATAGAATCATTGAGACCAGAGGGGACAGGGAATCCCACCATAACATCCTTTACATTATCCGACAGACCCTTCCGGAAAAGGGCCGCCAAAGCGTCGTCATTCCACTTGGTCAGGACTGCCCACCTACGGAATCTCTGACAGTATAACTCAGCGTCATCAAGCCCCTGATTTAATGCCAACAAGGCTTTTTCAGCTTGATCAGTGACATTAGGCTCATCGTACAATAACCCCAAAGCCTGAAAAAATACATCAACATCACTCAAAACAGGATCCCCAGGTGTCAGGGAAAAAGCCCAATCCTGAGGATCTCCGCGCAGGAGAGAGATGATAATTTGAACCTGCTGCGCTGCGTTTCCTGAGGACTTAGATTTTAAGGCAAGAAACAATTTACAATTATTTTTGAAATTCTGAAACTTAGCTCGATCCCCTAAAAACAAATCTGGCATGGGGATCCTAGGTTCCACAACAGGCAACCTAGCAAGATATGCAGCAATACTCTGAACCTCAGTGGCAAGCTGATCCACACGGCCAGACAACTGTGCAAACTCCATTGGGAGAAAAGATCCTCCCCAGCACCCAGAGATACAGAGGGAAAAAAAAAAATGCAACAAACAGAAAAATATCTCTGACAACTTTTCTTCCTTCAAAATATTTTTTCCCTTCTGTGAGTACCATACAATTTTTAAGGCCGGTGATACTGTTATGTTACGGTAGCTGAGGAGTGCAGGTAAAAAAGGAAATACACCAGAGCAGTGGAATCTATGAGATTGCAGTACCCTGACTAACCACCGCAACTAGAGGCAGCCGTGGAGCGTTCCTACGTTGGTCCTAGACGCCTCGTCACAGCCTGAGAAACTAACTACACCTAAAGATAGAAATAGGAAAGCTATCTGCCCGGAGCAGAACCCCAAAGATAATAGAAAGCCCCCAAACATGTAATGGCGGTTAGACAAGAGGAAATACTGACACAGAAAGAAAATAGAATGAGCAAACGCTGGGGCCCAAACCATCTAAATAGAAAAGGACAGGAAGGGCACTCACTGCAATCCCAGAAAACCCCGAAAAAACACCAACTCCACCAATTTCAAAATCACCTGAGATCACACGACCTCCACCACCCAAACTAGCTCTCTGGTGCAACAAAAACAAAACAGCAGCCACCGAAAAAAAACCGGAAAAAGCAAAAGTACAAAACACAGTGGCTGAACTAAACCGAGAAGGGAGAAGCCCCCGGAGGGGACCCAGAAGGCCCCCACAGAAGTGCAGGACAAAATGCAAAAATATAGCAAAAACACAAAACAAGAAATTGTCCCATCTGATAGCAGGAGATGCAGACACGACACAGCAGGCTACAAGGGAAACTGGAAAGAAGGATTCAGATCAGAACAATTGATCACCGGCAACCCTGATGGGAAAATGACTCCCTTACATAAGACCAATCAGTAACACCTGATTCCCAGTCCTCACAATCCTCACTAGTACCGCTTGTAACCACCAGAGGGAGCCTCTGCTCAGAACTCATCTCAAACCCATTCACAACAAAATAGTATGAGCAAACGTTGGGGCCCAATCTTCCTAGAAAGAAAAGGATAGGAAGGACACTTACTGCAATCCAAAAAACCCTAAAAAAATACCAACTCTACTAATTGCAAAACACCTGAGATCACACGACCTCTACCACCTAAATTAGTTCTCTGGTGTAACAAAACTAAGCCGCAGCCACTGAAAAAACTGGAAAAGGCAAATGAACAAATAACAGTGGCTCAGATAAACTGAGAGGAGCACAAGCCCCCGGAGGGGGACCTGGCTGACCTCTACAGAAGTGCAGGAAAAAATGTAAAAAGCAAGCACAAAAATAAAAGCAGAAAATATCTTATCTGTTAGCAGAAGATGAAGGCAAGACTCAGCAAGCTTCCAAGTGAACCAGGAACCAAAGTTGAGACAAGAACAATTGATCACCGGCAACCCTGATGGGTGGGAACCTCCATTATATAAGACCAGTCTGTAACTCCTGATTGCCAATCTTCACAATCTTCATTGAATGGTTCAGTACTGTTTGTAACCACCAGAGGGAGCTTCTGCTCAGAATTCATTTCTAACACATTCACAACAGGTTGCGTTACATTGACAATTTATTATTTGGCAAGGTTCTGAACAACAATTACAAAACTTCATGCAGCAGTTGAATTTCAATAATTTAAATATCAAACTTACACACGTTGCCAGCAAAACTACAGTTGATTTTTTGGATATTAACCCCTTCATGACCCAGCCTATTTTTACCTTAAAGACCTGGCCATTTTTTGCAATTCTGACCAGTGTCCCTTTATGAGGTAATAACTCAGGAACGCTTCAACGGATCCTAGCGATTCTGAGAGATTGTTTTTTCGTGACATATTGGGCTTCATGGTAGTGGTAAATTTAGGTCGATCATTTTTGCGTTTATTTGTGAAAAAAATGGAAATTTGGCGAAAATTTAGAAAATTTCGCAATTTTCAAATTTTTAATTTTTATTCTGTTAAACCAGAGAATTATTTGACACAAAGTAGTTAATAAATAACATTTCCCACATGTCTACTTTACATCAGCACAATTTTGGAAGCAAAATTTTTTTTTTGTTAGGAAGTTATAAGGGTTAAAAGTTGACCAGCGATTTCTCATTTTTACAACAAAATTTACAAAACCATTTTTTTACGGACCACCTCACATTTGAAGTCACTTTGAGGGGTCTATATGGCAGAAAATACCCAAAAGTGAAACCATTATAAAAACTGCACCCCTCAAACTACTCAAAACTACATTCAAGAAGATTATTAACCCTTCAGGTGCTTCACAGGAACTAAAGCAACGTGGAAGGAAAAAATGGACATTTTAATTTTTCCAACAAAAATTTTCCTTTAGCGTCAATTTTTTCATTTTTACATGGGCAACAGGATAAAATGGATCCTAAAATTTGTTGGGCAATTTCTCCTGAGTACACAGATACCTCATATGTGGTCATAAACCACTGTTTGGGCGCACGGCAGGGCTCAGAAGGGAAGGAGCGCCATTTGACTTTTTGAATGGAAAATATGCTGGAATATTTAACGGTTGCCATGTCGCATTTGTAGAGTCCCTGTGTGCCTAAACATTGGAGCTCCCCCACAAGTGACCCTATTTTGGAAACTAGAACCCCAGAGGAACTTATCTAGATGCATAGTGAGAACTTTGAACCCCCAGGTGCTTCACAAATTAATCCGTAAAAAATAGAAAGTACTTTTTTTCACAAAAATTTTCTTTTAGCCTCAGTTTTTTCATTTTCACATGGGCAACAGGATAAAATGGATCCTAAAATTTGTTGGGCAATTTCTCCTGAGTACACAGATACCTCATATGTGGTCATAAACTACTGTTTGGGCGCACGGGAGGGCCCAGAAGGGAAGGAGCGCCATATGAGTTTTTGAATGGAAAATTAGCTCCAATCGTTAGCGGACACCATGACGCATTTGGAGAGCCCCTGTGTGCCTAAACAGTGAAATCCCCCACATGTGACACCATTTTGGAAACTAGACCCCTTATGGAACTTATCAAGATGTGTTGTGAGCACTCTGAACCCCCAAGTGCTTCACAGATGTTTATAACGCAGAGCAATGAAAATAAAAAAATTATTTTTTTCCTCAAAAATAATTTTTTTAGCCCGCTATTTTTTATTTGCACAAGGGTAACAGGAGAAATTGGACCAGAAAAGTTGTTGTGCAATTTGTCCTGAGTACGCTGATACCCCATATGTAGGGGGGAACCACTGTTTTGGCGCATGGGAGAGCTCAGAAGGGAAGGAGCGCCATTTTGGAATGCAGACTTGATGGAATGTTCTGCGGGCGTCATGTTGCGTTTACAGAGCCCCTGATGTGCCTAAACAGTAGAAACCCTCCACAAGTGACCCCATTTTGGAAACTAGACCCCCCAAGGAGCTTATCTAGATGTGTAGTGAGCACTTTGAACCCCCAAATGCTTCACAGAAGTTTATAAACGCAGAGCAGTGAAAATAAAAAAATCATTTTTCCTCAAAAATCATTTTTTTAGCCTGCTATTTTTTTATTTTCTCAAGGATAACAGGATAAATTGGACCCCAAAAGTTGTTGTCCAGTTTTTCCTGAGTACGCTGGTGCCCCATATGTGGGGGGAACCACTGTTTGGGTGCACGGCAGGGCTCAGAAGGGAAGGAGCGCCATTTGACTTTTTTAATGGAAAATTAGCTCCAATCATTAGCGGACACCATGTCGTGTTTGGGGAGCCCCTGTGTGCCTAAACTTTGGAGCTCCCACACAAATGACCCCATTTTGGAAACTAGACCCCCTAAGGAACTTATCTAGAAGCACAGTGAGCACTTTGAACCCCCAGGTGCTTTACAGAAGTTTATAACGCAGAGCCGTGAAAACAAAAAATCATTTTTTTCTCAAAAATGATATTTTTAGCCCCCTATTTTTTATTTTCACAATGCTTACAGGAGAAATTGGACCCCAAAAGTTGTTGTACAGTTTGTCCTGAGTACACTGGTACCCCATATGTGGGGGGGAACCACTGTTCAGGCACACGTTTGGGCTCGGAAGGGAAGTAGTGACGTTTTGAAATGCCGACTTTGATGGAATGGTCTGCGGACGTCATGTTACGTTTGCAGAGTCCCTGATGTGTCTAAACAGTAGAAACTCCCCACAAGTGACCCCATTTTGGAAACTAGACCCCCAAGGAACTTTTCTAGATGTGTGGTGAGCACTTTGAACCCCCAAGGGCTACACAGAAGTTTATAACGCCCGGGCATGAAAATAAAAAAATCATATTTTTTCGACAAACATGATCTTTTAGTCCCCAATTTTTTTATTTTCCCAAGGGTAACAGGAGAAATTAGACACCAAAAGCTGTTGTCCAATTTGTCCAGAGTACGCTGGTACCCCATATGTGGGTGGAACCACTGTTTGGGCACACGTCAGGGCTCAGAAGGGAAATAATGACGTTTTGTAATGCCAACTTGATGGAATGGTCTGCGTGCGTCATGTTACATTTGCAGAGCCCATCATGTGCCTAAACAGTAGAAACCCCCCAAGTGACCCCATTTTGGAAACTAGATTCCCCAAGGAACTCCTCTATATGTGTGGTGAGCACTTTAAATCTCCAAGTTCTTCACAGAAGTTTATAACGCAAAGCCGTGAAAATAAAAAATCATTTTTTTCTACAAACATGATCTTTTAGTCCCCAATTTTTTTTCCCCGAGGGTAACAGAAGAAAGTAGACCCCAAAGTTGTTGTGAAATATTTTCTGAGTATGCTGATACCCCATATGTGGGGGTAAACCACTGTTTGGGCACACGTCGGGGCTCGGAATAAAGGGAGCACTGTGACTTTTTGCAGGAATCAATGGTGGCGCCATGTCCCGTTTGGAGACCCCCTGATGTGCCTAAATAGTGGAAACCCCTCAATTCTAACTCCAACCCTAACCCCAAAACACCCCTAACCACAACCCTAACCCCTACACACCCCTAACCCTATTCCAAACCCTAACCCCAACACCCCCTAACCCTAATCCCAACCATAACCCTAACCACAAGCCTAACCCTAATCCCAACCCTAACCCCAAAACACCCCTAACACTAATCCTAACTCTAACCCTAACCACAAACCTAACCCTAATCCCAACCCTAACCCTAATTCCAGCCCTAACCCAAATTCCAACCCTAACCCAAATTCCAACCCTAACCCAAATTCCAACCTTAACCCTAATTCTAACTGTAACCCTAATTCTAACCCTAATTCTAACACTAATGCTAAGGCTAGGTTCACATTACGTTTTACCAGCCCGTTCAACACATAGCGTTGACGGGCTGGTAACGGTATAGCATAACGCAATACCGTTATGCTATACCCACTAGCGCAGATGAATCAGCAGATGATTCATCTGTGCTAGTGGTGACGGAGCCCAGACACTGAAGGCCGCGTCCGAGGCTCCGTCACTGAATGACGGCACGTCGCGAATACATGCCGCTTTATGGCATGCGTCGCGATGCGCCCGCAAATGGGAGTGAATGGCAGCGTTAACGGACTGCGTTACACCGCGTTATACCGCGGTGTAACGCAATCCGTCTAACGGACTGCCATAACGCAATATGAACCCTAACCCTAGTCCTAACCTTAACCCTAGTCCTAACACTAAATATAATTCTAACCCTAATGGAAAAATAAAAATATTTTTATTTTATTATTATTCCCTACCTATGGGGGTGATGAAAGGTGGGTTATTTACTATTTTTTTTATTTTGATCACTCTGATAGGGTCTATCACAGTGATAAAATGTACTTTCATTCATTTATTGAATCTGCCGGCCGGCAGATTCGGCGGGCGCACCGCGCATGCGCCCGCCATTTTGGAAGATGGCGGCGCCCATGTATCGGGCAGGAGAGACGCCGGGAAGAAGACAGCGACTCCGGCGGTAACTGGGGGGATCGGAAACCTGGGGGGTATCGGAGACCTGGGGGAGGGATCTGAGGCCTGGGGGGACCGAAAAAAGAGGAGGGGAGCATTTAGTGATGGTGGTGACCGGTCACCGCCATCTATCGGTGGCGGTGGCCGATCGCTGCCGTGACTTGGTGTGGGGGGTTGGATCTTTGTCTCCAGCCATGGCCGATGCTATTGCAGCATCGGCCATGGCTGGATTGTAATATTTCACCAAATTTCATTGGTGAAATATTACAAATCGCTCTGATTGGCTGTTTCACTTTTAACAGCCCATCAGAGCGATCGCAGCCACAGGGGGGTTAAGCCAACCCCCCTGTGGTGAAGCACAAAGGGTCTTGTGCCTGCGGGTTGGTTGACCTTTCAGTGACCCCGGTCACCCGGCCCACAGGAACGCGATCCTTTCATGACGCCACATAGGCGTCACAGGTCGGATTGGCACCGACTTTCATGACGCCTACGTGGCGTCACAGTTCGGGAAGGGGTTAAGATTCAGGTGGATGAAAATCTGTTCTTACAAACAGACTATATAGAAAACCTACGTCAACTAATTCACTGTTGCATGCCAATTCTAGTCATCCGTTCAATACAGTCAAGGCCATCCCTGTGGGCCAATTCCTCAGAATGAGGCGGATCTGTTCTACTGAGTCTGGATTTCAAGCCCAGGCTTCTGATTTGAGTGAGAGATTTCGAGCTAGGGGTTATTCAAAAAGATGCATTAAGGCTGGCT
The DNA here is from genome assembly GCA_033576555.1 of Oophaga sylvatica. Lineage (NCBI taxonomy): Eukaryota > Metazoa > Chordata > Amphibia > Anura > Dendrobatidae > Oophaga > Oophaga sylvatica. The sequence continues at coordinate 161,898,925 of JARQOD010000006.1, read as the reverse complement.
ATAACAGAGCCAAAAAATGGACACGGGATGATCTGTTATGTTCCAAGACTAAAGATTCTAAAAAAGATTATCAAATACGTTATATATCAACTTATAATGGAGAACGGTCCTCTATGCGCATGTGCATGCAAAAGCATTGGGATATTTTAAAAACTGATCCCACCCTGGCTCGATTTCTTTCTGATGGTCCCCTTATGACGTCTAGATGCAGCAGGAATTTAGGTGACATTCTAATGAGTAGCCACTATGTTCCAGTTCTTAGGGGAGTGGGTAATCCTTTTGGTTCCTCTGGGCCAGATAAGGGTTGTTTTCCATGTGGCAAATGTGTCGCCTGTGTAAACGTCATTCGGACCTCTGTATTTGAATCTGCAGATGGCCAGAGGCGTTTTAATATCAGGCAGCACATTACGTGTAACACAACGCAGGTTATTTACTATGCCACCTGCACGTGCCCAAAAGTTGTTGTTGTTCTGTAGTTTTTATTATTTTTTAGTTGTTTTTAACCATTTGTGTTTATTTACTTTATTGTAGTTTCCTTTGCTTTATATCGTAATTTTCTCATATGGATACTTACCTCTTGGCACATGGATGTCTCTACTGTTCCTGGTCTTTGTCTGGACAATTCAAGAGAAGAATTCATTTTTTGGACATTTATGACATAAGGGGGAAGAATCTTCACAATTGTGCTATTTGCACTTATCTTCATTAAGCACTTTGCACTTTGTATTTCATCATTATTGATGCACTGGTCACTTTATGTATGTGATTTCAGGTTTACTTATATGCGCTATTAATCAAATAATTGTACATATACAGTACAGACCAAAAGTTTGGACACACCTTCTCATTCAAAGATTTTTCTGTATTTTCATGACTATGAAAATTGTACATTCACACTGAAGGCATCAAAACCTGTGAATTAACATATGTGGAATTATATACTTAACAAAAAAGTGTGAAACAACTGAAAATATGTCTTATATTCTAGGTTCTTCAAAGTAGCCACCTTTTGCTTTGATTACTGCTTTGTGACCGATACCATTATAATAGTATTCTAACATCTAGGACCTATGTTATCTTGCGCTCTTGCGCATATACCTATATCTGATTGGACATATCCGACCATGTGATCGGAATGACAGGATACTTATATGCGGCAGTGTAACAACTTTAAACTACGCCCCCTTTGAGGAAGCAACCCTAGAGTTCGCGAAACGCACTTCAGGGTCTCAGGACACTTCGTGGCTGTTAGCATCCTACTCTGGACATGGGTAATTTAACCTCTTACATTTAATATATGCCTATATTTGCTATTAGTTTGATGGTAGCGCTAGCATTAGGTGCACATTATGGCTGCTTACTGTGTTTAGTCACCGTATTGATTGTGCTTATCTTTAACCTGGGATTAGCTACCTAGTGCCCTAATTACAAATTGCTGGTGCTTCACTCAGATGTTTAGGCTATTTTAGTAGGAGCCCGTTGTGTCCATTAATACTATTTGATTTTTGGTGGATCACTATGTATCTAAATCCATGCATATGATTGATTATTATACAATTACTATTTTTGTACATTTATTATTACATGTAATTATTAATAAATTTCAATTTTGAGTTACGTTTTTGACTTTTTGTTCTCCGGTAACTTCTACATAGTGGACTCTGGTAGCTGACGTGGGGGTGGTAGGTCCAACTCATTATTGCCCAGCCGCCGACCTATAATGGAAGAATTGAAGATTCTGGAGTCTCCAGTTCTTCCATAGGCCCCAATATCTACAATTATAAACCTGTAGTCACTGTCGACCAGGGCCAACAAAACTACAGAAAAATATTGTTTATAAATATAATATTGGGACCCTGAGTTTGGCCGCTTACGCACACGGATGTGCTTCCCATTCAGGGCTCCAATACAGTTTGGAAACTGGCACGTTTCATCAAAGCCACAGGCTATCTGCAACCAGTCTTCCATTTTAGGCTCAGGCATGACCACTTGATGTAGTTGGGACCATATTTCATAGCAGGTAGACCGGACAATGCCTGAGATGGTGGATTTTCCTATTAAAAAGTCTAGATGCAGTGCCGCATAGGAAAGCCCAGTGGAAAGAAATCTAAAAGGGAACAGAAAAATAAAAAAAAATGAGTATCCATTTCGCGATAAACCAGTTTACTCCTTCTTAAAAGTTATAGTCAATAGCTAATAAGCCATGCCTTTACAACATTAAACTACATGCAATGGCTTTGCTCTTAATTATACCAGCATATATTGTGAATGGACAAATGTAGTTTAAAAATAAAAAACATGGACCACAAAAAGTAAGGGATGAGTGCATTAAATAAACAAAACTGTTTTAACCCCTTAACGACCGCCGATACGCCTTTTAACGGCGGTCATTAAGGGTACTTAAACCACAGCGCCGTTAATTAACGGCGCTGTGGAAAAAGTGAATAGCGCCCCCCAGAGGCGCATTTTCTCCGGGGTCTCGGCTACTGGGGGTAGCCGAGACCCCAGAGAACATGAATCGGGTCGGTTTTTACCGACACCGATGTTGCGATCACCGTTATTAACCCTATAACGGCGACCGCAACAAAAAAAAAAAATCTGATGTGCCATTTAATTTCTCTGTCCCCTGATGTCATCGGACATCAGGGGACAGAGAAAAGGGTCCCCAGGACCCCTATGTAGCCCCCGATCCAGTCCATGTGGCCCCCGGGCCCTCCGTTGTCCCCCGGTGCCGGCGCTGTTAAGAAAATGGCGGGCGCATGCCCAGTGCGCCCGCCGCTATGTGCCGCTATGCTGTGGGGGATGGGCAAATATTCTCTGGGGTCTCGGCTACCGGGCGTAGCCGAGACCCCAGAGAACATGATCCGGGTCGGTATTCACCGATCCCGGTGTTGCGATCGCGGCTATGCAAGCATAGCCGCGATCGCAAAAAAAAAAAAAGATTTCTCTCCCCTCTGATGTGATCGCACATCAGAGGGGAGAAAATGAGGGTCCCCCGATCGCCCCCCCCGTATACTTACCGGTGTCCTCCGTCCTCCCGCAGGCCCCAGGATCCCGGCGTCTTCTTCCTGCAAAAAAAAAAATGGCGGGCGCATGCGCAGTGCGCCCGCCGATCTGCTTGGCGGCAGATTAAAAAAAAGTTTCATTCATTCTCCAGAAAGTGCATTTTGATCACTGTGATAAACTATCACAGTGATCAAAATAAAAAAAACAGTACATAACCCCCCCATTTATCACCCTTTAGTTAGGGACATATAATAAAAAATAGAAATTATATTTATTTTCATTTTTCTGTTAGGGTTAGGGTTATAATTAGGGTTAGGGTTATAATTAGGGTTAGGGTTATAATTAGGGTTAGGGTTAGCATTAGGGTTAGGGTTAGCATTAGGGTTAGGGTTATAATTAGCGTTAGGGTTAAGCTGGGTTCATACTGCGTTATGGCAGTCCGTTAGACGGACTGCGCTACACCGCGGTATAACGCGGTGTAACGCAGTCCGTTAACGCTGCCATTCACCCCCATTTGAGGGCGCATCGCGACGCATGCCGTAAAGCGGCATGCGTTTGCGACGTGCCATCATTCAGTGACGGAGCCTCGGACGCGGGCTGCAGCATCTGGGCTCCGTCACCGCTAGCGCAGATGAATCATCTGCTGATTCCTCTGCGCTAGCGGGTATAGCATAACGCGATCACGTTATGCTATACCGTTACCAGCCCGTCAACGCTATGTGTTGAACGGGCTGGTAAAACGCAAAATGAACCCAGCCTTAGGGTTAGGGTTATAATTAGGGTTAGGGTTACAATTAGGGTTAGGGTTACAATTAGAGTTAGGGTTATAATTAAGGTTAGGGTTACAATTAGGGTTGGAATTAGGGTTGGGATTAGGGTTAGGGGTGTGTTGGGATTAGGGTTGGAGCTAGAATTGAGGGATTTCCACTATTTAGGCACATCAGGGGGTCTCCAAACACGACGTGGCGTTCAAAAAGTCAAATGGCGCTCCCTCTCTTCCGAGCCCTGCCGTGCGCCCAAACAGTGGTTTACCCCAACATATGGGGTATCAGCGTACTCAGGACAAATTGCACACCAATTTTGGGGTTCTAATTTCTCCGGTTACCCTTGGGAAAATAAAAAATAGCTGGCTAAAAAAATCATTTTTGAGAAAAAAAAAGATTTTTCATTTTCACGGCTCTGCGTGTATAAATTTCTGTGAAGCACTTGGGGGTTCAAAGTGCTCACCACACATCTAGATAAGCTCCTTAAGGGGTCTAGTTTCCAAAATGGGGTCACTTGTGGGGGGTTTCCACTGTTTAGACACATCAGGGGGTCTCCAAACACGACGTGGCTTTCAAAAAGTCAAATGGCGCTCCCTCCCTTCCGAGCCCTGCCGTGCGCCCAAACAGTGGTTTACCCCAACATATGGGGTATCAGCATACTCAGGACAAATTGAACACCAATTTTGGGGTTCTAATTTCTCCGATTACCCTTGGGAAAATAAAAAATAGCTGGCTAAAATAATCATTTTTGAGAAAAAAAATGATTTTTCATTTTCACTGCTCTGCGTTTATAAATTTCTGTGAAGCACTTGGGGGTTCAAAGTGCTCACCACACATCTAGATAAGCTCCTTGGGGGGTCTAGTTTCCAAAATGGTGTCACTTGCAGGGGGTTTCTACTGTTTAGGTACATCAAGGGCTCTGCAAACACAACATGACGCCTGCAGAACATTCCATCAAAGTCTGCATTACAAAATGGCGCTCCTTCCCTTCCAAGCACTCCCATGCGCCCAAACAGTGGTTTCACCCCACATATGGGGTATCAGCGTACACAGGAAAAATTGCACAACAACTTTTTGGGTCCAATTTCTCCTGTTACCCTTGGGAAAATAAAAAAAAATAGCGGGCTAAAGAATCATTTTTGAGGAAAAAAATGATTTTTTATTTTCACGGCTCTACGTTTATTAATTTCTGTGAAGCACCTGGGGGTTCAAAGTGCTCACCACACATCTAGATAAGTTCCTTAAGGGGGCTAGTTTCCAAAATGGTGTGATTTGTGGGGGGTTTCGACTGTTTAGGCGTATCAGGGGCTCTCCAAACGCGACATGGCGTCCAATTTCAATTCCAGCCAATTTTGGTTTGAAAAAGTCAAACGGCGCTCCTTCCCTTCCAAGCCCTGCCGTGCGCCCAAACAGTGGTCCCACCCCACATATGGGGTATCAGCGTACTCAGGACAAATTGGACAACAACTTTTATGGTCTAATTTCTCCTGTTACCCTTGGAAAAATAAAAAATTGGGGACTAAACGATCAGGTTTGTGGAAAAAATATGACTTTTTATTTTCATGCCCGGGAGTTATAAACTTCTGTGAAGCACTTGGGGGTTCAAAGTGCTCACCACACATCTATATAAGTTCCTTAGGGGTTCTAGTTTCCAAAATAGTGTCACTTGTGGGGGGTTTCCACTGTTTAGACACATTAGGGCCTCTACAAACGCGACATGGCGTCCAGCCAATTCTGAGTTGAAAAAGTCAAACGGCGCTCCTTCCCTTCCAAGCTCTGCCATGCACCCAAACAGTGGTTTACCCCCACATATGGGGTATCAGCATGCTCAGGACAAATTGCACAAAAACTTTTGGGGTCTTGTTACCCTTGGAAAAATAAAAATTGGGGTGAACAGATCGTTTTTGTGGAAAAAATATGATTTTTTATTTTCACGGCTCTATGTTATAAACTTCTGTGAAGCACTTGGAGGTTCAAAGTGCTCACCACAGATCTAGATAAGTTCCTTAGGGGGTCTAATTTCCAAAATGGGGTCACTTGTGGGGGGTTTCCACTGTTTAGACACATCAGGGCCTCTACAAACACGACATGACGTCCAGCCAATTCTGCGCTGAAAAAGTCAAATGTTGCTCCTTCCCTTACGACCTCTGCCGTGCGCCCAAAAAGTGGTTTACCCCCACATATGGGGTATCGGCTTATTCAGGAGAAATTGCACAACAAATTTTGTGGTTCATTTTTTCTTTTAACACTTGTGAAAATAAAAAAAATAGGTTCCGAAGTAAAGTTTTTGCAAAAAAAGTTAAATGTTAATTTTTTCCTTCCACATTGCTTCAGTTCCTGTGAAGCACGTAAAGGGTTAATAAACTTTTTGAATGTGGTTTTGAGCACCTTGAGGGGTGCAGTTTTTAGAATGGTGTCACTTTTGGGTATTCTTTATCATATAGACCCCTCAAAGTGACTTCAAATGTGATGTGGTCCCTAAAAACAAAATGGTGTTGTAAAAATGAGAAATCGCTGGTCAACTTTTAACCCTTATAACTTTGTAAAAAAAAAAAATTTTGGTCCCAAAATTGTGCTGATGTAAAGTAGACATGTGGGCAATGTTATTTATTAAGAAATTTGTGTGACATATCTCTCTGATTTAAGGGCATAAAAATTTAAAGTTTGAAAATTGTTAAATTTTCAAAATTTTCGCCATATTTCCGTTTTTTTCATAAATAAACACAAGTCATATCAAAGAAATTTTACCAGTAACGTGAAGTACAATATGTCACGAAAAAACAATCTCAGTATCAGCGGGATTCGTTAAAGCGTTCCAGAGTTATAACCTCATAAAGTGACAGTGGTCAGAATTGTAAAAATTGGCCCGGTCATTAAGCTGCAAAATGGCTCTGTCACTAAGGGGTTAAACGTCATTAACATAGAGGATGAATACATACCGTACTGTAAGTAGAAGGCCTTCCTCTACGGAAATACACTTGAGAATCTCGTTGTCCTTGAAGGTGATCCCAGGGTGCACAATCTCCAGCAGAATGTCAAAGGTGGCAAGGCTCGTCCGACATCACTGGTAGAACTTGTCAGAATAGCTACGTACTGAAGCAGACGGCGGAAATGGCCTTTAGTCAGCAGTCTCCTCAAAAGCGGATGTACCCACATTCGTCTCCACCTTCTCAGATCCACAATCACTGGGTGTGGTTCCCCAAAACGTCGGGACAAAACCCAGTTGTAAAGCACCCGCTCAGTTGTGTTGAAAGTAAGCCTGTCTGACACAAAGCAGAAACAATACAAGCACGGACTCTAATGCAAAGATTGGAGGCTGACTCCTGCTGTTGAGCTTTTAAATAGGGTTGTTGATTGTGATTTTAATTAATTTCAGGCCTAGAAACCGCTATATGTCCATTTTGCAAGGGTGCGAGAAAATCACGCCATGTGCATGCCATACGGATTGCATACGGATGACACACGGATACTTAGATGTGAGGAAATCGCAGCCTCGCATTGCTAACGGATTACATACGGATCACTGTTCATGAAACATTGATGCGATTCCTGCCCGTCAAAATCAAACTGATTTTTTTATACGTTAAGTGTGACGCCGGCCTAAAGAGCAGACTCAGTGGGCTCCATACCCAGAGGGTGTCGGCTGTTTTGCACAGCTGACACCCACCCATAACTGCTTCAATACAAGCTAGCTCTGATTTGAAAAATTAGATCAGAGCAACATACAATACTATACAGTATCTGACAGAAATGGCTTATTAACTGCCCACCACGACAGAAAAACTCCCATAAATGTGGAAAATTCTAAAGATTGGAGTCATAAAATCTGTCTACACAATGTGTGAAAAAAGATTTGTTTATTTGTATGTAAGTCTCAAGTATCAAAAATACTAAAATTTAGGGTATACATAAATGCACACAAATTTTACATGGGTATTGACTATGAAGGAATTGAAGAACAATGTTTAACAATAATATATTTGGTTGGTAACAAAGATGATGAAAATGACCTGCTCGCAGGGAGTTATTAAACACTAAATGTGAAAATCAAGGGTTAACACAAGTCTGTTATTTCAACTTCACTTATCGTAATCTTCTCTGTTCCTTAACCACAGTCAGTCTGATGGGGGTTGGAATACCGGCGACGGCCGGCGCGGTGTCCTCAAGCGAATTTAACAAATCACGGTCCAGGTTCTGGCTGCAATGGGCAGTCACCGTTTCTGCCCACTGAGCCCCTAGTCCATTAATCTGTACAGTAGAAGTTTCTGTCTACAGCGTGGCCAACTGCACGCTTGTCAAATATGGTGAGTGCACCTCAGGACCCGACACCTGACATGCACTCCCCAGCGCAAGCACCGCACACTGGCTGTGCACCTGAGGCTGCGCTCTCACTGGCTCCCAGGGGCGCTCACTGAAGTTATGTGCAGGAATGGCTCCGCACTGTCCCTCTCTCTGTTGAGCGTGGCAAACACCTGCTCCCTCTCTTGATGCTGGCGGGAAAACTACATGTTTCCCGCGCTTCCTGCTGCCTGGCCTAGCCACGCCCCCTCTATCCAGGTCATGAGACCTGTCCGGTTCCCCATTCTTTCCCTCCGGCAACATTGGACGCAAACTCGACAGTTCCGGACCTGGCATGGTGCAGGTACCCGCAGCCTCCTTACATGTGTACACCTTTAAGGCGCAAACAGGTGGCTAACTCAAGATTGATCCTCACCCAGCTGGCATCCGGCTGACAAACACTGCACCTAATATGGGTGAAGATCAATCTTGAGCTAGCCACCTTATTGTTTGCCCCTTTAAGGTGTACACACATTATACTTTATGGTCTCTCTTTTTAAGAACTTGATTCCTCCGGTCGTAGACTTTTGAACACAGTGTTGTTATGTTTCGGTAGCTGAGGAGAGCAGGCAAAAACGACAATACACCAGAGAGGTTGGAATCTATTGGATTGCAGTACCCTGACTAACCACCACAACTAAAGGCAGCCGTGGAGCGTTCCTACGTTGGTCCTAGACGCCTCGTCACAGCCTGAGAGATTAACTACACCTAAAGATAGAAAGAGGAAAGCTATCTGCCCCGGAGCAGATCCCCAAAGAACATAGGAAGCCCCCAAACATGTAATGGCGGTTAGACAAGAGGAAATACAGACACAGACAGAAAATAGTATGAGCAAACGCTGGGGCCCAATCTGCCTAGACAGAAAAGGATAGAAAGGATACTCACTGCAATCCAAAAAAACCCCTAAAAAATGCCAACGCTACTGATTGCAAAAACACCTGAGATTACACGACCTCTACCACCTAAATCAGTTCTCTGGTGTAACAAAACTAAGCCGCAGCCACTGAAAAAACTGGAAAAGGCAAATGAACAAATAACAGTGGCTCCAGTGGAACTGAGAGGAGCCCAAGCCCCCCGGTGGGGGACCTGGCTAATCTCACAGAAATGCAGAGAAATATGCAAATGGTAAGCACAAAAACAGAAAATATCATATCTGAAAGCAGAAGAAGATGCAAGACTCAGCAAGCTTCCAAGTGAACCAGGAACCACAGTTGAGACAAGAACAATTGATCACCGGCAACCATGATGGGAGGGAACCTCCCTTATATCAAGCCAGTCTGTGAATCCTGATTGCCAATCCTCATTGAATGGTTCAGTACTGTTTGTAACCACCAGAGGGAGCTTCTGCTCAGAATTTATTTCCAAAACATTCACAACACAGTGTTTTGTCTCCAAGTTATTTTCTTTTATGTATATCCTAAATTTTAGTATTTTTGATACTTGAGACTTATATACAAATAAACAAATCTTTTTCACACATTGAGTAGACAGATTTTATTACTCCAATTGTAAGGTTTCAACTCACTCAGCTGCTTCAGAGGCAATCAGGAGACACGGTTTGTATCAAAAAGTTCATCAGGTTTATTGCTCCATAAACCTCAAAGCAACATACAGTGTTATGTTTAGGTAGCTGAGGAGAAAAAACAAAAACAGCAATACACCAGAGAGGCTGGAACCTATTGGATTGCAGTAACCTGAACTAACCACACAACTAGAGGTAGCAGTGGAGCTTTCCTACGTTGATCCTAGACGCCTCGTCACAGCCTAAGAGATAACTACACCTAAAGGCAGAAAGATGAAAGCTATCTGCCCTGGAGCAGATCCCCAAAGAAAATAGAAAGCCCCCAAACATGTAATGGCGGTTAGACAAGAAGTGTCAAGATCCCGTCTGGGTTGGAGCCGATGTTACTGCAAACACTAGGGAAAGCAGAGGCAGGTAGCAAAGTCAGGTGGCAGCCGGAGGTCGGTACACAGGAAAGGCAGTTCGGTAGCAGAGTAGCAGGCAGATAACATAGTCAGGTGGCAGCCGGAGGTCGGTACACAGGAAAGGCAGTTCGGTAGCAGAGGAGCAGGCAGATAACGTAGTCAGGTGGCAGCCGGAGGTTGGTACACAGGAAAGGCAGTTCGGTAGCAGAGGAGCAGGCAGATAACGTAGTCAGGTGGCAGCCGGAGGTTGGTACACAGGAAAGGCAGTTCGGTAGCAGAGGAGCAGGCAGATAACGTAGTCAGGTGGCAGCCGGAGGTTGGTACACAGGAAAGGCAGTTCGGTAGCAGAGGAGCAGGCAGATAACGTAGTCAGGTGGCAGGCCGAGGTCAGTTCACAGGAGAGCAGTGTTTGTAGCAGCAGGAACAGCAGGGAACGCTTGACTAAAGGCTAAGAGCACAATAATCTCGCAATGACACACCCACAGGGCCAGGTTTATATAGGGAGTGTAATTGGCAATCAGAGGCCAAACGAGAGAGCACTGGGTGAAGCCTATCAGGAAGAACAGTCAATGGTATCTGGGTTCAGCAAGGAACTTTGTAGCCAGCAGAATAGCTCAGATGGTAGAGCTGCCGGCCGGTGGACAAGAGACACTGGGTTCGATTCCTGACAGTACTCCCCTCCTTCCAGGATGGCCTCTGGACATCTCAGGAGCTGGCTTATCTGGGTACCTCTGATGAAAGGCTCTTGTAACTCCAGGAGCATGGATGTTGTCCTTTGGTTCCCATGAATTTTCCTCTGGTCCGTAACCTTCCCACTGCACCAGATACTGCAGTTTACCTCTGAATTTTCGGGAGTCCAGAATCTTATCCACAATGTATTCTTCTTCACCACGGATCCTTTCTGGTGGAGGAGGTGGCTGAATTCTTCCTGGAAACGGGTTTTCACAGAAGGGTTTGAGCAAGGATATGTGAAATACTGGATGAATCTTTAGATTGTTGGGAAGTTTTAAACGAAAAGCAACCTGGTTAATTTTTGCAGAAATTTGAAAAGGTCTAATGAATTTCTGACCCAATTTGGAGGATGGCACATGTGTCTTAAGGTTTTTAGTGGACAGCCAAACTTTGTCTCCAACCTGAAGAGCAGGGGGCATTCTCCGATGTTTATCTGCTGCTTCCTTATATACTTCCTGGGTCTTGAGTAATATCTCTGATAATTCCTTCTGGGATTCCTGTAATTTTGCAAGCCTGTCATTAACAGCAGGAATGGGAGTGTTCACTGGCAGATTAGGGATAAATACTGGATGTACTCCATAATTAGCAAAAAATGGGGTTTGAGATGTAGCGCTATGTATGGAGTTGTTGTAGGCAAACTCTGCTGTTGGTAAATAGTCCATCCAGTCATCCTGAAGATAGGAAATGAAGCAACGGAGGTATTGCTCCAAAGTCTGGTTCGTTCTCTCCGTCTGGCCATTGGACTGAGGATGGAAAGCGGTAGAAAGATTCACCGTGACTCCCAGGGCTGTACAGAAACTCTTCCAAAATTTTGACGTAAACTGAACGAATCTGTCAGACACCACGCTGTCAGGAATTCCATGTAACCTGAATACCTCTTTGATTATCAGTTCTGCAGTTTTTTCAGCAGTAGGAATTCCTTCAGTTGGAATAAAGTGGGCCATTTTTGTGAGTCGGTCCACTATGACAAGGATGACGGTCATCTGTTTGGAAGGGGGTAGTTCCACAATAAAATCCATGGAAATAGATCCCCAAGGCCTGGATGGAACTGGGAGTGGTTGCAAGAGTCCTAGAGGAGACGATCGTGGGGTCTTGTTTCGTGCGCATGTTAAACAGGTTGAAACATATTTCCTCACGTCCTTCCTACAATTAGGCCACCAAAAGAAACGAAGTAGTAAGTCTTGTGTTTTTGCAACTCCAGGATGTCCTGCCAGTTTAGAATCATGGACACTTTTGAGGACTTCAAGGCGAGAAGATTCAGGTACATATATTTTGTGTTTCTGCATCCAAAACCCCTCTTTGAATGAAAGATCGACGTCTTCCGAAGGATGGTTAAGGAAAGAGTCCTCTTGATATCCATCTTTAATTCTATTACATAGTCCTCTAGAGTGCAATATTCCCCAAAAATTTTTAGGGCCTAGAATTGTATCGTCATTACTAGACCTCTCCTGAGGTTCCGAACACATCCTGGACAGGGTGTCAGCCTTGCCATTTCTTGAACCAGGCCGGTAAGAAATTATAAAATTGAATCTTGAGAAAAATAAGGCCCATCGTGCTTGTCTTGCAGACAATCTTTTTGCTGTACGGAGGAATTCAAGATTCTTGTGGTCCGTGAGGACAGTCACAGGGTGATTGGCACCTTCCAAAAGATGTCTCCATTCGGAGAAGGCAACTTTAATGGCTAACAGTTCTTTATTACCGATGTCGTAGTTATTTTCTGCAGATGACATGGTGTGGGAAAGAAACGCACATGGGTGAAGTTGCATTTTGTCCCCAACTCGCTGAGACAAAATGGCTCCCACTGCAGAGTCCGAGGCGTCCACTTCAACAGTAAATGGCAATTCAGGATTTGGGTGTACTAACAATGGAGCAGACGTAAAAAGAGTTTTCAATTTGTCAAAAGCCTCCTGTGCCTCCGGAGACCAGAAAAATGCTTTGGTCTTTTTTGTTAGTGTAGTAATTGGTAGTATGATCCGTGAAAAGTTCTTTATAAATTTTGGGTAAAAATTTGCAAATCCTATGAAACGCTGGACGTCTTTTAAATTTCTTGGAACAGGCCAGTCCACTACAGCATTGATTTTGCCGGGATCCATGCTCAGACCTTCTGGGGAGATGATATATCCCAGAAATTGGATACTGGTTTGTTCAAACTCACATTTTTCAAGTTTAATGTAAAGATGGTTCTCCTGTAGTCGTTCCAAGACTAACTGGACGTGCCTGCAATGCTCTTCCAAGGTGTCTGAAAATATAAGAATGTCATCGAGATAAGCCACAACGAATTGGTCCAAGAAATCTCGAAATACATCATTAATAAAATGTTGAAAGGTGGCTGGGGCATTGCTAAGGCCAAAGGTCATAACCAGAGATTCAAAATGTCCATATCTCGTTCTGAAGGCGGTCTTCCACTCATCTCCTGGGCGAATCCGTATGAGGTTGTAAGCCCCTCTAAGATCCAGCTTCGTAAAGATTTTCGCAGAACGGAGTCTCTCAAATAGTTCAGGAATCAAGGGTAGCGGGTAGCGATTCTTGACAGTGATATTATTCATCTCTCTGTAGTCAATACATGGCCGCAGAGTGGAGTCTTTCTTTTCAACAAAGAACAGGGGTGCCCCAGCTGGAGATGTGGAAGGTCGAATAAAGCCTTTCTCTAAATTTTCATCCAGGAACTTTCTTAATACCTTCAATTCAGGTTCGGAAAGATTGTAAATCCGTCCAAATGGAATGGTTGCTCCTGGCAGCAATTCAATGGGACAGTCATAAGGACGGTGAGGAGGTAATTGATCTGCTTTCTTCTTACTGCAGACATCAGAGAACTGCTGATATTGAGGTGGTAGTTTCTCTTCCTTCTCATGCGAAATCTCAGAGATTTGGACTTGTTGGAGAACAGGGGGTTCCTTATGACAATTATTCTTACACTAGTCAGATGGAAAGGTGATGGTCCTTGATGCCCAGTTGATAGAAGGGTTATGGACTGAAAACCAGGGGATCCCTAGAATAACCGGAAATTTCGGAGATGAAATATGGTGGAAACTGACAGCTTCATGATGATCCGGTTCGATACAAATCTCCAGTTCGATTGTCTCATGCGTGACAGGTCTAGAAGACAAGGGTGATCCATCCACAGTTTCCATTTCAATTGGTGTGGATTTGGTCCTACTGGAAATATTATTATCACGTGCAAATTTTAAGTCCATAAAATTTCCTCCTGCTCCCAAATCCAACAGGGCAGAGCATTGTATTTTTTGGGTGCCCATTACAACCTGAATGGGATTACAAAATGAGATGATGTAGTATGTATTTTGTCTATTTCTGGCGTTACTGATGAGATAGTCTGCAAGATGGAATCCGACTGCTGAGAAAGGTCCATATTGCTGGCAGACCTGTTGTTGGTAAAGGCTATAGTCCTTTTGTTAGGACAGTTGATGGCATAGTGTCCAGGGTCCCCACAATAGAGGCAGAGATGTTCTGCACGTCGCCTCTCCTTCTCCTGTGCAGAGAGTGGTCTTCGGATGACGTCGATCTGCATCGGTTCAGACACGCCTTGCGTCTTTTCTTGGTGGTCTGATGCTGAAAATGAGAAGCCAGGGCTATTCCCAAGTGCTCGCAGTCTCTCCTTTCTCCTTTCAGTAAGTCTCTGGTCAATTCGGATACATAGTTGAATAAAGTCCTCCAACTGGTCAGGGGTCTCAACCCTGGCAAGCTCGTCTTTCACTGGTTCTGATAACCCTCGTCGAAATTGACTTCTCTGGGCCGCTGGATTCCAGCTGGTGTCGGCCACCCAGCGACGGAACTCCGATGTATATTCCGCAACAGAGCGACGTCCTTGGCGCAAATTATGTAATTTGGTTTCTGCTGTCGCACAGCGGTTTGGGTAATCAAAAACTTGATTCATAGCTTGCGATGAAAGCTTCCAGGTCATTAAGGAGGCCATAGTCCTTTTCTACATAAGGTGAAGCCCAAGCAAGAGCTTCATCCGTCAGGAGATTTATCATGAAAAAAACTTTCTTCCTCTCACTGGTAAAGGGAGCAGGTTGCATCTGGAAGTATATGCGGCATTGATTGAGGAATCCTCGGTACTGCTGGCGATCCCCACTGAACTTTGCAGGCAGCGGCAGCCGCACGTTTGATTCGGACCCTGAATTGCGCATGTCCTGAAGTTGTTTTTGTAGCTCAATTACTTCCTGTTGTAGCACCGTGAAATCAGTTTGTAACTTGGAATATTTTCCTTGAGAGTCAGTACAAAAACTTTGAAGCTCCGTAACTTGCCGCCTCAGGATGTTCACAGCGGACTCCATTTTGGCGCGAGATTATTCTGTCAAGATCCCGTCTGGGTTGGAGCCGATGTTACTGCAAACACTAGGGAAAGCAGAGGCAGGTAGCGTAGTCAGGTGGCAGCTGGAGGTCGGTACACAGGAAAGGCAGTTCGGTAGCAGAAGAGCAGGCAGATAACGTAGTCAGGTGGCAGCCGGAGGTCGGTACACAGGAAAGACAGTTCGGTAGCAGAGGAGCAGGCAGATAACGTAGTCAGGTGGCAGCCGGAGGTCGGTACACAGGAAAGGCAGTTCGGTAGCAGAGGAGCAGGCAGATAACGTAGTCAGGTGGCAGGCCGAGGTCAGTTCACAGGAGAGCAGTGTTTGTAGCAGCAGGAACAGCAGGGAACGCTTGACTAAAGGCTAAGAGCACAATAATCTCGCAATGACACACCACAGGGCCAGGTTTATATAGGGCGTGTAATTGGCAATCAGAGGCCAAACGAGAGAGCACTGGGTGAAGCTGATCAGGAAGAACAGTCAATGGTATCTAGGTTCAGCAAGGAACTTTGTAGCCAGCAGAATAGCTCAGATGGTAGAGCTGCCGGCCGGTGGACAAGAGACACTGGGTTAGATTCCTGACAAGAAGAAGTGCGGATACAGACAGAAAATAGAATGAGCAAACGCTGGGTGTTATGTTTTGGTAGCTGAGGAGAGCAAGCAAAAACGGCATTACACCAGAGAGGTTGGAATCTACTGGATTGCAGTACCCTGACTAACCACCACAACTAAAGGCAGCCGTGGAGCGTTCCTACGTTGGTCCTAGATGCCTCGTCACAGCCTGAGAGGATAACTACACCTAAAGATAGAAAGAGGAAAGCTATCTGCCCCGGAGCAGATCCCCAAAGAACATAGGAAGCCCCCAAACATGTAATGGCGGTTAGACAAGAGGAAATACAGACACAGACAGAAAATAGTATGAACAAACGCTGGGGCCCAATCTGCCTAGACAGAAATGGATAGGAAGGATACTTACTGCAATCCAAAAAACCCTAAAAAAAAGCCAACGCTACTAATTGCAAAAACACCTGAGATCACACGACCTCTACCACCTAAATTAGTTCTCTGGTGTAACAAAACTCAGCCGCAGCCACTGAAAAAACTGGAAAAGGCAAATGAACAAACAACAGTGGCTCCAGAGGAACCGAGAGGGGCCCAAGCCCCCCGGGGAGGGGAACCTGGCCAACCTCACAGAAATGCAGAGAAAAATGCAAATGGCAAGCACAAAAACAAAAAACAGAAAATATCTTATCTGAGAACAGGAGAAGAGGCAAGACTCAGCAAGCTTCCAAGTGAACCAGGAAACAACGTTAAAACAGAAACAATTGATCACTGGCAACCATGATGGGGGGAAACCTCCTCCATATCCAGCCAGTCTGTAATTCCTGATTGCCAATCCTCATTGAATGGTTCAGTACTGTCTGTAACCACCAGATGGAGCTACTGTTCAGAATTCATTTCTAAAACATTCATAACAGTACTCCCCCCTTGAGGAGGGGTGACCGAACCCTCATTTGTGCAACCAGGTCGCTCAGGATGAGCTCTGTGATATGCACGGATCAGTCTCCTAGCATGGATGTCCGAAGCAAACACCCAAGAATTGTCCTCCTGACCATAACCTCTCCACTTAACCAAATACTGGAGTTTCCGTCTAGAAAAACGAGAATCCAATATTTTCTCAACCACATACTCCAGATTGCCCTCAACCAAAACAGGGTCAGGAGGCGCAGCCATAGGAACCACTGGCTCGACAAACCTCTTCAATAAGGACTTGTGGAACACGTTATGGATCTTAAATGTCCCTGGAAGAAGTAAACGAAAGGAAACAGGATTAAGAATCTCCATGATCTTATAAGGTCCAATGAACCTAGGCTTAAACTTAGGAGATGCAACTCTCATAGGGATATTTCTTGAGGACAATCAGACCAAGTCCCCCACTTTAAACCGAGGACCATCAGTCCTATGCCGTTTGGCAAACCGCTGGGCCTTCTCCTGAGAGAGGGACAACCTCTCCACTACCTGGTCCCAAATCTGCTGCATACGCTCCACAACAGAGTCAACACCCGGACAGACAGAAGCCTCCGTCTGTCCCGAAGAAAATCGAGGGTGAAACCCAAAATTACAGAAAAATGGAGACATCAAAGTGGCAGAGCTTGCCCTATTATTAAGAGCAAACTCAGCCAAAGGCAAAAAAGAGACCCAGTCATCTTGATCAGCAGACAAAAAGCATCTCAGATAAGTCTCCAATGTCTGGTTTGTTCTCTCAGTTTGTCCATTGGTCTGAGGATGAAAAGCAGAGGAGAAGGACAATTGAACACCAAGTTTAGAACAAAAAGTCCTCCAAAATCTGGAAACAAACTGGACTCCTCTGTCAGACACAATGTTCGGAGGAGGAAGGTAACTTAGGTAATGGCACAAGATGTATCATCTTGGAAAACCTATCACAGATTACCCAGATAACGGTCATTTTCTGAGAAACAGGGAGGTCGGAAATAAAATCCATAGAGATATGGGTCCATGGCCTCTTGGGCACAGGTAATGGCATTAACAAACCACTAGAGCGAGAGCAAGGCTTGGAACGAGAGCAAGTCCCACAGGACTGCACAAATTCCCTGACGTCACGAGACAAAGTAGCCCACCAAAAGGACCGACTCACCAAGTCTCTGGTACCAAAAATCCCGGGATGAAAAGCCAACGTGGAACAATGAATCTCAGACATCACACTCTTCTTCCACTGGTCTGGGACAAACAATTTCCCAATAGGGCAGCGCTCAGGTTTATCCTCCTGACACCCTTCCAGAGCCAGTCTCAAATTGGGCGAGATGGCGGAATGTACTACACCCTCTTTCAAAATAACAGCAGGATCAGATAACTCAGGAGAGTCCGCAAAGAAACTCCTCGAGAGAGCATCCGCCTTATCATTCTTAGTGCCAGGAAGAAAAGAAACCACAAAATGAAAACGTGTGAACAACAAGACCCACCTGGCCTGTCTAGGATTAAGTCACTTGGCTGATTTGAGATAAACCAGGTTCTTATGGTCCGTGAGGACCACCACCTGATGTCTGGCTCCTTCCAGCCAATGTCTCCACTCTTCAAAGGCCCACTTCATGGCCAATAACTTCCGATTACCCACGTCATAATTACGTTCAGTTGGAGAAAATTTTCGAGAGAAAAAGGCACAAGGGTTACTCTTGGAGGTCTCTGGATCTCTTTGGGACAAAACGGCACATGCCCCAATTTCAGAGGCATCAACCTTCACCTGAAACGGTAGAGAAACATCAGGCTGCCATAGAACAGGAGCAAAAGTGAATCTCTGCTTAAGTTCCTGAAACGCAGAAACTGCCTCAGGAGGCCAGTTCACCACATCAGAACCCTTTTTGGTCAAATCAGTCAATGGTTTAACAATACCAGAGAAATTACCAATAAATTTACGATAAAAATTGGCAAAACCCAAAAATCGCTGAAGAGCCTTTAATGAAGTAGGTTGGACCCAATCACAGATGGCCTGAACCTTGACCGGGTCCATTTCAATAACAGATGGAGACAAAATGAATCCCAGAAATGAGACCTTCTGTACGCCAAAAAGAAACTTTGATCCCTTCACATACAGTGCATTCTCTCTCAAAATCTGGAACACAGTCCGAACATGTTTCACATGAGAGTCCCAGTCTGTCACGCTATCACTGCATACAGGAGGTCAGGGGTCTATGCTGACCCTAAGCAGGGGCCCTGACTAATCCCTCTACCTGGAGGTACTGTTGATGGTACAGAGGTCCAGGCCGCCAGCGTAACCCTATCTCCTGCAAATCCCTGACCCTCAGTAATCTAGTCCTGAGAAGGACCCCGATCACAACCACAGGGGACTGGAAGATATATGCCTAAACACAGTAATAGACGAACGAGACAGTACAAGGGGTAAACTAAAATCCACCTTGCATACAAAACTCACTCCACAACTACAGAGGGAACACCAACGGGTACGGAAATAAATGATAAAGCGAGGAGGGGAAAAAACCACACCAGGTACTCTTCACTTCAGACTTCACAATACCACGATCCGCTCTGCTGGTCTGCATGAATGCTTTCACCGACACATTCCTAGCAGACTGGCAGGTATTTGAAGGAATCTCATTACTGCAGCATTAACTGCAGCTGGGCGAGGCTGGGCCTCGTCTAGCACAGAGAGAGAGAGAGAATTAACGCCCTCACTGCCGAAAAACACCAAGCACCAAAAACTCAGCTGCTAGAAGTCAGATTGTGTAATCGCGACGATCTTCGAGACGACACACCCGTGACAGTACCCCCCTACTACGAGGGGCCTCCGGACCCTCAGAGCCAGGTTTATCCAGGTGAGTCGTGTGGAAGGCCCGAATTAATCAGTCTGCGTTAATATCCGACGCAGGAACCCACGTCCTCTCCTCAGGACCATACCCCCTCCAATGAACCAGATACTGAAGGGACTGGCGGTTAAGACGTGAATCGATGATTTTCGACACCTGAAACTCCAAGTTACCATTGACCACCACAGGAGGAGGAGGTAAAGGTGACGGTATCACCGGCGCCGCATACCTCTTAAGCAAAGATCTGTGGAACACGTTGTAAATTTTAAACGTAGGGGGGAGGTCAAGACGGAATGCCACCGGATTAATTATAGAACTGATTCTGTATGGCCCGATGAACCTGGGACCCAGTTTCCAAGAGGGAACCTTAAGTTTTATATTCTTGGTAGACAACCATACCCGATCGTTCACACATAGGTCCGGACCAGACACTCTCCTCCTGTCAGCCATACGTTTGTATCGGTTCCCCATAGTACTTAGATTGTTCAGCACTCCTCTCCACACTGAAGCAAGTGATGACGAAAATCGTTCCTCCTCCAGAACCCCAGAAGAGCCCCCCCTACTGAAAGTACAAAACTGAGGATGAAAACCATATGCCCCAAAAAACGGGGACTTACCAGTGGACTCGCTCCGCCTATTGTTAAGAGCAAATTCCGCCAGAGGCAAGAAAGAAGCCCAGTCCTCCTGGTTCTCTGACACAAAACACCGGAGATATGTCTCCAAGCTCTGGTTCAGACGTTCTGTCTGACCATTGGTCTGAGGATGAAAAGCCGATGAAAACGAAAACTGCATCCCCCGCCATGTACAAAATGCCTTCCAGAATTTGGACACAAACTGAGACCCTCGATCCGACACCACATCGGAGGGTACCCCGTGAAGCCTCACAATCTCACCAATGAACACCTGCGCCAGAGTTTTAGCAATTAGGAAGAGCAGGAAGAGCGATAAAATGAGCCATCTTGCTGAACCTGTCCACTACGAGTATGACTGTTTTACCCGAAGACGGCGGGAGGTCCGTAATAAAGTCCATAGACAGATGAGTCCACGGACGCTCCGGGATCTTCAAAGGTAAGAGGGCCCCAGACGGACGGGTATGTGGGGTCTTAGAGTGCGCACAAACCCCACAGAACGCCACAAAAGTTACCACCTCCCTATGTAAGTTAGGCCACCAAAACCGCCGCGAGAGGAGATCCACAGTTGCTTTATTCCCTGGGTGGCCTGCCAAAGCTGAGTTATGGTGTGCCTCGATCACCTTTTGTCGCAAGTGCTCTGGAACAAACAGTCTCCCTGGAGGTCCAACAGGGCGTCCCCCTGAGCCTCCAATACCTCCTTCTCAAGCTCAGAGCATACTGCCGACACCATCACCCCCTCCTGAAGGATTGGAACCGGGTCATCCGTCTTCCCGGCCCCAGGGAAACTCCGAGATAAGGCATCCGCCTTTACATTTCTTGACCCAGGACGATATGTGACAACAAAATTAAATCTGGTAAAAAACAACGACCACCTAGCTTGTCTGGGATTCAGACGTTTTGCGGACTCTAAGGCTAAGTGCACACGTTCAGGAATATTTGCGTTTTTTTCCCTTTTTTTCCGCGATTTTCCGCGGTAACAACGCGAAAAAAACGCAAGCATTAAGCATCCTATACATGTTAATTGATTCCGCATGTTTTGGCCACATGTTGCGTTTTTTTTCCGCGAAAAAAAACGCTTTGCGGAAAAAATAGCAACATGTTCATTAATTTTGCGGAATGTAAGCGGTTCATGTGCGATGGTATCCAGGGTCTGGAGGAGAGGAGACTCTCCTCCAGGCCCTGGGTACCATATCCCTGGTAAAACAATAGTTAAAATAAAAAATAATGATATTCTCACCTTCTGCCCCCGCAGCTTTCCCGCCTTCAGCGACGCTCCCGGCAACTACCGGTCCCAGTAATGCATTGCGAGAATCACCCAGATGGCGTAGCGGTCTCGCGTGATGCTACGTCATCGGGGTGATTTGTCGCAAAGGACTCCTGGGACCAAGAGTTGCCGGGAGCGTCGCTGAAGGTGGGAAAGCTGCGGGGGCCGCCGGAAGGTGAGAATATCATTATTTATTATTTTTTTTATTATTTTTACATTAGATCTTTTTACTATTGATGCGGCATAGGCGGCATCAATAGTAAAAAGTTGGTCACTTGTGTCAAACACTATGTTTGCCTCGTGTGACCAACCTGTCAATCAGTTTTCCAAGCGATGCTACAGATCACTAGGAAAACGCTAGCATTCTGCAAGCTAATTACGCTTGCAAAATGCTAGTTTCTGGCGGGAATATGCAAACAAAAAAAATGCGTATTTCCCGCGGGAGAAGTGCGGGATTGCCGCGGAAATTTCCGCGGCAATTCCGCAACGCATGAACTTAGCCTAAATATAGCAGGTTCTTGTGATCGGTGATGACGGTGACCGGGTGGACTGCCCCCTCCAAAAAATGACGCCACTCCTCAAAAGCTAACTTAATGGCCAAGAGTTCCCTATTGCCGACATCGTAATTCCTCTCAGCGGATGACAATTTTTTAGAGAAGAAAGCGCACGGGTGCCACTTATCAGGGGACGAACCTTGAGATAATACCGCTCCCACCCCTACCTCAGAAGCGTCTACCTCCACAGTGAACGGCTGTGACGCATCCGGTTGAATGAGTATGGGAGCCGAAGCAAAACATTTTTTCAAGGAGGAAAATGCTTGACAAGCCTTGTCAGACCACCTAGAAAAATCCGTCCCTTTTTTAATCATGTCTGTGAGAGGTTTAACTATGGACGAGAAATTCCGAATACATTTCCGGTAGTAGTTAGCAAACCCCAGGAAACGTTGTAGTGCCTTAAGATCCTCTGGCAGATCCCACTCAAGAACTGCCCGCACTTTCCCAGGGTCCATACGAAAACCGGACGCTGACACCAGGAAACCTAAAAACTGAAGTTCCTGTACGGCGAACACACACTTTTCCCATTTGGCGTACAGTTTATTATCCCGCAAGATTTGCAACACCTGCCTAACATGCTCCTGATGAGACACCAGATCCGGCGAGTAAATTAAGATGTCATCCAGATATATGACAACAAACTGTCCCACCAGGTGGCGAAAAATGTCATTAACAAAGTGTTGGAACACCGCCGGGGCATTAGTCAGACCAAATGGCATGACAAGGTTCTCATAATGCCCCTCCGGAGTGTTAAACGCCGTCTTCCATTCATCCCCCTCCTTCATCCTAATCAGATTGTACGCCCCCCTGAGATCCAACTTAGAGAACCATTTGGCGCCCACGATCTGATTGAAGAGATCGGGAATAAGTGGGAGCGGATACGGATCTCGGACCATAATCCGATTAAGTTCACGGAAATCCAGGCAAGGGCGTAGGCCTCCATCTTTCTTCTTCACAAAGAAGAACCCCGCGGCCACCGGGGAAGATGAAGGTCTAATATGCCCCTTAGCCAGACTCTCTGAAATATAATCCTTCATGGGCTGCCTCTCAGGACCAGAAAGGTTATACAACCTAGATTTCGGTAACTTGGCCCCAGGGAGCAATTTAACAGAACAGTCATACACGCGATGAGGAGGTACTTCTTGACACCCTTTCTCCGAGAATACATCCTCAAAGTCCACCAGAAATGGAGGTAAGGTCCTAGGAGCGATCGCACCGATGACCGTATTCATGCAGTTTTTATTACAGAATTCACTCCATTGGCTTATCTCTCTGGATTGCCAATTAATAACCGGGTTATGCTTAGTTAACCAAGGAAGGCCCAGCACTATAGGAGTGGGAAGACCCTCCAATACGTAACACGACAACAGTTCTTTATGTATCGCCCCCACTTGGAGATTTATGTTATGCACTGCTTGCAAAAAACTACCCTGACCGAGAGGTCTGGAGTCGATCGAGAATATGGGGATGGGTTTAGCCAATACACTCAGTCGCATACCTTGAACCCGGGCAAACCGAGCGTCCAACAGATTAGCCACCGGCCCCACTATCCAGAAGAACAGATATCCTCTCAGTTCTCGTACCCACCACCACCTTCGCCGGTACGAGGAATTGAGACGGACCTAAGGACGAAATACCTACTCCCAGATTGCCGTCCACCACACAACCTGGGATCAATAGTTTTCCAGCGACTTCTCATTCTGCAAAGGACGGGACGGACACCCCCCAATAAAATGTCCCTTTCTCCCACAGAAGAAACACCTTCCTGTCTTGTGGCGCACTGCCAATCCCCTCCCCCGGAATGATGTCCCTCCTAACTGCATCGGCTCTTCTGGACTGACCAGGGGAACCTCCATATAAGGGGCCCTAGTAGAAGGTGGAGTCATCACAGGGGGCGGAGTTACCCTGCACCTCTCCCGAAGCCGTCTGTCAATGCGAATAGCAAGGGCCATAGCGGCTTCCAGTGACGTGGGAGGGTCATACTGTGCCAGCACATCCTTTAATTTGTCAGATAAACCTTGACAAAACTGGCTCCTAAGAGCCGGGTCATTCCACTGGGTGTCCGTGGCCCACCTACGGAACTCCGAACAGAATTCCTCCGCCGGACGATCTCCCTGCTGTATCTTACGTAACTTAGATTCAAAGACACAGGAGATATATATAATCAACCCACAATAATATATAAGAAAGATTATTTAAATCCCATTAATGAAATATATACTTATAGATGTTGTCACGCTGTCTAATGATATGAATACAATGTCAGTAAACTATTTATACAGGAACCACACTCAATACAACATATAGTTTAGCAACATCAGAATGTAAGTATAAAATAGATTTACCTGACACAATCTCTGCAGAACTTAGGGTTAATCTTGAGGACTTGATGAGCTGTAACAGGAAAGAGGAGGACCGGGGTCTAACCTGACCCTACACTGGGGTCCTAACTAATCCCTTTCCTTGGAGGTACTGATAATGGTTCAGAGGTCCAAGTCTCCAGCCTAACCCTGTCTCCTGTCAGACCCTGAACCCTGTAATCAGTCCTAAGAAGGATCCTGGTTACCACCAGAGGGATATGGGCTGATCTCAGCTAAATACACAGATTAGACATATAAGACAGACAGGATAGCACTCACTTGCATACACACTCAAACACCGAAGGAACATAAATGGTCTGGGAAATAAACTCTAAACAAGTTGAGCTTAAAACAGCTAAGGAACTCTTAACTTATGCCTATACAGATTCATTCTTATCTGTGGTCTGCATGAAGGTTTTCACTGGCAACTCCCAAAGCAGACAACCAGGAATTTAAAGGAAACCAATCAACAAATAATCAATTGCAGCCGGGAGAAACTGCACCCAGTCCCAGCACCGAGCACAGACAGAATTAACTCCCTAGCTGCCAAACACAAAGAAACAGCAACTCAGCTGTGAGAAGTCAAAACGTGCAACCGCGACTATCTTCGTGGCAATGCACACATGACAGTACCCCCCCTTCTACGAGGGGCCTCCGGACCCTCAGGGCCAGGCCTGTTCTGTGGAAGGTCTGAACCAAACGATCTGCGTTAACATCGGACGCAGGGACCCACGTCCTCTCCTCCGGACCATATCCCTTCCAATGCACCAAGTACTGAAGGGACCGGCGATTCAGACGAGAGTCAATGATTTTTGATACTTGAAATTCCAAGTTACCATTGACCAACACTGGAGGAGGAGGTAGAGGTGACGGTATGACTGGTGCCACATACCTTTTAAGTAATGACTTGTGGAACACATTATGAATTTTAAACGTAGAAGGGAGTTCCAGACGAAATGCCACAGGATTAATTATGGAACTGATCCTGTACGGCCCGATGAATCTGGGACCCAGTTTCCAGGAGGGCACTTTAAGTTTTATATTCCTGGTAGACAACCATACCAGATCGTTCACATTCAGATCTGGACCAGAAACTCTCCTCCTATCAGCCATACGTTTGTAACGGTTCCCCATCGTACTCAAATTATTCAATACACCTCGCCACACAGAAGCAAGTGACGACGAGAAACGCTCCTCCTCAGGAACCCCAGAAGGACCCCCCCCATTGAAAGTACAAAACTGGGGATGAAAACCATATGCCCCAAAAAACGGGGACTTACCAGTGGACTCGCTCCGCCTGTTGTTAAGAGCGAACTCTGCCAAAGGCAAGAAAGAAGACCAGTCCTCCTGGTTCTCCGATACAAAACACCGGAGATATGTCTCTAAACTCTGATTCAGACGCTCTGTCTGACCATTGGTCTGTGGATGAAAAGCCGAGGAAAACGACAATTGCATCCCCCGACGTAAACAAAATGCCCTCCAAAATTTGGACACAAACTGAGACCCCCTATCTGACACCACATCAGAAGGCAACCCATGAAGTCTCACGATCTCCCTAATGAACACCTGCGCCAGAGTTTTAGCATTAGGGAGTGCAGGAAAGCAACGAAATGTGCCATCTTACTGAACCTGTCAACAACCACCAGTATGACAGTATTCCCAGACGACGGAGGAAGGTCCGTAATGAAGTCCATAGATAAATGGGTCCATGGACGCTCCGGAAGTTTCAAAGGTAAAAGGGTCCCAGACGGACGGGTATGAGGAGTTTTAGAGCGAGCACAAACCCCACAGGACGCGACAAAAGTTATAACATCTTTATTAGCGTTAGGCCACCAAAATCGGCGAGAAAGAAGATCTAAAGTAGCCTTACTCCCTGGATGTCCTGCTAAAGCAGAATTATGATGTGTCTCAATAACCTTTTGTCTCAACTGATTCGGGACAAACAGTCTCCCTGGAGGTCCTGCAGGGGCGTCCCCCTGAGCCTCTAACACCTCCTCCTCAAGCTCAGAACATACAGCCGACACTACCACCCCCTCCTGAAGGATAGGAATCGGGTCGTCCGTTTTCCCGGCCCCTGGGAAACTGCGAGACAAGGCATCAGCCTTTACATTCTTAGACCCCGGACGATAAGTGACGACAAAATTAAACCTGGTAAAAAATAATGACCATCGAGCTTGTCTGGAATTCAGACCCTTAGCGGATTCTAAATACAGCAGGTTCTTGTGATCAGTAATAACGGTGACCGGGTGGACTGCCCCCTCCAAAAAGTGACGCCATTCTTCAAAAGCCAATTTAATGGCCAAAAGTTCCCTATTGCCGATATCATAATTCCTTTCGGCGGACGACAATTTCTAAGAAAAGAAAGCGCACGGATGCCATTTACCAGGGGACGGACCCTGGGACAATATAGCACCCACCCCTACGTCAGACACGTCCACCTCCACAATGAACGGCTGAGATACATCCGGTTGGATGAGAACGGGTGCCGAAGCAAAACATCTTTTTAAAGAGGAAAAGGCTTGGCAAGCTTTGTCCGACCACCTAGAAAAATCCGTCCCTTTTCTCGTCATGTCAGTGAGAGGTTTGACGACAGACGAGAAATTACAAATAAATTTCCGGTAGTAATTAGCAAACCCCAAAAAACGCTGCAGAGCCTTAAGATCCCCTGGCTGATCCCATTCAAGCACTGCTCTCACCTTTTCAGGGTCCATCCGGAAACCGGAGGCTGACACCAAAAAACCCAAAAACTGAAGTTCCTGTACGGCAAACACACACTTCTCCAGTTTGGCGTATAGTTTATTGTCTCGCAAGATCTGCAACACCTGTCTCACATGCTCCTGGTGAGACACAAGATCTGGCGAGTAAATTAAAATGTCATCCAAATATACGACCACAAACACCCCCACAAGGTGACGAAAAATGTCATTAACAAAATGTTGGAATACTGCTGGAGCAGTAGTCAGACCAAAAGGCATGACCAGGTTTTCATAATGTCCCTCTGGCGTGTTAAACGCCGTTTTCCACTCATCCCCCTCTTTTATCCTAATCAGATTATACGCCCCCCTGAGATCTAATTTAGAGAACCATTTGGCGCCAACAATTTGATTGAAGAGATCAAGAATAAGAGGGAGTGGATACGGATCTCGAACAGTAATCCGATTAAGTTCGCGGAAATCCAAGCAAGGGCGTAGGCCTCCATCTTTTTTCTTCACAAAGAAGAACCCCGCAGCCACAGGGGAAGATGAAGGTCTAATATGCCCTTTGGCCAGACTTTCAGAAATATAATCTTTCATAGCCTGTCTTTCAGGACCAGAAAGATTATACAACCTAGCTTTAGGCAACTTAGCATCAGGAAGTAGATTAATAGAGCAGTCATACACGCGATGAGGAGGCAACTCCCGACACCCCTCCTCAGAGAAAACATCCCCAAAATCCTCCAAAAAAGGAGGCAATGTACTAGGCACGACCGCACTGATGACTGTGTTCATGCAGTTGTTTTTGCAAAACTCACCCCATTGGCTTATCTCTCTGGACTGCCAATTAATCACAGGGTTATGTTTAACCAGCCAAGGAAGTACCAACACAATGGGAGTAGGTAGACCTTCCAACACATAACAAGATAATTGTTCCCTATGTATTGCCCCTACCCGAAGGTCAATGTTATGAACCTCATGAACAAAGCTACCTTGGCCGAGAGGCCTGGCGTCAATGGAGAAAATAGGGATCGGTTTGACCAATACATTCAGATGCATACCTTGAGCCTGAGCAAACTGAGCGTCAACCAGATTAGCCCCGGAACCACTATCCAGAAGAACAGACAATCTCTTCACTCTAGTACCAACCACCACCTCCACTGGTACCAGGAACTGAGAAGAACCGGCGGATGAAATACATACTCCCAGGTTGTCGTCCACCACACAACCTGGGATTAGCAGTTTTCCGGCGACTTTTTACTTAACAAGACACGGGATGGACATTCTCCAACAAAATGTCCCTCTTTCCCCCAGAAAAAACACCTTCTAGTCCTGCGGCGTGCCGCCAATCCCCTACTACGAAAAGATGTCCCTCCCAACTGCATAGGCTCATCCGAACAGACAAGGGGAACCTCAACATAAGGGACTTTAGTAGTAGGTGGAGTAACAACAGGGAGTGGAGTTACCTCACCCCTCTCCCGAAGCCGTCTATCAGTACGGATAGCTAGGGCCATAGCAGCCTCCAGAGAAGGAGGAGACTCATACTGAGCCAAAACGTCTTTTAATTTGTCAGAAAGCCCATGACAAAACTGGCTCCTAAGAGCTGGGTCATTCCACTGAGTATCCGTGGCCCATCTACGAAACTCAGAAGCAAATTCCTCCGCAGGACGATCTTCCTGCTGTATTTTACGTAATTTGGTCTCAGCAAGAGAGACCCGATCTGGGTCATCATATACCAATCCCAGAGCAGTAAAAAATTGATCTACAGACTGTAGAGCCGGGGATCCCGGAGGAAGGGAAAATGCCCAGGATTGAGGGTCCCCTTGAAGAAGTGAGATAACAATTCCCACTCTCTGCTCATCACTCCCTGATGATCGCGGCCGAAGCCGAAAATACAATTTACATGCCTCCCGGAAGGTAAAAAATTTGTCTCGCCCACCAGTGAACCTATCTGGAAGAGCTACTTTAGGTTCAACTCTGGTTTGCTCCAGGGGAGACAAAACTTTGGACTTAATGTCCGTCAGCTCCATGGATAATCCCTGCAACTGCAGAGCCAGCTGGGCTACTGGATCCATGGTAACTAGAGATAATTTTTTATGGGCCAGTGAAAATGTCACGCTGTCTAATGATATGAATACAATGTCAGTAAACTATTTATACAGGAACCACACTCAATACAACATATAGTTTAGCAACATCAGAATGTAAGTATAAAATAGATTTACCTGACACAATATCTGCAGAACTTAGGGTTAATCTTGAATGTCACGCTGTCTAATGATATGAATACAATGTCAGTAAACTATTTATACAGGAACCACACTCAAGACAACATATAGTTTAGCAACATCAGAATGTAAGTATAAAATAGATTTACCTGACACAATCTCTGCAGAACTTAGGGTTAATCTTGAGGACTTGATGAGCTGTAACAGGAAAGAGGAGGACCGGGGTCTAACCTGACCCTACACTGGGGTCCTAACTAATCCCTTTCCTTGGAGGTACTGATAATGGTTCAGAGGTCCAAGTCTCCAGCCTAACCCTGTCTCCTGTCAGACCCTGAACCCTGTAATCAGTCCTAAGAAGGATCCTGGTTACCACCAGAGGGATATGGGCTGATCTCAGCTAAATACACAGATTAGACATATAAGACAGACAGGATAGCACTCACTTGCATACACACTCAAACACCGAAGGAACATAAATGGTCTGGGAAATAAACTCTAAACAAGTTGAGCTTAAAACAGCTAAGGAGCTCTCAACTTATGCCTATACAGATTCATTCCTATCTGTGGTCTGCATGAAGGTTTTCACTGGCAACTCCCAAAGCAGACAACCAGGAATTTAAAGGAAACCAATCAACAAATAATCAATTGCAGCCGGTAGAAACTGCACCCAGTCCCAGCACCGAGCACAGACAGAATTAACTCCCTAGCTGCCAAACACAAAGAAACAGCAACTCAGCTGTGAGAAGTCAAAACGTGCAACCGCGACGATCTTCGTGGCAATGCACACATGACAGATGTGGTTTATATCACCTGGATAGTGGATGGCAGACCATCCGGAAAAGGATAGAAATAACCCAGGGTGTGGAGGGGAATGCAACTGTGGCAGAGGAGTAGAAAGAAAGCCGGAAACACACACAACTAATAAAAATGCCTTTATTAAACAAATGGCATAATCATGAAAAAAACCATGTAAGTTTAAAATATACATAAAAAAGAGATACACTGATTTAATAAGGCCGATCTTAATACAAAAACCACTTCAATATGCATATCAATATAATCATATTCAGACCACTCATGGTATCAATCTGATATATAAAGTGGAAAAAAGGCTCATACTAATAAGACCAGGAAAAAAGGCCATATAATTGAAAAAATAAAAAAATAAAAAAATGATAATAATAACGGCAGTGACAAGTGTACAAAAACTATAAAAAATAATAACTGATGCCAAAAATATGTAATAACAACTGCGCACAATAATGAAAATTACAAAATAATACCCGTGATTAATAAGCAACAGTTGATAATAAAGCCAACATATAAATATCACAGTGCAAATACACCGTGACAGGATGTGAAATATAATGCCGTGAATCACCAGCAGTGTGACAAGCTGCGTGATATAAATAAAGCACACTAAAAAATGAATAAAAAAACCAGCACCAACAATGAAACAATGGCCAAAATACCTGGGAGCCTATACAGCCTGGGTGTACCTCTCAGAACGCGCCCCGACGCGCATTTCAGAAAATAAATTCCTTCGTCCCCTGATTTTCCGAAACGCGCGTCGGGGCGCGTTCTGAGAGGTACACCCAGGCTGTATAGGCTCCCAGGTATTTTGGCCATTGTTTCATTGTTGGTGCTGGTTTTTTTATTCATTTTTTAGTGTGCTTTATTTACATCACGCAGCTTGTCACACTGCTGGTGATTCACGGCATTATATTTCACATCCTGTCAGGTGTATTTGCACTGTGATATTTATATGTTGGCTTTATTATCAACTGTTGCTTATTAATCACAGGCATTATTTTGTAATTTTCATTATTGTGCGCAGTTGTTATTACATATTTTTGGCATCAGTTATTATTTTTTATAGTTTTTGTACACTTGTCACTGCCGTTATTATTAGCATTTTTTTATTTTTTTTTTTTCAATTATATGGCCTTTTTTCCTGGTCTTATTAGTATGAGCCTTTTTTCCACTTTATATATCAGATTGATACCATGAGTGGTCTGAATATGATTATATTGATATGCATATTGAAGTGGTTTTTGTATTAAGATCGGCCTTATTAAATCAGTGTATCTCTTTTTTATGTATATTTTATACTTACATGGTTTTTTTCATGATTATGCAATTTGTTTAATAAAGGCATTTTTATTAGTTGTGTGTGTTTCCGGCTTTCTTTCTACTCCTCTGCCACAGTTGCATTCCCCTCCACACCCTGGGTTATTTCTATTCGTAACTTAGATTCAGCAAGAGAGATCCGATCCGGGTCATCATATACAAGACCCAGAGCTGCGAAAAACCTATCCACTGACTGGAGAGCCGGGGAGCCCGGGGGAAGAGAGAACGCCCAGGATTGGGGCCCCCTTGTAGGAGCGAGATGACAATCCCCACCCTTTGTTCTTCACTCCCCGATGACCGAGGTCGCAGTCGAAAGTACAATTTACATGCCTCCCGGAAAGCAAAAAACTTGTCCCGCCCCCCAGTGAACCTGTCTGGGAGAGCTACTTTAGGTTCTGGACCGGCTTGTTCCGGGTTTACAAAACCTTGGACTTAACGTCCGCCAGCTCCATGGACAAACTCTGCAACTGCCGAGCTAGACTGGCTACTGGATCCATGGTGGCTGGAAAAAATCTTTAGTGCGGTCGGTGAATATGTCACGCTATCACTGCATACAGGAGGTCAGGGTCTTTGCTGACCCTAAGCAGGGGCCCTGACTAATCCCTCTACCTGGAGGTACTGTTGATGGTACAGAGGTCCAGGCCGCCAGCGTAACCCTATCTCCTGCAAATCCCTGACCCTCAGTAATCTAGTCCTGAGAAGGACCCCGATCACAACCACAGGGGACTGGAAGATATATGCCTAAACACAGTAATAGACGAACGAGACAGTACAAGGGGTGAACTAAAATCCACCTTGCATACAAAACTCACTCCACAACTACAGAGGGAACACCAACTGGTACGGAAATAAATGATAAAGCGAGGAGGGGAAAAAACCACACCAGGTACTCTTCACTTCAGACTTCACAATACCACGATCCGCTCTGCTGGTCTGCATGAATGCTTTCACCGACACATTCCTAGCAGACTGGCAGGTATTTGAAGGAATCTCATTACTGCAGCATTAACTGCAGCTGGGCGAGGCTGGGCCTCGTCTAGCACAGAGAGAGAGAGAATTAACTCCCTCACTGCCGAAAAACACCAAGCACCAAAAACTCAGCTGCGAGAAGTCAGATTGTGTAATCGCGACGAACTTCGAGACGACACACCCGTGACACAGTCATTGGAAAAAATCAAGATATCATACAAATGAACAATCAGAAATTTATCGACAAAATCCCTGAAAATATCATTCATGAAGGATTGGAAGACGGAAGGAGCATTAGTGAGCCCAAAGGGCTTCACTAGGTACTCAAAATGCCCCTCTGGGGTATTAAACGCCGTCTTCCATTCATCCCCGTGCTTAATGCAAATAAGGTTATACGCCCCCCTGAGGTCAAGCTTGGTAAACCAACTAGCACTTTTCACTCTGGAAAACAGGTCAGAAATCAAGGGTAACGGATATTGATACTTCACAGTGATCGTATTCAAGAGACGATAATCAATACACGGCCTCAATGAACCATCCTTTTTGGCCACAAAGAAAAAAGAGGATGGTCTGATATGACCCTTCTCCAATGACTCCTTGATATAAGATCGCATAGCATTGTGTTCAGGTACAGACAAGTTAAAAAGGCGACCTTTAGGAAATTTACCACCAGGCACTAATTCAATAGCGCAATCATAGCTCCTGTGAGGGTGCAAGGATGCAGATTTACTTTCACTAAATACATCCGAAAAATCAGTCAAAAAGCCAGGAACATCCTGAGACTGGGGAGAGGCAGAAAAAACAGGAGTGTCAGTATTAACACGTTTGCCGCCCAACTGGTCACAGACACAGATTTCCAATCCAAAACAGGATTATGAGACTGTAACCAAGGGAAACCTAGTACAATAATGTCATGCAGATTATGCAGCACCAGAAATTTGCAACTCTCCTGATGATCTGGTTCAACCCTCATTATCACCTGAGTAGAAAACTGGGGTTTATTCTCCGCCAAAGGGGTAGAATCAATGCCCAGTAGGGGAATAGACTTCCGCAGGGGTATCATGGGAAACCCACAACGTTTGGCAAAGTCAAAATCCATCAGGTTAATAGCTGCTCCTGAATCAACAAAAGCCTGAGCAGAATATGTGGACAGGGAGCAAATCAGGGTAACAGTAAACAGAAATTTAGTCTGAACACTACCCAAGACAACTGAGCGTGCAAAACGTCTTCCCCGCTTAGGGCAGACGGAAAGAGCATGAGAGGCGTCACCACAGTAGAAACATAACCCATTGCGCTTTAGAAACTTATGACGCTGAGCCCCAGAAGTCACTCCAGCACACTGCATTGGCCCAGGAGCTGGCTCACAAGGCAACACCATCTCACGCATACCTCTGCGCTCACGCAAACGTCTGTCAATTTGAATAGCCAATGACATAGAATCATTGAGACCAGAGGGGACAGGGAATCCCACCATAACAACCTTTACATTCTTTGACAGTCCCTTCCGAAAAAGGGCTGCCAAAGCATCATCATTCCATTTGGTCAGGACTGCCCACTTTTGGAATTTCTGACAGTACAACTCAGCGTCTTCAAGACCCTGATTTAATGCCAACAAGATTTTTCAGCTTGATCAGTGACATTAGGTTCATCGTACAATAACACCAGAGCCAGAAAAAATACATCAATATCATTCAAAACAGGATCCCCAGGTGTCAGGGAAAAAGCCCAATCCTGAGGGTCGCCGCGCAGGAGAGAGATGACAATTTGAACCTGCTGTGCTGCGCTCCCCGAGGACTTAGGTTTTAAGGCACAAAACAACTTACAGTTATTTTTGAAATTCAGAAATTTAGCCCGATCCCCCAAAAAAAAAATCTGGCATGGGAATCCTAGGTTCCACAACTGGCAACCCAGCAAGATAGGTAACAATACTCGAACCTCAGTGGCAAGCTGATCCACACGGCCAGACAACTGTGCAAACTCCATTGAGAGAAAAAAAAAATCCTCCTCAGCACCCAGAGAAAAAGAGGGAAAAAATGCACAAACAGAAAAAAAAAATCTCTGACAACTCTGGCAACTTTTTTTTCTTTCCACACTATTTTTCCCTTCTGTGAGTACCATATAATTTTCAGTTTGGGCCGGTGATACTGTTATGTTTCGGTAGCTGAGGAGAAAAAGCAAAAACGGCCATACACCAGAGAGGCTGGAACCTATTGGATTGCAGTAACCTGAACTAACCACACAACTAGAGGTAGCCGTGGAGCGTTCCTACGTTGATCCTAGACGCCTCGTCACAGCCTGAGAGATAACTACACCTTAAGGCAGAAAGATGAAAGCTATCTGCCCCGGAGCAGATCCCCAAAGAAAATGGGAAGCCCCTAAACATGTAATGGCGGTTAGACAAGAAGAAGCACGGACACAGACAGAAAATAGAATGAGCAAATGCTGGAGCCCAATCTGTCTAGACAGAAACGTACAGGAAAGAATTCTGACTGCAATCCAACAAAAAAAAACTAAAAAATACCAACTCTTCTGATTGAAAAAAACACCTGAGATCACACGATCTCCACCACCTAAGTCAGATCTCTGGTGTAACAAAACTAAGCCGCAGCCACTGAAAAAACAGGAAAAAGAAAATGAACAAATAACAGTGGCTACAGATAAACTGAGAGGAGCACAGGCCCCAGGAGGGGACCCGGCTGATCTCAACAAAAGTGCAGAAAATTATGCAAAAAGCAAGCACAAAAAGAAAAGCAGAAAATATCTTATTTGAAAGCAGCAGATAAATGCAAGACTCCAGCAAACTTCCAAATGAACCAGGAACCACAATTGAGACAAAAACAATTGATCACCAGCGACCATCATGGGAGGGAACCTCCCTTATATCAGTCCAGTCAGTGATCCCAGATTGCCATTCCTCGCTGTAAGGTTCAGTACTGTCTGTAACCACCAGAGGGAGTCTCTGCTCAGAAACCATCTCTAGCACATTCATAACACAGACCAATGGACAAATCGAGAGAACAAACCAGACCTTGGAGACTTATTTGAGATGTTTTGTGTCTGCTGATCAAGATGACTGGGTCTCTTTTTTATCTTTGGCTGAGTTTGCTCTTAATAATAGGGCTAGCTCTGCCACCTTGATGTCTCCATTTTTCTGCAATTCTGGGTTTCACCCCCGATTTTCTTCGGGACAGGCGGAGGCTTCTGTCTATCTGGGTGTTGACTCTGTTGTGGAGCGTATGCAGCAGATTTGGGACCAGGTAGTGGAGAGGTTGTCTCTCTCTCAAGAGAAGGCCCAGCGGTTTGCCAATCGGCATAGGACTGATGGTCCTCGGTTTAAAGTGGGGGACTTGGTTTGGTTGTCCTCAAGAAATATCCCTATGAGGGTTGCATCTCCAAAGTTTAAGCCTAGGTTCATTGGACCTTATAAGATCATGGAGATTCTTAATCCGGTTTCCTTCCGTTTGCTTATTTCAGGGACATTTAAGATCCATAACGTGTTCCACAAGTCCTTATTGAAGAGGTTTGTTGAGCCAGTGGTTCCTATGGCTGCGCCTCCTGACCCTGTTTTGGTAGAGGGCAATCTGGAGTATGTGGTCGAGAAAATATTGGATTCTTGTTTTTCTAGACGGAAACTCCAGTATTTGGTTAAGTGGAGAGGTTATGGTCAGGAGGACAATTCTTGGGTGTTTGCTTCGGACATCCATGCTAGGAGACTGATCTGTGCCTATCACCGAGGTCATCCTGATCGGTCTGGTTGCACAAGTGAGGGTTCGGTGACCCCTCCTCAAGGGGGGGTACTGTTGTGAATGCGCTAGAGATGGTTTCTGAGCAGAGGCTCCCTCTGGTGGTTGCAGACAGTACTGAACCTTACAGCGACAAATGGCAATCTGTGATCACTGACTGGACTGATCTAAGGGAGGTTCCCTCCCATGATGGTCACCGGTGATCAATTGTTCTTGTCTCAATTGTGGTTCCTGGTTCATTTGAAAGTTGCTGGAGTCTTGCCTGCACCTGCTGCTTTCAGATAAGATATTTTCTGCTTTTCTTTTTGTGCTTGCTTTTTTCATAGTTTTCTGCACTTTTGTGGAGGTCAGTCGGGTCCCCTCCTGGGGCCTGTGCTCCTCTCAATTTATCTGTAGCCACTGTTATTTGTTCATTTGCTTTTTCCTGTTTTTTCAGTGGCTGCGGCTTTGTTTTGTTACACCATAGATCTGATTTAGGTGGTAGAGATCGTGTGATCTCAGGTTTTTTGGCAATCAGAAGTGCTGGTATTTTTTAGGGTTTTTGTTGGATTGCAGTCAGAATTCTTTCCTGTACTTTTCTGTCTAGACAGATTGGGCCCCAACATTTGCTCATTTTATTTTCTGTCTGTGTCCGTGCTATCTTCTTGTCTAACCGCCATTATATGTTTGGGGGCTTCCTATTTTCTTTGGGGATCTGCTCCGGGGCAGATAGCTTTCATCTTTCTGCCTTTAGGTGTAGTTATCTCTCAGGCTGTGACGAGGCGTCTAGGATCAATGTAGAAACGCTCCACGGCTACCTCTAGTTGTGTGGATAGTTCAGGTTACTGCAATCCAATAGGTTCCAGCCTCGCTGGTGTATTTCCGTTTTTGCTGTTTCTCCTCAGCTACCTAAACATAACAAAAATGTCAGGGACACCGCACTGCACTTGCTCACTGAGCCAGTGCGTGTGTCCTGAGTGAACAAACTGTGCCCAAAGATACCTGTATAGCAGAGCCGCAGCAGGGAAGACGTGTGTTTCTGCGGATCAGGACCTTCAGCAGCATGTGACTGCCAAGGGGCGGAGCCGGCCACACGTCTCTCAGAGGCAGCAGTAGCAGATAGAGAATGCTTCAGGCCGGAGGACCTGCAGCACCTGACTGCCTAGGGGCGTGGCCTAAGCTCCAGAGATCTAGGAAGGTAAAGGAAAACTCCTAGAA
Organism: Oophaga sylvatica; assembly: GCA_033576555.1. Lineage (NCBI taxonomy): Eukaryota > Metazoa > Chordata > Amphibia > Anura > Dendrobatidae > Oophaga > Oophaga sylvatica. The sequence continues at coordinate 161,861,739 of JARQOD010000006.1, read as the reverse complement.
GGGTAACTACGAAATAAAGTTACCAAGGGCATATACAGAATGGATAGTCAGGATAGCCAGGTCATACACAGAGGGAACAACGCAGTACAAAAGGAGCAGGCAGAGAATAATCAGAACACAGCCAAGGGATCATACACAGAGGAGCAACGCAGTACAAAAGGGACAGGCAAAACTCGTAACAGGAACACAGCCAAATCAGAACCAGACAGACAAAACGTAGCACAGGCACAAAGCACTGGTCAAGCACAGGGTCAAACACACTCAGTCAAAGGTCAGAGTATAAACGACAAAGATTGGCCTCACAGTGAGGCTATAAAAAGCCCCCAGGACCCAGAAAGAGGCCAACCAAGTTAACCCCGCGACTACCTGATCCAAGAACCCAGTAAACCATGACAGTACCCCCTTCTTAATGGGGGGCCTCTGGACCCCCAGATTTCCCAGGATTCCGAGCATGGAATGCCCGAACCAGACGGTCAGCGTGTACCGATCTGGCCGGCACCCAAGACCGGTCCTCTGGTCCGTACCCCCTCCAATGCACCAGGTACTGTAAGGACCCCCGAGACCGCTGGGAGTCTACAATATGTTGTACCTCAAATTCCATGTGAACATCAACCAAGGCTGGGGAGGGAACAGCAGCTGGTTCTTCAACTACCGATCCCAAGGGTTTTAGCAAGGATCTATGGAATACGTTATGGAGTTTCAAAGCAGGGGAGGCGAAGACGATACACCACAGGGTTAATTACCTCAATGATCTCATAGAGACCTATGAACTTAGGCCCCAGTTTGGCGGAGGGCAGACGAAGACTTATGTTTCGCGTGGAGAGCCACACCTTGTCCCCACACTGCAACCCCTGAGCATGGTTCCTTTTTTTATCTGCAAAACGCTTATAAGTCTCCTGAGCCGTGAACATATTTAACCGAACTTTTGACCACAGATCCCTGATTCGGTTAACACAGTCCTCAGCTCCTGGACAGCCCGAATCTAAACGTGAGAATTCACCAAAATGAGGGTTCAAACCATAATTAATAAAAAACGGTGACCTACCGGTAGATTGATTGGTATGGTTGTTGAAGGCGAACTCCGCTAACGGTAGGGCATCACACCAGTCGCTTTGCAGAGCAGAAATCAAACATCGAAGAATTTGTTCAAGCGACTGCTTGGTGCGCTCCGTCTGCCCGTTACTCTCTGGGTGGTAGGCTGAGGAAAAGGACAAAAATATCCTCAACCTTTTGCAAAAAGCCCGCCAAAACTTGGCCACAAATTGTGCCCCTCTTTCAGATACAATATTCATAGGTACCCCATGTAACCGTACAATCTGTGTGAGGAAATGCTTAGCGAGAGTCTCTGCAGAAGGTAGACTTGCCATAGGTACAAAATGCGCTAACTTAGAAAACCTGTCCACAACTACCCAGATAACCGTGTTACCCCGAGAAGAAGGAAGGTTGGTAATGAAGTCCATGGACAAGTGGGTCCATGGCCTTCCTGGAATTGGCAAAGGCACCAATTCCCCGGCCGGCAATGAGAGCTTTTAGAACGAGCGCATACCCCACACGCAGCGACATGCTTCTTAATATCTGAAGCCATCAAAGGCCACCAAAAAACTCTAGCCACTGCCTCTCGTGTGGCAGAAATGCCTGGGTGAGCACTCAGTTTTGAATCATGGAACTCACGCAGGAGCCTGGTGCGTAACTGCTGAGGAACAAATAATTTGTTTTCGGGTTTGGACCTTGGAGCTAAAGATTGAGCCCCCACAATCTCCCGCTCCAATTCCAACAACAATTCAGCTATAACGATATTGGGTTGAAGAATGGGGGACGGCGAGTCAGGGGCGGAAAGTGGCTCAAAACTACGTGATAAAGCATCAGCTTTCATGTTTTTAGACCCTGGGCGAAAAGTTATAGAAAATTGAAATCTGGAAAAAAAAAGTGACCAACGGGCCTGCCTAGGAGTCAGTCTTTTAGCAGACTTGATATACTCTAGGTTTTTGTGGTCGGTGATGACTGCGATGGGGTGAGCCGCCCCCTCCAAAAAATGCCTCCATTCCTCGAACGCCAACTTGATTGCTAAGAGTTCTCTATTACCAACGTCATAATTTCTCTCAGCCTGAGAAAATTTTTTCGAGAAATAGGCACAAGGTTTGAGGTTAGTCAGAGAAGTAGGTCCCTGTGACAACACTGCCCCCACCCCAACCTCCGAAGCATCAACTTCAACCACAAATGGCTTGGATGAGTCAGGTTGAACCAGAACAGGAGCGGATGTGAAACAATTTTTCAAAGTTAAAAAAGATTGTTTGGCTGACGGGGACCAGTTTCTAACATCTGCCCCTTTACGTGTGAGATCCGTGAGGGGTTTCTATAATCTGAGAAAAACCCTTGATAACCTGCGATAGTAATTTGCGAATCCCAAGAAGCTCTGAAGTCCTCTAAGGTCCTGAGGTTGGACCCACTCCATAATGGCTTGCAATTTCTTGGGATCCATACGAAACCCCTGTGGAGAGATTATGAGACCCAAAAATGATAGCTCCTGAACAAAGAAAGAACATTTCTCCAGCTTAACAAATAATTGATTTTCCCTGAGTCTTTGAAACACAGTTTTAACATGTGATAAATGAGAATGTCTGTCAGAGGAATATATCAGTATATCATCCAAGTAGATCACAACAAAACGGCCAATGAGGTCCGAAAAAACTACATTAATGAAATTTTGAAACACAGCTGGAGCATTGGTGAGACCGAAAGGCATGACGAGATTCTCAAATAACCCCTCAGTAGTAAGAAAAGCAGTTTTCCACTCATCCCCTTCCCCTACTCTTATCAAATTATAAGCCCCCCTGAGGTCCAATTTTGAAAACCACTTGGCCCCAGAGAGCTGATTACAGAGATCAGGAATCAGAGGCAGGGGTGTGTATTCCTGACAGTGATTTTATTAAGTTCTCGAAAGTCGAGGCAGGGACGTAGACCGCCATCCTTCTTTTTAACAAAGAAGAACCCCGCAGCTACTGGGGACACTGAGGGCCTTATATGCCCTTTGCGAAGACTTTCAGCGATGTATTGCTTCATAGCCAGGCGCTCCGGGCTTGACAAATTAAACAGACGGGCCTTGGGCAATTTGGCTCCAGGGACAAGATCAATAGCACAGTCAAATGATCTATGCGGGGGCAGAGCCTCAGCCTCACTTTCAGAGAACACGTCCTCAAAGTCTTTCAGGTACTCCGGAATACCCTCCAGACCAACAGAAGACACTGAGACAGGTTTTGCAAGTTTCAGACAATAAACAGGTTTATGGCAACAGTCGACACATTGGGATCCCCATTTAATAATCTCCCGATTCCCAGTCAATCACTTGGTTGTGGCGTTGAAGCCATGGCATACCCAGCACTAGCCCTGTGGGCAATCTGTCCATGACAAAACATTCCATGTCTTCCTTGTGGGAAGAACCGACCTGCAAAGAAAACCTTTTGGAAGCATAAAGAATCCCTGTTCGGGTAAGAGGGGAAGAGTCGATAGCAACAATCTAAAGGGGTGTCTCCAGCCTGACTGTCCCTATCTTATGTTGGGAGACCACACAGGAACTGACCAGATTGAGAGATGAACCACTGTCCACCAACGCTGTCGAGAAAAAACGATAGTTGTCTAACAACAGTTCCACCTTTAACACGACTTTAGAACATGAGGAAAATAGTACCTGAAGGTCTGGGCAGCCTCCTCGAGCGCTACCCAGACCTAGTAGTTTTCCGCCGTCTTAGATGACGGACAGGTGGGGCAATCTTTTCTCCAATGTCCGGACTCTCCACAATAGAAACAGAGTTGTTTCTCCCGGCGATGTCTTCTCTCCTTCTCTTTTAGCGAGGTGGTGCCAATGTCCATGACCTCATTAGTGGCTCTAGTCTCTTTGCTGCCAGCAAACAGTGAGGTTTCACACTGCATGACACCCCTGGCGCGTAGCCTGCGGTCCATTCGTACGGCCTGGGTTATGGCGTCCTCCAAAGTATCAGGTGGAGGATGAAGGGCCAGGGCGTCCTGGAGACGTTCAGACAGGCCTCTGCGGAATAGCCCTCGAAGGGCGGCATCATTCCAGGAGACCTCCGCTGCCCAACGTCGGAACTCCGAACAGAACCACTCGGCTGAATGTTTACCCTGACGAACACTCAGGGCATGAAAAAACGTATCAACAGTCATCCTCTCAGGAGCAGAAGGAGAGAAAAAGCCCAGGCTAGTGGGGCCCCCCGAAGTAGGGAAATAATGACCCCCACCCTCTGGAACTCATCCCCAGAAGAGCGAGGCCTCAGGGAGAAAAAAAGTTTACACCCCTCCCTGAAGGCTCTGAACTCATTTTTATCCCCTGAGAAGTAGTCGGGCAGTTTAACTGGAGAATCAGGAGATACTAACGATACATCCCTACTACCAGTACCCAGAGACCCCGCAGCGACAGCCCCCTGTACGGTATCTACCAGCTGCTGCTGGGTCTGAGCCATCATGCGCTGCTCAACATTCAACTCCTGGAACCTTTGCGTCAGATGTTTCACCTGACCTGCTAATACCTGCATGGGATCCATGGGGATAACACTCCTAAATCTCCCCCTAAGAAAAAAAAATGTAACGGTTATTTATAATGCACTTACTCACTGAGCCAGTGAGTGTGTCCTGAGTGAACAAACTGTGCCCAAAGATACCTGTATAGCAGAGCCGCAGCAGGGAAGACGTGTGTTTCTGAGGAACAGGACCTTCAACATGTGACTGCCAAGGGGCGGAGCCGGCCACACGTCTCTCAGAGGCAGCAGTAGCAGATAGAGAATGCTTCAGGCCGGAGGACCTGCAGTACCTGACTGCCTAGGGGCGTGGCCTAAGCTCCATAGATCTAGGAAGGTAAAGGAAAACTCCTAGAAGGGTAACTACGAAATAAAGTTACCAAGGGGCATATACAGAATGGATAGTCAGGATAGCCAGGTCATACACAGAGGGAGCAACGCAGTACAAAAGGAGCAGGCAGAGAATAATCAGAACACAGCCAAGGGATCATACACAGAGGGAGCAACGCAGTACAAAAGGGACAGGCAAAACTCGTAACAGGGACACAGCCAAATCAGAACCAGAAAGACAAAACGTAGCACAGGCACAAAGCACTGGCACAAGCACAGGGTCAGACACACTCAGCCAAAGGTCAGAGTAGAAACGACAAAGATTGACCTCACAGTGAGGCTATAAAAAGCCTCCCAGGACCCAGAAAGAGGCCAACCACGTTAACCCCGCGACTACCTGATCCAAGAACCCAGTAAACCATGACAAAAAGTTCCTCCAGGCAAAAAAGATCAAGGTGCTCAAAGACTAGCCAGCCCAGTCACCAGACATGAATATCATTGAGCATGTTTGGGGTAGGATGAAAGATGTAGCTTGGAAGACAAAACCAAAGAATCTAGATGAACTCTGGGAGGCATGTAAGACTGCTATTCCTGATGACTTCATTAATAAATTGTATGAATCATTGTTGAACCGAATGGATGCAGTCCTTCAAGCTCATGGAAGTCACACAAAATATTAAATAAGACTCTAACAGCACCACAACTTCATTCACCAATGTTATGCAACATATATTTGTATTTTAAGTTAATTATTTGTTTGAATATCACATTACTTTCTGTGGGCGACAAAACTTTTGTCTTGCCAAAATCTAACCATTCTGTGTCCATTAAATGATCAATATTCCTGCATTGATGCCAATTTATTTTCATAACCTAAACCACATTTCGGAGGGTTTCAGTGTTCAAAATAATAATTTATACAACTAATGGATGAATTTAACATCAGGTTATGAGCTTTTATTTACATAACATGGATAAGCGACATAACTTCTGTCAGGGAGTGTATTTATCTATATTAATTAGATCTTGTAACAATGTATTAATCTAGATTCCGACTTTGAACTGACTTTAAATTCCAAATATTTTTATTTTAATTGTGGAGCACAAAATGTAGCCTTACAGGGGATTTATTTGGATCACAGGATTTTATTTCTCTTTTTATACACCCTAAAATCTTGTTTAGTTTTGCAGTTGCTGCTTGACATTGAGTACTGCTGTTCAGCTTACTTGTAACCAGAATAATCAAGTCCTTCTGTTCTGTAATCTCTAATATATTTACATTTAATCTATATACAGCAATACGATTACTCCGGTCTCGGTGCATTACGCTATATTTATTAACATTAAACTTCATCTACCATGTGTTTGCTCTTGCAGGAATCTTTTCCAGATCATTTTGTAATATTATACTGTTACAGGTTAATAATCAACATAAGCAGTTTGGAGGGTGCTTTAATCCATTGAAAAAGGTAGGGATATATAGCTGTTTTTTGGATAAAAAATTAAAAAAATTTTTTGCAGAATTTAATAAAAACAGAATATTTCGGAAAAGGTCTCACATTTTTTCTGTAGTACTGGCAATTAGAGATGATCGAACCTTTCAAGGTTCTGTTCCGATTTGACCGATGTTCGCCGAACATATCCGAACCTCATTAAATTCAATGGGAGGCAAAACCAAAGACATAAACAACACCTTCAGTTTGGGGGGGAACTGCCTAAAAAAACTCAAATTAGGATCAGACACCATGAAAGAGGCATCAATTGACCCACAGTATAAATTTTATAATGGCGCAGCAGTCAGGCAAGCGCCATCCATGAGGTATCAGGGTCTGAGCCAGCATTTACAGCTTGGAATTGAAGTTTCAATGAGGACCCGGTGGTTAAGGGAGCGGTTTAAGCCTTCTCAGCTAGGAAACCTGATACCTTATGCAACTCCAATTTGTTTTTTCTTATTGCAGCCACAGTCAGATGGCACAAACATCAGTTTCATACATTACTAATGGTAGAAAAATGTAAGGAAAGTAACACAGTTAGTTGACTGATCAATTGACTCACAATTTTATAATGGCACAGAAGAACCTTTTATAATGGCACAGAAGCAGTCAGCCATGGGCTATCCATGAGGTATTAGGGTCTGGGGCAGCATTTACAGCTTGGCATTGAAGTTTCAATGAGTACCTGGTAGTTAATAAAAGTGGTGTAAGCCTTCTTAGCTGGGAGACCTCACACCTCATGCAACACCTTCATTTTTTTTTAATTTCAGCCACGCTCAGATGGCATGCACATCTGTTTCATACAATAATATTGGTAGAAAAATATAAGGACAGTAGCACAGGCAGTTGACTGAAAGTAAGTGCAGGCTTGCCTGAGAGCTCTACTTACACAGGCAACACACTAGATGGAGACCCAACTTGGAGTCTCCACATTTCAAAAAATAATTGTCAACAGAGTAGAAACAGTATAAGGGTATGTTCATACTGGGCATTTTTGCTGAGTTTTTTTGATGCTTTTTATGCTAATTTCAGCTGCTTTTACAATATCAAAAAAGCCTATGAGATTTCAGAAATCTCATGCACACACATTGGTTTTTTGTTCATTCAGGATTTTGTGCTTTGCTGCTTTTTCGGACATAGAGCATGTCACTTCTTTCAGCGTTTTTGCAGCGCTTTTCACCCACTGGCTTGAATGAGTGTTGAAAAAACACTGCAAAAACACAGCAAAAAAAGCAGGTATCATTATTTGCAGAGTTTTTTCTGCAGAAAAGTCATGGACATTAGCATAGACAAAGAGACACAAAAAAACACACCAAAAACACATCTAAACCTGTGTTTTTGCCATAGCTTCCTTCCTGCCAAGAAATCAGGTTTTGCTATAGAAAAAAAAGCAGCAAAAACGCCCAGTGTGAACTTACCCTTATAGGCCTCTGACAAACCTTCTACTACAGCCAAATCATCAGATGGAGACCCAACTTTGAGTCTACACATTTCAAAAAATTATTTGTAACATCGGCAGCAGTAGCAACAGCAGGCACAGAAGACACCACAAAGATGGCACAGACTGCAATAATTGGAGATCCATGACTTCTTCATTTTGCCAAAAGTTAGGGGCTACACGTTCAGGAGACAGCTGGATGCACTTATCCATCAGGACACCACCAGCAGCACTGAAGACATGTTCTCAGAGAACGCTGGCTGCCGGACATGAAAAAAATATCCAAGATGTGACAGGAGAGCTCAGGCTACTCTTCCATTTTTGAAGACCAAAATGTAAAAGGGTCCAAACCCTGCTGATGGCATTGATATTGGGCTCCAGATTCTCCTGCACCATCCTCACCAGTCGTTCACAACGTGTCAGACTTGTACTCTGTTCTGCTGGTGCACAGTGTTACGATTCAAACCCTCTGTGTGTCTGGGATGCAGTTACTGACAACTTAGCCATCCAATCTGGTACAGGGGCTTGGTGAAACTGTCAGTACTTTGACAGCTCAGTCATCCTATCAGGTACAGTGGCATGCTGAGATGTCAGTGTGTTGACTGACAGCTTGACTATCCAATCTGCGACTGGGAGGTGACGGCTGTCTCCAAGTGTTCCTTATCCCAGGTGATTGTCTGAGCTAAATCTAAAAAAAAATAAGCGGCTTAGATTTATGGCACTTCCCAAATATACAACAATCCAAACAGAACAAGGAAGCATATGCCAAAACAAAATTAAACAATCTTTATTGACAAATCTAAAATAGAACAGATAGCATAAAAGTGGAGATACAAATACAAAGATCCTGACTGTCATGGTAGTATGTCAATACCTAGTAGACCAGTATCATCATGCAAAGTCATACCTTCATTATATGCTGTCTGTAAACTTACCTTTTGCACGATTTGTGTTTAGGATTTCCCCCCGACTTTTTTGTGGCAATTTATGACATCCAAGTAGGCTTTCTTTGTATGATGACACTGGTCTGCAAGGTATTGGCATACTACCCTGGCAGTCAGTATCTTTGTCTTTGTATCTCCACTTTGTGAGGCAGTGACCTGTGTCCCCCAGGATGCGCACAGGCATAGCTGTGATTGCAATGCAAAATAAAAGTACTGTATATACTCATGTATAAGCCGACCCGTGTATAAGCCGACCCCCAAATTTTGCCACAAAAACCTGTGAAAACTTATTGACTCACATATAAGCCTAGGGTGGGAAATGCAGCAGCTACTGGTAAATTTTCAAAAATAAAAATAGATACCAATAAAAGTAAAATCAATTAAGACATCAGTAGGGTAAAGGTTTTTGAATATCCATAATGAATCAGGAGCCCCATATAATGCTCTATACAGTTCATGGTGGCCCCATAAGATGCTCCATACAAAATACTCCCCATATAACGCCACATAAAGGTTAATAATGGCCACATAAGGCTCCATAGATTATGCCCCATAAGATCCTCCATAGATTATTCCACCATAAGATGCTCCATAGATTATGCCCCCATAAGATGCTGCATAGATTATGCCCCATAAAATGCTCCATATATTTTATGCCCCATTTATGCCCCCATAAGATGCTGCATAGATTATGCCCCATAAAATGCTCCATATATTTTATGCCCCATATGATGCTCCATAGATTAGGCCCCCATATGATGCTCCATAGATTATGCCCCCATAAGATGCTCAATAGATTATGCCCCCATTAAATGCTCCATATATTTTATGCCTCCATAAAATGCTCCATAGATTATGCCCCCATAAGATGCTCCATAGATTATGCCCCCATAAAATGCTCCATATATTTTATGCCCCATGTGATGCTCCATATATTATGCCCCCATAAGAGGCTCCATAGAATAGGCCTCATATGCTGCCGCTGCTGCTGCAAATAAAAAAAAAAATGACACACTCACCTCTCGTCGCTGGGGGCCAGGTGCCGGTGTCCTGAGCAGGCGGTGACACCGGCGTGCTATGGGGGACAGGTGCCGTGTCATCGCTGGCTCAGGGCCCCGGCACCTGAGATATTCACCTGTCCCCAGTCCACCGCTGCGCGCCACTGTCTTCCGCCCTCGCGCCCTCTGACCTGAACATTACAGCCAGAGGACGCAAAGGGTAGAGCGGAGCACAGCGGTGGACCGGGGACAGGTGAATATCGCATATACTTACCCCTCCTGGAGCGTCTCTGCAGCCCCCTGCTTCTCCCGCGGTCTCAGGCAGCTATTCCTTCCTTCAGCAGTCACGTGGTACCGCTCATTAAAGTCATGAATATGCGCATATTCATGACTTTAATGAGCGGTACCACGTGACCGCTGAAGGAAGGAGCTTAAGATCGTGGGAGAAGCAGAGGGGCTGCGGAGACGCGCCATGGGGGTGAGCATGATCTGACACCCACGCTCCCCCTCTCCCGCCGACCCCCTGGCGTATATGACTCGCGTATAAGCCGAGAGGGGGACTTAGAACCTTAAAAAATGGGCTGAAATCTCAGCTTATATGTGAGTATATACGGTAGATGTTGGTCTTCGGGAAGCTATTTGTCCAAGTTAGATTTAGGAAAACCTGCCATGGGCTTTTATTTTTTAAATGGACTACAGGATGGTAGTGGGGCGGTTAATTTTCTCCCCGGCCGGCTTTTCCATGTTGCCTACGGCCACAGGTTCCTTGTAAAAACCCCTGTAGCAGACGGTTGGGTGTGTCAGTTTGGTTTTGCAAGTGTGCTGAGTAGAAGGTTCTGCAGAGCCCAACCTGTGTGAAGCAACACAGAGCCAAGCAGAGCCAAAAGGCCTGGCACCCCTTAGCGTACATGGCGGTGCGGTCGCCTAAGGCAACAGGTCCCGTTTACGGACTATCTTGTTTTCCCGGCTGTGATCTGGAGGATACCTTTAGAATTCCAGTGTAAATTTTCTTTGGACATTAAAAGATTTTGTTTTGAACTTTCCTGGGTCACTGCCTGTTTGTCACACTGCACCATCCCGCTCCACTACAACTTTTATGCTATCTGTTCTATTTTAGATTTATTTCTCAATAAACATTGTTTTAATTTTATTTTGGCATATGCTTCCTTGTTCTGTTTGGATTGTTGTATATTTGGGAAGTGCTATAAATCTAAGCCGCTTATTTGTAGGTTTATCTAATTGTTTCTGTACTTTGATTACAGTTATTACTTAGTAGTATGGATACTAAAGCCAGAGACCAAAACTGGCTATCTTGCATAGATAAAGATAAGGGCAAAAAATGGACTTAAAAATTCTATGAAATACCTACTGAAAAAAAGAACACGTATGTCGTGGAATAAGGGATCATTAGAAAACTACCTTGCTAAGGGGTTGATCCCTAGGGGGTTACGGGTACGGATTATGCCATCCTACTCGGTTGAAGATACTACCTTTAGAACAAGATGGGAAGAAACATGTAATTTCTTTTCCAGATCATTAATTGAACTGTTGATTGGAAACAACATAAAGAGTCCAGAGAAACTTGATGCTGATATCGAGAACACCAGAGTAAAATTGCTTGAAAACCTATTTGGCTCTGAGGTAGAAACACTAAATAAGGATATTGATGCTCAATTTCTTATCTGGGAAAAAGAGGTGAAAGACACAAAAAATAAGAAGAGTGATCTGCATGATTTCAAGAATGGTACCATCTATAGATGGCAGTCCACCTCTAGTAAAGATGCCAACACCACCAGAACCTCCTCTTTCTCCTCAATTTCATCTAGAGAAGGCGATAATACATCAGGAAATCGGATTTACAACTTAAGGAAGAACAATAGCAGGAAAAGAAATGACAACTACAGAAGGAGAGATAAAAGAATGGATATTCCTTCATCATTTAGACTTCAGGTAATAAACCTATCTGAGATTGAACTTACACAACCTCAGATTGAAGTTTTAAGCCTCGGCCTTTCACTTTCACCCACTGCCTCATTTGATTCCTTTTTAGCTATAAACGAGCTCCATCTATTCGCACGAAAACAAATTCTATAGAAACTACATGAGAAACGCAACACTGGAGAAGAATGTAATGCAAGGGAACTGGAGGCTATATCTACACTGGAGAAACTAAATGAAGAACATGAGAGATCTACCACCAGGTAAAGTTTTTACCCCCGGTCCTTGTATCCCAATGTGGAACTTTTCGTTAAATTGGTAACTCATGAATTTGAGAAGATCTCTAAGAAAATCACCAATGACACTCTCTCCTATAACCAGAGAAAGGCACTTAGGGAACTGAGGAGTCTCAAAGAAATTCTAATTAAACCAGCAGACAAAGGAGCTAATTTGGTGATATTGCCAGTTAAACTATATGAAAAAGAAGAATTTAGACAATTGAGAGACGCCACCTGTTATCAAAAATTAAAGTATAACCCCACTTTGGCTTTTCAGGATGAAATCCAAGAAATCTTGGAAAAGGCCTTACAGAGTGGTACCATAACCAATGAGTTGAGGGACGACTTGATAGGGACAACTTGATACCTTCATACCCTAAGATGGCCTGTATTTATTTCAACCCCAAGATTCACAAGAACCTAACGGCACCCCCTGAATACCCCATTGTGTCAGGCAATGGAAGACTCTGTAAGGTAATCTCCAAATACCTTTATTTTTATTTGAAACCATTGGTGTGTAATTTACCATCACATGTCAAGGAAATGGGAGGTTTTAAACCTTCCTGACCTGTGACACAGCGTATGTGTCATGAAAGGATCGCGTTCCTGCGGGTCGGGTGACCGGGGTCACCGAAAGGTCAACCGACCCACAGGCACAAGACCCTTTGTGCTTCACCACAGGGGGGTTGGCTTAACCCCCACGTGGCTACGATCGCTCTGATTGGCTGTTAAAAGTGAAACAGTGCTCCCTTTATTCCGAGCCCCGACGTGTGCCCAAATAGTGGTTTCCCCCACATATGGGGTAACAGCGTACTCAAGAAAAATTGCACAACAACTTTGGGGGTCTAATTTCTCCGGTTACCCTTGGGAAAAAAAAATTGGGGACTAAAAAATTATTTTTGTGGAAAAAAAATGATTCTATTTTCACAGCTCTGCGTTATAAACTTCTGTGAAGAACTTGGAGATTCAAAGTGCTCACCACACATCTAGAGGAGTTCCTTGTGGGATCTAGTTTCCAAAATGGGGTCACTTGGGGGGGGTTTCTACTGTTTAGACACATCATGGGCTCTGCAAATGTAACATGACGCCCGCAGACCATTCCATCAAAGTCAGCATTTCAAAACGTCACTACTTCCCTTCCGAGCCCCAACGTGTGCCCGAACAGTGGGTCCCCCCACATATGGGGTACCAGTGTACTCAGGACAAACTGTACAACAACTTTTGGGGTCCAATTTCTCCTTTGACCATTGTGAAAATAAAAAATTGCGGGTTAAAAAAAAATCAGTTTTTGAGGAAAAAAATTATTTTTTATTTTTACGGCTCTGCATTATAAACTTCTGTGAAGCACGTGGGGGTTCAAGGTGCTCACCACACATCTGGATAAGTTCCTTGGGGGGTCTAGTTTACAAATGGGGTCACTTATGGGGGGTTTCTACTGTTTAGGCACATCAGGGGCTCTGTAACAAGATGCCCGCAGACCATTCCATCAAGTCGGCATTTCAAAGCGTCACTACATCCCTTCCGAGCACTGACGTGTGCCCAAACAGTGGTTACCCCCCACATATGGGTACCAGCGTACTCAGGACAAACTGGACAACAACTTTTTGGGTCCAATTTCTCCTGTAACCATTGTGAAAATAAAAAATAGGGGGCTAAAAAATCATTTTTTGAGAAAAAAAAATGATTTATTATTTTCAGGGCTCTGCGTTATAAACTTCTGTATAGCACCTGGGGGTGTTCAAAGTGCTCACTGTGCATCTTGATAAGTTCCTTAGGGGGTCTTGTTTCCAAAATTGTCACGGGTGTGTCGCGGCGAAGATCGTCGCGATTGCACACCCTGACTTCGCACAGCTGAGTTTCTGGTGCTGGGTGTTTTTCAGCACTGAGGGAGTTAATTTTTTCTCTCTCTGTGCTGGACTGACCAGCCTCGCTCAGCTGCAATTAATGTTTTGTTAATTGGTTTCCTTCAAATACCTGCCTGTCTGCTGAGGAAGTTGTCGGTGAAAGCATTCATTCAGACCAGCAGAGCGGATCGTTTGTGAGAAGACTTAAGCTAAGAGTGCCTGTTGTGGTTTATCCTCTCCTTGCTTATTGTTTATCTTCTTAACCATTTGTGTTCCCTCTGTAGTGGAAGTTGTTGTATGCAAGGCAGTATTTACTTTACCCCTTGTCTGTCTCGTTTGTCTTAGACTGTTTATAAGCTGTGACCTGCCCATTCCCTTTGGTGGTAATCAGGGTCCTTCTCAGGACTAGATTACAGTGGTCAGGGATCTACAGGAGACAGGGTTACGCTGGCGGCCTGGACCTCTGTACCATTAACAGTACCTCCAGGTAGAGGGACTAGTCAGGACCCCAGTTTAGGGTCAGCATAGACCCCGGTCCACCTCTATCCTGAGACAGCGTGACATTTTCACCGACCATACTAAAGATTCTCCCCAGCCACCATGGATCCAGTAGCCCATCTAGCTCAGCAGTTGCAGAGTTTGTCCATGGAGCTGACGGACGTTAAATCCAAGGTTTTGTACCCCCGGGAGCAAGCCAGATCTGAACCTAAAGTGGCTCTCCCGGACAGGTTTACTGGTGGGCGGGACAAGTTTTTTACTTTCCGGGAGGCATGTAAATTGTATTTTCGGCTGCGGCCTCGGTCGTCGGGGAGTGAGGATCAGAGGGTGGGAATTGTCATCTCGCTCTTACAAGGGGACCCTCAATCTGGGCGTTCTCTCTTCCCCCGGGCTCCCCGGCTCTCCAGTCAGTGGACCGATTTTTTACAGCCCTGGGTCTGGTATATGATGACCCGGATCGGGTCTCCCTTGCTGAAATGAAGTTACGTAAGATACAGCAGGGAGATCGTCCGGCGGAGGAATATTCTTCAGAGTTCTGTAGGTGGGCCACGGATACTCAGTGGAATGACCCGGCTCTTAGGAGCCAGTTTTGTCAAGGTTTATCTAACAAATTAAAAGATGTGTTGGCTCAATATGATTCTCCTCCGTCACTGGAGGCCGCTATGGCTCTTGCAATTCGCATTGATAGACGGCTTCGGGAGAGGTGCGGGGTAACTCCGCCCCCTGTGATGACTCCACCTCCTTCTAAAGTCCCTAATATTGAGGTTCCCCTGGTTTGTTCCGAGGAACCTATGCAGTTGGGAGGGACATCATTCCGAGGGAGGGGATCGGCGGTGCGCCGCAAGACAGGAAAGTGTTTCTTCTGCGGGAGAAAGGGACATTTTATTGGGGGGTGTCCATCCCGTACTGTACTGAGCAAGAAGTCGCCGGAAAAACTATTAATCCCAGGTTGTGTGGTGGACGACAATCTGGGAGTATGTATTTCGTCCCCAGGTCCGTCTAAGTTTCTCGTACCAGCGGAGGTGGTGGTAGGTACGAGAACTGAGAGGATTTCTGTTCTTCTGGATAGTGGGGCCGGGGCTAATCTGGTGGACGCTCGGTTTGCCCAGGTTCAAGGTATGCAACTGAGTGTATTAGCCAAACCTATCCCCATATTCTCTATCGACGCCAGGCCTCTCGGTCAAGGTAGCTTTTTGCAAGCCGTGCATAACATTGACCTTCGAGTGGGGGCAATACATAAAGAACAATTGTCTTGTTATGTGTTGGAGGGTCTTCCCACTCCTATTGTGTTGGGTCTTCCTTGGTTAACTAAACATAACCCAGTTATTAATTGGCAAACCAGAGAGATAAGCCAGTGGGGTGAATTTTGCAATAAAAACTGCATGAACACGGTCATCCGTGCGGTCGTACCTAGAACCTTACTACCTTTTCTGGTGGACTTTGAGGATGTTTTTTCAGAGGAAGGGTGTCAAGAATTACCTCCTCATCGCGAGTATGACTGTTCTATAAAGTTGCTCCCTGATGCTAAATTACCTAAATCTAGGTTGTATAACCTTTCTGGTCCTGAGAGGCAGGCTATGAAGGATTATATTTCGGAAAGTCTGGCTAAAGGGCATATTAGACCTTCATCTTCCCCGGTGGCCGCGGGGTTCTTCTTTGTGAAGAAAAAGATGGAGGCCTACGCCCTTGCTTGGATTTCCGTGAGCTTAATCGGATTACGGTCCGAGATCCGTATCCGCTCCCACTTATTCCAGATCTCTTCAATCAGATTGTGGGCGCTAAATGGTTCTCTAAGTTGGATCTCAGGGGGGCGTATAATCTGATTAGGATGAAGGAGGGGGATGAGTGGAAGACGGCGTTTAACACTCCGGAGGGACATTATGAGAACCTTGTCATGCCTTTCGGTCTGACTACTGCTCCGGCGGTGTTTCAACATTTTGTTAATGACATCTTTCGCCACCTAGTGGGACAGTTTGTTGTCATTTATCTGGATGACATCTTAATTTACTCGCCGGATCTTGTGTCTCATCAGGAGCATGTGAGACAGGTGTTGCAGAACTTGCGAGATAATAAACTGTACGCCAAATGGGAGAAGTGTGTTTTCGCCGTACAGGAACTTCAGTTTTTAGGGTTCCTGGTGTCAGCTTCCGGTTTCCGTATGGACCCTGGGAAAGTGAAGGCAGTGCTTGAGTGGGATCTGCCAGAGGATCTTAAGGCACTGCAGCGTTTCCTACTATAGTAAGCATCTAATGTGTCTTTCTTATTATTCCAAATGTAATCTTGCCTGAAGAAGGAGCCTTTGAGCTCTGAAAGCTAGCGAACATATAATTTTCTGGTTAGCCAATAAAGGTATCACTTTAAGAATGCTCTTGTCATAATTGGACGGAGAAGTATTCACAGTAATTACTACCGGAAATTTATTCGTAATTTCTCGTCCATTGTTAAACCTCTCACTGACATGACAAGAAAAGGGACGGATTTTTCAAGGTGGTCTGACAAGGCTTGTCAAGCATTTTCCTCCTTGAAAAAATGTTTTGCTTCGGCACCTGTTCTCATTCAACCGGATGCGTCACAGCCGTTCATTGTGGAGGTGGATGCGTCTGACGTAGGGGTGGGTGCGGTATTATCTCAAGGTCCGTCCCCTGGTAAATGGCATCCGTGCGCTTTCTTCTCTAAAAAATTGTCGTCCGCTGAGAGGAATTATGATGTCGGCAATAGGGAACTCTTGGCCATTAAGTTGGCTTTTGAAGAGTGGCGTCATTTTTTGGAGGGGGCAGTCCACCCGGTCACCGTCATTACTGATCACAAGAACCTACTGTATTTAGAGTCTGCTAAACGTCTGAATCCCAGACAAGCTAGATGGTCGTTGTTTTTTACCAGGTTTAATTTTGTCGTCACATATCGTCCTGGGTCAAAAAATGTAAAGGCTGATGCCTTATCTCGCAGTTTCCCTGGGGCCGGGAAGACGAATGACCCGGTTCCTATCCTTCAAGAGGGAGTAGTGGTGTCGGCTGTATGCTCTGAGCTTGAGGAGGAGGTATTGGAGGCTCAGGGGGACGCCCCTGTAGGACCTCCAGGGAAACTGTTTGTTCCAGATCAGTTAAGACAAAAGGTTATCGAGGCACATCATAATTCTGCTTTGGCAGGACACCCAGGGAGTAAAGCAACTGTGGATCTCCTTTCACGCCGATTTTGGTGGCCTAACTTAAATAAGGAGGTGGTAACTTTTGTCGCGTCCTGTGGGGTTTGTGCACGCTCTAAGACCCCACATACCCGTCCGTCTGGGGCCCTCTTACCTTTGAAGATCCCGGAGCGTCCATGGACCCATCTGTCTATGGACTTCATTACGGACCTCCCTCCGTCTTCAGGTAAAACTGTCATACTAGTTGTAGTTGACAGGTTCAGTAAGATGGCACATTTTATTGCTCTTCCTGCTCTTCCTAATGCTAAAACTCTGGCGCAGGTGTTCATTGGGGAGATTGTGAGACTTCACGGGTTGCCTTCCGATGTGGTGTCGGATCGGGGGTCTCAGTTTGTGTCCAAATTCTGGAAGGCATTTTGTTCACGACGGGGGATGCAATTGTCATTTTCTTCGGCTTTTCATCCGCAGACCAATGGTCAGACAGAGCGTCTGAATCAGAGCTTAGAGACATATCTCCGGTGTTTTTTCTCAGAGAACCAAGAGGACTGGTCTTCTTTCTTGCCTCTGGCAGAGTTCGCTCTTAATAATAGGCGGAGCGAGTCCACTGGTAAGTCCCCGTTTTTTGGGGCATATGGTTTTCACCCCCAGTTTTGTACTTTCAATGGGGGGGGCTCTTCTGGGGTTCCTGAGGAGGAACGATTTTCGTCGTCACTTGCTTCAGTGTGGAGAGGAGTGCTGAATAATCTGAGCACTATGGGGAACCGATAGAAACGTATGGCTGATAGGAGGAGAGTGTCTGGTCCGGACCTAAGTGAGAACGATCTGGTATGGTTGTCTACCAAGAATATAAAACTTAAGGTTCCCTCCTGGAAACTCGGTCCCAGGTTCATCGGGCCATACAGGATCAGTTTGATAATTAATCCGGTGGCTTTCCGTCTTGACCTCCCTCCTACGTTTAAAATCCACAATGTGTTCCACAAATCGTTGCTTAAAAGGTACGTTGTTATGATATGGTAGCTGAGGAGTGCAGGTAAAAAAAAGGCAATACACCAGAGCAGTTGGAAACTATGAGATTGCAGTACCCTGACTAACCACCACAACTAGAGGCAGCCGTGGAGCGTTCCTACGTTGGTCCTAGACGCCTCGTCACAGCCTGAGAAACTAACTACTGTAGCGCCACCGTCAGCGTCCCTGTCCTCTGCCAGGCAGGGACGCTGTTCCTCGGCGTCAGCTTCCCCGTCCTCTGCCAAGCAGGGACGTCGCTCCTCTTACCCACGCTCGGCGTCCTCCTCCCGCCCTGCTGGGGCTGCGCGCTCCTTCCCTGCCTCTGGACTTAGGGCGCGCGCCCGCGCGCTCCCCCGCTCTTAAAGGGGCCGCGCGCATCTTTCAAAAAGGTCCCCGGCCAATGCCGGTGGACTCCACCCTATATAAAGCACCTCCTCCTTAATGGAGGTGCCCGAGCAATGTTGTTGCACTGTTCTCTACTCTGCTTCAGCCCTCAGGTTCCGTTCCCAGTTACCTGCCTGTTTCCTGCCAGTTTGCTGTCTGCTACCTGTCTGCTAGCCTACCTGGAGGCTTCATCGTCCGACAGTCTGCCCGCCATCACCTGCCAGTCTGTCTATGGACCAGCCTGTCCGTTTATCTGCTGAGTTTCACCGGTTGCCAGTCTGCTAGCCTACCTGGAGGTTCGGCCGTCACAGGCGGTGACCATCGGCTATTCCAGAGACTCTCGCCTGCTCACTTGGGGGCTCTCATCTGCCATCTGCCTGCTAGCCTACCTGGAGATTCGGCCGTCACAGGCGGTGACCATCGGCTATTCCAGAGACTCTCGCCTGCTCACTTGGGGGCGCTCATCTGTCTTCTGCCTGCTAGCCTACCAGGAGGCTCAACCATCTCAGGTCGTATATACCTGCCTGTCCATCCAGAGACTGCCCCGGTCACTTGCCGTGACTACCTGCCTGTCCATCCAGAGACTGCCCCGGTCACTTGCCGTGACTCCCTACCTGTCCATCCAGAGACTGCCCCGGTCACTTGCCGTGACTCCCTACCTGTCCATCCAGAGACTGCCCCGGTCACTTGCCGTGACTACCTGCCTGTCCATCCAGAGACTGCCCCAGTCACTTGCCGTGACTCCCTACCTGTCCATCCAGAGACTGCCCCGGTCACTTGCCGTGACTCCCTACCTGTCCGTCTTCATCGGGCGCCACCCGCTCCTTTACAAGGAACACCCCCTTGTATAATAGCTCAGAGGTTCCGCCTCCCAGACCCGTTACAGTTTGCTCGGGCCATGGAACCCGGTGGCACCCAAACTCCCTCGCTCTCTGACCTGTGTCATGAACTGTCTCGTCAGAGGTCTCAACAGGAGTCCATCCTGGGTCACCTGCGGAACGTTAATTCCCGCCTGGACACTCTGACTACTTCACCAGCAACCACCGCTGGCGCCATGACTCGCAATCCGGCAGTTCCGCTGCTCACCAATTCCGTGGTTTCCGTTCCTGGACCTCGACTTTCAGCTCCTCCTCGTTTTGGAGGCGACCCTGCTCTGGCTCGGGGTTTCATTAACCAGTGCACCCTGCACTTTGAACTCCTGTCCCACCAGTTTAACTCCGACCGGGCCAAAATTGCCTTCATCATGTCCCATCTCACCGGAGAGGCTCTGGCCTGGCTTAATCCTCTTTGGGAGAGAGAAGACCCCCTGGTGTCCGACCTGCCTGCCTTTCTCTCGGCCTTCCGGAAGGTATTCGACGAACCCGGACGAAGGACCTCCTCCGCATCATCTCTGCTACGTCTCCGTCAGGGAAGTCTCACCGTGGGTCAATATGCCATACAGTTCCGTACCCTTGCCTCGGAGCTGGCTTGGGATAATGACGCTCTGATATCTGTCTTCTGGGAGGGTCTGTCCGGTCGTATTAAAGATGAACTTGCCGGTCGGGACATTCCTACCTCTCTCGATGACCTAATAACTCTTGCCAATCGAATTGATCGACGGTTCCAGGAGCGCGCCAAAGAGGTCACCCGTGAGAAAAGGCTTCCTCGTTTAGCTCCTACTTTTCAGAGACCCGTAACTCCTTCCGTTTCTCCCCAGGTACACACTCCTGAGCCTATGCAGGTCGACCAGACCAAGATGGTCAAAGCCCGTCAGGACTTAAGCCGTGCCGAGGGGAGTTGCTTCTACTGTGGCAGTAAGGAGCACCTGATCCGTACCTGTCCAGTAAGGTCGGGAAACGCCTGTGTCTAGGTTCGCTCGGAGAGGTTAACCTAGACAAGAATAAATCCTCTCCATCTCTGCTGCTGTCAGTCTCAATTCTTCTCGGTGAGAATCGTTATTTCGAACTAGCCCAACTTGATTCTGGAGCAGCCGGGAATCTCGTTTCACAAGCTCTGGTAGAAAAATATCGCATTCCTACCAAACCTCTGGTTGTACCAGTATCTGTCGCTGCTGTGGATGGGGGTCTCCTACCACGTCCTATCCAACTTATCACCGAATCCATAACCCTGCAGGTGGGAATGCTACATTCTGAGAGCATCTCGTTTCATGTTCTGCCAGGACTCTCTCACGCTTTCTTATTAGGCCTACCATGGCTCCAAAAGCATGCACCCGTGCTCGACTGGCAGACTGGAGAGGTTCTTCGCTGGGGACAGGACTGTCATAAAACGTGTTTGGTTCCTGTTCATCCCGTACGTCCTTCTCCTACACCAACTAATCTACCAGGGCTCCCGATTCCATATTGGTCATTCGCTGATGTCTTTAATAAAAAGGAAGCAGAGACATTACCCCTCACAGACCTTATGATTGCCCGATCGACCTGCTACCCGGTACCACGCCTCCCCGTGGGCGTATTTACCCCTTGTCCGCTGCTGAGACCAGGTCGATGTCCGAATATATTGAGGAGAATTTGGCCAAGGGATTCATCCGGAAATCTACCTCCCCAGCGGGAGCAGGTTTCTTCTTCGTAAAAAGAAAGACGGCTCTCTCCGTCCCTGTATTGACTACAGAGGTCTAAACCTGATCACGGTGAAGAATAAGTACCCTCTTCCGCTCATTCCTGAATTGTTTGATCGTCTGAGGGGGGCTAGAATCTTCACCAAACTGGATCTTCGTGGGGCTTATAACCTAGTCCGTATCCGTCGGGGAGATGAATGGAAGACGGCATTCAACACCCGGGACGGCCACTGTTATGTTTCGGTAGCTGAGGAGTGCAGGTAAAAAAGGCAATACACCAGAGCAGTTGGAATCTATGGGATTGCAGTACCCTGACTAACCACCAAAACTAGAGGCAGCCGTGGATCGTTCCTACGTTGGTCCTAGACGCCTCGTCACAGCCTGAGAAACTAACTACACCTAAAGATAGAAATAGGAAAGCTATCTGCCCCGAAGCAGAACCCCAAAGATAATAGAAAGCCCCCAAACATGTAATGGCGGTTAGACAAGAGGAAATACTGACACAGAAAGAAAATAGAATGAGCAAACGCTGGGGCCCAAACTATCTAAATAGAAAAGGACAGGAAGGGTACTTACTGCAATCCCAGAAAACCCTGAAAAACATCAACTCTACTAATTTCAAAATCACCTGAGATCACACGACCTCTACCACCTAAATTAGCTCTCTGGTGTAACAAAATCAAAACAGCAGCCACTGAAAAAACTGGAAAAAGCAAAAGAACAAAACTCAGTGGCTGAACTAAACTGAGAAGGCAGAAGCCCCCGGAGGGGACCCAGAAGGCCCCCAAAGAAGTGCAGGACAAAATGCAAAAATATAGCAACAACACAAAAGAAGAAAAATTCTTATCTGGTAGCAGGAGATGCAGACACGACACAGCAGGCTACAAGGGAAACTGGAATGAAGGATTCAGACCAGAACAATTGATCACCGGCAACCCTGATGGGAAAATGACTCCCTTATATAAGACCAGTCAGTAACACCTGATTCCCAGTCCTCACAATCTTCACTAGTACCGCTTGTAACCACCAGAGGGAGCCTCTGCTCAGAACTCATCTCAAACCCATTCACAACAGTACCCCCCCCTTGAGGAGGGGTCACCGAACCCTCATTTGAGCAACCAGGTCAGGATGAGTTCTATGATACGCACGGATAAGTCTCCTAGCATGGATGTCCGAAGCAAACACCCAAGAATTGTCTTCCTGACCATAACCTCTCCATTTAACCAAATACTGGAGTCTTCGTCTAGAAAAACGAGAATCCAATATTTTCTCAACCACATACTCCAGATTGCCCTCAACCAAAACAGGGTCAGGAGGCACAGTAGCAGGAACCACTGGCTCAACAAACCTCTTCAACAAGGACTTGTGGAACACGTTATGGATCTTAAATGTCCCTGGAAGAAGCAAACGAAAAGAAACAGGATTAATAATCTCCATGATCTTATAAGGTCCAATGAACCTAGGCTTAAATTTAGGAGATGCTACTCTCATAGGAATATTCTTTGAGGACAACCAGACCAAGTCCCCCACTTTAAACCGAGGACCATCAGTCCTATGCCGGTTAGCAAACCGCTGGGCCTTCTCCTGAGAGAGGGACAACCTCTCCACTACCTGGTCCCAAATCTGTTGCATACGCTCAACAACAGAGTCAACACCTGGACAGACAGAAGCTTCCGTCTGTCCTGAAGAAAATCGAGGGTGAAAACCAGAATTACAGAAAAACGGAGACATCAAAGTGGCAGAGCTAGCCCTATTATTAAGAGCAAACTCAGCCAAAGGCAAAAAAGAGACCCAGTCATCCTGATCAGCAGACACAAAGCATCTTAGATAAGTCTCTTATGTCTGGTTTGTTCTCTCAGTTTGACCATTGGTCTGAGGATGAAATGCCGAGGAGAAAGACAATTGAACACCCAGTTTAGAACAAAAAGTCCTCCAAAATCTGGAAACAAACTGGACTCCTCTGTCAGACACAATGTTCTCAGGAATGCCGTGTAAACGAACCACGTGCTGAAGAAACAACGGCACCAATTCAGAGGAGGAAGGCAACTTAGGTAATGGCACAAGATGTATCATTTTGGAAAACCTATCACAAATTACCCAGATGGTGGTCATTCTCTGAGAAACAGGAAGATCGGAAATGAAATCCATAGAGATATGGGTCCATGGTCTCTTGGGCACAGGCAATGGCATCAACAAACCACTAGAGCGAGAGCAAGGCTTGGAGCGAGAGCAAGTCCCGCAGGACTGCACAAATTCCCTGACATCGCGAGACAAGGTAGGCCACCAAAAGGACCGACTAACCAAGTCTCTGGTACCAAAAATTCCGGGATGCCCAGCCAATGCGGAACAATGAATCTCAGACATCACACTCTTTTTCCATTGGTCCGGGACAAACAATTTTCCAACAGGGCAGCGCTCGGGCCTATCCTCCTGACACCCCTCCAGAGCAAGTCTCAAATTGGGCGAGATGGCGGAAAGAACTACACCCTCTTTCAAAATAACAGAAGGATCAGATAACTCAGGAGAGTCCGCAAGGAAACTCCTCGAGAGGGCATCCGCCTTAACATTCTTAGTGCCAGGAAGAAAGGAAACCACAAAATCAAAACGTGTGAAAAACAAGGCCCACCTGGCCTGTCTAGGACTGAGTCGCTTGGCAGATTCCAGATAGACCAGATTCTTATGGTCCGTAAGGACCACCACCTGATGTTTGGCTCCCTCCAGCCAATGTCTCCACTCTTCAAAAGCCCACTTCATGGCCAATAACTCCCGATTACCCACGTCATAATTACGTTCAGTAGGAGAAAATTTTCGAGAGAAAAAGGCACAAGGGTTACTTTTAGAGGTCTCTGGATCTTTTTGGGACAAAACGGCACCTGCCCCAATTTCAGAGGCATCAACCTCCACCTGAAATGGCAGAGAAACATCAGGCTGCCGTAGAACAGGAGCAGAAGTGAATCTCTGCTTAAGTTCCTGAAATGCAGAGACTGCCTCAGGAGGCCAATTCACCACATCAGAACCCTTTCTGGTCAAATCAGTTAATGGTTTAACAATAACCGAGAAATTACCAATAAATTTACGATAAAAATTGGCAAAACCCAAAAATCTCTGAAGAGCCTTTAATGAAGTAGGTTGGACCCAATCACAGATGGCCTGAACCTTGACCGGGTCCATTTCAATAACAGATGGGGACAAAATGAATCCCAGAAATGAGATCTTCTGTACGCCAAAAAGACACTTTGATCCCTTCACATACAGAGCATTATCCCTCAAAATCTGGAACACAGTCCGAACATGTTTCACATGA
>JARQOD010000006.1:161784592-161836960 GCA_033576555.1 Oophaga sylvatica | reverse complement strand
GGTCTCCTGGAGACCTCTAAGGTTATCACTGCCGGATTGCTATGAGCGCCACCCAGTGGTCGGTGCTCATAGCAAGACAGCAATTCTGCTACATGCAGGCGAGCTGATCATCGCCTGTATGTAGCAGAGCCGATCGGGTTATGGCAGCTTCCAGTCTCCCATGAAGTCTATTAAAGCATGCCAAAAATAAAAAAAAAAGTTTACAAATGTAAAAAAAAGTCACCCCCATTTCGCCCTATTCAAAATAAAACAAGATAAAATCAAACATACAAATATTTGGTATCTCCGTGTTCAGAATCGCCCGATCTATTAAAAAAAAGGATTAACCTGATCGCAAAAACGGCGTAATGAGAAAAAAAAGTCAAAATTCCAGAATTACGTTTTTTTGTCGCTTCAACATTGCAATAACGGGCGATCAAAAGATCTTATCTGCGCCAATATGGTATCATTAAAAACGACAGCTCGGCACGCAAAAAATAAGCTTTCACCCAACCCGAGATCATGAAAAATGGAGACGCTATGGGTATCAGAAAATGGCGCAATTTTTTTTTAGCAAAGTTTGGGATTTTTTTTCACCACTTGGATAAAAAAGAACCTATACATGTTTGGTATCTATGAACTCGTAATGACATGGGGAATCATAATGGCACGTCATTTTTAATATTTGGTGAACATGATGAAAAAAAAACAAGCCTGGGATTTCACTTTTTTTGCAATTTCACCGGACTTTGAATTTTTTTCCCATTTTCCAGTACACGATATGTTAAAACCAATGGTGTAATTCAAAGGTATAATTTGTCCCGCAAAAAACAAGCCCTTACATGGCCATATTGACAGAAAAAAAAAGTTACGGCTCTGTGAAGAAGGGGAGCAAAAAATGCAAATGCAAAAACAAAAAAAGCTCCGGTCATGAAGGGGTTAAGAGTGTTTTCCAGTACAGTTATGATGAAAGGAGTTCTCCTTGACCATGTTGCCGCAACACGCACACCCCAAGCAAGGGAAATTTCCAATTCTGGATGTGCTGAATGTGGTTTGTGTCTACATTTTCAAAGTGCCAAAATCGGATTTGACTAACCTGTGCTTCATATTTTTGTCCCTTATATATGACAGAAGGGGCTGAGGTTTGAACTCGGGTATCAAGGGAAAACCCCAATAGTAGTGTTCATAATAATAGCTGTGTGTTCAAAAACATGAGTTAATCACAAAATCTTTATCCTAGTTTTTATTTCCATGCATTGGGAACATTGCACACTGTTCTCTAGTTCAAAATATTATGATTATTATTATACATTTATATAGCGCCATTTATTCCATGGCGCTTTACATGTGAAAAGGGAAAATATAGACAAGTACAATAAACATGTGCAAGACAAGGAACATACAAGTACAGAAGAAGAGAGGACCCTGCCTGCGAGGGCTCACAGTCTACAGGATATGAAAAGAAATTTATATAATTTTTAAAGTGAACCTGTCACCAGGTTTTGCATTCTATAATGCTGTAGATAAGCCCCAATCCGACCTGCAAGAGAAGAAAGATAAGTTTTATTATACTCACCTGGGGAGCGGTCCGATCTGATGGGTGTCGCTGGTTCGGTGCCTCCCATCTTCTTGCTTCATGGCTCCCCGGCATCGCGCTCCTGCACAGGCGTACTTATCTGCCCTCAACAGCAGAGCAAAGTACTGCAGTGCGCAGGCGCTGGGCCTCTCTGAACTTTCCTGGCACCTGCGCACTGCAGGTGCGCAATGCCGGGAAGTTATGAAGCAAGCAGGAGGGCTGCAGCGCAAGAAGATGGGAGGCGCCCATCGGACCAGACCGCACCTGACCGCCCCCCCGGGTGAGAATAATAAAACTTATTTTTCTTCTCTTGCAGGTCGGATCAGGGGCTTATCTACAGCATTATAGAATGCTGTAGATAATCCCTGAAAGGCAGTGGCCGTATCTTGTATAGGCCAAAACAGCTGACAGGTACCCTTCGACTACGTTACAAAAAATGAACATTGGACTGCTCTAAAAAAAACAGTGTCTGCCATTGTCTTCACAATCTCACAATATGTACTTTTTTGTGGATTTAGCATTCCTGTGAATTACTAACCTAATATTTAGTTGCATACCCTCAGTTTTTTTAGAACTGCTTCACATCTATGTTCCATAGAGTCAACCAACTTCTGGCATCTGTCAACTGTTATTCCAATTTTGTGGCATTTGTTGGCTTTGCCTCAGAAACAACATTTTTAATGTAATCCCACAAGTGTTCTATCAGATTAAGGTCCGGCGATTGGGCTGGCCACTCCATAACCTCAATTTTGTTGTACTGGAACCAAGATTTTGCTCGTTTACTGGTGTGTTTAGGGTTGTTGTCTTGTTGAAACACCCATTTCAAGGGCATATCCTCTTCAGTGTAAGGCAACATGACCTCTTCAAGTATTTTAATATATGAAAACTGGTCCATGATCCCTGGTAGGCGGTAAATAGGTCTAGCAACATAGTAAGAGGAAACATGCCCATATCATGATGCTTACACCACCATGCTTCACTGTCTCTACAGTAGAGTGTACTGTGGTTTGAATGCAGAGTTTGGGGATCGTCTAACGAACTGCAGCCCTTGGATCCAAAAAGAACAATTTTGCTTTCATCAGTCCAGAAAATGTTTCTCCATTTCTCTTTAGGCAAGTGGATGTGTTCTTTGTCAAATTGTATCCGCTTCAGTACATGTCTTTTTTTTAACAGTGGGACTTTGTGGGGACGTCTTGCTAAGAGCTTAGCTTCACACAGGTGTCTTGTAAATGTTGCAGACTCATAGGTAACTTGAGACTGTCTTTGATCATCCTGGAGCTGATCATTGGCAGAGCCTTTGCCATTCTGGCTATTCTGCCATTCATTAGAATGTTAGTCTTCTGTTTTCTTCCACGTCTCTCTAGTTTGGCTTTCCTTTTTAAAGCATTGGAGAACATTTTAGCTGAACAGCCTATCATTGTCTGCATTTCTTTATAAGTTTTACCCTCTCTAATCAACTTTTTAATCTCTGGCTCTATCTAGGCTCTGTAGTGTGGCTGCAGCGGGGCTCTGTGCTGCGTGGGGGGCTCCGCCGGAATTTCGTCAAAGGCCGAAGCCCCCCGCACCTCCGTTGCTGCGACACGGAGTCCTGAAGCATGGCCGCCAGGGCCTCCGGAAAGATGCGACGCGCAGTCCTCCTGAAGCATGGCCGCCAGAGGCCTCCGGAAAGATGGCCACTGGAGGTGGCGCATGCTCCGATTCAGATCTCGGCAACGAGATCTTGTCCCGCCTCCAGCGGCCATCTTTCCGGAGGCCCCTGGCGGCCATGCTTCAGGAGGACTGCGCGTCACATCTTTACGGAGGCCCCTGGAGGCCATGCTTCAGGAGGACTCCGCGTCGCAGCAACGGAGCTGCGGGGGCTTTTGGCCTTTGACGAAATGCCGGCGGAGCCCCCCACGCAGCACAGAGCCCTGCTGCAGCCACACTACAGAGCCCCGACACCACAGAGCACAGGGAGGCTGCATTGGGACCGCCGCCACCGGATTTGTGAGTATATTGTCACCCCACAGAGCACAGCCACCCCACAGAGCACAACCACCCCACAGTGCACAGCCACCCCACAGAGCACAGCCACCCCACGGACACAGCCACCGCACCAGCCTGGACCACTGAACGACCCCTGTGACCACTCCTCTACCTGTGCTGATCCCTTCGCTGGTAAGCTGAATTCGGACTGTTAGACGAACCCCCATTTGACACATTTTTTTTCCCTTATTTTCCTTTTGAAAATTTGGGGTGCTTCTTATGGTCCGGTGCGTCTTATAGTCCGAAAAATACGGTAATTATAATACAGACCCAAAACATGCAGATCATGAATGCTGAGTCTGTTGGTTTTCTTAGAATGAACTGCACCAACTGGTCAATTATTTGATATGTGATTAATATAATTTATACTAAAAACAGTGATTAATCTGGTTAGTCATATTGGACTGCTATTACTTTGAACACTACTATATGTATTAGAGACCAATGTTTAAGGATACCCACTAAACGCCCACTGACAGGACCAAAGGTAGAGATAAATGGAATTCTCCTTCTTGTCTGTTTAAGACGTGCAGCTATCAAAAGATTCTCCCATTCTAGTGCTGCCGTACGCAATTTAAATCCAAGCATTTCTGAATAGCCCCTGGATCTAAATTTCTGGTTCATCTCATCTAGCCTCACATCCAACTTATTCTCACATGAAACAATGCTTCTGACCCTGATCAATTTACTCAGAGGGAGAGAGTTAACCATCTTGTGTGGATGGTTACTATCAAAATGTAACCCTGCCAATACGCCATTGTATGGACTTTATGAAGACTTGCAATATGTTAAAACATTGTATTTCTGTGATGATAGAATAAACTCTATCTTTTTCATTGAAACACCCTGGACTGGACGCTGTATACTTTTTGTCCTGACTATTCAGCGAAGAGAAAATCAATCATTGGATCCTGGAGAACCCCTTTAAGGGGGCTTTCCCACTGCAACAATGCTGT
Source organism: Oophaga sylvatica (assembly GCA_033576555.1). Lineage (NCBI taxonomy): Eukaryota > Metazoa > Chordata > Amphibia > Anura > Dendrobatidae > Oophaga > Oophaga sylvatica. The sequence goes on along the minus strand of JARQOD010000006.1, from coordinate 161,832,424 downwards.
ATGTGGCATCACTATTATAGGGAACCTGTCACCATTTTTTTGGCCTATCAACTAAAAATATCATCTAATAGAGTGTGAGCTTTACATTCTCCAACTACTTGTGAATCCCCCTGACTCTCCATAAATTCCCCATAAAAACCTTTTATATTGCTCCCACGCTGTATGTAAATATCCTTGGTCCAGTCCGATGGGCGTTGGTTCTCGTCCCTCTCTCCACCCCAAATCGGTGTGCTGTACGCATTCCGTTCTGTGAATAGCATTGTTCGCGTACAGGTCCCGCACGTGCGCATTCAAATTGACTCCCGCTCGTGCGCAGTATGCCTTGCCCAACTGTGAGCAAAGCCGAAAAGCATTAGTGCGCATGCGCGGTGAACTATGTTCCAGTATACAGCGAAATCCTACCGGGACATAGTACTTCAGATTCCGATCTCGGGACCAAGCTCTCAATCTGAACATGTGCCGCCCCCGGCGGTCATTTTCCCTGAGGCCACCGCATCGCAGTTATGGATCTGTGAGGGCCTCCAGGCTTTCACAAAATGCCGGCGGAGCCCCGCCGCACCAAAGTTCACCACCGCCGCACCACAGATCTCCACCAGCCTGTAAAGGGAGGCTGCATCGCCCTGCAGCGTCGGACCGGGACCACCGCCACAGTATTTGTAAGTATACTACGACTATGAGACGCACTCCCATTTTCACCCAAAATTTTTGGGGAAAAAATTGCGTCTTATAGTCCGAAAAGTACAGTAATTTTTATGGCGCTCACTGAACTGGTTAAATAATGGAACAGTTTTATAGATCAGGTCTTTCCGGATGCAGCAATACCAATTATGTGTACTTTGTTTACTTTTGTTCTTAAATAAAAAGGTTTTAGTGAAAAAAACATTTTATATTATTTTTCATACTTGGTTTTGTATTTTTTTTAATATTATTACAAAATTTGTTGAACTTTTTTTTTTTTTTTTTTTACTATTTACTTAATACCAGTTCAGGATTTCAAATTGTCTGATTGCTGGTCAAATATCCTGCAGTACCCCGACATTAGACTTGTCAGTTTCAGTTATGGCAGTTAGGCCAATATAACTGGCTGATCCTGAAGCCATTATTTAGCGTGGATCGCCATGACAACTTTTGGCACCATGAGACAGCTCTCTCGGGGTGCCAATAGGGTTAAAGAGGGAGCCGGATCCTCATATAACTATCTGGATGCTGCTGTCTTTGACAGCGGCATCTTAAGGGTTACACAATTGTGATTGATGGTAGTACTGATTGCAGCCATTACAGTAACAGATATGATACCGCTGACATCCACTGATGATTAATCAAGCTGGCAAAATCATTGCACCTTATATGTGTGACAGTTTGTAGGAGTTACTTGCCCATGGCGCCATACATGTACAACAGATTTTAGGATGGTTTACATACCGTCTGAGTATTGACTGCAGGCCAGTTCCCAACACAGCCAATTTTTATTTGTAGGATGACTTGTACTTTTGAATAACAGCATTAATTGTACCACATAATGTAGTAGAAAATGGGAGAAAAATCCAAGTGCTGTAAAATTGGGAAAAACATAATTCTAATGATTTTTTTACAGGGAATTGTTATTACAGCTTACATTGTGTGGTAAAATTGACCTCGCAATATGATTCTGATTATCAGTACGATTACAGCGATACCAATCATGCCAAATTCTTTTATTATTTTAGTGGTGAAAATAAAAATCAAAATATTGAAAAAAAAATGTGGTGGAGGTTGTGTAGCCATTTTCCCAGACCCATACTGTTTTCATTTTTTAGTCAATGGAGCTATGTGATGGCTTATTTTTTTTGGGGCAAGGCTGTTTTCACAAATACTATTTTGGGATGGATATGACATCATGATCACTTGTTACAGTATTTTCTGTGGCATTGCAGTGACCACAGACTGAGTTTCAAGTGAGCTCCGCAATGACGAGCAACAGGCTCCATGCTGTCATGGTGACCCACAATCACATCACGGATGCACTGATGGTCGTGTATGTATACACACACACACATACATATATGTGGCTATGCAAATGTTTTAGGCAGGTGTTCAAAACAGGTAACTATATGTAAGTATGCTTTAATTATGTGAGTGTTATACATTGATAAAAAAGACAAAATGAAAGTGAATGAGCAAAAGTGAAATTTAATTCAAATCAATATTTGCTGTGACACCCTTTGCCTTCAAAACAACATCCGTTCTTCTAGGTACGCTGGCACAAAGTCAGGGATTTTGTAGGATTATAGTCAGGGGTATGAGTATCCAATTATACCAAACTCACTTTCATGTAGGTTTAAATGTCATCAGTCATTAACAGAACAGAAACTACAGTACTGGAGGCTTAAAACTGAGTGAGGAACAACCAAGCTCTGAGGTTCTGTAGGACACTTTCAGATCATAGGTCATATACCATGGCAAGACACAGCACAGTATCAAGACACAAGGTTATTGCATTGTCAAAGTCTTTCCCAGGCAAAGATTTCAAAGCAGACTAGAGTTTCTAGATATTCTGTTTAAGCTCTTTTGAAGAAGCATCAAGAAATAAGCAAAGTTAAGGACTGTTTATGCACTTCTCAGCCAAGGAAACATAGCGCAACACATACAGATCTGGCAAAAATTAAGAGACCACTGCAAAATTTTAAGTTTGTCTTATTTTTCTCTTTATAGGTATATTTTTCAGTAAAATGTAAATTGCTCTGTCTCCGAATTTCCAAGCAATAAATTTTGTATTTATTTTCAGAAAATGAGAAATGGTCAAAATAACCAAAAAATGCAGTGCTTGCAGACCTCAAATAATGCTAAGAAAACAAGTTCATAATCATTTAGAAACAACAATACTAATGTTTTAACTCGAGAAGAGTTCAGAAATCAATATTTTGTGGAATAACCATGATTTTTAATCACAGCTTTCATGCGTCTTGGCATGCTTTCCACCAGTCTTTCACACTGCTTTTGGGTGACCTTATGCTACTCCTGGTACAAAAATTTAAGCAGTTCTTCTGGCAAGCACGGCACCGATTAGGGATCGAGCTTCTGACTGAGGAGCCCAATAGACTATAGCTTAAAAGGAACTGTGTGCTGTGCTTCCCTCCTCCCGTCACTCCCCTCCCAGGTGATGCCATATACCGGACTTCACTGGCCAGCGGGGATGAGGGGAAGGGGGTCCGGCCACACCCTCAGGGTTAAATTCTCGTGCGAGGGTCGGACCCTTCCTCTTCCTCCCCCGGCTGGTCAGTGGAAGTCTTGTGATGTCTGATTCCCTAATCGAGGCCCTGTGGCAGAGAGCAGCACAGGAAGGTGAGCCATGGCTACAATCTTTACTGTCCTCCCTTAGTGCTCACCTCCCTGTGCCCTCTCCAGCGTCGCCGCAGGTCTCCCCTGGCGCCCCTCTCCCAGGCCCCTATGCTCCGCTGCCGTCTGCCCCCTCCGTCGCGTGTTCCCTTCTCCCCTCACTTTCCCACCGGGCAGCCCATGGCTCACCTTTGGCCATCGGGCCTGGTGCCTCGCCGGTCCCTCAGGGTTCTGGAGTTGTGGCCCTCAGTCGGGGGTCTCCTTCTCCTTGGGCGGGTATGACCGAGTGTGTGGGGCTCCTGGACCCCGGGCGCTGTCGTACAGCGGCCGCCGCGTGGTAGGCCGCGGCCTGTCCCCGGGCCGCCGCTGCGGCCTTTTCATACCTGCTCCTGGACAGCCGCTGCGGCCTTCTCATGCCTGCTCCATGGCCGCCGCTGCGGCTTTTCTGAGCGGGGGAGCCGCGGCCTGCCCCTGGGCTGCCGCTGCGGCCTTCTCATGGGAGCTGCCACAGCGGCCTTTCTGAGCGGGGGAGCCGCCGCGGCCTGTCCCCTGAGAGTCGCTCCTGCGCCCCACCTCCTGCGCCGCTGCGGCCCCCGCCGTCGCGGCCGCCTCCACCTACCTCGGTTGTTCACGGCAATTTACTCCCCGGCTTTCGTGCCGGGTAGGCCTCACTGGCCTCCCGGGTAGCTCCGCCCACAATTCACGTCACTTCCGGTCCCCGACAGTCTACTTCCGGTCGGCGGTGGCGCAGGACTGGCTCTGTAGCCCTCTCCATCAGGCACAATAGCAATGCCTGTACGGAGCGACTGCGGAGCCGTAACGGTCCACATGTTGCCTGCTCCAAAGTGGCCCTCCAGCAGGCGCATGTGCACTGCCTGCGAGGAGGGACGCCGGAGCAGGCCCAAAATATAACCACGCTGCTGCAGAGCACGCTGATCGGTCCATACAGACCGACCAGCGCGCTCTGCATCAAATAAAGTATAAAACACATATAATCTCACGTATCACAAACATGCCAATACTAACCGCCAATGCCCCAGACACTAACAGTACTTAAACCACATTAACCCCTGCCCTCCAAACACCGCACAGAGTACAATTACTCGTTACGCTGTGCTACTCATCTATTTACCGCCCGTAACAGGCGTAATGGGACAATTATCTCGGTTTTTACCGGTCCCAATATACCCCCTAGCCACGGCGAGCACACGCATATGCGCCGCAGACCCTCCCAATCCTCCTCCGAAGACTCCCGCCATCAGTCCTGCTGTCCCTCTAAATCTCGCTACTCCCATCACCTAGTGAACCCCTCAGCGGGTCCCGGCGCAGACGCCGCAGGACCTCCCACTCATTCCCACTATCCCCCTAAGAGCCGCTACAGACACGGATCACACAGGAGCTGCCTCAGATCTCGGGCCGCTAGATGGGTTCCCTGTCCATAATCTGAGCAGTCCGACGCATCTGAGTGTCACGTCAGGCGGTCACGAGCACACGACAGATGTCACGTGCTCCATCAATGGCTGACAGCCTAGTGAATCATCACCCAGGGCTACCAGCCATTCCAACCACAAGATTAACCCCGAACGTCCCCTGTCGGAGAACACTCGGGCTCGGGCACACGACTGTGATTATACATCACGTGCTCCATCTCTGGCTTAGTATGGGGGGGCAACGGTTCGTAACCTCTCATCTGCATGCCCGCCCACCGGCGTCGCCGGTGGTCCCCGGCAGAGAGTCCGTTGCGGATCGTATTTGCCCCTCCCCCCTTGTAAATTACGCCCACCGCAGCGCCGGGGGTACTCGGCAGAGAGGCGGTTGCGGATTGTATTTGCCCCTCTCTGCTTATAATGTAATACCAGTCCCGTGCTGGCGGACACCCCTGCATCAGGGCGTACTCGCCAAGCAAACGGAGCACTTACGTCACGGCTATGCCTGATCCTGAAAAAGAAGCTGCTCAGGAGGTATATTATGGTCTTAAATGCTGTTTTTACTGGTTGAGTTGATGGCTGAGTGGTTAAGCTTCCAGTTTATGGAATGGAAAAAAAAAAAAAATGCCTTAGACAACACCTGGTGTCGCGCCAGAGGTACGTCTATCGCGGAAGTCAAGCTCAATGGATAACTCATCTGACTATGGATCAGAAGACTGTAGGTTCAGCTCCTACCTGGCTCGAGAACGTTACAAAGCAAATCAGTCGTTATAACCCCGGGTATAGTCTAAACCTGTCGCGGGAATCCTCCAAGTTTCTACAGCAGAAAATCACAAATAGGTAAAACTAAGCAGGTTGGCGAACCCAGTTAAATGGTTGCCAATCAGTAATTTCAGAAACTCGCCTTAGGCATTCTGCTCAAAAAAAAAAAAAAAACTGAGAATCTCATCAAAAACATCACCTTCCTTCACAATAGGCGATTCAGTTAACGACGCGTCACCCCTAGAAGAGACGTCCTTAACCTACGTTTCAATTGACAGAAGGGGAACTCGGAAGCTCAGCTGGGCCCGGTGTCCCGCTGCCAAAATCCGACATCCCAACATGCCTCCATTTGTTGAGCTTTACGGTGAACCGGCAGTTTTAATTCTATATAGAGCCTCCCGTCGGTCTGCTCCACAGCACGTCACTACTTCGGGCTCTTCGATACCCTTCTAGACTCGTTAAGGCGATACGCTAATGACTTTTTTATTCGTCGGACCTAGGGACTCTAAACTCTTCCCCTACCTCCAGACGTTCAAAATTTATAGCTCGGTACTTTCGGAGTACCATTTTCACCCGATTAACGGTCGGACCAGGCAACATGCTCCTTTTACCGACATTTAAATTTATACCAATAACATGGTTTTCGTTTTCCGGCGGATAAACTACAAAAACTGTAAACGATATCTATAACTTTGTATGTAACCCCTTCTCATGTACAGCACCATGGAATTATTGGCGCTATATAAATAAATAATAATAATAATGGGCAGAGTTTTCCAACGCCACCTATCGTTGTCAACTAAAGGCATTACCAGCTGGGAGATAGATCAGACTTAACCGCTCCGTGAAAGCAGATTCGCTTGTCTGGTAGTCATTCTTAGATCCCTACAAGGGACATGCATGTGTAATGGCGCAGGAAGCGCCGAGCAAGGAACTAGGTCTAGGGGTTGTTGGAGATATCAATAATGGTATCGTCGCAATCTACAAAGAGCAATGGCGTAAATGAAACTGGCTTGTTTATGGACCATATCCACCTGGGGCCGCAGCCCTGCGTTAGAGAACTTTTCACTAGTAACAGCCATAGAACCTTGGGTACCCGTGCGAAAAACGCTAACACCAGGTTTTTAACCAAACACCCAGGAACCGCAAGAAGTTTGAACATTTCTTCTCTCCCCGGCCTTTCTGCTGCGCCGCTTAGCGCTACTATGCCTTAGACATGTCTGGTGTCGTGCCAGATTTACGTCTATCGCTGAAGATGTGACGATTTAACTCTCTGTTGTCTTCCCATTGGCAGGCCTTAAAATCGTTCCAAGTCTCAGTGACACCGGCTACCTGGCAGGTCTACAGTAAGGCATGGGAGGAATGGCGCTCTTTAATCAGGGGAAGGCCAGTCGATACAGGTAAACAGGCCAGATGCGACGTGTTGGTAGAACTCCTGAATCTGCTATAGAGGAGCGTCGGGTACGTCAGCGCAGCGATACTTAGCATGAATAGAGGAGCGTCGGGTACGGCAGCGCAGCGACACTTAGTAGGAATAGAGGAGCGTCGGGTACGGCAGCGCAGCGACACTTAGCAGGAATAGCCTTGTTCTTCCAGCTTCTAGGTTGGGGCGATGTTACTAAATACTCCCCATCAGGCAAGCCGTTAAAGACGGGAAGAGGCTCCAACCTAGTCAGGAACGTCGCCGCCCCGCGTCTCTAAGTCTGTCACACGATATCTTCATAATCTTAACGTCATTTACAAGTCGCTGTACGAGGCGACCCTGATATCTACAGCACTTGCAATTGCATTTTCGGGGCGCATCGGCAAACTAGTGCCGCGCTTTAAAAACAACATCAGTCGGTTGACCCACGAGGACACCGTCATATGTAGCGACTCTTTACACATTAGAGTTCGGATCCAAATGCGATCCCACCGGTAGAGGCGCGTGAGTCTCGCTCAAGGCTTTAGACGGCCCAGTAATAATAGTGAAGCGCTTCGCGTGTATAAGACACGACAGTAGATTCTTCCTCTCACACACCGACGGGTCCCCATTTACCAAAAATCATTTTCCCACAATCTCTAAACATTGTATGGAGGCAGTCGGCGGTAACCCAAAACAATTCGGGAATTTCAGAATAAGGGCGGCCGCTGCAGCAGCCAGGGCCGACGTATCAAAAGCTGAACTTCAAAGCTTAGGCCGCTGAAAAAAATCCGCATGTTTAGTAAGATATATAAGGCCAGATCTGCCCTAACACCTATCGTTTCTTTCAGGCGCCCACAAACCCACAGTTTGGGTATTAGTGCATTCTTACGTTTCTGGGGCGTACAAACGGGCCAGCATACGCCCGGATTATAAAAAAAAAAAAAAAAAGTGGAACTGGAGTTCATCTGGAGTAGCATCAGAGGGCTGCGGTGGCAGCAAATATTCCAATGTGGCTAAGACTGCCAAAGGGCCGGTAGTGTTGGTATTTGCACGCCGGTGGAATAGACCTAGCCAAAAAAAAGAAAAAGGCACCGAACTATACACAATGATGTCGACAGATATACGACACTTGGCCTGCTGGCCCTGATATGGTGGTGGTGCGGTCTGACATAATACCACGCGCTGTCTGGCAGGGAGCCAAAAGATCTGAAAGCCATCAACAAATCAAGAAAGAAAATAAACACAAAAATGGCAAAATTCATCAAGGAAAACTACAGCATGGCTGTTAACCACCACGAACTGCAAAAGGACAATTCCAACCTACTGAGACTGGACGGCGTTCATCTGAATGATATCGGACTCGTTATATTATTAAACATTTTACAGGATGGGGCTGAGCAGGTCGTTGTGTGGGGGGTCGGAGTCCTGTGTAGGTATACACATGATCCTCCGTGGCGGTAGTATGGGGGGGGCAACGGTTCGTAACCTCTCATCTGCCTGCTCGGCCACCGGCGGCGCCGTGGGCCCTCGGCAGAGAGTCCGTTGCGGATCGTATTTGCCCCTCTCTGCTTATAGTCTACGCCCACTGGCGGCGCCGGGGGTTCTCAGCAGAGAGGCGGTTGCGGATCATATTTGCCCCTCCCGGCTTATAATTTAAATAAACTGTGACCGACCTGTTCAACCCATGCAGGCCTGTTGTGTTTTTGTTGTTATGGGATTGGTGGGAGGCGGGGAAGCACCGCTATACGCCACAAGGGTCTCTTCAGTCTGGCAAGAACGGCACCGATTAGGGATCGAGCTTCTGACTGAGGAGCCCATATAGACTATAGCTTAAAAGGAACTGTGTGCTGTGCTTCCCTCCTCCCGTCACTCCCCTCCCAGGTGATGCCATATACTGGACTTCACTGGCCAGCGGGGATGAGGGGGAAGGGGGTCCGGCCACACCCTCAGGGGTTAAATTCTCGTGCGAGGGTCGGACCCTTCCTCTTCCTCCCCCAGCTGGTCAGTGGAAGTCTTGTCCCGCCCTCCCTCCCTTGTAGATTTGAAGATTTGCCGTGCGGCTATTGTATTTAATGTTTATAAAATAAAAAAAACATATATATATATATATATAATAATTATCATTCTCATCACTTACAAAGTTTTTTGGTTGTATTCATTGTCACAGCGGTAGTATGGGGGGTCAACGGTTCGTAACCTCTCATCTGCCTGCTCGGCCACCGGCGGCGCCGTGGGCCCTCGGCAGAGAGTCCGTTGCGGATCGTATTTGTCCCTCTCTGCTTATAGTCTACGCCCACTGGCGGCGCCGGGGGTTCTCAGCAGAGAGGCGGTTGCGGATCATATTTGCCCCTCCCGGCTTATAATTTAAATAAACTGTGACCGACCTGTTCAACCCATCCAGGCCTGTTGTGTTTTTGTTGTTATGGGATTGGTGGGAGGCGGGGAAGCACCGCTATATGCCACAAGGGTCTCTTCAGTCTTTGTTTGATGGCTTGTGACTGTCCATCTTCCTCTTAATTACATTCCAGAGGTTTTCAATGGGATTGAGGTGAACAACTGGTACGTCGATGGTGCCATCAGCAAGGATTTGGATTTCTGGATCACGGAGTGAATTACCTATTTGATGGACTACTTCCTAGAGATGGGGTGCACCTTACAAAGACTGGAAAACATGTATTTGGAAGTCGCCTTGCTACTAGATCTTTAAACTAGAACAATGTGGGAAGGGAAGTAAAATGGCAGAAAAAGCCATGCACCTGACAAATACTATCTCTGCTATTAGAAGTGGAAAGGAAAAACAAAGACAAAAAAACTAAATAATCAAAATATTGTAGAAAGAGAAACAAATCACAAACGAATATGTTTCTATACATATTCTCAAAGCATGGGCAACAAACAAGGAGAATTGGAACTAATAACACAGGAAAAGTGATATCATGTCATTTGGAATCACTGAAACTTGGTGGGAAGATACACATGATTGGAATACAAGGCTAGAAGGATACAACTTTTTTGCAAGAAACAGACTTGATAAACGAGGATGAGATTGTCGCATTGTCGCATTGTATGTTAGAAAAGCGTATATCTGCACAGAGATTGAAACTTCAGAGACTGGGAGATCTGTGGAAACTGGGTAGGAATACAAGGAGAGAGCAATGGAAAGGACACCATTGTAGGCATTTCCTACAGGCCGCCTGTGCAAGCTGAAGAGATGGATGAACTTTTTATGCATCAAATGGCCAAGTTCTCCAAAAAAAATATGACATAGTGGTCATGGGAGATTTCAACTATCCAGACATTTAATTGTGAAACTCTCTCAGGCAAAACTAACAGGTCAAGCAAATTCTTATCCTCTCTTGCTGACAACCTTATCTTCCAAAAGGTAGGGGAGAAAACATTGGGATCTGCTACCTTGGATCTAATCCTTATAAACAGGGAGGAAATGGTTGAGGAGGTAAGAGTGGCTGGGACCCTAGGAGGTAGCGACCATGCTAGTTTAGAATTTTGGATAACTAGAGGAGCAAGACCTGTGAAGACTCAGACTTCAAGGTTTGATTTCAGAAAGGCAAATTTTAAGGAACTCAGAAAGAGAATCAGAGAGATCCAGTGGCTGGATATCCTTAAGGACAAAAAGTGTCCAGGAAGGATGGGAAATCTTGAAAAATTAGATTCTCAAAGCTCAATCATTAACAATTCCGAAAAGAGGGAAGAATAGGAAGCATGTAAGGAAACAAGGATGAATTAACACAGAAATTAAACACATGCTAAAAAGGAATAATGAAATGTTTATCAAATGGAAAGAAGGAGGCATATCTAAAGAACAATATAATGCTGTCTGCAAAACCTGCAGGGCACGAATCAGATTAGCTAAAGCTGACAATGAATTAACGCTTGCAAGAGATGTCAAAAGCAATAAAAAAGGATTTGGGGAATATGTCAAAAGTAAAAGAAAAGTCAAAGATGCTATAGGATTTTTACAGGATGAAAATGATGAAATGGTAAGAAAGGATGTTGAGAAGGCTGAACTTTTAAGTTCCTATTTTGCATCTGTTTTCTCTCAGAAAGGAAATATATCTTCACTGTCCTATTAAAGAAATAGGAGAATCCCGGATATCTATAAAAACAGAAAGATAGTGAGGAAACACTTAGCTAACATAAATTAATTCAAGTCTCCAGGTCCAGATGAATTAAACTCCAGAGTACTGAAGAATAGCAGAAAAATTTTTTTGAACCACTCTCCAGAATCTTTGAAAACTCTTGGAGAACAGGAGAAGTCCCAGAAGACTGGAGAACAAATGTTGTTCCTTTCTTCAAAAAGGGGAAGAAGGTGGACCCTGGGATCTATAGGCCGGTGAGTCTGACTTCTATACCAGGAAAGATCTTATTAAACAACATGTATGTAAGTACCTGGATAAGAATGAAGTGATTAACCAGAGTCAGCATGGGTTTGTAACTAATAAGTCATGTCAGACTAACTTAATTTCCTTCTCTGACAGAATCACTGACTGGGTGGATCAGGGAAATGCTGCAGATATACTATATCTTGACTTCAGCAAAGCATTTGAAAAAGTATCTCACACAATCCTTATTGAAAAAATGAGTAAGTATGGAATGGACAAGGCAACTGTTAGGTGGATTCATAACTGGCTAAGTGATTGGACCCAAAAAGTGGTCGTAAATGGCTGCACATCCAGTTGGAAGAATGTCTCAAAGGGGTACCACAGGGCTCTGTCCTGGGCCCTGTATTGTTCAACATCTTTGTCAATGATTTAGTTGAAGGAGTTGAGGGTAAACTGATTAAATTTTCTGATGACACAAAGCTAGGAGGGATAGCTAATACTAGAGATGATAGAGAGGATTCAAAAAGATATAAATAAACTGGAGCAGTGGGCAGCAACATCTTGGCAATAAAAATGAAAAAAAGCATATACAGAATGGGAGGGATATGGCTAAGCAACAGCACATGTTCAAAAGACTTGGGTATACTAATAGATCACAGACTGAACATGAGTCAACAGTGTCATGCAGCAGCAAAAAAGGCAAATACAATTCTGGGATGTATTAATGGAAGCATACAGTATATATCACGTGAAGTCATTGTTGCGTCGCTGTGTAATCGCTGGTGAGACGTCAAACAGACCGATCTTCCCAGCGATGCTGCAACGATGCGGATTATCATAGCGATCTTCGTAACGACGTCGGCGGTCGTTGAAACCCTGTCACACTACACCTATTCGGACGACACAGCGTTCGATGTGGGCTGTACAGTGTGACGTTGTTGGCACGCAGGCGTGGCATAGCGTCGCCTTTTCCGCGCCCCCTCATCTCCGATTGGTGCTCACTACTGCGTTCCGATTGGCGGCGCTACTGCTCATTGTTCTCGATTGTGTGAAGAAGGCAACGTAGCTGCGCTCTTGTTTCACATTGCTCCTGGCAGTCTTGCAGCACTTGTGGTTTGTTCCTGCTTGCGTCCTGCTTTTCCGGATCTCAGTAGCGTTCTCGGTTGCGACTCTGAAAACCCAATTCAGCTATTCTCCAGCTACCTTTTGACTAGCTATATTTTGTGCACGGTAAGTTTATTTGGGGTCTCTACTGCGTTTCAAATGTATTTAATATTAATGTCAATTACCAATTATTAGCTAACATTGCACAACTATGCACTGTATACTTTTTGGGTCTCAAATGTGATTCCTATTGTCTATTTTATGGGGGTCTCGGGTGGGATCTCAAATACCTTTCCATTTCACCTAATTTTAAATTGTTATAGGACACCTACCTATTGTCTATTGTCTGCTATCTTTGCTCTGGTGGGATGGAGGGAGGGCATGGCTTCTACCGGTGTACATGTGCTTTTTCGGCGGCAGCCATTGTAGGGGGTCTCGGGTGGGATCGCAAAGACCTTTCCATTATACCTAAATATAAATTGTTATACGACACCTACCTATTGTCTGCTATCTTTGCTCTGCTGGGATGGAGGGAGGGCATGGCTTCTACCGGTGTACATGTGCTTTTTCTGCGACAGCCATTTTAGGGGGTCTCGGGTGGGATCGCAAATACCTTTCCATTATACCTAAATATAAATTGTTATAGGACACCTACCTATTGTCTATTGTCTGCTATCATTGCTCTGCTGGGATGGAGGGAGGGCATGGCTTCTACCGGAGTACATGTGCTTTTTCGGCGGCAGCCATTTTAGGGGGTCTCGGGTGGGATCGCAAATACCTTTCCATTATACCTAATTATAAATTGTTATAGGACACCTACCTATTGTCTATTGTCTGCTATCTTTGCTCTGCTGGGATGGAGGGAGGTTATGGTTTCTACCGGAGTACATGTGCTTTTTCGGCGGCAGCCATTTTAGGGGGTCTCGGGTGGGATCGCAAATACCTTTCCATTATACCTAAATATAAATTGTTATAGGACACCTACTAACTCAAATGTTAGTTTTAAATTTTTAATATTTTTTCTAATTTTCCATGTATGCTCACTGTATGCTTTTCTTTATTTCAAATGTCTTACAATAGTGAGGAGTTTATTCGGGAGCTCATCGAGCTCTATCGGTCTCTGCCCTGCCTGTGGAAAATCAAATCCGCAGAATACAGCAACAGAAATAAAAAAAGAGAGGCGTACGAGAAGTTGATTGAGCTCTTCAAACAGCATAACCCGTCAGAGAAGGTCGATGAAAGCCTTGTCAGGAAAAAAATCCAGGGTCTACGCACCGTTTAAAAGAAGGAGCTCAACAAGGTCGAGAAGTCAAGTAAGTCAGGTGCCAGCACGGATGAGGTGTATGTGCCCTCCTTGTGGTACTTTGATTTACTTGGCTTCACCCGTGACCAGGAGCTACCAAGGTCAACCTTGTCATCGGTGCGTCAGACCCTGGAACCGGACAAGGCGATCCATAATGATCCTGACTCCCCGGTTGGAGATGTAAGTACCTTCTTTGCTTCCCTGAATATAGCAATTTACATTTGTATTTATATGCCATAGTTACATAGAAAAACAGTAACTAAGGTTTTACCTGTTTAATTCTGCAGTTTACAAAAGTTTTCCCTTCCAGTTCAGATAAGTACACTATCTTCTTTTTTTTTTTTTTTTTTGCCCGACTCCGTTCTCATTATGTACGTTGAGTTAACCCATGCCGGTCATGATAAATCCAGTGCCACAATGCTAACTAATGTATTTCCTTTCTGCATGCTGTAAAATATTTATTTTGGTTTTGCTTTAACCGTTATTTTCTTTTCTCTTTTTCTGCAGCACCATCAAGAGGAAATGGGGACCCCAACTAATGAGGACCTCATGTCTACAGAACGTATGGAGGAGCCTTCTGAGCGTAGTAGTCGACAGTCTGCGGCCTCTCCAGCACTGCGTAGACATACTTTTAGTCGAAAAAGAAAGGCGGCCGGCCAGCCATCCCCAGACCTGTTGGCGTTGGCCAATCAAATATTAGTTAATCAAAATAAAACATGCACGGTCACTTTTGCTACCTTTACGGCGGATCGACTCGGTAAGCTGGATCCTAGACAAAGGATCCATGCGGAAAGAGTGATCTTCGAAGCACTCAATAAAGCGGCACAAGGTCAGCTAGACGACTCATCAAAAATACAGAGTGCTGTAGATCGGGACCAGTCATGGCCACAAGTGCCCGATCCACATAGGAGCACACCTGTGCGGAGGATTTGTCCTCCGCAAAACCTGTCGTTCCCCCCCCTCAGTATCCTGGGTTTTCACAATCTTTTTGGACACCAATGTCTTCAACGCCCAGGGCCGGCGTCAGCACCCGACACACCCGGGCAAGTGCTGGGGCCCTGAGCAGGCGGGGGGGCCCACTTGCCGTCTGGCACCCCCGCGCCCGTTAGCGGAGGAGAGCGGTGTCAGCGCCGCCACTGGGCCCCCCCCCCGCTTGCTCAGGGCCCCGGCATCAGCTGGCACAATACTTACCTCTCCCGTGCCTCCGCTGCCGCAGCTCCGGGCTCCAGGGGGCGCCGGCACTTCCTCTCACAGCAGCGCCGCTGAATGACGTCATCATTCAGCGGCCGGCTGTGGCAGAGAGCGTGCGGACATCGGACGGGTAAGACGTGTGTGTGTGTGTCTCTGTGTGTGTCTCTATGTGTGTCTGTGTGTATGTAGTGCGGTGCTTTGTGTGTGTATGTGTGTGTATAAGTATGTGAGAGAGTGCTTGTGTGCTGTCTGTCTGTGATCATGGGCAGGCATTGCTGATAATGGGGAGGCATTGCTGATGATGATGGGGAGAAGATGATGATAATGGGCAGGCATTGATGATGGGGAGAAGATGATGATGGGCATGAAATGGCGTGAAATGTTTAAAAATGATTCAGCGGTTCACAACCATCTATGAAATATGGTATTTTCCAAACACCAGCGATGATCTGTTTGCCCCCTACATTAAACTACACTATAGGGATGAGCTGTAGGTGCCCGTGTATCCTAGCGGCGACATAGCAGCTGAGAGTAGATACATCGCCATGCTGAAAAGTTTGTCTTTCACATACATGAATATAAAATGAGCTGCATACTATCATATAATATTGAGATTTACTCCAACATATAATGACATTTGGTTATACCTGTCTAGAGAGAATCCCTTCCAATTGTTCTAAAATTACTCAGAAACTTCACCCCCCACAGTGATAATTGGTGTGTAAATAATCTATTGAGCATTTAAGGGACTTGTCCGGGCATGCCCGGACATTTATCTATGAAATATGGTATTTTCCAAACACCAGCGATGATCTGTTTGCCCCCTACATTAAACTACACTATAGGGATGAGCTGTAGGGGCCCGTGTATCCTAGCGGCGACATAGCATCTGAGAGTAGATACATCGGCATGCTGAAAAGTTTGTCTTTCACATACATGAATATAAAATGAGCTGCATACTATCATATAATATTGAGATTTACTCCAACATATAATGACATTTGGTTATACCTGTCTAGAGAGAATTCCTTCCAATTGTTCTAAAATTACTCAGAAACTTCTCTTTTACATTGCTACATTGGACATATACATAATATGACCCGTAATCACTGCAGAAACAGACACTCACTAGCAAGTAAATATATATAAACTCTGAATAAAACTATAAGATGAGAGTCATAATGACACAATATAAACTAGAATATAAAATCCCATATGCACGTACAATGAGCCGGGGCCTATAAGTCTCATATAAAACCACATTTACATTGGCCATATACATAATATGATCCGTAATCACTGCAGAAACAGACACTCACTAGCAAGTATCATAATGTGACCTCGCCTTGATACAGCTTACCCCACACAATAGAGTGGTCAAAGGATACATTTACTGGTGGACTTAAAAGAGCTCAGTATCAGACACAGATAAAACACCTTTACACACATTTACTGGTAAATAGAGACAAATGAATTCATGAATGAATGCGACCTTCTCTCATTGTACTTACAGGTCATGACACAATACAAGGCTAATTACTATATGTAGTTTCTAGCAACTGAATTACAACAGCTAAATACCATCGACCTCTCAATTGACTTTACAGATCATGTCACAACACAACACTGCTACACCCCCTTGCTAATACGTAATCTATCTTTATAAAGATAAACTCCATGAGAGTCAGAAACATATCACTGCTGCACTCCTGCTAAAAAGATACGTACCCTATCTTTAGTCTGTACATAGGCTGCTAAGCTATAAATTAAATGTGTTATAAGGCGAAACTTCAAATAAAACATGTCCTTCATTTCACAAACTCACTTCTGCGGCTGTGGCAGGCTAGAAAATCCCTTTACACACATTTACTGCTGGACTTAAAATCTCGCCCACAAAAAGAACCTTATAAAAATCAAGCTTCGCCTTGATACAACTTTTCCACACAGTCTGATCAAATCCACAAGGCGTTGGATAAAATATAAATAGAGACAAATAAATTCATGAATCACTTTGATTGAAATTCACAGATTCAGCAGTCCTGATTCCCCAGCCAGATCAAATCCCAGGGAGACGGATTAAATGATAGGGGGCGTGACGACCTGTCAGATTGAGTTTGACGAATGGTGGAACTTCTATACTACTCCTAACAATGTTATATTATGTGCGTAAATTACCTGAAGGCGACCCTGCACCAGTGTCATGGAGTGACGCTGGAGAGAAGTCCAGTGTGGGGGAAGACGATGATGACCAGATTACTGGAGGAGGGGTAGCAGCAGGAGAAGGGGTTGCTGCTGATGATGGTGCTGCTGGTGATGGTGCTGCAGCTGGTGATGCAGAAGGAGATGGTGGTGCTGCTGAAAAAAAATAAAATTGAGTGGAATACTCCTTCTACTAACTTGCTTGATTATGGCTATTATTCGCATATAAAGCTTCATGAAGGTTACGATGGCTCTTATTTATTGCTCCAGGCCCCATATGATGCTCCATATATAAAGGGTCCGATATGATGGCCCATAAATAATGAATCCCTATATGAGGCTCCAGTATATGATGGACCCCATTTATGAAGTTCCAGTGTATGATGAGCCCCATATATTGCTCTATACAGTGTAGGCCCCATATGATGCTACATATATAAAGGGCCCGATATGATGCCCCATAAATAATGAATCCCTATATGATGCTCCAGTATATGATGGACCCCATTTATGAAGTTCCAGTGTATGATGAGCCCCATATATTGCTCCATACAGAGTAGGCCCCATTTGATGCTACATATATAAAGGGCCCGATATGATGCCCCATAAATAATGAATCCCTATATGATGCTCCAGTATATGATGGACCCTATTTATAAAGTTCCAGTGTATGATGAGCCCCATATATTGCTCCATACAGATTAGGCCCCATATGATGCTACATATATAAAGGGCCGGATATGATGCCCCATAAATAATGAACCCCCATATAATGCTCCACTATATGATGTGCATTATATTGCATTACTGCATTGTAATTAATGCCACTCACCACGACGGGCCTGCCTCTGTGCACGGATGGTGGCGATGCGGTCGCTGGATCTGTACCGCAGATCAGCCAGCTTCTTGCGGATTTGTTGGTGGACCGCTGAACACCATATTTTCTGGCCAGGCCCCGTCTGATCCTCCGCAGCACTGCCTGCTTGTGGAGGACTGGATGGGTCTGGTGCTGAGTGCACCAGTAATCCCTCCTATCCATTTCTCTGATGAGAAAGTGGACCTCACCATCCCCCCACGGTGCACTGCGTCTCCTGGCCGCCATATTCCTGCCTCATGAAGAGCTAGGCCGCATTGACGACGTAAATCCCGCCCATGACGCATCAGCGCCGCCCACAATTTGTGATCCAACATGTGACGTGGGCCGGCCGGTTAGAGGACTCTACTGCGTTCTCGCGTGAACAGCATTACTATACGTATGCATTATGTTTAAAAAGGGGACGCAGTAGCGTCCCAGAATTACCGTCTCTTCCATACAGCGTCCCTGGTCAGAAGAGCGCGGGTATGTTGTTGGTTTTAAAGGGAGGCTTGATGTATTATTATATTGTGGTTTTATGTGTGGAAGCTGTCATGCTAAAAATCACTTTTTATATGAAAAATTTTTTTTTGCATCACAATATTTAGATAGCTATATTTTTTCCTAAGTTTTGCCCACAGAGTCATGTGAGGTATTTTTTTTGGCGGTACGAGTTGGCGTTTTTATTGGTACCATTTTTGGGCACGTGACATTTTTTGACAGCTTTTTTATTCTATTTTTTGGAAGTTAGTATTAAAAATAAAAACATCAATTCACTAATTTCTTTTTGAGGTGCCCTTTTTACCGTTCAGAGTGTGGTAAAATTGATAAAGCATTTTTATTGTTCGGGTCAGTACGATTACGGCGAGACCTCATTTATGTAAATTTTTGACGTTTTGTCAGCTGTGGAGGCTGCTGCTGGGGTTTACATGGACTGGGCCAGTCGCTGATTGGTCGTGTCCGGCCGGGTGCGACCAATCAGCGACGCGGGCTTTCCGTTACAGACAGACAGAATTACACGATTATATAGTAGATGTCACCTGTGTATTATCTCATATTACTGTGTATTACCTCATGTGACTGTATATTACCTCATTACTCATACATTTGAGTATATGTTACTTTAAACAATGAAAGTAATGTTGAGAGACCAAATTAACAATAAGTGAAAAACACATTAAGTTATAGAACTTTATTCAACAATTAAAGTACGTAAACAATCTCAGTAGTAGTCCACTATAGATTCTGATGCTGCCAAGTCACAGCACCGGGACCGTTAAAATAATCGCAGTAATTGTCTCTGCAGGTCTTCGCATCCTGGGTGATTCTTCCAGGTCCCAATGGTCAAAGGCCAGCAATTGCGCTTTCGTTTGCACGCCTTTCGCCCAGCTGCACTTCACCGTTCGTTTCAATCACAGAGTCCCCAAAGCCAGGAAGACAGTACGACACAGAATCACGCCGGCGAAGAAAATTGTGAAGCACACAACAGGCCAAAACTACTGAGTCAATAGATTCCAGCTTCATGTTAATCGGTGTGTGAAAAATGCGGAAGCGATTGGCCATGAATACCAAAGGCATTCTCACAACCCGACGTGACCTAGACAAACTGTAGTTATAAATTCTCCTTTCCCGTGTGAGAGTTTTTTGAGGGAAAGGTTTTATGAGATTGGGATGAAGTGGGAAGGCCTCGTCGCCAATAAAAACAAAATTAAGGTTTCCTCTAGTGTCTGAGTTAGGAGGCAAGTGGAGTTCACAGTTATTTAAACGCTCTCCAAAAAACGTATGCTCCAAAACTCCACCATCGGAAACCCTTCCATTCATCCCAATGTCTACACAAATGAACTCATAATTTGCGTTAACAAGGGCCATCAGTATGATGCTGAAATAGCCCTTGTAGTTGTAGAAATATGATCCGCTGTTGGGTGGCTGAGTTATACGGACATGTTGCCCGTCCAAAGCCCCACCACAGTTTGGGAACTGCCATAGCTGATCAAAATCGTTGGCAATCTTGCTCCATTCCGCCTCCGTGTTGGGAAACTCCATGTAGCTCCGTAGACAACTGAAAATCGCCGTGCACGTTTCCGGAAAGAGAACGCTCAGCAGTGGCCTTGAAATGGCGGAAGAAAAATGCAAGTCTTGCAAAGAGCGTCCAGTGGCCAGGAATCGCAGCGTGACTGCCAATCTTTCATCTGCCGGGATGGCAGCACGCATCGCTGTATCCTTCCGTTCAATAAGTGGAGTAATTCTTCCAAGTAAATAGGTGAAGGATTCCTCAGACATCCGCAGATAATTGCGGAAATCATGTGGATTTTTATCCTGAAGCTCTTTCACCAGTTGCATGTGTGAAAATTTGGACCTCTTCTGCAGCCACTCTCGGGTCCACATGCAACGTTTTCTTTTAGAATGCCTCTCCAGCATCCGTGCCTCATCTTGACGCCGTGCTTCCTCAACAAGCAATGCAGCAACCACAACAGCACACTCTGCATTGTTCATGATGGGGCAAACTGAAAAAAATAAATAAAAACAATAGGTAGATGTCCTATTTGAGTTAAAATGGAAACGTATTTTAGACCCCACACGAGACCCCCTAAAATGGCTGCCGCAGAAAAAGCACATGTACACCGGTAGAAGCCATGCCCTCCCTCCATCCCAGCAGAGCAAAGATAGCAGACAATAGACAATAGGTAGGTGTCCTATAACAATTTATATTTAGGTATAATGGAAAGGTATTTGCAATCCCACCCGAGACCCCCTAAAATGGCTGCCGCAGAAAAAGCACATGTACACCAGTAGAAGCCATGCCCTCCCTCCATCCCAGCAGAGCAATGATAGCAGACAATAGGTAGGTGTCCTATAACAATTTAAAATTAGGTGAAATGGAAAGGTATTTGAGATCCCACCTGAGACCCCCATAAAATAGACAATAGGAATCACATTTGAGACCCAAAAAGTATACAGTGCATAGTTGTGCAATGTTAGCTAATAATTGGTAATTGACATTAATATTAAATACAATTAAAATGCAGTAGAGACCCCAAATAAACTTACCGTGCACAAAATATAGCTAGTCAAAAGGCAGTTGGAGAATAGCTGAATTGCGTTTTGGAGTCGCAGCCGAGAACGCCACTGAGATCCGGAAAGCAGGACGCAAGCAGGAACAAACCACAACTGTTGCTAGACTGCCAGGAACAATGAACAGGAGCACAGCTACGTTGCCTTCTTCACGCAATCGAGAACAATGGAAAGTAGCGCCGCCAATCGAAACGCAGTAGTGACCGCCAATCGGAGCCGGGGGGCGCGGAAAAGGCAACGCAAAAGCACGCCCTCGATTCTAGCAACAAGTCACTGGAAAGGTCGTTGGTAAGGTGTCAAACAGGACGATATATGCAATGCAGCGGGGCCTCAACGACCAAAAAAATGTCCAGAGTTTTCTTCAACGATTAGCGATCTCACAGCAGGGGCCTGATCGCTGGTATGTGTCAGACGTAGCGAGATCGCTATTGAGGTCGCTGTTACGTCACAAAATTGATGACTCAGCAGCGATCTCGTTAGCGATCTCGCTATGTGAGACGGGCCCTTAAGATGCTCGGATAACACCCATGCGTGTGAAGATAAGACGTTATCCCGAGCACTTTCACCCATCACTACATGTAGTGAATGACAAGTACAGTGCCCAATATACATGGGGCATTCATTAACCCCTTAATGACCCCAGCTTTTTTCTGTTTTGCGTTTTTGTTTTTCGCTCCCCTTCTTCCCAGAGCCATAACTTTTATATTTTTCCATCAGTATGGCCATGAGGGCTAAATTTTTTGCGGGACGAGTTGTACTTTTCAACGACATTATTGGTTTTAGCATGTCGTGTACTCGAAAATGGGGTAAAAAATTCCAAGTGCGGTGAAATTGCAAAAAAAGTGCAATCCCACACTTGTTTTTTGCTCGCCCTTTTTGCTAGGTTCACTAAATGCTAAAACTATTATAATTGTCCAGGTCATTACGAGTTCATAGACACCAAACATGTCTAGGTTTTAAGTGGCGAAAAAAAAATCCAAAGTATGCTTAAAAAAAAAAAATTGGTGCCATTTTTCGTTATCTGAGGTCTGGTGAGGGCTTTTTTTTGCGTGCCGAGCTGACGTTTGTAAGGATACCATTTGTGTGCAGATACAATCTTTTGATCGCCCATTATTGCATTTTAATGCAATGTCGCGGCGACAAAAAAACTGTAATTCTGGCGTTTTGATTTTTTTTCCCACTACGCCGTTTAGCGATCAGGTTAATCCTTTTTTTATTGCTAGATCGGCGATTCAGAGCGCAGCGATACCTAATATATGTATTTGTGGTTTTTTTGTTTGTTTTATTTTGAATGGGGTAAAAGTGGGGTGATTTAAACTTTCATATTTTTTCATTTTTTTGATAATTTTTAAAACATTTTTTTTTAATTTTGGCATGCTTCAATAGCCTCCATGGGAGACTAGAAGCATCGACTACTTGATCGCCTCTGCTACATATAGGCGATGAGCAGATCGCCTATATGTAGCAGAATTACAGCATTGCTATGAGCGCCGACCACCGGGTGGTGCTCAAAGCAATGCCTCATCAACAACCATAGAGATCTCTATGAGACCTCAGGCTGTTATGGCAATGCATCACTGACCCCCGATCACGTGACGGGGGTCGGCGATGTGCGTATTTCTGGCCCGGTGCCCGGAAGCACTGGTTAAAACCCGCTGTCAGCGTTTGACAGCGGGATTTAACTAGTTAATAGGCGTGGGTGGATCGCGATTCTTCCTGCGCCTAGTGCAGGCACATGTCAGCTGTTCAAAACAGCTGACATGTCCCGGCTTTGATGCGGGTTCACCATCGGAAGCCCTCATCAAAGCGGGTGATTTGACTTTGGACGTATTATCCCGTAAACAGAGAGGTTTAAGATCTCGCCTGACCCACTTCTATTTATCACAAGACGCTGAAACTGTACATGTGTAACGATATAAATCTTTATCGGTTACTTGCCAATTTGCAACTCAGAACTGATAACGGTCTTGATTTTACCGGTGATGAAGTGGTGTGAGGTTTCATAATGGACCCATTGGAATACAGAGCAGTCATCAAATTCCTTTACTTGAAAGGCCGCATATCAAAGGAGACGTTCGATGAATGAAAGAGGTTTATGGTGGTGATTCCTCATCATATGATGTAGTCAAGAACTGGCATCGTCAATTCAAATGTGGTCGGACTTTGGTGCAAACAGCTCCAATTCAAGGGCGACCACACTCTGCCATTGATGAACACACCATCCAGCAAGTGGAGGTCGCTACTTTGGAAAATCGCCACGTAACCTTTCTAACATTTCGCCACCTAGCCCAAAATGTCAAGATTAGTGTGGGGTCTGTGGAAAAAATCATCCAAGACAATCTTCACATGCATAAGGTATCTGCTCGTTGGGTTCTATAATAACACTATAATCCTGAGTCTAAAGTACAGTCGATGCAATGGAAGCATAATGACTAACTGCCTCCAAAGAAGGCACGTGCCCAGCCGTTGGCAAGCAAGGTCATGCTCACAGTTTTTTGGGACCAGCACAGATTAGTATTGATGGATTTCTTAGGAAAGGGTTCCATGATCACTGGGGCATACTATGCTTCACTGCTGCAAAAATTGCAGGAGGCAATCAAAACCAAGAGACATGGCATGCTCATCAAAGGTGTCCGCCTTCTGTGGCTT
Source organism: Oophaga sylvatica (assembly GCA_033576555.1). Taxonomy (NCBI): domain Eukaryota; kingdom Metazoa; phylum Chordata; class Amphibia; order Anura; family Dendrobatidae; genus Oophaga; species Oophaga sylvatica. The sequence continues at coordinate 161,808,804 of JARQOD010000006.1, read as the reverse complement.
TGATATTCTACAGCACCCCCCTTATTCACCGACCTCGCACCATCAGACTTCCACCTACTTCCAACAATGAAGTTATTTTGAAGGTCAAGCATTTTGCAGATGTTGAGACTCTGATTTCCAATGTCCCAACATGGCTTTTGTCGACTTCTACAAGCGAGATAGAATCATAGAATGGTAGAGTTGGAAGGGACCTCCTGGGCCTTCTGGTCCAACCCCCTGCTCAAAGCAGGATTCTCTAAATCATCCCAGACAGATGTCTATCCAGCCTCTGTTTGAAGACTTCCATTGAAGGAGAACTCACCACCTCTTGTGGCAGCCTGTTCCACTCATTGATCACCCTAACTGTCAAAAAGTTTTTTCTAATATCTAATCTGTCTCCTCCCATTCAGTTTCATCCCATTGCTTCTAGTCTTTCCTTGTGCAAATGAGAATAAAGATGATCCTTCTACAATGTGACAGCCCTTGATATATTTGTAGACAGCTATTAAGTCTCCTCTCAGTCTTCTTTTTTGCAAGCTAAACATTCCCAAATCCTGCAACCGTTCCTCATAGGACATGGTTTGCAGACCGGTCACCATTCTGGTGGCTCTTCTCTGAACTTGCTCCAGTTTGTTGAAGTCTTTTTTAAAATGTGGTGCCCAAAACTGGACACAGTATTCCAGATGAGGTCTGACCAAAGAAGAGTAGAGGGCAATAATGACCTCACGTGATCTAGACTGTATGCTTCTGTTGATACATCCTAGAATTGCATTTGCCTTTTTTGCTGCTGCATCACACTGTTGACTCATGTTAAGTCTGTGATCAATTAGTATACCCAAGTCTTTTTCACATGAGCTGTTACTTAGCCCTATTCCTCCCATTTTGTATATGCTTTTTTCATTTTTATTGCCCAGATGTAGTACTTTGCATTTTTCCCTGTTAAAATCCATTCTGTTAGTTGCTGCCCACTGCTCCAGTTTATGTATATCTTTTTGAATCCTCTCTCTCTCTTCTCTAGTATTAGCTACCCCTCCTAGCTTTGTGTCATCAGCAAATTTGATCAGTTTACCCTCAATTCCTTCATCTAAATCATTGATAAAGATGTTGAACAATACAGGGCCCAAAACAGAGCCTTGTGGTACCCCACTTGAGACATTCTTCCAACTGGATGTGCAGCCATTTACAACCACTCTTTGGGTCCGATCACTAAGCCAGTTATGAATCCACCTAACAGTTGCCTTGTCCATTCCATACTTAGTAATTTTTTCAATAAGGATTGTGTGAGATACTTTGTCAAATGCTTTGCTGAAGTCAAGATATACTATATCTACAGCATTTCCCTGATCCACCCAGTCAGTGATTCTGTCATAGAAGGAAATTAAGTTAGTCTGACATGACTTATTAGTTACAAACCCATGCTGACTCTGTTTAATCACTTCATTCTTATCCAGGTACTTGCATACATGTTCTTTAATAATTTGTTCAAAGATCTTTCCTGGTATAGAAGTCAGACTCACCGGCCTGTAGTTCCCTGGGTCCACCTTCTTCCCCTTTTTGAAGATAGGAACAACAGATGTTTACAGTTGCATAAAGAGATGGGAGAAGTGTGTGTCCCTAGGTGGCACGTATGTAGAGAAGAACTAAAAACTGTGCCAAGTTTCATTGCTCTCCATCCACAGGAAGTGGATCAGGGGAAATCTTTAAAGAACGCCCCTTGTATAATGGATCTAAATTCAAGTTGCCTGTTGTGTCCGTGTGCGACCAGGGCTATTTCAGAGGTAAGGCAGGAGGTACCTGGTTTAAATATGGAGTTAGGAGATTTTTCCAGCAGTGCAGGGTTGCTTACCTGATATGACATAGTGTCTATGTCTGGCTAGTGGTGACACAGATCGCGTTGTAGTGGCCGTGTGTGATGATGCACGATGTGCGTGTCATGGGAATGGGCTGGGTCTATGATGCATGTCTCTATGGGTGTGGAAAGAGTGCGTCATCAAGTAGGTAGGGATTATGTTATATTAATTTCAGCGAGTCTGAAAAAAAGAAAAAATTATGAGGATTTCAGTGTACCACTAAAAGAATTTCCCCTACTGTGACCTCTTGGGGCCAATGTTTGTAGTCTAAAAATCCAGTAGGATTCTCTTGCTATAGATTTGGCATGGTTACCACCCCATCTCGGTCTTGGTACCTGTTCAATTACATGAAATCGAAGCTGCAGTACAAAATGTCTCACAGCTAGGAAATGATGAGGCAGAGGCAACTATATCTTGCTACATCTCATGGTAGATTTATGACTTGCAATGTGGTCTCTAATATGATGTGTGGTCTCACCAGCATATAAGAAGCTGCAAGGATATTTAACAACATACCACAAAGTTGGACTGAATGTATAATAACCATTAAGATAAGGTAAGATTTTCCCAAGAATTGTTGAGTTGATAGGTGTGTAAGCACACCTGTACTTGCTGGTTGCAGGACTACAAGTGCCATATACTTTAAGCGATGGCTGCTGAGTGGAGAGAGTGCTGCAGGTAAGTGTATAGTAGGTGCTCCATGGATAATGCTACCACGTGTGCATCTTGTGAGATGTATGCATACTTCTTATCCACAATTCAGGGCAATAACCTGTCAGCTGGTAGGTGAACCAACCAGGGAAGATAATCTGCTGGATCTGGTTCTGTTAAATAGAACAGATACAATTCCAGATCTACAGTTCAGGGAGCATTTGGGATGCAGTGACCATAATATGGTAAGTTTCAAAGTAATTTGCAATCAAACATTCAAAAGGGGAAATGCAGAAACCTGGAACTTTAGGAAAGCTGGATTAGAACAAATTAAGGAAAGAGCTTAACCCCTTTCTGCCATCAGATGTACTATTCCGTTCATGTGCCCTGTGACTTAATTCCCATGAACGGAATAGTACGTCATGGACGATCGGCCGCGCTCACGAGGGGAGCGCGGCCGATCGCAGCCTGGTGTCAGCTGATTCTCACAGCTGACACCCGGCACTAAGCGCGAGGAGCGGTCACAGACTGCTCCTGACACTTTAACCCCAGCACACTGTGATCAAACATGATCGCAGTGTTCCGGCAGCTGCAGAGGGCCCTCTGCTTTTGGATTGGAGACCCTGTGGCTTGCCGCGGGGTCCCGATCGCTGCCATGGAGACCCGATGTCGTCACGACGACAGCTGGGTCTCCAAGCCTGAGGGACTTCCTGTCATGCGCAGTGATAACCAGGAAGTATCTCAGGTCAGTGTTATAGGAGCTGCAGCGCTGACAGCTTCTATAGCATGCAGATCTGCATGCTATAGAAGCGAACAGCCTGCACAAAATGAGTGTCCCATAGTGGGACAATGTGTAAAACTAAGAATTAAATAAAAAAAATTAAATAATTGTAAAAATATTTTAAAAAATAATAAAAAGTCAATATTTATTCTATCAATAAATAAATATTTTAATTAAAAAAATCTAAACAATAAAAGTACACATACTTTGTATCCCAGCGTCCATAACGACCCGCCCTATAAAACTGTCCCATTAGTTAACCCCTTTAAAATGGATATAAATAAACATGGTACCGCTGAAAACATCATCTAGTCCCACAAAAAGAGCCGCCATTCAGCGCCATCAGTGAAAAAATAAAAAAGTTATAGCTGTCAGAATGAAGCGATGCAAAAATAATTATTTTTTCTATAAAATAGTTTTTATTGTATAAAAGCACCAAAAACTTAAAAATGATATAAATGAGGTATCACTGTAATCGTACTGACCTGAGGAATAAAACTGCCTTATCAATTTTACCACATACGGAACAGTAAGATATAATCAACAACACATATAACCACATGTTTAGGGACCTATAGCAGACTCCACTTGTCTGCACCCTTGTGGTGACTCAATAGAGAGGACACATCCAAATAGCAAACAACCATTCCATTCCAGCAGGAAAAAAGATGTACCAAACATCGATCTTATACTCACTATTTCAATTGCAATTGCGTTCACCCCCTGGATCCGACACCACCATCTATGCAATTTTGCAATTGAAATAGTGAGTATAAGATCGATGTTTGGTATCGTTCATTAATGTCTGCAGCATGGTTTTGGGCTATGTAGATACGATTGGACACACATGGTGCACCATAGCTGAATGAATTCCTATTGTGCATATTGGCATTTGGGTAGTGAATTTTTTGCCTGCTACATGTGATTGATATACTAAGCCTGCAGCATGACAAGAGGTTATAGAGATATACTTAGATGCACACAGTGCATTGTAATTGATAGACATATAGCACATGACTAAGAGAGTTGTATATATACATAGATCTGATTACAGACTGAATGATTCTATTATATGGTGCTTTAATTGGATACATGTGCAATAATCTAAGTGCTTCTCATCTAAATATTATACTAATTTTGAAAAATTATTCATTACAAGTATTGGTGGTGCGGTCTGTGGGGACTGCTGTGCCCTTCACGATAGCATTCTATGGTTGTAAATTTTACTATAACACGTGTGTCAATTTTGTTATTTGATATGTACAATAAAAAATGTCTTTAATTTTTTTGAAAATATCGGACTAGTACATCTTTTTTCCTGCTGGAATGGAATGGTTGTTCACATACGGATCAGTGTAAACGCCCCCCAAAAGAAATTCATGAATTGCTGTTTCATTCTGTCTCCCAAAAATCGGAATAAAAAGCGATCAAAAAATGTCATGTGCCCGAAAATGGTACCAATAAAAACGTCAACTCGACACGCAAAAAACAAGACTTCACATGACTCTGTGGGCCAAAATATGGAAAAATTATAGCTCTCAAAATATGGTGATGCAAAAACTATTTTTTGCAATATAAATCGTCTTTTAGCGTGTGACAGCTGCCAAACATAAAAACCCGCTATAAATAGAAAATCAAACTCCCCTTTATCATCCCCTTAGGGAAAAATAATAAAATTTTAAAAAATGTATTTATTTCCATTTTCCCGTTAGGGTTGGGGCTAAAGTTAGGGTTGGAGTTGGGGCTAAAGTTAGGGTTGGGATTATGGTTAGGGGTGTGTTAGGGTTAGGTTTATGGATAGGGTTATGGTTAGGGTTGGGACTAGGGTTAAGGGTGTGTTGGGGTTACGGTTGGAGTTAGAATTGGGGGGTTTAAACTGTTTAGGCACATCAGGGGCTCTCCAAACGTGATATGGCCTCTGATCTCAATTCCAGCCAATTCAGCGTTGAAAAAGTCAAACAGTGCTCCTTCCCTTCTGAGCTCTGCCGTGCACCCAAACAGTAGTTTACTCCCACATATGGGATATCAGCATACTCAGGACAAATTGCACAATAACTCTTGGGGTCCAATTTCTTCTGTTACCCTTTGGAAAATAAAAAATTGCGGGCGAAAATATCATTTTTGTGGAAAAAAATATGATTTTTTATTTTTATGGCTCTACATTATAAACTTGTGTGAAGCACTTGGGGGTTCAAAGTTCTCATCACACATCTAGATAAGTTCCTTGGGGGGGTTTAGTTTCCAAAATGGGGTCACTTGTGGGGGTTTCCACTGTTTAGGCACATCAGGGGCTCTCCAAACGGACATGACGCCCGCAGACTATTCCATCAAAGTCTGCAATGCAAAACATCACTACTTCCCTTCCGAGCCCCGACGTGTGCCCATACAGTAGTTTTCTCCCACATATGGGGTATCAGCGTACTCAGGACAAATTGAACAACAACTTTTGGGGTCCAATTTCTCCTGTTACCCTTGGGAAAATAAAAAACTGGGGACTAAAAGATCATGTTTGTGGAAAAAATATTTTTGTATTTTCACATCTGGGCGTTATCTGCGGCCACGAACTGCGCCTGCGCAAGTGACACTGCCATGGTGCCTTATGGGATTCGGTTACAGCGGCCAACTGGCAATTATATATGTAGATGAGTAAATCTGATGTTATAGTCATTATTGTTAATGTAATCCACAAACTCTTGTATGGCAGATACATCGCCCCTCCAAATAATCAAGGTGTCATCAATGTATCTGCCATACCAAACAATGAAAGAGGAAAATTTGTTCAATGTGGAAAATAAAAATTGAAATTCCCAAAAAGACATAACTAAATTAGCAAGAGATAGTGAAAACTTAGCCCCCATTGCAACTCCTGTGCACTGTAAATAAAATTCCTGATCAAAAGAAAAATAATTGAGTCAACAAAAATGATGTTAAAAAATTTAAAATACACACTGGCGCTAATCTTAATGTATCTATGTTAAAAGCCGCTGGCACCCTGGCAGATAATGTGTGCAATTCTGCCTGAAATGACAATCAACACGTGAATACTAAAACTTGGCTGCCGCGCAAATAACAAGCTGCAATGTGACTGCTGTCCCGCAGTCATCCAATCTCCATACAATCCAGGAGATGGCACTTGTATTTGCCCGGAGTGATAATTGCCCAGTTAATCTGTTGGTGCAGATGGAGATACAGTCTTTAAAAATATTGAGTTAGGGAGCGTCCTCCCGTTCTCACAAAGTTTCCCCTGTGCACGTGTCTCTCCAGCTGTCAGCCTCGATAATGATGTTACCTGCAAAATATAATTAATTAAATCTTGTGTATAATTACCGTACTTTGGAAGATGAAAATTCAAAACTTGTAATGCAACAACGTGAGGTATAGGCGTATATAAAGATGTGACATCACAACTAAACCAATTGTACTCTGGCAGCCATTTTTTTGGGACAAAATATCCAAAACCTCCTTGGTATCTTTAATATATCCTGAGGTTCTAATTACCATCGGTTGTAATACAGAATCTAGCCATTCCCCCATGTGTTCATTAATGGAATCAATTCCTGAGACTATTGGTCTCATTGGTGGAAATAGGCATAACGGGGTGAGAAACTTCAAGAAACTCTGCCTGTTTTTTGGAAAGTACATCCATTGTTAAACCATCTTTAATTAATTTATCCATTTTAATTTTAAATGTTGACACCGGATTTGTTGGTAATTTTTTTAAAAGTACTAGAATCAGATAATAGTTTCAAGGTCTAATTTTTATAATCACTAGAATTCACAGCAACTATTATGCCCCCTTTGTCTGACATCTTTATGATAATGTCCGTCATATTTTTTATTTCTTGTATAGCTAATTGATTTTCTTTAGAAAGATTATATTTGCTGCGTACATTATTTTTTTTCATATTTGAGTGATTTGAGTTTGCGCTCTACAATTTGTTGAAATTTAGCTATACATTCTGATCTCGTCTAGATCGGATAAAAAAGGGGTTTTTGACCTTCAAATTGTCTGATTGATTAAGAATATGACTTGGTTTGACACTAGTAAGAAAAAGTTACCCCGAGCACTCAAAAAAATGTTTTTCAACAATGCAGTTTCTCTTAAATAAGTATTTATTGAACAATTTACTGGAAGTTCATGTTCGGAAAGTCACCAGACAAAGCTTCATAACATTCATAAATTCATCTGTGAAAAGCTCACTCAGTAGAAAAAAAAAAATTTGAGTTGCTTAATACATTTATACAGAGTCCCCGACGTTTCGGCCGTGATGGCCTTTTTCAAGGGGAAAATTACTCTGCAAGATGGTATGTAACAGTGCGCAGTGCGTCCCAGAGTGGCTAAGTGCTCGTTGCATGCTTGGCGTCCTCTTGTGCTCGCTATCATCCTGCAACTCCTGTAAATTCAAAAGAGAAATTTGTTCTTGGAAATTAATTTCATTTAATTCATTCAGATTTGATATGTCACTGTCCATTAGTTCAACAGAATCATCCTTCCAAAAATGTTTTTTTATCGTGAGATTGCGGATAAATTTATTAATGTTCAAGATGGTGGAAAATAAATTGAAGTCATGCTAAAATTGTTGTCAGATGAATCTCCCTCATGTGAACTGAAACTCACAGGTTGTTTTTGATGTTTTTTTTTAGATTTAGAAAGTCTTAAAATAGACTTTCTGGATAGGATATTCAAGATGCCGACAATTCCACGCTCCTCCAAAAACAGGCAAGGGAATCACAGAGTTCAGACGAGTTGCATAATTTATTAAAGGCTATCAACCTATGCATTTCATGGACGTACTGTCCACTTCCTCAGGTACATAGCCAATCTACATGTGAGTCGCCCAACAGGTACCGAGCTCGGTACCGAGCCTGTAAACTTCTATGGGAGATGTCACGGCAGCTACGACCCGGTCCGTGGCCCTGAGCACTCACCAAAAAAGGTATATATTTACAGGGGATTAAGTTACGTAGTGATTCGCGACGCCACCTGTAGTATCTGGTCAGGGTGACCAGCGCTGCTGTGCAGGTCCTCTGGAAGGGATGGTATCATGCAGCTAGTTGGTAAACCTACTACAGGTGAGGTTGTATTCTTCCAGGGCAGGTAGAGGTGACATTTGGGAATGACACTGATGAATGCAGCAGAGAGAGATGTGCGTCGCTGAAATGACTCTAGGAAACAGTCCGTATGCAGTTTCAGGGTTTTTACTCACAGTTCTGATATGCGCAGTACAGATGCCCGCCTGGTACTGTGTCCTCCGGGCGAGGGATTCAGCAAACCCCAGGTAACTCGATCGCACTTGCCCAGGACTCCCGTTCTGTGTGTTCCTTTCCTGGCCATCTCTCTCTGTGCTATTCCGCTCCTCTCTTCCTAGCACCTCACCGCGAAGTCTTTCAGTCCAGAAGCTGCGGACCCTGTTGGGTAACAGTTTAATTCTGTGCGTCCTTGGCCCTATGTAGCTTCCTTCCTGGAGATGGTGCTGGTGGTTGGTAGCAATGACCCATAAAGTGATCACCGCCGTCAGCTTACTAGCGGGGCCTGAAGGTTTCCCACTAGTCTAGGGGCCAAGACCCTGTTGGCCTGGTCCTTCTGATCCCGGAGAGGGCCACGGATGGGATATTCACTGTCCGTGCCCAAGGACCCCCTTCGCTACTTCTCCAGAAGCTCCTCAGTTTCTTTCTCTCACTTGGAGGACGAGCTCCTATCAGCTAGCTCTCCTCCCCACCTCTACACATTCCGTGTGCTCCTGCTTGCTTAACTTCTCCTCTTACTGCCACTCCTAACTCCACCCACCCATACACCACTTGCTAACCAGCCTGGTATGAGACCATCCTCCCGTAGGGTACGTCCATATTACCAGCTGATATGGTGTGTGTTGGATGCAGGTGTCCTAGGAATGCTCCCTCCTTACCTGGAAGTGGGGTGTCACACTTCTGGATGAGGTGCAACACCTCTGTGGCAACTGAACCCTCAGGGGCGCCACACATGGACAAGACGTCCATGAAACGCGTAGTTTGATAGCCTTGAATAAATTATGCAACTCGTCTGAACTCTGTGATTCCCTTGCCTGATTTTGGAGGAGCGCGGAATTGTCGGCATCTTGAATATCCTATCCAGAATTTCTTGAAGATCCTTTGCTGGTTCGGTGCCATCTGCAGCCCTCCTATCCTACTTACTATATGTATTGTGCATACTCACAACGTGTAAAGGTGAGAATTTTACCTTACAATAAACTAATTGTTAATTTGGTAACTGCGCTATTGCGCCCCTCTCTCTATCATTAAAATAGACTTGGGAACTTGCGTTCTTTTCTCACCATGATGTCATCTTCCAGTTTGATCATGTTATCCTGGATTTTTTTTAAAAAAAAACTTATCATTTTCAATTTTTGTTATGTGTGATCAATGTCTGTTTTGCATCATCAATGTCTTTCTGTATATTTATTAATTTTGACATGTTTCAAGTTGGTAGATTGTGTTGGATCAACAACACGAGTGTATTCCACCTCACATAAGTGCATAAAGATGTGGCACAATATTAAGAAGCAAAAAAGTCGGGTGCCAGGCAATCAACATTGAATCACAGTGTAAAGAAAAAAATTCCAGCTCACCGATCTTCAGAAAGTGCACAGAACTCCGTCCTGATGAGATGCATTCATGTAAAATTTGAAGACCAATTGTACTAGGCTTCATAATTAAGACTCCTACAGATGTGACAAAGGACACTAAGCAGATTGATTTTCCACTTCCTTTGCCTTCAGACTAGGAAACTGGCAACCCCGTGACAAATGTGTGCCCTGTTCTTATCCCCTCAAGACCTGGTCCTACTTTGATGACGACTATAACAATGTCAGGGGGAAAGAGGCAGAATTTTTGATTGACACTGGGGCAGTGGGGACTGTGGTGCACAAAGACTTAGGGTACCGTCACACTCAGCGACGCAACAGCGATACCGACAATGATACGACCTGGCAGGGATCATTGCTGCGTCGCTTTGTGGTCGCTGGTGAGATGCTAAACAGTCAGATCTTCCCAACGACGCAGCAACGATCGGCGACCCGTAGCGACGTGTGTAACGATGTGTCTCCTATGTGTCTCAGTGCTGAGTCGCTAGCGAGATCATTGGTAAAAGGTGTCAAGCACACCGATGCATGCTACCCAGCGGGATCTCAACGACTAAAGAAAGGTCCAGGCATTTCTGACACGACCAGCGATCTCACAGCAGGGGCCTAGTCACTGCTACGTGTCAAATGTAGCGAGATCGCTGCTGAGGTCACTGTTGCGTCACAAAACTTGTGACTCAGCAGCGATCTCGCTAGCGGTCTCGCTTAGTGTGATGGGGGCTTTAATGATGCCAGACATGATTACTAACGAGATTGTGGAATGTGTGGGTATAGAGGGACTGAAGATCCTCTGACTAAACAGATAAAACTACAATTACAAGATAGCCAAGATGTGCTATGAATACTATGAATTTGCTGGGAGCAGATGTGTTGGGTACTATCCTGGCCACCTTACAGTACTCTCCTGAGGATGTTACAGTGTACACTCGCAAGTCCCCTCTCAGATAAGCACTTGTCCAAGCTTGGAGCAATGGGGTATATGACAAAGCTGTGAAAGTAGCACCTGACACCAGAATGTCTGAGGACAGGGAAATGGGTCAGGTATCAGACACCGTTTGAGCAAAGGGAAAAACTGATGTGGACTGGCTGCCCATTCCCTCTGGTCATGATTAAATTAAAAGAGGGAACCACTCCTTCTTGTTTAAACAATACCCCTTTAAGCCTAGCCAAATACATGGCCCTGACCAGGGATATAAAAGAGTATGTCAAGGCCGGGGCTCTGGTGCAAAAATCTTCCCCCTGTTACAACACTTTGTATCCCATTAAGAGAAAAAAGGACCCAAAGGTTCCCCTAACACTTACAGAATGGCTCATGATTTGAGTGCTGTTAATAATGTTAGAGAGTGTGACCTCAATTGTTCCTAACCCACACACCTTACTGTCACATCCCAGCCACCTTTAAATGTTTCACTTTTCTCTGTCCCCCTTCATCCTGTCAGCATCTTTTTGCATTCACTCATGAATGGAGACAGTACTGTTGTACGGTCCTCCCACAAGGAGCAATGACCACCTGTCTATGGCCGAAAGGTCAGACTTGAATGTGCTCTACTAATTCCTGAGTATGTCACCCTCAAAAGATGTAATGTTCTGAATCCAGCCACCCTTTTTCCTGTGGATTTAGAACAGGGGGAATTGGTGAAAGTAGCAAGTGAGGAAGAGTACTTTGACATGGCGCACGAACATGACTGCATAGAACGGATGAGTCAGGAGACAGTGGGTTTTGCACATGTTCATGAAAATCCTGTTCATAATGCAGATTTTGAGCTTTTTGTAGATGGCTCCAGATACCACCAGGATGGGCGATTCTAAACTGGACATGCAGTAGTATCCTCACATGAGGTAATCCGGGCTGAACCACTCCCTCCTCACATGTCAGCACTGCAGCTGCTGCAGGTAAAGTCGCTAACATATACACAGATTCAAATTATGGATGGGGAATATCACATGAATATGGCCCTATCTGGAGAAGCAGAGCTTTTTTGTTACATCAGCTGGTAAGCCCATTAAAATGCAGAGCAGGTGAAACAATTAATGGAGGCATTGATGTTACCAGTCCAGGTTGGCATAATCAAGGTGAAAGCACACACAAAAGGTGGCTCCCTGGAGGTAGATGGCAACAGAAAGGCGGACAAGGCTGCTAAAGTAGCAGCAAGGCGGCCTAGGGAGCAGAGGACGGTGTGGCGGTGAGTCAGCGAATTCCAGCCACACTGAGCCTAGATGTCCTGAAATCCCTCCAGCAACAGGCTTCCCCCTTAGAGAAGAACACTGGGGGAAAATGGGTGCGGAGCTGAACTCAAATGGAGTATGGGAGAATAAGGATAAATTGTGCTTACCGAGGTCCCTGTTCCCAGTGATGGCGCAAGCAACACATGGCCCCACTCACTCCTCACAAAGTCACGTGTACCATGGTAAATGCCTTTTGGATCGCTCCTGGTTTCAGTTAAGCAGCTGTGAAACTCGTGCAGTCCTGCCTCATCTGTGCACAGCACAACCCAGGTAAAACAGTAAAAGTCCCCAAGAAAGCGACACCCAGGCCGCTCTACCCATTTCAGAGACTGCAGATTGACTACATACAGCTACCTAAGGTAGGAGTGTATGAATATGTCCCAGTATGTGTAGATCTCTTCTATGGTTGGCCGGCAGCCTATCTGGTAAAATGTGCAAATGCTAAAACAACTGCAGACTGATGAAATAACTGCTCTGCAGCTATGGTGTCCTAGAAACCATAGAAAGTGATAGGGGTACACACTTAACTGGAGAAATAATTAAGGAAATCATGCAGGCCCTGGGAATACAGCAAGCATTTCATACACCTTATCGACCACAAAGTAGTGGGAAAGTGGAAAGACTAAATGGGACACTTAAACTAAAAATTCAAAAGGCCATGGCGGACACAGGAAAGACCTGGGTAGAGTGCTTGTCTCTTTATTTATTTTACTCATTATATAGCGCCATTAATTCCACAGAGCTTTACAGACATTATTGGCACTGTCCCCGATGTGGCTCACAAACCTAATTCCCTATCAGTGTGTCTTTGGAATGTAGAAGGAAACTGGGGAACCCACACAAACACAGGGAGAACATACAAACTCCTTGCAGATGTTGTCCTTGGTGGGATTTGAACCCAGGACCCCAGCGCTGCAATGCTAATCACTGAGCCAGGTCTCTTGCACTCTATTCAGTCAGACACACTCCAAATAGAAAGACAGGCTTGTCTCCTTTTGAAGTCCTATTTGGTACTGCCCAAAGACTGGTCTGTACCTACCACAGGTACTACAAATGCAACACTGTTCTATGACCGCCTATGTCCAGGCCTTTCAGAAAAGACATTGTGGTGCATAAATATGTGTTCTCATCCATTCCAGATCCTAATGCCAGTACAGACGTGCATCAGCTGAATCCAAGTGATTGGGTAGCCATACGCAGACACGTGAGAAGGAGCCTAGATCCACGGTTTGATGGCCCGTTTCAAGTCCAGCTGTCCACATCCACGTCAGTGAAATTTGAGGGAAAGTCCACCTTGATCCACACCAGTCACTGCAAAAAGGTCACTTCACCGGCAGAATGACTGTTCTACTAATCATCTGGCTGGGAGTAGCAAGATTATTGCACCCTACAGAGACACAGGATAAACTTTTAAATATTGACTGGGACAACAAACTTATTCGACATCATGTTCTTCTTATAAAGGACATGGAAGGAAAAAATCAAAAGACCATTGGATCTATACACACAGCCCAGTATCTGCAAGGACTATGCCATACTTAGCCTTACCTCTGGAGCCACGGAAGGTATTAAAACCACACTGCATACACAGATTTTCCAGGTTCTTGAGGTTCTTAATGAAACTAATACAATACAGAGACAATTAATCATAGCTAATAACCAACATACTATAGTACTAGATTACCTGACAGCAAAAGAAGGAGGAATGTGTCAAATAATTGGTCCCACCTGTTGCAATTATATTGACCCCACTGGTAATCGCCAGGTTAGGGCCAGTATAGACAAAATAGGGGAACTTAGAGGCCAATGGTTAAAACAACGCAGCACCAACAGACTCCTGGTGGGGTAACACATTCTCCTTTTTAAATCCAGCTAACTGGTTTAGTGGCCTAGTAGGATGGATGTCTGGTATTGTACAGACTTGTGTGCAGATTTTATTGTTTTGTTTATTGCTCTATGTAGCCGTAAAAGGGCTGATATATGTATTACCTAAGCTATTGAATAGTCTATGGCTAAGAAAAGAATCTAAGGCTGAACCTTCCATAGTGTATCATAGACCCCAGTAACCACTGCTGATGGGGAAAGTGAGTGTGCACACTGAGGGTGGAAGGGCAAAGCAGGTAGAAAGCCCCTTATGGGTGCTAGACCCATGAGACAGTAGCTCGTTTGTGGACAACAACTAACCCTGTGGCGAAAGGTTATACCATTTACAAAAGGGGGAAATTGATATAGAAGGGTTAATGTTTTTCCTTCTTATGCTAGAATTTGTTCTAATATTGTTGTACCTTTTCTGCGTCGCACAAAGACACGGTGGTTGGAACCAAAGATCTCAAATTTGGACTCATCCGACCAAAGAACAGATTTCCACTGGTCTAATGTCCATTCCTTGTGTTCTTTAGCCCAAACAAATCTCTTCTGCTTGTTGCCTGTCCTTAGCAGTGGTTTTACCATGAAGGCCTGCTGCACAAAGTCTCCTCTTAACAGTTGTTGTAGAGATGTGTCTGCTGCTAGAACTCTGTGTGGCATTGACCTGGTCTCTAATCTGAGCTGCTGTAAACCTGCGAATTCTGAGGCTGCTGACTCTGATAAACTTATCCTCAGAAGCAGAGGTGACTCTTGGTCTTCCTTTCCTGGGCGGTCCTCATGTGAGCCAGTTTCTTTGTAGCGCTTGATAATTTTTGCAACTGCACTTTGGGACACTTTCAAAGTTTTCCCATTTTTTCGGACTGACTTCATTTCTTAAAGTAATGATGGCCACTCATTTTTCTTTACTTAGCTGCTTTTTTCTTGCCATAATACAAGTTTTAACAGTCTATTCAGTAGGACTATCAGCTGTGTATCCACCAGACTTCTGCACAACACAACTGATGATCCCAACCCCATTTATAAGGCCAGAAATCCCACTTGTTAAACCTGACAGGGCACATCCGTGAAGTGAACACTATTCCCAGTGACTACCTCTTGAAGCTCATCAAGAGTGTGCAAAGCAGTCATCAAAGCAAAAGGTGGCTACTTTGAAGAACCTAGAATATAAAACATAATTTCAGCTGTTACACACTTTTTTGTTAAGTATATAATTCCACATGTGTTAATTCATAGTTTTGATGCCTTCAGTGTGAATTTACAATTTTCATAGTCATGTAAATACAGAAAAATCTTTAAATGAGGTGTGTCCAAACTTTTGGTCTGTACTGTAAATTGTATGAAATACTGCTTCTTATGTGAATAAAGTAGAAAAATGACTTGCTCACAACCTGTGTGCATTCTTTTCTCCGAGCGCTTGGTATCTAGGGGCCTAATCTCTTAATTCGGCCTCACGGGTGACCCGGTATATCTGACTTTCGGTCAGAACGAAAACAGCTATAACAAGCGAAAGGATTTTCCCTGCTAGGCAAACACTGTTTGTAATTCTGCTGTGTGTTTGTTTGTCTGCCTTCCCAGCACCTTTCCTTTCTCCTCAGTTAAGTTGAAAGAAGATTATTCATGTTTCATTTTTATTCTCCTTAGATCTCCTTATTTCCCCTTTCTGGATGTGCTTTAAGTTTCCTCACCCTGGGTCCTTTTATGCCTCTACACTAGTGTTGAGCATTCCGATACCGCAAGTAACGGGTATCGGCCGATATTTGCGGTATCGGAATTCTGATACTTAGTTCCGATACTTTTGCTATATCGTATACCGGAATCGGAAGTTCCCATAATTCTTTGAGAGGCAGTGTGATTTTATTCAGCCAATGAGGAATCCTAAGAAGTGTGGGCACATCCTGTAATGCTGCGGTCATGTTAACTAATGGCATGGCTGTGATTGGCTGCTGAAATGATGTCAGAATGCACTATAAAAGGCGCCGCCGCCATTTTGGCTTCACTGTGCTGTGAATTCAGTTAGGGACAGAACGCTGCTCTTCTGACTCTGAGGGACAGTTAGAGATTGCGTTTTTGTGAATTGTTCTGTAGGCAGGCTATTTGAGAAACCGCTGTGTAAATCTTCCTTTTGCCTTGCAGTGCTGTTTTCACAGCTCTGTGCAAGGTCTATGTGTGAGTGCAGGTGACGCTGCAGTTTGGTCTTCATCCACCGCAGTTTGTAGTCATCTGCACGTGTCACTCACTGCCTCATTTTATTTTTCTTTTGTGGAATTGGTGCTGCTCCATTCAATTTAAATTAACAGTCATCTATTAGTGTGACGCGCTTCCATCCGTATCCAATACATTGGTTGCAAACACTAATAGCAGTACAGAGCGGAGCCTTTCAGAGCTAGTGAACAGTTGTGTGCAGTGTTCACGGCTGTCTGGGAGGTCTCTTTTTGTGAGTGCAGATCACGCTCAAGTTAGTTCTTCAACCACTGCTTGTTGGAGTCTGCTGAGCGTGTGTCACTGCCTCATCCTTTACATTTTTGGCTAATTGGTGCTGCTCCATTCTATTTCAAAAAACTCAAATCTATTAGTGTGACGCGCTTCCATCCGTATCCAATACATTGGTTGCAAACACAATAGAAGTACATAAAGGAGCTTTTCTGAGCTAGTGAACAGTTGTCTGCAGTGTTCACGGCAGTCTGTGAGGTCTCTTTTTTTGAGTGCAGATCACGCTCAAGTTAGTTCTTCAACCACTGCTGGTTGGAGTCTGCTGAGCGTGTGTCACTGCCTCATCCTTGACATTTTTGGCTAATTGGTGCTGCTCCATTCTATTTAAAAAAACTCAAATCTATTAGTGTGACGCGCTTCCATCCGTATCCAATACATTGGTTGCAAACACTATAGAAGTTCATAAAGGAGCCTTTGCGAGCTAGTGAACAGTTGTCTGCAGTGTTCACGGCTGTCTGGGAGGTCTCTTTTTTTGAGTGCAGATCACGCTCAAGTTAGTTCTTCAACCACTGCTTGTTGGAGTCTGCTGAGCGTGTGTCACTGCCTCATCCTTTACATTTATGGCTAATTGTTGCTGCTCCATTCTATTTTAAAAAAGCTCAAATCTATTAGTGTGACGCGCTTCCATCCGTATCCAATACATTGGTTGCAAACACAATAGAAGTACATGAAGGAGCCTTTCAGAGCTAGTGAACAGTTGTCTACAGTGTTCACGGCAGTCTGTGAGGTCACTTTTTTTGAGTGCAGATCACGCTCAAGTTAGTTCTTCAACCACTCCTGGTTGGAGTCTGCTGAGCGTGTGTCACTGCCTCATCCTTTACATTTTTGGCTAATTGGTGCTGCTCCATTCTATTTCAAAAAACTCAAATCTATTAGTGTGACGCGCTTCCATCCGTATCCAATACATTGGTTGCAAACACTATAGAAGTACATAAAGGAGCCTTTCAGAGCTAGTGAACAGTTGTCTGCAGTGTTCACGGCTGTCTGGGAGGTCTCTTTTTTTCGAGTGCAGATCACTCTCAAGTTAATTCTTCAACCACTGCTGGTTGGAGTCTGCTGAGCGTGTGTCACTGCCTCATCCTTTACATTTTTGTCTAATTGGTGCTGCTCCATTCTATTTAAAAAACTCAAATCTATTAGTGTGACGCGCTTCCATCCGTATCCAATACATTGGTTGCAAACACTATAGAAGTACATAAAGGAGCCTTTCAGAGCTAGTGAACAGTTGTCTGCAGTGTTCACAGCTGTCTGGGAGGTCTCTTTTTTTGAGTGCAGATCACGCTCAAGTTAGTTCTTCAACCACTGCTGGTTGGAGTCTGCTGAGCGTGTGTCACTGCCTCATCCTTTACATTTTTGGCTAATTGGTGCTGCTCCATTCTATTTAAAAAAACTCAAATCTATTAGTGTGACGCGCTTCCATCCGTATCCAATACCTTGGTTGCAAACACTATAGACGTACATAAAGGAGACTTTTTGCTGGTTTGCGGCCTGCAGGAACAGACAGATTAGTATTACCCATTTTTTTTTTGGCCTTAGCTATTGCATTCTAGTTTTGTGCATTGTAATAGCTAAAAAAAAATTGTGAGTGATACTATCCATTGTACATTGTTTTTTGTCTGAATCACAACCTTTGGTTTTAGGTTGAAAAACAGGGAAAAGTTAATAAAGTTCAGCAAACAGCCACATTAGCTGATATTAAAGTGTAGTCCACACTTTGTAAACTTTGTGTTTCTTATACCTGTTAGCACCTGTTCAGGAATAAGCACACTTAGGCCTTAGTAGTTTTCTGCCTATCTTTATCAATCTACCAAGATGAAGAAGGCAAGGAGTAAGGCAAGTGGTCGTGGGCGTGGAGTTTCAGCAGGGAGAGGACATGGGGATTCTGTGGCTGCTGCCGCCCCCAGTGACACAGCATCCACCAGTTTTCCCCGTGAGCGGTCCTTTATGCGCAGTTTTGTAGGAGCTCGGCGTATCCCCCTGCTGCGGGAAGAACAAATTGAAGCCGTTGTCGGTTGGATGGCAGCCAACGCATCAACTTCAATTGCTTCTACCTCCTCTCAGGACCAGAGCACTGTTGAGCAACCATCTGTCTCTTCACCGCCTGCCAAATTGCCCAGGCAGTCAGAGAGCTCTGTACAGGAGCCAGCTCAGTCTCTACTTCTGTTCTCTGAATCTGTTGGCTTGGAAAGAGGGGGCCAGCCAAGCAGCATTCTAGAATGTGAAGAAGAGGGAGTATGCAGTGATGCGCAACAGCTTTGTCTCTCTGAATCTGAAGAGGCGGGTGAGCCAGTGCCGATGGTCAGCACACCGCAGAACGCATCTGATGATGATGAGACTCAGGTGCCAGTTTCTGTTGCGCATGGTGCTGGCCAGACCACCCAACAGCAGCAGGTGTTGGAAGAGGGTAGTGTAGATGATGAGGTCCTTGACCCAACATGGCGTGAGGAACAGGAAGGTGGTGGGAGCAGCTCTGCGGAAGAGATTCCCCCAACGGTCCAAACAGGAGGGAGAGGTAGGCTGCAGTCTCGGTTGCCTGTAGCCTCCACTTTAGCACCCGTTCGGAGCAGTTCTCTTCCAAAAGCAAAAATGGACGCTCCCAGGACTTGCACTGCGTGGTCCTTTTTTGACACACTTGCAGATGACATTTGCTATGTCAAATGCAAGCTGTGTAATCAAAAAGTCAAAAGAGGTAAAAGTGCCAGTAACCTCAATACCACTAATATGTGGAAACATGTGCGGACCAAGCACGTGGTGGAGTTACAAAGACACACTGGAGACGTAGACCAACCTACAGCAGCACCTACATCTTCAGCTCGTGTTGGAGCCTCTTCCTCCAGCTCACACACAGCTGTTTCGGCTTCCTCACAGGATCGCCATGGAAGAACCTCTGTCACTGTTGTACAGAGACCCAGTGTAATTCCACCCACAGCACCAAGTTCCCTGTCATCCTCACACTCCCAGGCCACTGTTCAGCCATCGGTAGCACAGGCATGGGAGAAAAGGCGGCCCTACTCGGCAAACCATCCACGAGCACAGGCTCTGAATGCTGGCATTGCAAAACTCCTGTCCCTTGAAATGCTGTCATTCAGACTGGTGGAGACTGACAGTTTCCGTAACTTAATGGCATTGGCAGTCCCACAATACAATGTGCCCAGCCGCTTTTATTTTAGCAGGCAAGCAAAAGCATGTTGAGGGAAAAATTAAACATGCGCTACTAAACGCCGTCAGTAGCAAGGTCCACCTGACCACCGATGCGTGGACCAGTACCCATGGCCAGAGACGATACCTTTCCCTCACTGCCCATTGGGTCAATGTTGTGGAGCCGGGTACAGATCTTGCAAGTGGCGCTGTACGTGTTCTGCCAACTCCAAGGATTGCAGGAATCCAGTCTGTACACATTGACTCCTCCTCCTACTCCAGTTCCTCAGAATCATCGCTGCAGGAGCCGTCACGGTGTTCCTCCACATGGACCCGTGAACGCTTACCTGTTATGACCGATATGAGCACAGCCGAGGCAAAACGTCAACAGGCCGTCCTGAAATTAATTTCAATGGGGAATCGAAGCCACACAGCGCAGGAGCTCTGGAATGCCATCAAACAGGAGAGCGACGTGTGGTTTGTGCCAGCGAATCTCCAGCCAGGCTTGGTAGTGTGTGACAATGGCCGAAATCTGGTGGCAGCTCTGGGCCTAGGCAACCTCACTCACATACCATGTCTGGCACATGTGCTCAACTTGGTTGTGCAGAGTTTTTTGAGGGACTATCCGGATCTTGATGCACTGCTGCACAAGGTCCGCCTAGAGTGTGCTCACTTGCGTCGTTCCAGCATGGCCAGATCGCGCATTGCAGCTCTGCAACGCCGATTTCGCCTTCCGGAACATCGCATCACATGTGACGTACCCACCAGGTGGAATTCCACGTTACATATGTTGGAGCGGTTGTGTGAGCAGCAGCCAGCAGTAATGGAGTATCAGCTGCATCAGGCGCAATCAACTCGCAATTTGCGCCGCTCACACTTCATCACTACTGAGTGGGCCTCTATTAAGGACATCTGCCACGTTTTGCATGCATTTGATGACTCAACGCGGATGGCGAGTGCAGATGATGCACTTGTCAGCCTGACTGTCCCCCTTATCTGCCTGCTTCAAAAAACACTGCAAGCACTAAGGGATGAGGTTTTGGAAGCGGTGGAGGATGAGGAGTCACAAATTCCATCACCTTCTGGACAGTCAGCGCAACGTGGTTCCTCACAAAGGCCTAGGCAGGGGTCACTTTGTGAGGAGGATGAGGAGGAGTCAATGGAGGAGGAAGACATCGTTCCAGAGGGAGGTACACAATGAGTAGTATAGGAGGTATACCTTTCGTCCAACTCAATCTGACAGGTCGTCACGCCCCCTATCATTTAATCCGTCTCCCTGTGATTTGATCTGTCTGGGAAATCAGGACTGCTGAATCTGGGAAGTTCTATCAAAGTGATTCATGAATTTATACGTCTCTATTTATATTTTATCCATCTCCTTGTGGATTTGATCAGTCTGTGGTGTGGGGGAAAGGTGTATCAAGGCGAATCTTGATTTTATAAGGTTCTTTTTGTGGGGGGGCACTTTTAAGTCCACCAGTAAATGTATGTAAAAAGTGCTTCATGAATTTATTCGTCTCTATTTACCAGTAAATGTATGTAAAGGGATTTTATCAGAGTGTGTGCTTCACTCGCTGTAAAGATATATCTTAGTAGTTTATGTACAGAGTAAAATTTTAAGTCCACCAGTAAATGTATGTAAAGGGATTTTATCTGAGTGTCTGCTTCACTCGCTGTAAAGTTATATCTTAGCAGCCTATGTACAGACTAAAAGGAGTTTAAGTCCACCAGTAAATGTATGTAAAGGGATTTTAGTACAATTGAGAGAAGCTCGCATCTTAACAGGCTATTTAGATATGGTAATTCACTTGATAGAAATTACGCATAGTAATTAGCCCTGTATTGTGTGTAGCCAGGCATACTCAGCTTAGCCTGACATGTCCAGGCATGCCCTGACAAGTCCCTTAAATGCTCATATTATGAAATGGTCACATTATGAAATGGTCATATTATGTATATGGCCGTGTTACAATATTACACACGCGAATGTTTAAAAAGCAATGACGCTGTATTGTAAAACAGGGTTACAAGATTTTATTGTAATAAATAAATACATCTCAAAGACATTTCAAGCATTTAAAAGTACATACAGAATGATATAAAAAGTGTCACATGCACAATTAACAAATCGCATCACACATTTCAAGCTCAGCTGTTATTTTAAACAGTTACCATACCGATATTGTAGCGAATCAAGGTGTATTAAATTGAATGCTTACACGATTCCAGCAACTTGATGACAAATTCAGAGCAAATTCGTTATTTTGGGAGAGACCTAGGCCTATTTTTTAACGATGCTAACCCCCTCAGATATGAAAGACAGGCAGCTCTTTTTCAAGAAAACTGTCACTGTGGTGATTTTTTCTAGTCTTCATCAGTGTAGCCGTTAGGATACACGGACCCCTACAACTCATCCCTATAGTGTAGTTTAATGTAGGGGGCAAACAGATCATCGCTGGTGTTTGGAAATTACCATATTTCATAGATGGTGGTGATCCGCTGAATCATTTTTAAACATTTCACGCCACTCATGCACCCACAGCACACTTATGGTGTACCCGCACCGCTGCAGCTAGTGCTTTTTAGCTAAAAAGGCATGATATAACTGCCCGCAGGTGATGTTTGTGACCTTATTTGCATCATTTTCATTATAGCACGACGGACAGCCGCGGAAAAAACAATCCTGAAATTCAAAAACTATGTGCTGGCCGTTAACATACGCATAGTCATCTAGAAAATATTGAGCGAGTTGCTTCACAAACCCTCTCAAGGCGTGCTGTATGCCAATGTTCTCGGTATGCGCTGGCCTATTTTGCTACATGCCCACTCCTACGCAGCGATTTTGACCACCATGCAACAAAAATCGGGTACAAACTTTTTAGCATAGCGGTGTTTCTGACTCTCAGCTGCTATTTTAATAGTTACCATACGAATATTGTAGCGAACCAAGATGTATTAAATTGATTACTAACACGATTCCAGCAACTTGATGACAAATTCAGAGCAAATTCGTTATTTCGGGATGGGTCCCGGCCTATTTTGGCACATGCTCCACTTTACTCTGATTCAACGCGATATATTCAACGCGATATTTGTAAAGCTAGGCTATTTTAAAGATTCCAGCAACTTGATGGCAAATTCAGAGCAAATTCGTTATTTCGGGACGCGTGTACTGGCCTATTTCGGTACATGCCCACTCCTACGCAGCGATTTTGACCACCATGCATCAAAAATCGGGTACAAACTTTTTAGCATAGCTGTGTTTCTGACTCTTAGCTGCTATTTTAATAGTTACCATACGAATATTGTAGCGAACCAAGATGTATTAAATTGATTACTAACACGATTCCAGCAACTTGATGACAAATTCAGAGTAGTGTTGAGCGATATTGCTCGATATCTAAAAATATCGTATCGAAATTGTATCGCCGATAGCACTAAATATCGTCGATATCCAATTTCGATAGCGGAAGTCCCATGTAAGTCTATGGGAACAAAATATCGAAATTAAAAAAAACCTTTATTTCCTTGTAAACACTAAATATACACACATAGAATACATATATATATATATATACATGTCATTGTGACATATATATATATACATATATTTATAGTTTATACACTTCTACATAGTAAAATCGACTCTAATTCAATTGCCGGGTAAAGACGTGACATACCCCATAGAAGTCGACGGGCTCGGTGCCGAGTACCCCGAAAACCTCTGGCTCTGTGCGACTCAACTTGGGCGTCACGAACAGGATTCTGTAGCTCGCTATAAGCGAGTCCTGTGTGCCTGAATTGCACTGGTTTTGTGCTTGAGAATTGCTAAAATCATCAGAGAATGTATTTGCCATTTTTCCGCCATATCTGCGTCACGACGAGGCACTGGTGAAGAAGAAGGGCGTGCTCTTCGTGGGTGTCACTCACTCAGTGGCGTGAAAACGATGGCCGACCACTCTAAATGGTACTGCAATGTAAGATCGTGCCCCACAGCTCTGGAGTTCCGCCTCCTCATCCTCCTCAGTGTGCGGAAACTAACACGAAGGTCCCGCCTCACTACAAAAGAGGGGCCCTCTCCAGATGCTAATGACACATGTGACTTGGCAGAGATGGCTAATGGACACGACGAGCAGAAGTGGGAAGGGATGGAGCAGTCAGAGCTCTCCCCCCACGGAAGCGACCCGATCGCCACAGAATCACCGTTGGGCACCCGGCCTGTAAACCCTCCTACGCTGCAAGAAGCGGAGGATACCCTAAGAGGCCTGGCCCGGCACGGGGAGGAGGTCGCCAGGATGGAAGCCAGCTGGCGTGCCCTAAAAATAAACTTGGAGCGGCGCCAATCCCTCTTACCTGAAGTGTCTGTACCGGAAGGTGAGGCACCCGTTCTAGTAGAGGAGTCCTTGCAATGTGATCCGGTTGACGTTGTCGCAGTGGAGGCACCCGTTCCTGCAAAAACCGCAGCACCGTCAGCAGCACCCCAGATCCCGCTGTCTGCCCCCGTCGCTGAGACAGAAGAAGCGACACCCGTCCTCATGGAGGAGGCCACGCAGGCACCAGAGCACTACCTGCCTGTACCGGAGCCCCGACTGTCATCTGATTTAGAGCCGTCTG
>JARQOD010000006.1:161748372-161784492 GCA_033576555.1 Oophaga sylvatica | reverse complement strand
TCTGTACTTTGGGTGCAAAGTAAAACTTTCAGCGGGGGTGAAGCAGACACTAAATAAAATCCCTTTACATCATTTAGGGTTTGGCTTAAAATTTTACCTGTACATAACTATAAAGAATATCTTTACACGAGTGAACACACACTCTGAAAAAATCCCTTTACATACTTTATGGAAAAATAGAGACGAAAATTCATGAAGCACTTTTTACAATACTTTACGGGGTGGCTTAAAATGCCCCCCCCCCCCACAAAGACCCTTATAAATAAAGTTCGCCTTGATCCCCCTTTCCCCCACCCCCACAGACTGATAAAACCCACAAGGAGTGGTAAAATAAATTTGAGACTTTAAAAAATTCAAAATCCTTTGATGAACTTCCAGATTCAGCAGCCCCTGTTTTCCCAGACGCTAAATCCGGGACGATTAAAAGATAGGGGGCGTGACGACCGTCAGATTGGTTTGTGAAAGGTTACCTCCTATACTACTACAATGCTCTAGTCTTTTTACGAGGGGGGGTGATGCAGGAGGCAGGATGACCCTCTGCAGGGGGCCGTTTCTTGGGCCGTTGGGAGTTTCAGCACATGGTTTATTTCATGTGCATGCCTGAGAAACACCCCCGCATCACCCCCAATTTTCACCACTTGATTTTGGGGGTTTCACCTCCCAACCTCGCTAGGGAATCTTACAAAGCCTCATTTTCCCTTTAAACCCCGGGGGGGCGGAAAATGGGGGGGGTACCAAACACCGGTGAACTACATGTTCTCCATTCCGCGAGAGACTGCTGCTGCTTTTGCTTTACAAAGCAGCTCTGTGGTCGAGGCAGTGGAGACGTTGCACCAAAAGGGGCAGAAACCCGGGCCCCTGCACAGGGAAACCAGTATGGCCCCAAATGTTGTGAAAGTTTTGGTCCGTGTCCAAATTTTAACCATCCCCAAAGGCTCCAGTCAGCGGAGGCAACGTTTCGTCAGATGGTGCAGCTACATGTCTTGCCCTTCAGTGTCTCCCCGGGTCTTCCCCCTTCAAGTTTTTTGGGGCTTAAGCGGATAAAGGGCCAAGCTTAGCCAGTATGCATTGGAGGTGCTGGTGCCCTGCTGCCAGTGTATTATCGGAGCGTGTCTTTAGTGCAGCAGGTGGTGTACTAACAGACCGTCGCATGCGACTATCCTCCGATAATGTAGACCGGCTTACTTTTCTGAAAATGAACAAGGCATGGACCTCGCATGAATTTGACTGTCCGGTTTCCGATTAAATAACTGGTTGGCAACGGTATCCATGTCTCCTGTTATGTTCATCTTTCTACCACCTGAACTCTACTCCCTGGGCTACAACACTGCCAGTTGCTGCTCAGAAGTGCCGGGTCCACAGACCAATACACAAGCTCCTGTGTTAGTGGGGTTCAGTAACGCCTCTGCACAGGGCAAGACCAGTATGGCCCAAATGTGGTGAAGTTTTGTGTCAGCGCCACAAATGTCTACACCATCCCAGACGGCTCCAGTCAGCAGGAGGCAACGTTTCCGTCAGATGGTGACAGACTACATGTCTTGCCCTCTCAGTGTACTCCCAGACGGCTCTTCCCCATTCACGTTTTGGGTCTCTAAGCTGGATACATGGCCAGAGCTTAGCCAGTATGCATTGGAGGTGCTGGCTTGCCCTGCTGCCAGTGTATTATCGGAGCATGTCTTTAGTGCCGCAGGTGGTGTACTAACAGACCGTCGCATACGACTATCCTCCGATAATGTAGACCGGCTTACTTTTCTGAAAATGAACAAGGCATGGATCTCGCCTGAATTTGCCTGTCCGGTTTCCGATTAAATAACTGGTTGGCAACGGTATCCATGTCTCCTGTTATGTTCATCTTTCTACCACCTGAACTCTACTCCCTGGGCTACAACACTGCCAGTTGCTGCTCAGAAGTGCCGTGTCCACAGACCAATACACAAGCTCCTGTGTTAGTGGGGTTCAGTAACGCCAGCTGTTCCCCTGCTGTGTGTCCGGCAAGAAGTCTCCTGCTCCCTCCACATGCACACAACAACAGATGTCTAACTTGCTCCACATAGGGAAGAGCCGACACCCTGATTGTTATGCTCAAAACAGGAAAAAATACAGTTTTCAAACCATAAAATGATTAATTTTAATAACAAATATGGAAAAATATTAATTTGTCATCGAAGCGCATATATGCACATGGCGAGTAAAAATGCTAACAAAAAACCCAACATAGGGTTTAGGGTTTGAAATGAATGCATAAAGGTAAATTTCATTATAATACATTAATGCTGCTTAAGGAACGGTATCTCCACCTGTAAGATACTGCAGACAATGGATGTACGACTCATAATCATCATCATCATCATCATGAGTTCTATTTGTGACAGACATATTAAAATACACAGATTGAGGCCAACTGTAAGTTCACACACCATATCTGAAATGGCCAGCATCTAAACCTGATAATAAGGCGCAATAATCATGCATTACATCTAAAAAGTGCATCGTGCATAATGAAAATAGCTAGTTATACCTGCAAGTGCAGGTGAAAAAACGACAACTGATATAAAATGTTAATGGTATCTAGGTATCACAGTGCATAGCTACTCATGGACAATGGCGATCTAATACTGTACCTCAATAAAGGCAGCGGCACCCCTCATGCTTGTTTGTCTTGTAGCTTGTTCAACAGGAAACGTGCTTGTTTGGTTGCTCATAGGTGGATGTTTACACAGTAAATCATTACTGATGTCGTCTTTGTTGCGACCCTAGGGCTGAAGAACGCTGTGTAACGTCACTGCAAGTGAGCGTCATATAATAGCCAAACGCTCCTCTACCCAACGCGTGACAGCAGGAAGGTAGTGTGGGCGGATAAACCGTTGCGCAACCATACATGCACTTCCCCTCTTCAACAGTGTACAAGCAAAAAGCGCATGAGTGCTGGCGCAGCCTTTATTGACATACAGTGTGACATCGCCATTCGCCATCACAGACTATGCACTGTCTGATACAGACATAGTATATACCTTTGCTATCCGGTGCCTTTGTTTCACCTGCACTTGCAGGCACCCACAGCAATTTGGACTATGCATGATGCTTTTTTTTATCAGTTATGCTTCATCTTCGATTATTGCGCCATTAAATTGATGAGTCCATGCTGGACATGTAATATATGGTGTCTCAAGGAACAATTTTCATAAATGAAAGTATTTTTAACTGTGTGACTGTCACATATAAATTGGAATGATGATGATGACTATTACTAAATCCATTGTCTGCACTATATTACGGTTGTACATAGCGTTCCTTAGGCAGCATTCATTTATTCCGAAATGGACTTGTTTGCATTCATTTCAAACCCTATAGGTTTTTTAAAAATTTTTGGGTGGTGTTACATTTCTTGTTGCCATGTGCTTATATGCGTTTATATTTTAACTGTCTTTAATTCTATATTTTTGATTGCAATGCATCATTTTATGGTCCTAGTAAAGCTTACGTTTATCTAGTTTGGAGTATATACATTTCCAAGTGCCACGTAACAAGGCAACAACTCTATATTGTATTTCAAGACCCTCCTTGACCCTGGGCTTCAACACCGCCAGTTGCTGCTCAGAAGTGCTGGATGCACAGATCAAAACACTCGCTGATGTGTTTGTGGGGTTCAGTAATGCCAGCTGCTCCCCTGCTGTGTGTCCGGCAATAATTCCTGCCACCTCAAAATAAAAGTTACACCAGCTCATACTAGGCCTCAGCCTACACCCTCCTTGACCCTGGGCTTCAACACCGCCAGTTGCTGCTCAGAAGTGCTGGATGCACAGATCAAAACACTCGCTGATGTGTTTGTGGGGTTCAATAACGCCAGCTGTTCCCCTGCTGTGTGTCCGGCAATAATTCCTGCTACCTACACATGCTGAAAACAACATGACATGTCTAACTGGCTCCACATAGGTATGAGTCTACACCCTGATTTCTATGCTCTAAACGAGTGAAACGGCAGCTTTAAAACCAGAAAATGATTAATCGTTGGCCCAAATATGTTACTAAATAATTTGTAAATATTAGTGCATACACTGTGTTCCAAATTATTATGCAAAAATTGTTTTGGAGTGATAAGGTAAGAATTTTTTTGTTTGTCAGTTAAACTCAATGATGGTGATGTGTGTCAGGGCTCCTTATATCACTGTAAGCAATTGCAGACACCTGTGCTAATTAGTTTGGCAGGTGTGTCCAATGAAAGGCAAGACTACTTAAGAAGGCTGTCCCACATTATTAAGCAGCCTACATTTTCTGCCAAAATGGGAAAGAAAAAAGATGTGTCGGCTGCTGAGAAGCAACAAATTGTGGAGTGTTTAGGTTAAGGCATGACTACAATCAACATTGCCAAGACACTTCATCGTGATCATCACACAATCAAGAAGTATGTAGCTGATTCACAGTACACACGTGTGCTTGCTGATAAGGGAAAATTGAAGACTCTTTCCTACAGGCAATTACGTCAGGTTAAAAGAGCAGCGGCAAAAAAGCCTTGTCATAGCAGCAGACAAATTTTTGAAGCTGCTGGTGCCTCCAACGTCCCCGAACAACAAGATGCAGGGTCCTTCAGAGGTTTGTAGCTGTGCGTAAGCCATCCTGTCGACCTCCTCTATCCACTGCACACAAGCAGAAAGGGCTCCAGTGGGCCAAACAGTACATGAAGACTGACTTCAAAACTGTTTTGTTCACCGATGAGTGCCGTGCAACGCTCGATGGTCCAGATGGATGGAGTGGATGATGGCTGGTTGATGGACACCCCATGCAAACACGGCTACGGCGCCAACAAGGAGGAGGTGGAGTAATGTTTTGGGCTGGAATCATGGGGAGAGAGATTGTCGGTCCCTTTAGGATCCCTGAAGTGGTAAAGATGAACTCCATAGTGCATGTTGAGTTTCTCAAACAGCACTTCCTGCCATGGTTCAAATAGAAGAACCGTGCATTCAGCAGCAAGATCATTTTCATGCATGATAATGCACCGTCTCATGCTGTAAATAACACATCTGCATCTCTGGCTGCTATGGGCATAAAAGGGGACAAACTTATGGTGTGGCCCCCATGCTCCCCGGACCTCAACCCCACTGAGAACATCTGGAGCATCATCAAAAGGAGTGTCTATGATGGCGGGAGGCAGTTCACATCTAAGCAACAGCTCTGGGAGGGTATTCTGTCCTCATGCAAAACAATTGAAGCAGAAACCATCCAAAACCTGACAAATTCAATGGACGAGAGAGTTCAGAAGCTCCTTTCGAACAAGGGGTCCTATGTGCAAATGTAACATCACCTAGAATAAAGTTTTGAGTTGAAAACTGTTTGATTTCAGTTGTAATAACCTTCTAATGCTTATAATTTCAAAAATGACCATTTTTTTGTTCTTTATTAAAATGAAAAGGTTGAAAACTGTGCTGTGCATAATAATTTAGAACATGCATTTTGAGTGCAGTTTGAGTGTTTTATTTTTTTAAAAATATACTGTTATCATAGGCAGTTTGTACAAAAACCTTTCAATTGTACTCTAATAGTTATTTGACTGGAAAATTACAATGACTGAAATTCATATAGGTAATTTGGAAAATCTGAGAAAATATTATTTGCATAATAATTTGGAACACAGTGTATATGCACATGTTGAATACAAATGCAAACCAAAAAGCCTACATATGGTATAGGGTAGTGATGGCGAACCTTGGCAATCCACAACTTGGAGAACGACAACTCACAGCATGCCTCAAATGCTGCAAGGTTGGAAGTGCATAATGGGAGTTGTACTTTGACAACAGCAGGAGTGTGAAGGTTAGCCTTCAGTGGTTTTGGGTTGGAAATGAAGGCATACAAGTACATTTACTAATCCATTGTTGCTTAAGGAATGGGATCTACACCTGTAATATAGTGCAAACAATGGATGTAGGACTACTCCTCATCATCATTACTTATATTAGTGACATTAAAAAAAACAACAAGATTTAGCCACAATCTTATTTCACACCCCATTTCAGAAAGGTCCATCATGTAATCCTGATAATAAGGCCCACAAATCATGCATTACCGCGAAAAAGTGAATTGTGCATACTGACAATAGCAAAATATATACCTGCAAGTGCAGCTGAAACAACGACAAGTGATAGAAAAGGTTAATGATATCTAGGTATCAGAGTGAATAGCGACACCTGTACAATGGCGATATAATACTGTACCTCAAAAAAGGCTGCGGCACACCTCCCGCGCGTTTTTTTTGTAGCTTCTTCTCTAAGAGGGGACGTGCGTGTATGTTTCATCATAGG
Source organism: Oophaga sylvatica (assembly GCA_033576555.1). Lineage (NCBI taxonomy): Eukaryota > Metazoa > Chordata > Amphibia > Anura > Dendrobatidae > Oophaga > Oophaga sylvatica. Next base: position 161,778,196 of record JARQOD010000006.1, on the reverse strand, counting down.
TGCATGTTTACTGAGTAAAGCAGTCATGACAACGGCTTTGTGTTGTCGGTACGCTAGCGATGATGAATGATGCGCAACGTGAATGTTAGTCAGCGTCATATGACGTACAGACGCTCCACTACCCAACGCGTCACAGCAGGAAGCCAGTCTGTGCGTCAAAACAAAGGCGCAAGCATACATGCACGTCCCCTCTTTATCAAGCTACATGAAAAACGAGCTTGAGTAGTGACGCACACTTTATTGAGGTACAGTATTATATCGCCATTCAGCATCAGTGGCTATGCAGTCTGATCGATATATACCTTATCTATCCCTTGTCATGCTTGCAAGTGCACTGTCAGGCATAAATAGCAATTTTCAGAATGCACTATGCACTTTTTCGAGGTTATGTTTGATCATAAAATTGATTATTGGCCCATATTATCAGGATTACATGATGGAGATTTTATATATTTGCAGAAATGGTTAAGTTACATTATTCAGCAATTTATTTTTTTTATGTCACATATAACTTGTAATGCTGATGATCTTTCGAAGTCCTACATTCATTGTCTAGACTATATTACAGGTGTACATACTGTTACTTAGCCAGCATTAATGGATTCTGAAATGTACTTGTATGCATTTATTTAAACCCCTATATCCGATTCCTTAATATTTTTGTTTTTCTTTGCATTGCTTTTCGTCATGTGAATATATGCATTTATCTTTGTAAATTCTTTATTTCTATATATTTTTTAAATTCAATTCATCATCTTATGGTAGTAAAGCTTATCTTTCTCTTGTTTGGAGTATCTACATTTTTAAGTTCCACGTAACAAGGCAAATACTGTATAGTATTTACACACCTTCCTTGACCCTGGGCTCCAACACCGCCAGTTGCTGCTCGGAAGTGCTGTGGGCATAGTCAACACTTGCTCCTGTGTTACTGGGTTCAGTAATGTCAGCTGTTCCCCTGCTGTGTGTACGGCAAAAAGTCCTGCTGCCTCCACCATGTTCTCCTCTCATCCCTGGGCTCCAACACCGCCAGTTGCTGCTCGGAAGAGCTGTGTGCACAGTCAACACTTGCTCCTGTGTTACTGGGGTTCAGTAATGTCAGCTGTTCCCCTGCTGTGTGTACGGCAAGAAGTCCTGCTGCCTCCAATTTAAAGTTACAAAGTTCCTCATACTAGGCCTCAGCCTACACCCTGACTGACCCTGGGCTCCAACACCGCCAGTTGCTGCTCAGAAGTGCTGTGTGCACAGTCAACACTTGCTCCTGTGTTACTGGGGTTCAGTAATGTCAGCTGTTCCCCTGCTGTGTGTACGGCAAGAAGTCCTGCTGCCTCCAATTTAAAGTTGCAAAGTTCCTCATACTAGGCCTCAGCCTACACCCTGACTGACCCTGGGCTCCAACACCGCCAGTTGCTGCTCGGAAGTGCTGTGTGCACAGTCAACACTTGCTCCTGTGTTACTGGGGTTCAGTAATGTCAGCTGTTCCCCTGCTGTGTGTACGGCAAAAAGTCCTGCTGCCTCCACCATGTTCTCCTCTCATCCCTGGGCTCCAACACCGCCAGTTGCTGCTCGGAAGTGCTGTGTGCACAGTCAACACTTGCTCCTGTGTTACTGGGGTTCAGTAATGTCAGCTGTTCCCCTGCTGTGTGTACGGCAAGAAGTCCTGCTGCCTCCAATTTAAAGTTACAAAGTTCCTCATACTAGGCCTCAGCCTACACCCTGATTGACCCTGGGCTCCAACACCGCCAGTTGCTGCTCGGAAGTGCTGTGTGCACAGTCAACACTTGCTCCTGTGTTACTGGGGTTCAGTAATGTCAGCTGTTCCCCTGCTGTGTGTACGGCAAGAAGTCCTGCTGCCTCCAATTTAAAGTTACAAAGTTCCTCATACTAGCCCTCAGCCTACACCCTGACTGACCCTGGGCTCCAACACCGCCAGTTGCTGCTCGGAAGTGCTTTGTGCAGAGTCAACACTTGCTCCTGTGTTACTGGGGTTCAGTAATGTCAGCTGTTCCCCTGCTGTGTGTACGGCAAAAAGTCCTGCTGCCTCCACCATGTTCTCCTCTCATCCCTAGGCTCCAACACCGCCAGTTGCTGCTCGGAAGTGCTGTGTGCACAGTCAACACTTGCTCCTGTGTTACTGGGGTTCAGTAATGTCAGCTGTTCCCCTGCTGTGTGTACGGCAAGAAGTCCTGCTGCCTCCAATTTAAAGTTACAAAGTTCCTCATACTAGGCCTCAGCCTACACCCTGATTGACCCTGGGCTCCAACACCGCCAGTTGCTGCTCGGAAGTGCTGTGTGCACAGTCAACACTTGCTCCTGTGTTACTGGGGTTCAGTAATGTCAGCTGTTCCCCTGCTGTGTGTACGGCAAAAAGTCCTGCTGCCTCCACCATGTTCTCCTCTCATCCCTGGGCTCCAACACCACCAGTTGCTGCTCGGAAGTGCTGTGTGCACAGTCAACACTTGCTCCTGTGTTACTGGGGTTCAGTAATGTCAGCTGTTCCCCTGCTGTGTGTACGGCAAAAAGTCCTGCTGCCTCCACCATGTTCTCCTCTCATCCCTGGGCTCCAACACCACCAGTTGCTGCTCGGAAGTGCTGTGTGCACAGTCAACACTTGCTCCTGTGTTACTGGGGTTCAGTAATGTCAGCTGTTCCCCTGCTGTGTGTACGGCAAGAAGTCCTGCTGCCTCCAATTTAAAGTTACAAAGTTCCTCATACTAGGCCTCAGCCTACACCCTAATTGACCCTGGGCTCCAACACCACCAGTTGCTGCTCGGAAGTGCTGTGTACACAGTCAACACTTGCTCCTGTGTTACTGGGGTTCAGTAATGTCAGCTGTTCCCCTGCTGTGTGTACGGCAAGAAGTCCTGCTGCCTCCAATTTAAAGTTACAAAGTTCCTCATACTAGGCCTCAGCCTACACCCTGATTGACCCTGGGCTCCAACACCGCCAGTTGCTGCTCGGAAGTGCTGTGTGGACAGTCAACACTTGCTCCTGTGTTACTGGGGTTCAGTAATGTCAGCTGTTCCCCTGCTGTGTGTACGGCAAAAAGTCCTGCTGCCTCCACCATGTTCTCCTCTCATCCCTGGGCTCCAACACCGCCAGTTGCTACTCGGAAGTGCTGTTTGTACAGTCAACACTTGCTCCTGTGTTACTGGGGTTCAGTAATGTCAGCTGTTCCCCTGCTGTGTGTACGGCAAGAAGTCCTGCTGCCTCCAATTTAAAGTTACAAAGTTCCTCATACTAGCCCTCAGCCTACACCCTGACTGACCCTGGGCTCCAACACCGCCAGTTGCTGCTCGGAAGTGCTTTGTGCAGAGTCAACACTTGCTCCTGTGTTACTGGGGTTCAGTAATGTCAGCTGTTCCCCTGCTGTGTGTACAGCAAAAAGTCCTGCTGCCTCCACCATGTTCTCCTCTCATCCCTGGGCTCCAACACCGCCAGTTGCTGCTCGGAAGTGCTGTGTGCACAGTCAACACTTGCTCCTGTGTTACTGGGGTTCAGTAATGTCAGCTGTTCCCCTGCTGTGTGTACGGCAAGAAGTCCTGCTGCCTCCAATTTAAAGTTACAAAGTTCCTCATACTAGGCCTCAGCCTACACCCTGACTGACCCTGGGCTCCAACACCGCCAGTTGCTGCTCGGAAGTGCTGTGTGCACAGTCAACACTTGCTCCTGTGTTACTGGGGTTCAGTAATGTCAGCTGTTCCCCTGCTGTGTGTACGGCAAAAAGTCCTGCTGCCTCCACCATGTTCTCCTCTCATCCCTGGGCTCCAACACCGCCAGTTGCTGCTCGGAAGTGCTGTGTGCACAGTCAACACTTGCTCCTGTGTTACTGGGGTTCAGTAATGTCAGCTGTTGCCCTGCTGTGTGTACGGCAAAAAGTCCAGCTGCCTCCACCCTGTTCTCCTCTCATCCCTGGGCTCCAACACCGCCAGTTGCTGCTCGGAAGTATCTTTGGCACGGGTACTCACTCCTGCCCAGCCTGGTTACAGCACGCCAGCTGTTTCCTGGCAGTGTCAACGTCATTTTGCCTCCAATAAGTTGTCCTGTCGTGTTGCGGTTGGGTTAGCCGACTCTATGGTGCCTGCAGTTTAGGTGCTTCCTATGTGGGCTGCAGGATATGTAAATAAAGGCTGTTTCCGTTGTGCCAATAGGACAAGCACCCCCTGTAGGACTGTGGGATTCGCTAACTGTGGCCGGCTCGCGGCCTTTCAACTTGAATTTTCATGGGTACCTTATGCTACCCGTCCGGGTTCCAGTACCGTCAGCTGGTTCTCGGCAGTGCCTTTGGCCTAGGTGCCTCCATCTCGGTATCTGAGTTCCAGCAACGTCTGCTGGTCCTTGGTAGTGCTTTGTAGCACAGGTACCTCCAGCTTAGTAACCGTGTCCCAGTACCGTCAGCTGATCTTCGGTTGTGCCATTGGCTCTGTTCCTTCTGCTGCCCCTCCGGGTTCCAGCACAGTCAGCTGGTCCTCGTTACTTCCATTGGCTCTTGTACCTTCTGCTACCCATCCGGGTTCCAGTACCATCAGCTGGTTCTCGGCAGTGCCTTTGGCCTAGGTGCCTCCATCTCGGTATCCGAGTTCCAGCAACGTCTGCTTGTCCTTGGTAGTGCTTTGTAGCACAGGTACCTCCTGCTTAGTAAACGTGTCCCAGTACCGTCAGCTGGTCCTCGGTTGTACCATTGGCTCTGTTCCTTCTGCTGCCCCTCCGGGTTCCAGCACAGTCAGCTGGTCCTCGTTACTTCCATTGTCTCTTGTACCATCTGCTACCTGTCCGGGTTCCAGTACCGTCAGCTGGTTCTCGGAAGTCACTCAGCCTTCTTGTACCTTCAGCTACATTTCCAAGTTGAAGATTTTTTAAATGATTTTTTTGGGTAATCACTCTGGATCTCCCTAACTCCAACACTGAAGATGACGACCCTGAAGACGAAGACCCTGAAGACCACCCCGAAGAAGACGACGACCCCGAAGACGACGACCCTGAAGACCACCCCGAAGAAGACGACGACCCCAAGGACGACGACCATCAAGACGACGAGCCTGAACACCATCACAAAGAAGAAATAAAAGATTACCCAGAAGAAGATCACCAACAGGACAAAGAAGATTAAGACAAACGGCAAGATACAGAACAAGAGACAGAAGAACAAGAAGCAGAAGAACAAAAAGCAGAAGAACATTAAGTATAAGACCAAAATTCAGAGCAAAATATATGCTCTAAATTATAAGCAGAAGAAGACTAAGCAGTGTATGGGGGTGAGTCCGTTCCTCCTCGTAGTGCCCCTGGAAAATGCCTGCTGCTGCAGGCAAAACTGAACGCGGACAAATACTGTTGTAAATCTTTTGTGACAGCAAGAACGGAAGGATGAAATCTTCAAACTTTAACAGATTACAACTACAGGAATGTCTGTCACAAATAAGAATATGATGAAGAAGATGAATAGGAAGAAGATGAAGAAGTAGAATATGAAGAAGAATAATAGTTGAATAAGAAGAATATGAGTAATGTTACCAAAAAGATGAATAGGAAGAAGTTTAAGAAGAAGATAAATAAGGTGAAGAATAAGTTGATGAAAAAGATGCTGCTGCTGAGGATCATGAAGGAGAAAGTGTGGCAGAATTAAAAAAGAAGGTGAAGAGCATGGAAGTAGTGAAACATACATATGTGCCAAAATAGAAAAAAGGTTATCAACATAGTCAATTTCTTTGTAACTCCGAACGTCTTAAAAAAAAAATGTATTACTGCTATTCCATTTGATTGGGTTAAACCTCTATGCCTTTAATGTCTCCTCCACCTCCCCCAATACATTCTACATTATTCTTTGTTGTTTTCCTTCATGTACAATTAACCTATAAGGAAAGAAAGGTTTTTTTTTAATTCCGATATTTTTGACTTGCATTGATTTCCGGTATCGGAATCGGCGATATCCGATACTTTTTCAGTATCGGGCCAATCCAATCCGATCCGATATTTTGCAATATCGGAAAGTATCGCTCAACCCTACTCTACACACTTTCCCTCTCCTGGTTAGCTGCACTGCTGCCTGTCATCTGGTTCCTCAGCAGGTAAAAGGCACTCCTTGATAGCCTTTTAGGGAGCCAGGTCCGAGGTTAGGGATTGTCTGGATTGCACAAGGACCAGTGTGGGTATGGGTGGGGCCTCTGTGTTGTATGCCTTATTATTCCCTTTACCCATGTATGAGTGAGTTATTTGCATAACACATATAGACACATACTTACCAGGAATCCATAAATTCTAAAGTCTTCTCTAGAGATGAGCAACTTTGCCTCCGGGAGGGTCGAGTCAGGTTTCGGACCACCCGACTTTCCCAAAAGTCGAGTCGAACGAAATAGGCCGACTATCGGAAAAAGTCGAAGGTCCGACTGGAACTCGAATCGACCCCAATGCAAGTCAATGGGGAAGAAAAGTCGGCAGGGAGTGGAGGACAGTAAACACACCTACAGTCAGGGCCGGCGTTAGGGGCAGGCAGACCAGGCAGCTGCCTAGGGCCCCCACTCCCCCAGGGGCCCCCAGCTAGCGGCACATCACACAGCCGCTATGAGGCCCGTGAGGCAGGGGGCCCGCCTGCCCCCAGCGCCGACTCCCCCTGCCACCGTATTGAACTATACCGCCGTCATCATAGACGCTGGTACAGTTCAAAGCAATGATGGAAGAGAGAGTGTCAGCTGACGCTCCCTCTCCCATCATTCCCCACTCTGCCTCTGACACACAGCTGGTGCGCGATGACATCATCGCACACGCACTGTGTACCAGGCAGTGCAGCCTGAGCCTGGAGACAGCCGGGAGCAGCGCGGGAACGAGGAGAGGTGAGGAGTGTTTTTTTTCTTTTTTTTTAAATGGAACAGTGAGTAATGGACTGTGGGGCCATTCTAGGGGGGTGTTATATGCATGTGGGGCTGTGCTGTATGCCATGTGGTGCTGCGCTGATGCCATGTGGGGCTGTGCTGTATACCATGTGGTGATGCGCTGTGTACCATGTGGGGCTGCTCTGTATACCATGTGGGGCTGTGCTATATACCATGTGGTGCTGCGCTGTATACCATGTGGGGCTGCGCTGTATACCATGTGGGGCTGCTCTGTATACCATGTGGGGCTACGCTGTCTACCATGTGAGGCTGCGCTGTATACCATGTGGGGCTGCGCTGTATACCATGTGGTGCTGCGCTGTATACCATGTGGGGCTGTGCTGTATACCATGTTGGGCTGCGCTGTATACCATGTGGTGCTGCGCTGTATACCATGTGGGGCTGCGCTGTATACCATGTGGGGCTGCGCTATATACCATGTGGGGCTGCTCTGTGTACCAAGTGGGGCTGCGCTGTGTACCATGTGGGGCTGCGCTGTGTACCATGTGGGGCTGTGCTGTGTACCATGTGGGGCTGCACTGTATACCATGTGGGGCTGCATTGTATACCATGTGGGGCAGCTCTGGGTACCATGTGGGACTGTGCTGTGTACCATGTGGGGCTGGGTTGGGTGACCAACGATCAGCGAGCTGGTATCCAATGTACATATCGGGTAACTAAGCACCGCTCGGCACCTAGTTACCTGATATGTACCCTGGTTACCGGCACCCAGCTTCTGCTGAGAGCCGGTATATAGGGTACATATCGGGTAACTAGGTGCCTAACGGTGCTTAGTTACCCAATATGTACATTGGATACCGGCTCTCAGCGCGCTACAGCAGAAGCTGAGAGCCGGTATCCAGGGTACATATCGGGTAACTAGGCGCTGCGCGGTGCTTAGTTACCGGATGTGTACATTGGATACCAGTGTGCTCGCTGGTCCTGATCGCTGGTGAGGCTGCCCATGTGACAGCTCACCAGCGATCAGCTAACGATATTCCAGCGATCCCATCCATGTCGTATCGTTGGTGGGATCGCTGGGACATTGAAGAGTGTGACAGGACTCTAATGAAGACTTAGTGGCCTTGCTACTAAAGATGAGTAAATATGTTCGAAAAACGATCGCCAAACATAAATTTGGCACGAATATAAATTGCTCAAAAAAATAAAGGGAACACTCAAATAACACATCCTAGATCTGAATGAATGAAATATTCTCATTGAATACTTTGTTCTGTACAAAGTTGAATGTGCTGACAACACAATCACACAAAAATCATCAATGGCAATCAAATTTATTAACCAATGGTTGCCTGGATTTGAAGTTACCCACAAAATTAAAGTGGAATGTAATGTCCTTAAAACAAATCAAAATGATGCTCAGTAGTGTGTGTGGCCTCAACGTGCCTGTATGACCTCCCGGTGCCTGTATGACCTCCCTACAACGCTTGGGCATGCTCCTGATGAGGCGACGGATGGTCTCCTGAGGGATCTCCTCCCAGGACTAAAGCATCCGCCAACTCCTGGACAGTCTGTGGTGCAATGTGACATTGGTGGATGGAACGAGACATGATGTCCCAGATGTGCTCAATCGGATTCAGGTCTGGGGAATGGGCGGGCTAGTCCATAGCTTCAATGCCTTCATCTTACAGGAACTGCTGACACACTCCAGCCACATCAGGTCTGGCATTGTCCTGCATTAGGAGGAACCCAGGGCCAACCGCACCTGCATATGGTCTCACAAGGGGTCTGAGGATCTCATCTCGGTACCTAATGGCAGTCAGGCTACCTCTGGCGAGGACATGGAGGGCTGTGCGGCCCTCCAAAGAAATGCCACCCCACACCATTACTGATGCACTGCCAAACCAGTCATGCTGAAGGATGTTGCAAGCAGAAGGTCGCTCTCCACGGCATTTCCAGACTCTGTCAAGTGTGTCACATGTGCTCAGTGTGAACCTGCTTTCATTTGTGAAGAGCACAGGGCGCCAGTGGTGAATTTGCCAATCCTAGTGTTCTGTAGCAAATGCTAAGCGTCCTGCATGGTGTTGGGCTGTAATCACAACCTCCATCTGTGGATGTCGGGCACTCAGACCATCCTCTTGGAGTCGGTTTCTAACCTTTTGTGCAGACACATGCACATTTTTAGCTCTGGCAGTGCTCCTCCTGTTCCTCCTTGCACAAAGGCGGAGGTAGAGGTCCTGCTGCTGGGTTGTTGCCCTCCTACTGCCCCCTCCATGTCTCCTGGTGTACTGGCCTGTCTCCTGGTAGCGACTCCAGCCTCTGGACACTACGCTGACAGACACAGCAAACCTGCTTGCCACAGTTCGCATTGATGTGCCTTCCTGGATTAACTGCACTACCTGAGCCACTTGTGTGGGTTGTAGAGTCCGTCTCATGCTACCACGAGTGTGAAAGCACAACCAACATTCAAAAGTGTACCAAAACATCAGCCAGAGAGCATTGGTACTGAAATGTGGTCTGTGGACCCCACCTACAGAACCACTCCTTTATTGAGTGTGTCTTGATAATTGCCAATAATTTCCATCTGTTGTCTATTCCATTTGCACAACAGCATGTGAAATTGATTGTCAATCAGTGTTGTTTCCTAAGTGGACAGTTTGATTTCACAGAAGTTTGATTTACTTGGAGTTATATTCTGTTGTTTAAGTGTTCCCTTTACTTTTTTGAGCAGTGTAGTAGATTCGGGTTTGTGATTGGTAAGACGAGCATTTTTCTTAAAATCAGAAAAAGCCGGTAGCATTCGGTAAAAGATAGAATAAAAGCCGGCAATTCTTGTGCTGTGTTCAGTAAAATCACAGCATGATAGGTTAGAATAGATAGAATAGATATATACTCATAGAATATATATATATATATATATATATATATATCAGATAAAAAAAATTTTTAAATAGGTTAAATTTAAATTTAAAGTACTCGCGCTACAGAACAACCACAAACATACAGTACTGATCCAGTGACACGTACCTAAGATTATTCACGTTGATTCCCACAGGTGAAGTGACGATCTTACTGATGCAGTGTTTAAATCAAAAGGATGATCAGTTATGATGCCGACTTGAGGGACTAAACAGCAAAAGATAGTATATAGTTAATGCCTTATAATACTATGATATATATATCAATTAGTAATTATAAGTATAAACGGAATTTTGGATGTGAAGTGTCACAAAAAATGTCTGGATAATCCTTCAAAGAACGTGACTTTGTTGGATAATATGCAGTGCTTACAAATTGCAAGATCAGAGTGCAAATAATAGATAATTTGATTCTTGCTATGCAAAAGAGCTAAAAAGAACAGTTCGGCTAAAAATAGCATGTGCATAGAAATAAACTGATCAGAGTGAGCTATATAGACGAGTGGCCACTAATACGGTGCAGACAGTGCTAGACTTGTATGCACTAAAGTGGTAAATGTGCCTTATTTGTAAGGGAGTAGACGTGGTCTCCTTAAAAGTCCTATGTGCGTAGTAAGGAGTTATACCAAGAGTTTTCACCTTGTACCTTATGGCTTGAGAATGCCAGGGCTGCAAAAAAGAGACTATGCCGTAAGTGACAGTATGGTACTTAGCTCTGGGTACTGAGAAGATTGGACGAAGCGCTGATGAAGAAAAAGGGGTCTGTGTGGTGCTTGTGGGGAGCTGCCCCGGCCGGCGGCAAGCTCTCCCTTTCCATGGCGCTGCGGCGCAGATGCACGCGGAGACGCCAGCAAGTCCTCAGTTCGCGTTATTCCGGTCACGTGATATGACCACGTGGTGTTGTGAAATCCAGCTACGGAGTGCAGTAAGAGCCAAACAAGTGTCCTACGCGTTTCGGAGATGACGTTCTCCTTCCTCAGGGATGGTTCTAATGGCACTTAGCTGGGTTTTTATATCTTTGGTCCCATGGATTTAATTAAAAGCAAATAATTCAATGTCATTATTTAATCCTCTAGGTTTCAAAGTATCTAATTCAAAAATCCAGCGGGTTTCTTCTCTTGACATCTATTTAATAAAGTCGCCTTTACGCCAGTCTTTTTCCACAATTTTGATGCCCATGATTTTTATATCTTTAAAAGACCCTTTATGTACTGTCTTAAAGTGCTTGGATAAAGGGTGTGTATCTACATTATTTTTAATATTGCGTAGATGTTCTCCAATCCTTTTGTATAGCGGGAGTATGGTGCGTCCTACATACATCTTTTTGCAAGGACATTCAATTACATAGATAACTCCTGCAGTATGGCAGTTTATAAAGTCCACAATATCAAAATTTGTACCAATATGAGAAGTAACTGTTTTTTGTTTAGTTAGTTTTAAATTTTTACATATATTGCATTTTTTACATGGGTAAAAACCTTTTATCGGTGTTTTGAAAGGGCCGACACACGTATTATTCCTTCCAGATTTGATTGGATCACGCACTGTTGGTGCAATTAGATAGTTAAGGTTTTTAGCTTTTCTGAATATAAATTGAGGGTATTCAGTAATTTTGTCTCCAATGACCTTATCGTCCTTCAGAAGTCCCCAATGTTTTTTTACTATTTTCTTGAGTAAACATACATTAGAATTACATTGTGTAATTATGGGGACAGAGATAGGGCTTTCAGTTACAGATAGGTCATTTATTCTTGGTTTGTTGCTATGGATAATTTCTTCCCTAGGGTATTTTCAACATTTCCCTTTATATTTAGTAGGAAGTTTTTTCATAACCTTTATTCAGGAATTTGCTAATAAGCGTGTCGGCTTCTTTCCCAAAATCAGATATATCAGAACAGTTACGGTGCAGTCTCATGAATTGGCTACGTGGTACATTTAGCAGCCAGCTAGGAAGGTGGCAGCTATTAGTGGCAATATAGCTATTGGAATCCGTGGGTTTCATGTATGTGCATGTTTGGATGGTACATTCCTTAATAAATATGTCTAAATCCAAAAAATGTACCCTTTGAGTGCTGGTAGTAGCATTAAATTCTAAATAAAATTCATTTTTATTCAAATCCGTTAAAAACAAATTAAGAGAATTCTGTCCCGCTTTCCATATAAAAAAGACATCATCAATAAAACTAACCCATAGGGCCAGGTCCGCGCGCAGCATACCTTTCTTGTATATATATTGATCCTCCCATCTACCCACATGGAGATTTGCATAGCTGGGCGCGAACCTGGTCCCCATCGCAGTGCCCCATTGCTGGGTGTATTAGTCGTTTTCATATTTAAAAGAATTATGTGTTAAAATAAAAAAGGCACATTCTTTAATAAAATTTATCATGTCTGGGGAAACATTAGCTGATTTATTTAAAAAATATTCTAAAGCTTCTATGCCTTTGTCATGTTGAATGACTGTATATAATGATGTAATATCTAATGTTCCCAGAATAAAATCATTTTCCCATTGAAATTGGGTTAAAATCTGTAAAATGTGTTTACTGTCCTTTAGGTAAGTTGGTAGATTGGAGACCAGTTTCGGTAAATGACAGTCCACATAATGGGATAAATTGGATGTTAGGTTTCCAATGCCTGAGATGATGGGACGGCCTGGTGGATTTTCTAAATTTTTATGGATCTTTGGTAAGTGATAGAATACAGCTGTTCTAGGATATGGTGTCTCTATGTATTCCAACTCGTCTTTACTGAGTAGTTCTTTATTACGGCCTTTATTTAGTAACTCTTTCAGTTCACATATGTATTGGTCAGTAGGATCACTACCCAGTTTTTTATATGTTTTTTTATCGTTTAAAATGCGTTTTGACTCCATATCATATTGTGAATGATCCATAATTATAAATATAAAAACCCAGCTAAGTTCCATTAGAGCCATCCCTGAGGAAGGAGAACGTCATCTCCGAAACGCGTAGGACACTTGTTTGGCTCTTACTGCACTCCGTAGCTGGATTCCACAACACCACGTGGTCATATCACGTGACCGGAATAACGCGAACTGAGGACTTGCTGGCGTCTCCGCGTGCATCTGCGCCGCAGCGCCATGGAAAGGGAGAGCTTGCCGCCGGCCGGGGCAGCTCCCCACAAGCACCACACAGACCCCTTTTTCTTCATCAGCGCTTCGTCCAATCTTCTCCGTACCCAGAGCTAAGTACCATACTGTCACTTACGGCATAGTCTCTTTGTTGCAGCCCTGGCATTCTCAAGCCATAAGGTACAGGGTGAAAACTCTTGGTATAACTCCTTACTACGCACATAGGACTTTTAAGGAGACCACGTCTACTCCCTTACAAATAAGGCACATTTACCACTTTAGTGCATACAAGTCTAGCACTGTCTGCACCGTATTAGTGGCCACTCGTCTATATAGCTCACTCTGATCAGTTTATTTCTATGCACATGCTATTTTTAGCCGAACTGTTCTTTTTAGCTCTTTTGCATAGCAAGAATCAAATTATCTATTATTTGCACTCTGATCTTGCAATTTGTAAGCATTGCATATTATCCAACAAAGTCACGTTCTTTGAAGGATTATCCAGACATTTTTTGTGACACTTCACATCCAAAATTCCGTTTATACTTATAATTACTAATTGATATATATATCATAGTATTATAAGGCATTAACTATATACTATCTTTTGCTGTTTAGTCCCTCAAGTCGGCATCATAACTGATCATCCTTTTGATTTAAACACTGCATCAGTAAGATCGTCACTTCACCTGTGGGAATCAACGCGAATAATCTTAGGTACGTGTCACTGGATCAGTACTGTATGTTTGTGGTTGTTCTGTAGCGCGAGTACTTTAAATTTAAATTTAACCTATTTAAATTTTTTTATCTGATTTTTATACCCTCCATGCGGTAGGAGGTTTTTGTACTTGCAGCTGACCAAGCACTTATACACTTGCGCCGCTACTCATACACTTTTTTTCTATATATATATATATATATATATATATATATATACTGTGTGTGTGTATATATATATATATATATATATATATATATGTCAGTGACACACACATACAGCTCTGGCAAAAATTAAGAGACCACTGCACAGTTTTATAAAAATCTGCTTCTCTACATGTCTGACAGCCATTCCATTTCAGTGTCAGTTGAATTCCAACCAGAGTACACCTCATTCTACTTAATGTGCTTCTGATTAGGTGATCACGTGAAACAAATCTTATTAAATGAAGGAAAGTATAAAAAAACACTGTTGTGGTGTTCACAATCCTCTTGCAATAGGACAAGCTGAATGGCAAAACAAATGCTAGTAATATCCCAAAAGTAATAAGAATGAAAAAAAACTTTTAACCATGCCAAAGAAGTTGAAAAGAAAAGTCTTGAGTGAGGAAAAGAAGGGCTCAATTCTGGCTTTACTAGCAGAGGGATACAGTGAGCGTCATGTTGCCTTCATCCTTAAAATTTCTAAGACGGTAGTCCACTACAACAAGGTCAAGCAGCAGACATTGCGGACAACGAAGCTACAGACCTGCTGAGTGCGAAAACGTCTCTCCACTGACCGAGACAACCGTCATCTTATTCAAATGTCACTCAGCAACCGCAGGATGACTTCAAGTGACCTACAAATGGACTGGCAAATTGCAGCTGGGATGAAGTGCACGGCAAGAACAGTTCGTAACAGGCTCCTAGAGGCAGGGCTCAAGTCATGTAAAGCTAGAAAAAAGCCTTTCATCAATGAGAAGCAAAGTAGAGCCAGGCTGAAGTTTGCCAAAGACCATAAGGATTGGACCATAGAAGACTGGAGTAAGGTAATCTTCTCTGATGAATCTAATTTTCAGCTTTGCCCAACACCTGGTTGTCTAATGGTTAGACGGAGACCTGGAGAGGCGTACAAGCCACAGTGCCTTGCAGCTACTGTGAAATTTGGTGGAGGATCGGTGATGATCTTGGGATGCTTCAGCAAGGCTGGAATTGGACAGGTTAATCGTTGCAAAGGACGTATGAATCAAGCCGCAGATAAGGTTATCCTGGAAAAACAGTTGATTCTTTCTGCTAAGGCAATGTTCCCCAACTCTGAGGACTGTTTTTTCCAGCAGGACTATGCGCCATGCCACACAGCTACGTCAATCAATGTGTGGATGAAGGACCATCACATCAAATCCCTGTCATGGCCAGCCCAATCTCCAGACCTGAACCCCATTGAAAACCTCTAGAATGTAATCAAGAGGAAGATGGATTATCACAAGCCATCAAACAAAGAAGAACTGCTTAAATTTTTGTACCAGGAGTGGCATAAGATAACCCAAAATCAGTTTGAAAGACTGGTGGAAAGCATGCCAAGATGCATGAAAGCTGTGATTAAAAATCATGGTTATTCCACTAAATATTGATTTCTGAACTCTTCCTGAGTTAAAACATTAGTATTGTTGTTTCTTAATGATTATGAACTTGTTTTCTTAGCATTATTTGAGGTCTGCAAGCACTGCATTTTTTTATTATTTTGACCATTTCTCATTTTCTGAAAATAAATACAAAATTTATTGCTTGGAAATTCAGAGACATGTTGTCAGTAGTTTATAGAATAAAAGAGCAATTTACATTTTACGTAAAAGTATGCCTATAAAGAAAAAAATCAAGACAAACTGAAAATTTTGCTGTGGCCTCTTAATTTTTGCCATAGCTGTATATTACATAGATAGAAGAAAACCCGTCCATTTAGCAATCACGTAGTGTAAAATCACTGCAGTAGCCGAGAGGATAGAAGAGATGGATTACATACAGTAAATAGAATAGGTAGATATACAGATATCAGGGACATATACAATTAGTACAATGGGTGTGCAGCTTACTGTACATGTATTTAATTATTAAAATATTTTTTTCTGAAATAAATGGCGTGGGCTCCTACGTAATTTTCGTAACTAGCAGAGGTAAAGACTACGACTGAGGGCCAATGTTTATAGCCTGAGAAGGGGGTAATACCCATGGAGCTTCCTAGGTTATTAATATCAACTCACAACTGTATACTTTGCCTTTACTGGCTATTAAAATGGGGGACCCTAAAAAAATGACGTAGGGTCCCCATATAATTAATAACCAGCAAAGGCCATGCAGACAGCTGCGGGCTGATATTAATAGCCTAGGAAGGGGTCATGGATGCTGCTCCCCAGGCTAAAAACATCAGCTCTCAGCCGCCCCAGAAAAAGCTCATCTCTAAGATGTGCCAATTCTGGCACATAGCCTCTCTCTTCCCACTTGCCCTGTAGCGGTGGCAAGTGGAATGATAGGGGAGTTGATGTCACCTTTGTATTGCCAGGTGACATCAAGCCCCGAGGTTAGTAATGGAGAGGCATCAATAAGACGCCCCCATTACTAACCCCATAGTCACATTGTAAGAAAACAGACACCCAGAAAAGTCCTTTAATTGAAAGAAATACACAGACTCCTTTAATAATATTAATTAAACCATACTTATGACCTCACCTACTTCCCCGATGCCCTCGCAATCTGCAAAAGAGGTAAAAAAACAAACAAAATTCCTCACCTTTCCGCAGAGACGCTTTTAATCCATTTGTCCCGCAACAGGTTTAGCTCTACTACATTTAGATGGCAGGCTATATGGTGCGACCTTGCAGCCTATCATCCAGTAGACACTGAGCATTGTGGAAAATTTCCCACGGCACTGGCGTCACATAGGAGATCCTCGTCAGGTGAATCAGTGAATTGATGTCTCGTTCATTTTTCACATACAGCTTGATGTCATCCATGTAGAGGAGGTGGCTGATGGTGCTTCCACTCTTGAACTTGTATCCATAGCCAGATTCTGTAATTATATGACAGACGGGGTTCAAACCTATGCAGAACAGCAATGGAGACAATGCATCACCTTGGTATATGCCGCACTTGATGGTCACCTGTGCTAGTTGTTTTGAGTTGACTTCCAATGTTGTTCTCCATAGCCCCATTGAGTTTCTGAGGAAGGTTCTTAATTTCCTGTTGACATTGTAGAGAGCCAAGCCATGTAGTCAATCCAGACTGTGCTGAGATTGGTCTGTTTGGATATTGAGTCTTGAGCGACTGCTGTGTCTACTAGGAGCTGGTGCTTAGAGCCTCTGGTGTTGGTCCCAATGCCTTACTGAGCTGGATTCATGTACTGGTTCATATGGTTTTGTAGCTTGGTGGCTATGATGCCTGACAGGAGTTTCCATGTTGTAAGGCAGGTTATTGGGTGGTAGTTGAATGGAACTGTTCCTTTGTGAGAATCCTTCATGATCAGCACTGTTCTTCCTTGTGTTGGCCAAGCTGGGTGGTGGCCTGCTGCTAGCAGAAGATTCATCTACTATGACATGCGTTCATGCACCGCTGTTAATTTCTTTAGCCAGTAGGTGTGGATCATGTCTGGGCCAGGTGCTGTCCAGCTCTTCATGTTCTTGACCCGCTGTTGTATGTCTGCTTCTATAATGGTGACTGGTTCTTGCTCTAGGTGGTTGTTGTGTTTCCTTCTCATATCTTGCAGCCATATTGCACTGGTGTTGTGTGTTTTTTCCTTCTTTCATGTGTTCCTCCAGTATTGTTCAGTCTCCAGTCGCTGCTATTGTGGAGTTGGGAGTATACTTTGGATGGTTCTTTGTAGAATAGGGTATTTATCTTCTTGGCCTCTGCTTCTCTAATGTATCGCCCTAGTCTTGCAGCGAGTGCTGTGAGCCTTTGTTTAGCAGTCTCTAGGGCTTCAGTTGCGGTCAGGCCTTTATACTTGTCCACCTAGGTCTTATTCTTGATCTTTACACCCTTCTGTATTTCTGTTAATTGGCTGACATCCCTTCATGTCACCTTGATCTTTGTCTCCAGTCTTCTTTTTCAATGTGGGCACATACTTCTGTTGTTCTTGTTGGTTGTATAGCCAAGCATTTCCATGATTGCTGAGGCAGTAACATAGATCAGTTTATTAGTTTGAGTTATGGTGATGATAGGTATTGATGCAAGTGCTCTATTGGCATCAATACCTATCACCAGGTGATGAGGTGTTTCTTTGCTGAGCCTTGGCAGTCGATCTTTGGTTTTGATAGTATTTAATTTATCAATGATCTTCTGTTTCCGATCAGCTGCAGTGCTTTCTATTTGCAGGATTGGATCAGGATTTTCAGGGGGTTGCACAAGTTGTTCTTTCAGGTCTTCATGTGGGATGGATCTGCAGTGCAGTTGATCCATCTCAAGTTGTGATAATAGCTTTCTCTTTATGATATTGAAACGTTGGGTGACTAGTTGTTTCTCAGTCAGTGGACATGCACGTCTTATATCCATCCAGAGTTTCCTCATACGATTCATATATTATATATATACAGTACAGACCAAAAGTTTGGACACACCTTCTTATTCAAAGATTCTTCTGTATTTTCATGACTATGAAAATTGTAGAATCACACTGAAGGCATCAAAACTATGAATTAACACATGTGGAATTATACATTACACTTTACAAAAAAGTGTGAAACAACTGAAAATATGTCTTATATTCTAGGTTCTTCAAAGTAGCCACCTTTTGCTTTGATTACTGCTTTGCACGCAGAACAGGTGAACAGATTAACTCTACATGCCTGGTTCCCACCGTGAAGCATGGAAGAGGTGGTGTGATGGTGTGGGGGTGCTTTGCTGGTGACACCATTGGGGATTTATTTAAAATTGAAGCGATCAGCGGTCCAGCTCACCCCAAACCATCTCGATTGGGTTCAGGTCTGGTGACTGTGGAGGCCAGGTCATCTGGCGTAGCACCTCAACACTCTCCTTCTTGGTCAAAAAGCCCTTACACAGACTGGAGGTGTGTTTGGGGTCATTGTCCTGTTGAAAAATAAATGATGGTCCAACTAAACGCAAACCTGATGGAATAGCATGCTGTTGCAAGATGCTGTGGTAGCCATGCTGCTTCAGTATGCCTTCAATTTTGAATAAATCCCCAACAGTGTCACCAGCAAAGCACCCCCACACCATCACACCTCCTCCTCCATGCTTCACGGTGGGAACCAGGCATGTAGAGTCCATCCGTTCACCTTTTCTGTGTGCAAAGCAGTAATCAAAGTAAAAGGTGGCTACTTTGAAGAACCTAGAATTTAAGACATATTTTCAGTTGTTTCACACTTTTTTGTAAAGTGTAATGTATAATTCCACATGTGTTAATTCATAGTTTTGATGCCTTCAGTGTGATTCTACAATTTTCATAGTCATGAAAATACAGAAGAGTCTTTGAATGAGAAGGTGTGTCCAAACTTTTGGTCTGTACTGTGTATATATATATATATATATATATATATATATATATATAACAAAGCTCAAAAAAATAAAGGGAACACTCAAATAACACATCCTACATCTGAATAAATGAAATATTCACATTGAATACTTTGTTCTGTACAAAGTTGAATGTGCTGACAACAAAATCACACAAAAATCATCAATGGAAAGCAAATTTATTATCCAATGGAGGCCTGGATTTGGAGTCACACACAAAATTAAAGTGAATGTAATGTACTTAAAACAAATCAAAATGATGCTCAGTAGTGTGTGTTGCGTCCACGTGCCCGTATGACCTCCCTGTGCCTGTATTACTTCCCTACAACGCCTGGGCATGCTCCTGATAAGGCAGCGGATGGTCTCCTAAGGTTTCTCCTCGCAGACCTGGACTAAAGCATCCGCCAACTCCTGGACAGTCTGTGGTGCAACGTGATGTTTGTGGATGGAGCGAGACATGCTGTCCCTGATGTGCTCAATCGGATTCAGGTCTGGGGAATGGGCGGGCCAGTCTATAGCTTCAATGCCTTCATCTTGCAGGAACTGCTGACACACTCCAGCCTCATGAGGTCTGGCATTGTCCTGCATTAGGAGGAACCCTAGGTCAACCGCACCAGCATATGGTCTCACAAGGGGTCTGAGGATCTCATCTCGGTACCTAATGGCAGTCAGGCTACCTCTGGCGAGCACATGGAGGGCTGTGCGGCCCTCCAAAGAAATGCCACCCCACACCATTACTGACGCACTGCTAAACTGGTCATGCTGAAGGATATTGCAGGCAGGAGATCGCTCTCCACAGTGTCTCCAGACTCTGTCACGTGTGTCACATGTGCTCAGTGTGAACCTGCTTTCATCTGTGAAGAGCACAGGGCGCCAGTGGCGAATTTGCCAATCCTGGTGTTCTGTGGCAAATGCCAAGCGTCCTGCACGGTGTTGGGCGCTGAGCACAACCCCCATCTGTGGACACTGGGCACTCAGACCATCCTCATGGAGTCGGGTTCTAACCGTTTGTGCAGACACATGCACATTTGTGGTCTGCTGTAGGTCATTTTGCAGGGCTCTGGCAGTGCTGCTCCTGTTCCTCCTTGCACAAAGACGGAGGTCTTGCTGCTGTGTTGTTGCCCTCGTACTGCCCCCTCCATGTCTCCTGGTGTACTGGCCTGTCTCCTGGTAGCGCCTCCAGCCTCTGGACACTACGCTGACAGACACAGCAAACCTGCTTGCCACAGCTCGCATTGATGTGCCATCCTGGATGAGCTGCACTACCTGAGCCACTTGTGTGGGTTGTAGAGTCCGTTTCATGCTACCAAGAGTGTGAAAGCACAACCAACATTCAAAAGTGTCCAAAACATCAGCCAGAAAGCATTGGTACTGAGATGTGGTCTGTGGTCCCCACCTGCAGAACCACTCCTTTACGGAGTGTATCTTGATAATTGCCAAGAATTTCCATGTGTTGTCTATTCCATTTGCACAACAGCATGTGAAATTGATTGTCAATCAGTATTGCTTCCTAAGTGGACAGTTTGATTTCACAGAAGTTTGATTTACTTGGAGTTATATTCTGTTTAAGTGTTCCCTTTATTTTTTTGAGCAGTGTATATATATATTCTATATAACTATATGTTAGTTATACTGAGATTTCATCAGATCTAGGTTCTCTTGCCTTGTCCATGTATGGTTTGTTCCAGTAACCCATTTATCTATCATCTGAATGTCCTGGTTCCTCGACATCTGATGCGGACCTTGTTAATCCAGGCAACGTTCGAACCGGCATGGCTCTCTTTGTTCGTGACACTCTCATGTGTATTGAGGTAGGCACTATAGTGTTAGTAGTCTTGCCCAAGGACCACTACTGGTACACTATTTCCAACAGGGCAAAACCAGGATTTGAACCCCAGTCTCACATGTCGGTGGTTGTGCATTTTTAACAGCCATACCAGCCACCTAAGGTAGGTACTATAGTGTTAGGATCCTTAGTATATAATTTGTTCTTATTAATTTTTAATTTATTTTTTCCATAGGGCAGAGCTGAGATTTGAACCCCAGTCTTCCCTGTCATAAGCTGTGCACTTAACCACCGGCCGGCCTTCATCAGCTGCTCCTGATCTGTAAATAAATAGTGAAAAAAAATACCTGTGTGGGTTCCCCTGTATTTTTAATAACCAGCCAGGCAAAACTCACAGCTGGTGGCTGCAACCCTCAGCTGTCAGATTCAGCAAGGCTGGTTAGCAAGAATAGAGGGGTCCCCACACCGTATTTTTTAATTATTTAAATAATTTAAATGGCATGATGTTCCCCCCATTTTTGACAATCAGCCTTGCTAAAGCAGACAACTGGGGACTGGTATTCTCAGGCTGGTAAGGGGCCATGGATATTGCCCTCCCCATCCTAAAAATAGCATCCCACAGCCGCCCAGAAAAGCCACATCTATTAGATGCGCCAATTCTGACACATTGCCCGACTCTTCCCACTTGCCCTGTAGTGGTGGCAAGTGGGATTCATATTTGTGGGGTTGAGGTCACCTTTGTATTTTCAGGTGACATCAAGCCCACGGCTTAGTAATGGAGAGGCAATCTATAAGTGTTACAACCCCCTTGTTAGGTTTTGTTTCAGTTTGCTGGTCACATGACATTTTTACCCTATTTAGTCTGGCTCCGCCCTTCTGGCTTTGCTGGACTTCACTGTATTATCTACTCTTAAGCTAGCCGGGTGCTTAGGTGCCTTTCTCTGTCAGTTTTGCTTGATCTTAGGATCTCTTAGTAATTTGTTTTCTGTTTTATTTTCCCTGCTACACTTTCTGTTAGGAGGTGTCCACCTTTTCACCCAGTCCCTAGATCTTGTAGGGATTCCTCCCTCGCAACTATAGGTCTTCGTTCAGACTAGCTGAGGACTTTAGCGGGTCTGGTCGCAGGATCAGGTTCCCGTAGGGATCCAGCTTGGTTCTATTGTAGGGACAGAATTCCCATCTTTCCTTAGTGCTTGTAGCAGATCCTAACAGTAAGTCCAGCCAAGAAAAAAAAAAAAAATCTCTAAGGAAAGATTTTCTGTTTCCATCATGGTGTCGGTTCAGGATTTGGTTCAACGCCTGCAGGGACTCTCTCTGGAGGTGGCTGAGATAAAGCAACACGTGAGTAGTTGTTCTGGAGCACATTTCGTGGAGCCAAAGGTACGTTTGCCTGATTTATTTTTTGGTGAACAACAAGATTTTTTTTCTTTTAAAAATGCTTGCTTGTTGTATTTTCGTTTGAGACCCAGATCCTCTGGTGATGAATCACAGCGCATAGGGTTCATAATGTCACTTTTGCGCAAAGAACCTCAGGACTGGGCCTTTTCTCTGCAGCCTAGTGATCCATGCTTTAGATCAGTGGATAGTTTTTTTTCTGCTTTGGGGTTATTGTATGACGATCCTGATCGTGTTTCATCAGCTGAGGCAGAATTGAGACGTTTGAGACAGGGATCAGGTAATGTGGAGAAATTTTGTACTCACTTCCGTAGGTGGTCCACTCAGGTGGGGTGGAACGATTCAGCTTTGAAAAGTTTATGTCTTGCAGGGTTAAATGAAAGGGTTTAAAGATTTGCTGATTGCTTATCCTATACCTGGTAACTTGCAAGAGGCTATGCAATTAGCCATACGGGTGGATAGGAGACTGCGTGCAAGGGTTAATGAGAGTAAA
The DNA here is from genome assembly GCA_033576555.1 of Oophaga sylvatica. Classification (NCBI taxonomy): domain Eukaryota; kingdom Metazoa; phylum Chordata; class Amphibia; order Anura; family Dendrobatidae; genus Oophaga; species Oophaga sylvatica. The sequence goes on along the minus strand of JARQOD010000006.1, from coordinate 161,755,467 downwards.
TCTGCCTTGTCAGCTCCAAGTTTGGAGAGGGACTGTACTGACATTGGAGAGCCGATGAAAATTGGAGCAATGGCACCTCACTCTCAGGAAAAAGAACGCAGATTTGCTGAAGGTTTGTGTTTCTATTGTGGCAAATCTAAGCATTTTATTAAGAACTGTGCGCTTCGAATGAATAAAGAGAAAAAAAAAATTAGGTCAGTTTCACCCGTATAGCTTGTTTAAACAATAAAGGTGTCTTTCTTTCTGCTACCACTGCTGTTGAGGAGGAATTAATGGAGTTTCGGGTATTTGTGGATTGTGGTTCAACTCTCAATGTGATTGATGGGAAATTTTTGGAAAAACTAAAATTAAAACCCAAACTTCTGTCTTCCCCTATTAATGTGGTTTCTGTAGATGGCTCTCCCTTGAAAAATGTTACTCACCATATCTGTGAATTTCCTCTTACTATTAATGGTATTCATCAAGAGAATTTGGATTTGGTAGTTTTGAATAATTTGCCCTCACCGGTAATTTTGGGGTTACCTTGGTTAAAATTGCACAATCCGGTACTGGATTGGTCTACCAATGAAATTAAGTCCTGGAGTCCTAATTGTTATGACAAGTGTTGTAACGGACGTATTGCTGCTGTAGTTAAAGGGGAGTTACCTGTACCTATTCAGGATTTTTGGAAAGTTTTTTCTGATAAGGAATCGCAGGTATTGCCTCCTCATAGAGATTATGATTGTGCAATTGAATTTGTCCCTGGAGCGACTCTTCCTAAAAGTCGTTTATTTAATTTGACTATTCCTGAGAGAAAGGCTTTGGAGGAATACATACAGACAAGCTTGGCCGCCGGTCACATTAGGCCTTCTAAGTCTCCTGTGGCGGTTGGATTTTTTTTTGTTAAAAAAAAGGACGGCGGTTTACGGCCTTGTCTAGACTTTCGTGAGATTAATAAGATTACTGTACGCAATCCTTACCCACTGCCATTGATTCCTGATTTGTTTAACCAGTTAGTGGGGGCCAAGTGGTTCTCGAAAATTGATCTTCGAGGGGCATACAATTTGTTGCGCATGAAGGAGGGAGATGAATGGAAGACTGCGTTTAACACTCCACTGGGTCATTTTGAGAATCTGGTCATGCCTTTTGGGCTTTCCAGTGCTCCGGCATTTTTTCAGAATCTTATTAATGACATCCTTAGACCTTTGATCGGCAGAAGTGTGGTTGTGTATTTGGATGACATTTTGATTTATTCACCGGATTTGGAGTCTCATTGGAGGAGTGTGCATGAAGTATTACAGTTACTGAGTGATAATTCACTTTTTGCCAAGCTAGAAAAAAGTGAGTTCGCTGTACAGAGACTTAGTTTTTTGGGCTACATTGTCTCCAGTGAAGGTTTTGAGATGGACCCGGTGAAAGTGCAAGCTGTGCAGGATTGGCCTAGACCTATTGGTGTGAAATCAATACAGAGGTTTTTGGGGTTCGCCAATTATTATAGAAAATTCATTAAAAAATTTTCTGTGATTGCCAAACCTCTGACCGATCTCACCAGGAAAGGTGCTGATGCGGTTCAGTGGACTACTGAGGCCATTGAGGCTTTTGTGTTGCTAAAGGAGAAGTTCAGCTCTGCTCCCATCCTTACACAGCCTGATGTGACTAAACCATTTTTGGTTGAGGTTGATGCTTCTTCTGTGGGGGTCGGCGCGGTGTTGTCTCAGGAAAAGACGGATGGAGTACATCCTTGTGCTTTTTTTTCAAAGAAATTTTCTGAGTCTGAACTAAATTATGATATCGGTAATCTGGAATTGTTGGCAATTAAACTCGCATTTGAACACTGGCGTCATTTTTTGGAGGGAGCGGAATTTCCTGTTCAAGTCTTCACCGATCATAAAAATCTGGTCTACCTTGATGCTGCCAAACGCTTGAATGCCCGTCAGGCTAGGTGGGCACTGTTTTTCTCGCGGTTTAATTTTACCGTTACTTACATCCCAGGTACTAAAAATGTTAAAGCTGATGCTTTGTCTCGCAGCTTTTCTCCTATGGTGGGTACTGAGGAGGAGGAAAACATTTTGCAAGAGGGGGTTGTTATTGCTGTTTTGGACTCTGTGTTGGAAGATGAGATTCTTAAAGCACAGGAGAATGCCCCATCTAACACGCCGCATGGGAGGTTGTTTGTGCCTGGTACCCTGAGGAGAGATTTGTTTGCTGAATGTCATGACTCTCGGTTGGCAGGTCATCCTGGAATCTCTGAGACCAAGAGACTTGTGGGTCGCAGCTTTTGGTGGCCTGGATGGCAGAAGGAAGTCATTAAGTGGGTGCGTCAATGCACGGTGTGTGCTAGATCTAAGTCTTCTCATACTCCTGCTGCGGGTTTGCTTTGCTCTCTGGAGGTCCCTAGTGCACCTTGGACACATTTGGCTATGGACTTTATTACTGACCTTCCCCCCTCTGAGGGTTTCACTGTCATCTGGGTGGTCGTGGACCGTTTTAGCAAGATGTGTCACTTGGTTCCTTTCATCAAACTGCCCTGCGCTAAGACTCTCGCTAAGGCCTTTGTCAAGGAAATTGTCAGACTACATGGCGTTCCTACTGACATTGTTTCTGATAGGGGACCTCAGTTCGTGGCTCGTTTTTGGCGCGCCTTTTGTGACAGGTTGGGAGTTCATTTGTCGTTTTCATCCGGATATCATCCTGAGTCTAATGGCCAGACAGAAAGGAAAAACCAGGAGGTTGAGCAGTTCTTGCGTTGTTTTGTGACTGATAATCAAGAGGGGTGGTCTGAGTTTCTGCCACTTGCTGAGTTTGCTCTTAACAACCATACATCCGCTTCTGCTGGTTGTTCGCCTTTATTTTGTTGTACTGGGAGACATCCGTCATTTGGGTCATTTTCCAAGTTGGGATCGGCTGTACCTGAGGAGGAGAATTTTTCTGGTGTTTTGGAGAGAGTTTGGACTGATGTGCGTGGTAATCTTCAGGAGGCTAACAAAAGATCCAAAGTGTATTTTGATAGAAAACTACAAGAGGTTTTGTTTGCTATTGGTGACATGGTTTGGTTGTCCTCTAAGAATCTGCGCTTGAGGATTCCGTCTAAGAAATTGGGTCCCAAGTTTGTAGGGCCCTTCAAGGTGCTTCAGGTTATTAACCAATCTGCTGTTAAGTTGGAGCTTCCTACCTCCTGGAAGATTAATCCGGTGTTTCATGTTTCTCTCTTGAAAAAAGCTGAGGTCTCAGAGGGAGACGTGTCGGCCACTGTTCCCCTGGTGGTGGAGGACGGGCAATATGAGATTTCCCGCATCCTAAATTCTAGACGGTATAGAGGGGGTTTGCAGTACCTCGTCGCTTGGAAGGGTTATGGACCCGAGGATAACTCATGGGTGAGGGCGGATGATGTTTCTGCGTCTAGACTTGTCAGAGCGTTTCACAAGAGGTTTCCGGATAAGCCTAAGTCATAGGGGATCCGGAGGATCCTCTTAGAAGGGAGGCTACTGTTACAACCCCCTTGTTAGGTTTTGTTTCAGTTTGCTGGTCACATGACATTTTTACCCTATTTAGTCTGGCTCCGCCCTTTTGGCTTTGCTGGACTTCATTGTATTATCTACTCTTAAGCTAGCCGGGTGCTTAGGTGCCTTTCTCTGTCAGTTTTGCTTGATCTTAGGATCTCTTAGTAATTTGTTTTCTGTTTTATTTTCCCTGCTACACTTTCTGTTAGGAGGTGTCCACCTTTTCACCCAGTCCCTAGATCTTGTAGGGATTCCTCCCTCGCAACTATAGGTCTTCGTTCAGACTAGCTGAGGACTTTAGCGGGTCTGGTCGCAGGATCAGGTTCCCCGTTACATCGTAGGGATCCAGCTTAGTTCTATTGTAGGGACAGAATTCCCATCTTTCCTTAGTGCTTGTAGCAGATCCTAACAATAAGACACCTATCCATTAGTAATCCTATAGTTATATGGTAAATAAAGACAAAGCCAGAATTGTCATGATCCGTTCCAGGGTTTAGTCCTGTCTGCCCTTGGTCCGGGCGGATCATGTCAAGGGTTAACTTTGCTCTGCCTCATTCTGGGTTCAGGTTGGCTATTTAGCTCTCACACATCCTGTTAGCAATGTGAGCTATACTGCTACCTTCGGCTTGTGAACCTGACTGGTAACCCTTGATTTGTCCTGCTGTTATCCCTGACTTGTCCCGTGTCTGTTGTTCCCCTCTGTCTGCCCTGTTCCCTGCATTTCCCTGTTTGTCTGTTTGATTCTCTGGTTTTTGACTCGGCTTGTATTCGGACTCGCTTCTGCTTTCTGTCTTTGTCTAATCTGCTTCTGACTGTGGATGACCTCCTGGCTTTCTCCTGACCACGTGTATTGCTTATTCCTTTTGTCCTGCTGCCTCCGTACGGTTTTTGACTTGGCTTGCCTGACCACGCTCCCGCCACTTGGTGGCGCCTGTGTTTCTGCTCTGAAGAGGGCTTGCTGAGACCTCTGATACTTCAGGTGACTGATTATTCCTGACTCAGTCTTGGATGTTTTTGCTGCCACCTGGTGGTGGTTTTGGCTTCTGCAGTGCAGGCCTACTCTGGAAGTGTGTAATCCCTTCTCCCCTCTGTAACCTACAGGTGGAGCACACACCAGCCTGCATTACAGCTACACGACAAGAATAAAGTCCTTTATTAGAAATAAGACTAAACACAGTATTCTATTTTATTTAAAAATAACAAACACAGTTATACTCACCTAACACCGAATTTCACCAAAGCCCTTGTTCTCCTGTAAGAAAACTAAAATAAAAAAAACAGTATACCATATCTGTCTGTCGTTCTGTCCCACGCCGTAATCCATGTCTGGGGGAAAAACAGTTTTCAAACTGGCCGGTGCCAAGACCGTATAGGCTGAGAACCACTGGTGACTGAGCTGCTGCGAGAGCAGCGTCAGTGACCGGCAGTGATGTCATCGAGGTTACCTCCGGTAACTGAGGCCGAGTTCCCAGCAGGGCTGAACTGCCGTGACCTCAGCACCGTGGGAAAAAGTCAGTGATAAGGTCACCGTAGTTCAAGCTCAGTGACTTCACCGCAGATCACGGTGAGAAATTCTCACTGTGATCTGATGTGAAAAAACTGAGCTTGAACTGTGGTGAACTCAGTGACTTTTTCCCACGGTGCTAGCAGGTATCTCACAGAGGTCACAGCAGTTCAGCCCAGCCTCAGTGACCAGACGTAACCTCGATGACATCACCGACGGTCACTGAAGCTGCGCTCGCAGCAGTTCATTCCCCAGTGGTACTGCCATCCGCCGATCCTGCTCTCACTGCTATTGGCGGCAGCAGGTGTCAGCTGATGGGAGTTGTAGTCCCATCAGCTCACACCAGTGACCAAAGGTAACCTCAATGATGTCATCACCAGTCACTGAGACGTTGCTCGCAGCTGCTCATTCCCCAGTGGCTCTCTGCCTGTACAGTCGCATCTTGGCACTGTCCAAGTTGAAAACAATTAATCCCGCAGACATGGATTACGATGTGGGACAGAACGACAGGTTTGGTATATTCTTGTTTTTTTATTTTAGTTTTATTACAGGAGAACAAGGACATCTCCTGCTCTCACTGCTATTGGCGGCAGCAGGTGTCAGCTGATAGGAGTTGTAGTCCCATCAGCTCACACCAGTGACCAAAGGTAACCTCAATGATGTCACCACCAGTCACTGAGAAATTGCTCGCAGCTGCTCATTCCCCAGTGGCTCTCTGCCTGGACAGTCGCATCTTGGTACCGTCTAGGTTGAAAACTATTTATCCCCAGACATGGATTACAATGTGGAACAGAACGACAGAGAGGTGAGAGATATTGTTGTTTTTTTTATTTTAGCTTCATTACAGGAGAACGAGGGATTTGGTGGAATTAGGCATTAGGTGAGTATGACTGTGTTATTTTTAAATAAAATGGAAAACTGTGTTTAGTCTTATTTTTAATAAAGGACTTTATTCTAACTGTGTCTTTATTTACCATATAACAATAGGATTAGTCATGGATAGGTGTCTTGCAGACACCTTTCCATTAGTAATCCGTTGGCTTGATGTCACCTGACAATGCAATTATTACAGGAGAACGAGGGCTTAAGTGGAATTAGGTGTTAGGCGAGTATACTGTGTTTGATATTTTTAAATAAAAATGGAAAACTGTGTTTTGTTTTATTTTTAATAAAGCAATTTATTCTGGCTGTGTCTTTATTTACCATATAACTATAGGATTAGTAATGGATAGGTGTCTTATAGACGCCTCTCTATTAGTAATCCGTGGGCTTGATGTCACCTGACAATACAAAGGTGACATCAACCCCACAAATATGAACCCCACTTGCCACCGCTACAGGGCAAGTGGGAAGAGCCAGGCAAAGCACCAGAATTCACGCAATAGATGTACCTTTCCTGGGCAGCTGTGGGCTGCTATTTTTAGGCTGGGGAGCCAATATCCAAGGTCCCTTACTAGCCTCCAGCTGTCTACTTTAGCAAGGCTGGTTGTCAAAAATGGGGGGGACCCCACGCCGTTTGTTTTAATTATTTATGCAAATAATTAAAAATACGGCATGGTGACCCCTCTATTCTTGATAACCAACCTTGCTGAAGCTGACAGCTGAGGGTTGCAGCCCCCAGCTGTGAGTTTTGCCTAGCTGGTTATCAAAAATACAGGGGAACCCACGGAGGTTTTTTAAATTATTTACCTCGCAGGAATGACTGATGAATACTCCCTTCCGCAGCTCTTGCTCTCACTGTTATTAGCGTCAGCAGGTGTCGGATGATGGGATTCTGAATATTCATTTCTCTTATATATCGGCACATGTGACCGCCGTAGCAGCCGGAAGCCAGCGGTTGACACTGCGGGTTACTGAAGAGGAATGAATATTCACCGTGATCCCCAATGAACAGTCCCAGTGAGTATTTCGGCAGCTGTGCTCTGCTTGTGAGCAGCACATGACGTCCCTGCCATGCACTGCTTACAAGCATTAAGCAGCTGCCGGCACCGGAGCAGGACGCTGACACTGCGAGGGAGCGGAGGAAGGTAAGTGTAATGATTTGTTTTTTGTTTTTGTTAATCTTTTCTGATTGGGTTATGCATGCCAGGAATGGGATGGGGCCATTCATAC
>JARQOD010000006.1:161679009-161748272 GCA_033576555.1 Oophaga sylvatica | reverse complement strand
TGGTTAACTCCAATGTGATTGATGGAAATTTTTGGAAAAACTAAAATTTAAAACCCAAACTTTCTGTCTTCCCCTATTAAGTGGTTTCTGTAGATGGCTCTCCCTTGAAAAATGTTACTCACCATATCTGTGAATTTCCTTTACTATTAATGGTATTCATCAAGAGAATTTGGATTTGGTAGTTTTGAATAAATTGCCCTCACCGTAATTTTGGGGTTACCTGGTTAAATTGCACAATCCGGTACTGGATTGGTCTACCAATGAAATTAAGTCCTGGAGTCCTAATTGTTATGACAAGTGTTGTAACGGACGTATTGTGCTGTGTTAAAGGGGAGTTACCTGTACCTATTCAGGATTTTTGGAAAGTTTTTTTTCTGATAAGGAATCGCAGGTATTGCCTCCTCATAGAGATTATGATTGTGCAATTGAATTTGTCCCTGGAGCGACTCTTCCTAAAAGTCGTTTATTTAATTTGACTATTCCTGAGAGAAAGGCTTTGGAGGAATACATACAGACAAGCTGGCCGCCGGTCACATAGGCCTTCTAAGTCTCCTGTGGCGGTTGGATTTTTTTTTGTTTAAAAAAAAGGACGGCGTTTACGGCCTTGTCTAGACTTTCGTGAGATTAAAAGATTACTGTACGCAATCCTTACCCACTGTCCATTGATTCCCTGATTTGTTTAACCAGTTAGTGGGGGCCAAGTGGTTCTCGAAAAATTGATCTTCGAGGGCATACAATTTGTTCGCATGAAGGAGGGAGATGAAGGAAGACTGCGTTTAACACTCCATGGGTCATTTTGAGAATCTGGTCATGCCTTTGGGCTTTCCAGTGCTCCGGCATTTTTCAGAATCTTATTAATGACATCCTTAGACTTTGATCGGCAGAAGTGTGGTTGTGTTTTGGAGACATTTTGATTTATTCACCGATTTGGAGTCTCATTGGAGGGTGTGCATGAAGTATTAAGTTCTGAGTGATAATCACTTTTTTGCCAAGCTAGAAAAAAGTGAGTTCGCTGTACAGAGACTTAGTTTTTTGGGCTACATTGTCTCCAGTGAAGGTTTTGAGATGGACCCGGTGAAAGTGCAAGCTGTGCAGGATTGGCCTAGACCTATTGGTGTGAATCAATACAGAGGTTTTTGGGGTTCGCCAATTATTATAGAAAATTCATTAAAAAATTTTTGTGATTGCCAAACCTCTGACCGATCTCACAGGAAAGGTGCTGATGCGGTTCAGTGGACTACTGAGGCCATTGAGCTTTTGTGTGCTAAAGAGAAGTTCAGCTCTGCTCCCATCCTTACACAGCCTGATGTGACTAAACCATTTTTGGTTGAGGTTGATGCTTCTTCTGTGGGGGTCGGCGCGGTGTTGTCTCAGGAAAAGACGGAGGGAGTAATCCTTGTGCTTTTTTTTTCAAAGAAATTTTCTGAGTCTGAACTAAATTATGATATCGGTAATCTGGAATTGTTGGCATTAAACTCGCATTTGAACACTGGCGTCATTTTTTGAGGGAGCGAATTTCCGTTCAAGCTTCACCGATCATAAAAATCTGGTCTACCTTGATGCTGCCAAACGCTTGAATGCCCGTCAGGTAGGTGGGCACTGTTTTTCTCGCGTTTAATTTTACCGTTACTACATCCCAGGTACTAAAAATGTTAAAGCTGTGCTTTGTCTCGCAGCTTTTCTCCTAATGGTGGGTATGAGGAGGAGAAAACATTTTGCAAAGGGGGTTGTTATTGCTGTTTTGGACTCTGTGTTGGAAGATGAGATTCTTAAAGCACAGGAGAATGCCCCATCTAACACGCCGCATGGGAGGTTGTTTGTGCCTGGAACCCTGAGGAGAGATTTGTTTGCTGAATGTCATGACTCTCGGTTGGCAGGTCATCCTGAATCTCTGAGACCAAGAGACTTGTGGGTCGCAGCTTTTGTGGCCTGGATTGCAGAAGGAAGTCATTAAGTGGGTGCGTCAATGCACGTGTGTGCTAGATCTAAGTCTTCTCATACTCCTGCTGCGGGTTTGCTTTGCTCTCTGGAGGTCCCTAGTGCACCTTGGACACATTTGGCTATGGACTTTATTACTGACCTTCCCCCTCTGAGGTTTCACTGTCATCTGGGTGGTCGTGGACCGTTTTAGCAAGATGTGTCACTTGGTTCCTTTTCATCAAACTGCCCTGCGCTAAGACTCTCGCTAAGGCCTTTGTCAAGGAAATTGTCAGACTACATGGCGTTCTACTGACATTGTTTCTGATAGGGGACCTCAGTTCGTGGCTCGTTTTTTGGCGCGCCTTTTGTGACAGGTTGGGAGTTCATTTGTCGTTTTCATCCGGATATCATCCTGAGTCTATGGCCAGACAGAAAGGAAAAACCAGGAGGTTGAGCAGTTCTTGCGTTTTTTGTGACTGATAATCAAGAGGGGTGGTCTGAGTTTCTCCCACTTGCTGAGTTGTCTTTACAACCATACTCCGCTTCTGCTGGTGTTCGCCTTTATTTTGTTGTACTGGGAGACATCCGTCATTTGGGTCATTTTCCAAGTTGGGATCGGCTGTACCTGAGGAGGAGAATTTTTCTGGTGTTTTGGAGAGAGTTTGGACTGATGTGCGTGGTAATCTCAGGGCTAACAAAAGATCCAAAGTGTATTTTGATAGAAAACTACAAGAGGTTTTGTTTGCTATTGGTGACATGGGTTTGGTTGTCCTCTAAGAATCTGCGCTTGAGGATTCCGTCTAAGAAATTGGGTCCCAAGTTTGTAGGGCCCTTCAAGGTGCTTCAGGTTATTAACCAATCTGCTGTAAGTTGGAGCTTCCTACCTCCGGAAGATTAATCCGGTGTTTCATGTTTCTCTCTTGAAAAAAGCTGAGGTCTCAGAGGGAGACTGTCGGCCACTGTTCCCCTGGTGGTGGAGGACGGCAATATGAGATTTCCCGCATCCTAAATTCTAGACGGTATAGAGGGGGTTTGCAGTACCTCGTCGCTTGGAAGGGTTATGGACCCGAGGATAACTCATGGGTGAGGGCGGATGATGTTTCTGCGTCTAGACTTGTCAGAGCGTTTCACAAGAGGTTTCCGGATAAGCCTAAGTCATAGGGGATCCGGAGGATCCTCTTAGAAGGGAGGCTACTGTTACAACCCCCTTGTTAGGTTTTGTTTCAGTTTGCTGGTCACATGACATTTTTACCCTATTTAGTCTGGCTCCCCCCTTTTGGCTTTGCTGGACTTCATTGTATTATCTACTCTTAAGCTAGCCGGGTGCTTAGGTGCCTTTCTCTGTCAGTTTTGCTTGATCTTAGGATCTCTTAGTAATTTGTTTTCTGTTTTATTTTTCCCTGCTACACTTTCTGTTAGGAGGTGTCCACCTTTTCACCCAGTCCCTAGATCTTGTAGGGATTCCTCCCTCGCAACTATAGGTCTTCGTTCAGACTAGCTGAGGACTTTAGCGGGTCTGGTCGCAGGATCAGGTTCCCCGTTACATCGTAGGGATCCAGCTTAGTTCTATTGTAGGGACAGAATTCCCATCTTTCCTTAGTGCTTGTAGCAGATCCTAACAATAAGACACCTATCCATTAGTAATCCTATAGTTATATGGTAAATAAAGACAAAGCCAGAATTGTCATGATCCGTTCCAGGTTTAGTCCTGTCTGCCCTTGGTCCGGGCGGATCATGTCAAGGGTTAACTTTGCTCTGCCTCATTCTGGGTTCAGGTTGGCTATTTAGCTCTCACACATCCTGTTAGCAATGTGAGCTATACTGCTACCTTCGGCTTGTGAACCTGACTGGTAACCCTTGATTTGTCCTGCTGTTATCCCTGACTTGTCCCGTGTCTGTTGTTCCCCTCTGTCTGCCCTGTTCCCTGCATTTCCCTGTTTGTCTGTTTGATTCTCTGGTTTTTGACTCGGCTTGTATTCGGACTCGCTTCTGCTTTCTGTCTTTGTCTAATCTGCTTCTGACTGTGGATGACCTCCTGGCTTTCTCCTGACCACGTGTATTGCTTATTCCTTTTGTCCTGCTGCCTCCGTACGGTTTTTGACTTGGCTTGCCTGACCACGCTCCCGCCACTTGGTGGCGCCTGTGTTTCTGCTCTGAAGAGGGCTTGCTGAGACCTCTGATACTTCAGGTGACTGATTATTCCTGACTCAGTCTTGGATGTTTTTGCTGCCACCTGGTGGTGGTTTTGGCTTCTGCAGTGCAGGCCTACTCTGGAAGTGTGTAATCCCTTCTCCCCTCTGTAACCTACAGGTGGAGCACACACCAGCCTGCATTACAGCTACACGACAAGAATAAAGTCCTTTATTAGAAATAAGACTAAACACAGTATTCTATTTTATTTAAAAATAACAAACACAGTTATACTCACCTAACACCGAATTTCACCAAAGCCCTTGTTCTCCTGTAAGAAAACTAAAATAAAAAAAACAGTATACCATATCTGTCTGTCGTTCTGTCCCACGCCGTAATCCATGTCTGGGGGAAAAACAGTTTTCAAACTGGCCGGTGCCAAGACCGTATAGGCTGAGAACCACTGGTGACTGAGCTGCTGCGAGAGCAGCGTCAGTGACCGCAGTGATGTCATCGAGGTTACCTCCGGTAACTGAGGCCGAGTTCCCAGCAGGGCTGAACTGCCGTGACCTCAGCACCGTGGGAAAAAGTCAGTGATAAGGTCACCGTAGTTCAAGCTCAGTGACTTCACCGCAGATCACGGTGAGAAATTCTCACTGTGATCTGATGTGAAAAAACTGAGCTTGAACTGTGGTGAACTCAGTGACTTTTTCCCACGGTGCTAGCAGGTATCTCACAGAGGTCACAGCAGTTCAGCCCAGCCTCAGTGACCAGACGTAACCTCGATGACATCACCGACGGTCACTGAAGCTGCGCTCGCAGCAGTTCATTCCCCAGTGGTACTGCCATCCGCCGATCCTGCTCTCACTGCTATTGGCGGCAGCAGGTGTCAGCTGATGGGAGTTGTAGTCCCATCAGCTCACACCAGTGACCAAAGGTAACCTCAATGATGTCATCACCAGTCACTGAGACGTTGCTCGCAGCTGCTCATTCCCAGTGGCTCTCTGCCTGTACAGTCGCATCTTGGCACTGTCCAAGTTGAAAACAATTAATCCCGCAGACATGGATTACGATGTGGGACAGAACGACAGGTTTGGTATATTCTTGTTTTTTTATTTTAGTTTTATTACAGGAGAACAAGGACATCTCCTGCTCTCACTGCTATTGGCGGCAGCAGGTGTCAGCTGATAGGAGTTGTAGTCCCATCAGCTCACACCAGTGACCAAAGGTAACCTCAATGATGTCACCACCAGTCACTGAGAAATTGCTCGCAGCTGCTCATTCCCCAGTGGCTCTCTGCCTGGACAGTCGCATCTTGGTACCGTCTAGGTTGAAAACTATTTATCCCCAGACATGGATTACAATGTGGAACAGAACGACAGAGAGGTGAGAGATATTGTTGTTTTTTTTATTTTAGCTTCATTACAGGAGAACGAGGGATTTGGTGGAATTAGGCATTAGGTGAGTATGACTGTGTTATTTTTAAATAAAATGGAAAACTGTGTTTAGTCTTATTTTTAATAAAGGACTTATTCTAACTGTGTCTTTATTTACCATATAACAATAGGATTAGTCATGGATAGGTGTCTTGCAGACACCTTTCCATTAGTAATCCGTTGGCTTGATGTCACCTGACAATGCAATTATTACAGGAGAACGAGGGCTTAAGTGGAATTAGGTGTTAGGCGAGTATACTGTGTTTGATATTTTTAAATAAAAATGGAAAACTGTGTTTTGTTTTATTTTAATAAAGCAATTTATTCTGGCTGTGTCTTTATTTACCATATAACTATAGGATTAGTAATGGATAGGTGTCTTATAGACGCCTCTCTATTAGTAATCCGTGGGCTTGATGTCACCTGACAATACAAAGGTGACATCAACCCCACAAATATGAACCCCACTTGCCACCGCTACAGGGCAAGTGGGAAGAGCCAGGCAAAGCACCAGAATTCACGCAATAGATGTACCTTTCCTGGGCAGCTGTGGGCTGCTATTTTTAGGCTGGGGAGCCAATATCCAAGGTCCCTTACTAGCCTCCAGCTGTCTACTTTAGCAAGGCTGGTTGTCAAAAATGGGGGGGACCCCACGCCGTTTGTTTTAATTATTTATGCAAATAATTAAAAATACGGCATGGTGACCCCTCTATTCTTGATAACCAACCTTGCTGAAGCTGACAGCTGAGGGTTGCAGCCCCCAGCTGTGAGTTTTGCCTAGCTGGTTATCAAAAATACAGGGGAACCCACGGAGGTTTTTTAAATTATTTACCTCGCAGGAATGACTGATGAATACTCCCTTCCGCAGCTCTTGCTCTCACTGTTATTAGCGTCAGCAGGTGTCGGATGATGGGATTCTGAATATTCATTTCTCTTATATATCGGCACATGTGACCGCCGTAGCAGCCGGAAGCCAGCGGTTGACACTGCGGGTTACTGAAGAGGAATGAATATTCACCGTGATCCCCAATGAACAGTCCCAGTGAGTATTTCGGCAGCTGTGCTCTGCTTGTGAGCAGCACATGACGTCCCTGCCATGCACTGCTTACAAGCATTAAGCAGCTGCCGGCACCGGAGCAGGACGCTGACACTGCGAGGGAGCGGAGGAAGGTAAGTGTAATGATTTGTTTTTTGTTTTGTTAATCTTTTCTGATTGGGTTATGCATGCCAGGAATGGGATGGGGCCATTCATACAAGAATAAGGATGGGACCGATCATTCAAGGAACGGAATGGGTCCAATCATACCAGAATAACGATGGGACCAATCATATCGGCAAGAGGATGGGGCCAATCATACCAGGATGCCAGAAAAATGAACATTCGTTTCCCTCCATGACCATGGCGTGGAATGCATTGCATATTAATTTCTCTTTAGCAGCAGGCACAGGAGTTAGCTGGAGTTGCTGGCTTCAGCCTCCTGTGATCCGCTGCTTCTCGGAAACCGCTCCCCCACCTCCACACCACAGGCAGAGCCCATACATCTGGACTAAAAGACGCATCCCCCATTTTCCTCCACGTTTTGGGAGGAAAAAAGTGTGTCTTATAGTCCGAAAAATACTGTATATTCGGTGATTTAATCGAAGATTAAATCGGGGAATATTGCAAATTCGGTGATCGTGAGCTGAACTAAACATTGAAATATTCGTTCATCTCTACTTGTTACCCATATTCAGGCCCTTGATTTGTGGAAAGAGATTCTCGGCACGCTTGAATTATTTGAATTTTCTTTAGCTACAGAAGCACTTATTTTGTGATATCCACAAGATGCAGTTTTTCTTGCTCCTCATTCCCTGGATTGAGGAAAACTGTCATAGAGATTTATAGAACTAACATTATGTAATGAGTTCACCTTGGAAACAAAGCCTGGCATGAATTTTAGAATTAGATGATCCAACATGTATGGTTGTTGGAAAACTTGGCTTTTTTTTCACTAATGCACTTGGCTGATGTACTGGCCACCAGAAATAGAGCTTTGTAAGAGAGGCGCTTATCAAACCCAGACTGGAGGAACTGCAGAAATGAAGATCATGAATAAACCAGTAAGTGCTGACTAGAACACCAGGTATTATAGATTTTCCAAACGTTAGAATAAATCCTGATCATCAATGGTCTTCGAGAAGCTAATAATGCCGTGATTATTTAAGTGCTGCCACTCAATCTCCAGGCAGTCAGATGAGGCATGTGCAGGTCTGAAGGAAGAATTACCCTCTGATAGGTGTTTAAGAAGAACAGGAAGCTGATAAAACCTGCCCTTCAATAGGCGCAACATGAGCAGAAATCATGCCCAGCATGATCAGAATGAAATCACCGCAGTGGCTTCTGCTTGATCTTTCCTGATAAAAAATATGGTGTGTGTATAACAACTGAATCCTATAATAGAAGGAATATGGCCCTAATAAAAAAATACAAAGCATATAAATGTGCAATTAAGCACTAATTCAAGCAGACAAATTACTATAAAACCTAGAGAACTGCCTTGAATGATCAATAAATACCCCTAAATTACAACCTATTTAGTTTATTGTTCGAACACCAACTGACAAAACAGGATAGAAAAACATGTACAAGACAAAAAATGTTTTTTATCCTGTTTTGTCAGTTGGTGTTCCAACAATAAAGTAAATAGGTTGTAATTTAGGGGTATTTATTGATTATTCAAGGCAGTCCTTTGGATTTTATGTGTTGTGAGACAGTGAGAGTATGTGTGTTGAATGGGGTGTACATTTCACCTAGATACTTTGCTGACTGGTATAAGGGAAATGTATGGCTTTGTAAACCTAGTGGTAGAGAAAGGTCACTACACCTTACATTCAGTACACACTTGCAGCTCAGGCCTGAAACCACTCAGCTGTTAATTAGGAGACCAGAAGTAGGTGTCTGCGAACACAGACAGAGAGCTCGCTTAGTCTGGACAAGGAGTCCAGGCACAAGAAGGAGTCTCCAGGAGTATGAGCTGTCTCAGTCTGGGTGCTCGATGTACCCCGGACACAGGAGTAGTCTCTGTGAGAATCCATGCGGATAGCTGGTGAATAGGAGGGGAGCTCTCTCAAGTCTGGACGTTGGATATGCCTTCAGACACAAGGAGGAGACTCTGTGAAACTCCATGCTGGTAACTACTGAACATATGTGTTGTTTTGGGGACAGGCTGTTAGAGTCTGGACCCGGATAGAGAGGGAAATCTATCTAAGTGTAGTAAGTGGCTGGACAAGCCCAGGGCTTATGTTTATGATTTGGTTTTGATTATGTTCTGTTTGCTGTGGACTTTAATAAAACTGGTTGCGGCCAGTTTTTACCAGAACTGCTGTCTGTGAATGAACTGTTTCCGTGCCACTCCGTCTACCCGGACGGCGATCCCAGAGCTATATCCCCTGAAAAGCTTACAATTGGTGGAGAATGCGGGCAACACAGTGGCGAGAGACAGCAATAAAAGGTGAAGTCTGTTGAAGCAGCAGCAGAGAAAGAAAAAAAAAAAGTGTGTCTGTTGGAGCAGTCTTAAAGAGACAGTGGCCCTAATAGAGTTTGCAGAGAAAAAAAAAAAAAGTGTCTGCACAGCAAAGATGAACTTTCTGTGGAAAAGACTGTGGAGTGTGTATGTCTTGAGTGAAGACTGCCGTTGTTGAGACAGAGAAGTCTGACAGCATGGATGACAGCATGGAGGCGCTGTTTGAACAAATGGCGCAAGTTAATGTGCAACATAAGACTGCCGTGGTTGAGACAGATAAGTCCGGCAGTATGGAGGAGCTCGTTGAGTACCTGGTCCAGGCCCAGCGGAGCATGCAGCAGAGCATGGAGCGGCAGCGCCTGCAGCACCAGCAGCGCATGCAGCAGGCCCAGCAGCAATTCCTGCAGCAGCAGCAGGAGAATAACCGGTTGTTTTTTGAGCAGGTTGCAGCACTACAAAAGACTTGCAGCGCATCGTCCCAAAGTAATGTTGCAAAGTCACCTGCATTGTCCGCTGTAAAGAAGGCGGTAAGACGGTCCCTGAAAAAGATGACACCTCGTGACGATGTGGAGGTATATCTCACTAGGTTTGAGGGACTGGCAGAGAAGGAGAATCTGCCCCTATCTGAATGGGCCATGATGGTCGCACCCTATCTGATTGGAGAACCCCAAAGGGCCTATGCTGACCTGAGCGAGCAGGACAGCCAAGACTATGCCAAGCTGAAAGCGGAGATTCTTGCCCGGCTGGGTGTTACGGTGGCAGTCCGTGCCAGAGGAGTCCATGACTGGAGATGCAGTTGGGAGTCTGCCGTCGGCAACCCTGCTCATGGGGGAAAAGGGGTGATAGTGGATCGCTACACCCGCGCACGTCCTCCTGAGGTACAGCCGGAGGTCGGACAACGAGACCACCAGGACTCCACTCGTCTGGTCAGCCTGAGGGAGAGGGCCTCCGCTACCAAAGGCTGCCTCCGTGACCAGCCGTCTGAGAGGTCGTCACTTCAGAGTTCCTGGACGCCGAACTCTCCCGGTAAGAGCGTTCCAGCTGTTGGGGTCGTGTGGGTGGGAGAGTGTGATGGACAGTGTTGGAGATGTCGTGAAATTGCAGCCAACTGTCCAATAGAGGGGGAGCCTATGTGTTGTGATGTTGGCGGATCCCTCTCTCCCTGCGCAGAGCCTGTGTGTGTGTCCACCTCAGCCGAAGAGACTGGACCACAGGGGTCCCCGGTGGTTGTAAATGACTGCCCAGCACAGGCCCTCTTGGACTCAGAGAGTCCAGTGACTTCCGTATGTGACAGCCTGATTGATAGGGACTTCATCCCTGATAAACACCTGAGTGTGGTGTGCATCCATGGAGACACCAAAGTCTACCCGGAGACTGCCGTGGACTTGATCCCCAAACGCGGGGAGGTTTCATGTGAAGTGGGGGTAGTGAAGAACCTGGTGCACCCCGTCATATTGGGTAATGACTTTCCCCGGTCTAAGGATCTCTGGGGGAAAAATGTTTCTGATGGACAGTGTGATGAAGCTCCTACTGAGGGTGCGCAGTCCCGAGGGGCGGAACACAATGCTAGTGGGCCGTTAAACTTATGTGATAATGATGATGATGATGATGATAATGATAATGATGATAATGATCATGATAATGATGATGACCATGATAATGATGCTGATGCTGATAATGATAATGATGATGATCATGATAGTGATGATGATACTGATCATAATCATGATAATGATATTGATAGTGATGATGACTGTGATAGAGATGAAATTCCTTTGCAGGTGATGGTGGGAGACGAGGATGGTGGTTCTCGGGAACCGAGTGTCCCTGACTTACCTGTGTCCTGTGACAATTTTGAGAGTGAACAATGGCGAGACCCCACTCTTAAAACGGCACAGGAAAATATAATTGTTCTAAATGAGGTTTCCCAAGAGCCTGGCTCTGAGGAGAGGTTTCCTCATGTTGCCATAAACACTCACCTGTTGTATAGGGACACTGAAGTCCAGGGAGAGGTCGTGAGCCAGCTCCTAGTACCTGAGCTATATGGAAGTATAGTGCTGGGGTTGTCACATAGTCACATACTTGAGGGACCACCTGAGGGAAACCAGGGACCAGATGGTGAAGTTAATGTTGTGGATGACATGTTAACTAAGGTTCCAGATCAAGATGTGAATGAGAATGAATTGTATAACCCTGACAGTGAGCAGGATGTGAATGAAAATGAAGTGTATAACCCTGAAAGTGAGCAGGATGTGAATGAGAATGAATTGTATAACCCTGACAGTGAGCAGGATGTGAATGAAAATGAAGTGTATAACCCTGAAAGTGAGCCAGATGTGGCTGAGAAAAAGGGGTCAGACAGGGATAGTGGTAGTGATAGTGAATCATCTGATGACAATCAAGCAACCAGTGCAAATGAGGAAGGCATGGTAGCAGAGGAGGTTGAGAGTCCTGAGAGGAAGGCTGATGCTGACCTTGCAGTCGGACAGAAGATGGCATCTGAAGATGTTTTACAGTTGGCCGGTTCCCTGGCGAAGACTAAGGTGAAAGGAGGAGAGCTGAGCTTTAAAGGCAGGACTCTGAAACTGAACACAGCCCAAGTAGATGCTGTTGGAAATGTGAAGTTACCAAGGTATGGTGTGGATCTGTATCGTGCCAAGGACTCTGAGGGAGATGCTGCAGAGGTGGAAAAAGCCATAGAAGTGGTAGTCACCAAGCCAGATGCCTAATCAGAAGCTGAGGTCTCAAGTGAAGCTGTGAGGAACAAGACTGAAGATATGGGGACTGACTCTGTCCAGGAATCTGTTTCTGCCGAAGACAGCGGCGTGGACGGGTTGCGGTTCGGATCAGTAGCTGCAACTCGTGAAGCTCAGTGTAAGGTTCTATGTATACATTCCTGAAACTCAGTTTGTTCGTCAGCCATTTTACTTTCTGTCTTGCTGCAGCTATCTTGCCCTCAGTCAAAATGGAGTTTCCAGCTTGCATGTTCCCACCCTGATTCTCTCCTTTGCTTCTTAAGCAGCCACAGCTGAGCAATCAGTGCTTCAGAATCTAGCCTGCAGTGAACCTGTGACTTGACTCCTGTAAGCCTTGGACCTTGTACTCCAGCTATTCCTACTGAGGAACTCTGAAACACTTGTGGACTCTGAACCCTGCTCTTTGAAAGACCCACGTTTGCATGGACTTACGGTAACAGAGAAGGAGATCCTGAATCTGTATTGGAGAGTGATTGCTGAGCTTGGATTACTCTGGCCTGCTGTGTCTCCTGTTTCTGTGTCTGCAAACTGTGTGACTATTTCTGCCAACTTGTATGAAGTAATACAGGACTTTTCTATATCAAACCTGTGACTCCTGTGTTTTCATCGCATCCAAGCACAAGACGCTATATGAACTGTACTACATACATTACAAGATTCTGAAGCCAAAACGTTAGTGTCTGCTGGGTCTGGAAGGCTGTGTCTGCTGTACTGTGGATATCAGACGTCCGGTTGTACTTTCTGTGATGACAGTGGTTGTGACTTCTCACAACCATTCCAGGTGAGCAATTCCCTTAAGTTTTTTCTTTTTGCAGTGTTACCACAGGTAAACACTATTGTTTTTTTTTTTTTTTTCCTTTCTTTTCTCTTTTTTGTCTGCTGTAACTCTGGATATCAGATGTCTGGTTGAAACTTTCTGTGATGATAGTGGTTGTGACTTCTCACAACCATTCCTGGTGAGCAGTTCCCTTAATTTTTTTTTCTCTCTGCAGTGTTGCCACAGGTGAACACTATTGTTTTTTTTCTCTCCTCTTCTTCCAGTAATCCTGTCTTAAAAGATCTGGAAAATGGAGGCCCGCATAAAGGAACTTTGCGGAGTGACTGATAATATCCTTGCAGATTTGCAGAATATAAAGACCCGTTTTACAAATCTACAGGACCTCAATAATCACAATTTGCAAGTGGTTGGACAGACTACCCAGGATTTGCGAGCCAGGATTGAGGTTCTAGAGGGGCGAGTCCAGGCTCCTGCCGTAGCCCCGAGTGCTGGGATTCCCAAGTTGCCCCCTTTTCGTTTTGGCGGTGAACGCGAGAAATTCAGGGGATTTATTAATCAATGCAATCTTTTTTTTCTGCACATGCTTCACAATTTCCCACTGAGCGATCTAAGGTGCTTACTATGATTATGTTGCTTACCAACAAGGCTTTAATGTGGGCAAACCCTCTGATTGAGACTGAGGATGATTGTTTGAATCACCTTGATGATTTTATTTCAGCCATGGGGCAGGTGTTTGATGACCCCAATCGAGGTGCAACAGCTGAAGCAGCCATGTTAGCTTTGCGCCAAGGTAAGCACTCGGTAGCTGAATATGCCTTGGATTTCAGGAGATGGGCCCTTGATACCACCTGGGACAGTTCCGCCAAAAAATCTATTTTTCGAAAGGGGTTATCTCCACTGATTAAGGATGAACTTGCTCGTGCCGACCCTCCCACTGCGTTAGGTGACTTTATTAACTACTGCATCCGTATTGATACTCGTCTGACTGAACGCAGGCAAGAGAGATGGTTCGAAAGCAATCATACTAACCTTTTCCTACCTTCCTCTCCAGCTAAGGAACCTTTGAGTAGGATTACACGGGAACCTGAACCTGAACCCATGCAGGTAGACTATTTACAACGACGGGTTAGTGATGCACGCAAGGAACATCGTTTTAAGGAGAATCTATGTTTCTATTGTGGTAAGTCAGGGCACTTCATTATAAACTGCCCCAGCCGTTCTCGTAAGACTACTGCAGCACTCATTCATTGTGAGTGTTGCGAGAGGGGATCTGTCAGGTCCGAGCCTCAGGCTCCAGAGAGATCTGCAGCAACAGATCTTGATTTCTCGGACTTAAACTCCGTTACCTCTGAGGACGTTGACTGTGTAAACGCTGCCATTTTTCAAGTTTCCTCAGCGGTGTCCCAGCTGAGTTGTAAGAAAAACAATTCTCATTGCTTTCTTTCCATCAAACTCTGGGTTGACTCAGCTTGGGTGTCTAGCTCTGCTATGATCGACTCAGGGGCAAGTGGAAATTTTATGGATGTCTCCTTTGCTCTGAAACAGGGAATATGTTCAGTGAAGAAGGCTACTCCAGTACAGATGGAAACTGTGGATGGCTCCCTGCTGACCTCTGGACCAGTGGATCAGGAAACAGAGCCTTTGAGGGTTCTTATGGGTAAAGATCATCAAGAGAAACTGTCCTTTATGCTTATCTCTTCTCCCACTTTCCCATTATTCTAGGGCTACCATGGCTGCAGGCTCAGAATCCTACCATTAACTGGGAGACCAAGGAATTACACTTTCCAGAGAAACAGATGAGTCCAAAAGTTTCAGCTTGCTCTGTTCCTAAAGGAATCATGTCAGTCCCTGAACTACCAGCTGTATACCAGGACTATGTGGATTTATGTGACAAGAAGAACGCTGACCAGCTTCCTCCTCACCGTCCATATGATTGTCCAATTGAATTATTGCCTGGAGCAGAGATACCTTTTGGTAAGATCTACCCCCTGGCGGGGCCCGAGCTAAAGGCTTTAAAGGATTACATAGATGAAAATCTAGCCAAGGGCTTCATACGCCCCTCTTCATCTCCTGCAGGTGCACCCATCTTCTTTGTAAAGAAGAAAGATGGATCTCTGAGACCATGCGTAGACTATAGGGAACTCAATAAGGTTACTATTAGAAACCGTTATCCATTGCCTTTAATCCCTGAGTTATTGGAGAGAGTGCGACATGCCAAAATTTTTTCTAAACTAGATCTTCGTGGGGCCTATAACTTAGTCCGTATTAGACCTGGGGATGAATGGAAGACTGCATTCAGGTCACGCTATGGACACTTTGAATATCTAGTTATGCCTTTTGGTCTGAGTACCGCCCCAGCCACTTTCCAACACTTGGTGAATGACATCTTCAGGGATCTCCTAGATACATTCGTGGTAATTTATTTGGATGATATTCTAATTTTTTCTAACTCCACAGAGGAACATCATGGACATGTGAGAATGGTCTTGGAACGTCTAAGACAAAATCATCTTTACATCAAACTTGAAAAGTGTGAATTCCATAGGACCGAAATTCAATTTCTGGGGTATGTACTGTCTACACAAGGAATTAGTATGGATGGAAGCAAAACCCAAGCCATCAAGGATTGGCCAAGTCCTAGAAATGTGAAGGAGGTACAGCGCTTCATCGGGTTTGCCAACTTCTATAGACGTTTCATTAGAAATTTCTCTGAAGTAGTGTCACCTATCACTCAACTTACCCGGAAAGAGTCTAGGTTTTCCTGGACTCCCCAAGCCCAGGAAGCATTTTTGCCGTCTAAAAGATAAATTTACCACTGCACCTATCCTAGTACATCCCAACCCCGAGCTTGCCTTCATAATAGAGGTGGATGCTTCAGACTGTGCCGTTGGAGCTATACTCTCTCAGAGAACAGGTGAGAAGAATGTCTTGCATCCCTGTGCCTTCTTTTCCCAGCAGTTGTCTTCGGCTGAGAGGAACTACGATGTGGGCAATAGAGAGTTGTTGGCCATTATTGCCGCCTTCAAAGAATGGAGACACCTTCTTCAGGGAGCTGCACAGCAAATAGTCGTCCTGACAGACCATCGTAACCTTGAGTTTATCAGGTCGGCTAAGTGCCTGACTCCTCGCCAGGCTCGCTGGAATCTTTTCTTAAACCAATTTAATTTTATCATCTCTTATAGACCAGGATCGCGCAATGGAAAGGCTGATGCACTCTCCAGGATTTACTCAGCAGAGACACGTCCAATTACTCCTCCTAAGACTATTCTTCCTGACTCTAGATTCCTAGGAGTAATTCATAATCAAGACCTACTTAAGGACATCAAGGAAGCATACCATGCGGATTCTTTGTTGGCTCAACCCCCAAGGGACGTAAGTCTTGTCTTTAAGAATGGTGTGTGGATTCAGGGACAACGTCTGTATATTCCTGAAACAGTCAGATTAAGAGTATTGCAACTCATTCACGATTCCAAGATAGCTGGGCATAGAGGAATTCTAAAGACACAGGAATTTCTTTCTCGTTTCTTTTGGTGGCCCACTTGCAGGAAGGATGTTTTGAATTATGTCACTTCATGTGAGGTCTGTGCAAGATGCAAAACACCTCGCTCCTCACCAACTGGTCTGTTACAGCCTCTTCCCACCCCGTCCCGCCCATGGGGATCCATTTCTATGGACTTCATTGTGGAGTTACCAACCTCTCAGGGGAAGAACACCATTCTAGTGGTGGTTGACCGTCTAACAAAGGCAGCTCATTTTATCCCTTGTGTCGGCTTACCCACTGCAAAACAGACATCAGATTTGATGATTAAAGATGTGTTTCGCTTACATGGAGTACCGGATGAGGTTATTTCAGATCGAGGGGTGCAATTCACTTCTAGGTTTTGGCAAAATTTCTGTGCAGCATTGGACATTAAAGTAAACCTTTCTTCTGCTTTTCATCCCCAGACTAATGGACAGACCGAACGAACCAATCAAACCCTGGAGCAGTATCTCCGCTGCTTTATCTGCCACCTACAGGATGATTGGGTGGATCTACTTCCATTAGCTGAGTTCTCGTATAACAACTCTCAGAGTGCCTCCACTAAACAGTCTCCTTTTTACTCTAATCTAGGTTATCATCCTAACATTCTACCACGATTTCCCATAGAAACGCCTTTACCAGCAGTGGCTGAAAGAATCACGTCTTTACAGAAGAATATGGATCTTCTAAAGGAAAATCTGGAATCGGCTCAAGAAAGGTACAAGAAAGCAGCAGATAAATTTCGTAAACCTGCACCAGCTTTCAAGGTAGGAGACTTGGTCTGGCTGTCAACCAGAAATCTTAAGTTAAGGATTCCATCGTCTAAGTTGGGACATAAGTACATTGGACCCTATAAAATCAGTAAAATTATAAGTGCCGTTGCTTGTCGTCTTCAACTGCCCAGAACTATGAGAATCCACCCTGTCTTTCATGTATCCCTACTAAAGGCTGCGACACCCAATACGTTTCCTGGACGTTCCTCTCCTTGCCCTGACCCAGTGCTAGTCGATGGTCAGGAAGAATTTGTGGTGGAAAGGATTTTAGATTCCAGGTTGTATAGAAATCAGTTACAATATCTGATTAAATGGCAGGGCTACCCAGTGGAGGACAACTCATGGGAACCGGTCAATAACGTTAATGCTCCTCGCTTGCTCCGTCAGTTTCATCAGAGGTACCCACACAAGCCTGGTCTGAGGTCATCCGGAGGTTGTCCTTAAGGCGGGAGTAATGTAAGGTTCTATGTATATATTCCTGAAACTCAGTTTGTTCGTCAGCCATTTTACTTTCTGTCTTGCTGCAGCTATCTTGCCCTCAGTCAAAATGGAGTTTCCAGCTTGCATGTTCCCGCCCTGATTCTCTCCTTTGCTTCTTAAGCAGCCACAGCTGAGCAATCAGTGCTTCAGAATCTAGCCTGCAGTGAACCTGTGACTTGACTCCTGTAAGCCTTGGACCTTGTACTCCAGCTATTCCTACTGAGGAACTCTGAAGCACTTGTGGACTCTGAACCCTGCTCTTTGAAAGACCCACGTTTGCATGGACTTACGGTAACAGAGAAGGAGATCCTGAATCTGTATTGGAGAGTGATTGCTGAGCTTGGATTACTCTGGCCTGCTGTGTCTCCTGTTTCTGTGTCTGCAAACTGTGTGACTATTTCTGCCAACTTGTATGAAGTAATACAGGACTTTTCTATATCAAACCTGTGACTCCTGTGTTTTCATCGCACCCAAGCACAAGACGCTATATGAACTGTACTACATACATTACACTCAGGCTGGAAGTTCGGCGCCCGGAGCCCCAGCGGTGTTCCCGAGTGACACCAAGGATCTGGATAAGTCACAAGATGAGATTTTGAGACGTCAGGCTGGCGTTGGTGAGCTCAAGCGCACTTTCATGGAGTCTACATTGGAGCCACGTCCCAACAAATGGGAAAAGCGATGTGTCACTCCGTTGCCGCTGCAGACACACGGGAGCTCAGATGGGATGCAGAACGTGGTGGAAGAGAAGAATCCGGCGGGTTCTGAGTATACAGATGCAGCTATCAAGGAGAACTTGAAAGCTGGAATAAATGGAGATATTGGAGACCATAATGATGTGACTGAAGAGGTAGAATGTAAGACTGACGGTAGGGCTTCTGAGCATGTTCTACCAGAAGAGCCTGAAGAAGGGGCCGAAGACATAAAGGACGTCCAACAGGTACCAGATGAATTGATTACTTCTCAGAAAAAACTCCAAACTGTGATGAAGGAGTGTGATGAAAGCCATGAGCATCTTCGTGAGAAAGTCAATGAAGTAAAAGGAAGAATACAGTGAATCTCTTCGTTGCAAGAGCAAATGCTGCTCAATAAGTCTAAGGCTCTATATAAGAATGCTGTTGTCACGGTAGAACATTACAATTCAGCTGGAGACTTAGCGGATGAATTATGTGTACTGCAAAAGAAAAACGATCTGCTCCTTCTACAGTCCCAATCATTTGAACAGAGTAGCTTAAAATGGTCAGAGACCATGGCAGAGGAGCTTAAGGTCTGTGAAATAGACTTTATGAGTCAACCGATATTCAAGAAAATAGATGTGCTAAAGAGGGTTCAAGGGGAACTAGAGAAAAGTGAAAAACCCCCTATACCTTCTGTGATAGTTAGTGACACATGGTCAGTGCACCAGGGACAGGAGGTACGTGAGTTTCTGAGGAAGAGTCAGCAGAAGTGTTCTGATGTGCCGGGTCGTACTTCTCTGGCCAGGCACTATATCGAAACTGAGCCCGGCCCTAAGGTCAAGATGAAACCGTGCAGGATACCCGAGGCCCGCAGAGAGCATAGGCCTGGGAGGGTACAGGGTAGTGCGGATGCTTCAGATGAAGAGAAAGCTGATGTTGGCTATGGCTCAGGTGAAGATACAGATGTCAGTAGTGAAGATGAAGCTGATGAGGGCCATGACTGGTCCAGAGTTCACTGTCTCTTTTGAATTGTTGACCAGCCCTCCGGTCTGGATGACCAGCCCTCCGGTCTGGATAAGAGGGGGGGATATGTGAGACAGTGAGAGTATGTGTGTTGAATGGGGTGTACATTTCACCTAGATACTTTGCTGACTGGTATAAGGGAAATGTATGGCTTTGTAAACCTAGTGGTAGAGAAAGGTCACTACACCTTACATTCAGTACACACTTGCAGCTCAGGCCTGAAACCACTCAGCTGTTAATTAGGAGACCAGAAGTAGGTGTCTGCGAACACAGACAGAGAGCTCGCTTAGTCTGGACAAGGAGTCCAGGCACAAGAAGGAGTCTCCAGGAGTATGAGCTGTCTCAGTCTGGGTGCTCGATGTACCCCGGACACAGGAGTAGTCTCTGTGAGAATCCATGCGGATAGCTGCTGAATAGGAGGGGAGCTCTCTCAAGTCTGGACGTTGGATATGCCTTCAGACACAAGGAGGAGACTCTGTGAAACTCCATGCTGGTAACTACTGAACATATGTGTTGTTTTGGGGACAGGCTGTTAGAGTCTGGACCCGGATAGAGAGGGAAATCTATCTAAGTGTAGTAAGTGGCTGGACAAGCCCAGGGCTTATGTTTATGATTTGGTTTTGATTATGTTCTGTTTGCTGTGGACTTTAATAAAACTGGTTGCGGCCAGTTTTTACCAGAACTGCTGTCTGTGAATGAACTGTTTCCGTGCCACTCCGTCTACCCGGACGGCGATCCCAGAGCTATATCCCCTGGACAGCTTACAGTGTATAATATATGCCTGCTTCCTTTAATTGTGTGTCCTAGAGGAGTGGATATTGGTAAGCTAGTTTGGATAATTGATTAATTACTGCTGTTTAACATGTCTTCTGTTTTTAATTAGAGAGCTAACTAATGAAACCCATTGTGTGTTATGATTTGGTAGCTGAGGAGAGCAAGCAAAAAAGGAAATACACCAGAGAGGTTGGAATCTATGGGATTGCAGTACCCTGACTAACCACCACAACTAAAGGCAGCCGTGGAGCGTACCTACGTTGGTCCTAGACGCCTCGTCACAGCCTGAGAAGCTAACTACACCTAAAGACAGAAAGAGGAAAACTATCTGCCCCGGAGCAGATCCCCAAAGAACATAGAAAGCCCCCAAACATGTAATGGCGGTTAGACAAGGGGAAATACAGACACAGACAGAAAATAGTATGAGCAAACGTTGGGGCCCAAACTTCCTAAATAGAAAAGGATAGGACGGTCACTTACTGCAATCCCAAAAAACCCTGAAAAGTACCAACTCTACTAATTACAAAAACACCTGAGATCACACGACCTCTACCACCTAAATTAGTTCTCTGGTGTAACAAAAACTAAACAGCAGCCACTGAAAAAACTGGAAAAGGCAAATGAACAAACAACAGTGGCTGAACTAAACTGAGAGGAGCACAAGCCCCCGGAGGGGACCCGGCAGACCCCCACAGAAGTGCAGGACAAAATGCAAAAAGCAAGCACAAAAACTAAAAGAAGAAAATGTCTTATCTGTTAGCAGAAGATGCAGACACGAAACAGCAAGCTACAAAGTGAACAGGAATCAAAGATGAGACCAGAACAATTGATCACCGGCAACCCTGATGGGAGGGAACCTCCCTTATATAAGACCAGTCAGTAACACCTGATCGCCAATCTTCACAATCTTCATTGGATAGTTCAGTACTGTTTGTAACCACCAGAGGGAGCTTCTGCTCAGAATTCATTTCTAGCGCATTCACAACAATTGTGTGCTTCTATGGGATGTCCAGGAAATGGAGATATTGCCATATAGAACAAGAGATCAGGTGATCGAAAGTTCAGGCACTGATCACAGCTTTTGATTAGCCACAGCTGGAGGGACGTCAGCTGTGCGCATCCTGCTCATCTCTAGATGGGACATTTGGATTTAATTTTCGCTGATGCATTGACAGTCAAAGCCACCAGAACTTTCTCATCTTTATGTAGCTTCACTAGTTGACATCTGGCTTTTTTGTATCTATTAATCTGTATTCACACTTTGCAGAAATACAGTCTTTTTTGTTTTCTGCAGGATCCGCACCAAACTACACAATAAGAATCTTCTCCCCCTTATTTGATGCATTTTTGGTCCAGATGAGAAGCCACGATTTTAATGTGTTTTTTATAATACGGAAAAGCTTTGATTCTGCACTTAAAAAAGAAACTGCAGTTTTTTACATGCATTTTTTAGGCTCCAAATAGAAGACAAGAGTGAAAAA
The DNA here is from genome assembly GCA_033576555.1 of Oophaga sylvatica. NCBI lineage: Eukaryota > Metazoa > Chordata > Amphibia > Anura > Dendrobatidae > Oophaga > Oophaga sylvatica. The sequence continues at coordinate 161,727,021 of JARQOD010000006.1, read as the reverse complement.
AATTGCACCAAAACCGCACAGTTCAGCAGCATCTTTACACCACAAGGGGCACAGATTTCATTAAATCACATCCACTTTGCTTGGACAGTTTAACACAGCAGAATTTTTGTCCAAAAAAGCAACAGAAAATACGGAACATTTACACTACATGTGAACACGGTCTAAATTTCAAAACAAAGTAGATGTGATTCCATGAAATCTCCACCACCTATGGTCTGAAGACGCTGCTAAACTGTAGTTTTGGTGCATTTTTTCTCTATAGGCTTGAAACGCATTAAAAATAAAGAACATTTGCATTTTTAAGCGCAGAATCAGAGCTTTTCTGTACTATTAAAAAAGCGTTAATAACTCTTCTTTATAGCTGCACCAAAATCTGATCAAATAAGGGGAAAACGCATAAAAGAAAGGCAGCAATTATCAGAGAAGATTGTTATTGCGTCGTGTGGTGTAGACAGCTGCAAAAAAAAGCAGTAGAAGGAACGCAGCATTTGCGCTACATGTGAACATGGCCTCAGAATTACAGTTTTATTACATTTTTGATGAGTTTAATGGAGAAAAAACATCAATTACGCCATTTTTTACATTATTTACTGATCCCTGTAAATATTCTGATCAATGTGTTGTTGGGTAGTTACAACACCATATATGTCCATGTTATTTGCTGATTTTTCATGTTTATTATTTAAAAAACGCATTCAAAAAACTTTTTTTAATTATCAAGTATTTTTCATTATCATTTTTAGTAATTTTCTAGGATGAAAAACAATCTCTTATTCTCCTTCTCTAATCCAAATACATAGAAATCCACTGCTGTGTACAATGTATCAGTGCAATCTACCGAGTCAGTCTGCAATACAGATCAAGTACGCAAAATTCCCCCCAATACATCAACAGAGCTTGTTGCTCAGCAGCTAAAGCTCCTTCCCGCAGATAATGCTTAGGTTGTGAGTTTGATTGCAAGGGAGACTCACAGGAAACAAAATGACATTTTTGCACATGCTTATTAATGTTTTTGCCACTTTTATAGGGACGGACAAAAAAATCTTTTGCTTCACCTCAGTATACAGGGACCATAGAAATACTTTATTTTATACAATGTATGTCTATGGTGATGTGTCACCTGCTTCTGGGTTCACTGCCTGCAATACAGGTCAAAGTTACCAAATTCTCCTATCTATATCACGGAGAGAGCAACAGGCTCTGAGCATGGAGCCTTGAGTTTGAGTCCTTGGGAGACTCTATCACAGGAGGGGAAAGAAGAGAATAATACAATTTAATTTATGCAGACAGCATCCCCGCCCATGAGGAGAAGGAGCTATGGAGAGATGATGATGTAAGAGAGGTGAGTGTAGAAGCCAAGACAAAAACTCTGATGTGACGCGACCAGGGAAAGTCCTACATTATTTATGTGCATTATTGTTCATTTGGTTTCTGTCTTGGGTTTTGTTTGTTTACTGGTCAGTGTGAACATGCTCCTATATTTTGCATACATACCAACTTATACTCCAGTTCATTTTTTTCAGTTAAGTTTCAGGTTTCTGTATTTATAGTGCAGGTAAAAGTGTGGTCTCTCTTTCTTTAAGATGAGCATTACATTTATACAGCTCCCCATTTGCTGGGTATCCATTTGGGACCTGGTCCTGCTCTGCTCTTGTTCACATTGACGTCACGTAGACACATGATGAGCTTTTTTTTTTAAATTCAGATCATTATTATTGATTATTTGATTTTATAAAAAATTACATAGATTATACATTATAGTACAAACATCATAAACTTTATAAACAAGTTTAACCCTTAAAGTTTATATAGTCCTATACCTGCCAAGGTAGTCCTTGCCAAAGTTATTAATTTTGTCCAAATGAAGATTTTTCCAAAGATTCCAATGGTGACACATTATTAAATACAGGGATTATACCAAAACTAGTATTGGTTGTATGCTCGCTAACAGCATGTTTATGAACAGAAGATACTTGGTATCTATATGTCCTCAACATACAAGATTTAAAAAGCCGAAATAGCCAACCGGTCTAGTACAGTTATTTTGAGTAGGTCCACAGATGCCACCATAGGGGTGACCAGCCACTGTTCACATATATTTAAAAACTTTTTTTTATTATTTTTAATATTATATTATATAATTTACCTAATCCCATCTTTCAGACAATTCTACATCTGATAGTTGTTACTTTGTACCTTTCTTTACATTGCTATTCTCCTGATTAGCATGGTTTATTGTCTCATATATGGCAAACTTGTAATAAAATGCACTGAAATAATGCAGCCAAGGTTGAATTGTTATGTTCAAGGATGTAGAGTTCCTGCGCATTGAAAGTGATATTGTTCACAAGTGATACAACGCTGAGGACAAGGTGACTGAATGTAACATAGAATTAAACTGTAGGAGATAATTCTGGATAATAATAATGTATTATTGGTATACATGAGATGTCTGTCACATTCAGCTGTCTTCATCTAATTCCTTCTTCCTTTAAGAATGCAGTGCTCAAATATCAAGAAAAATGTCCTTTCTCAATCCACTTGGAGAGGAAAGAGTGAAGCCAGAAAACAAATACTAGATCCCGATGCGCTGAACAAACTGAGGGTAAGATATGATCTTTTGTGGGTACCACGTTCTTTTTAGTGACGTAGGACCAGAAGGACCACTGACTTCAAATAAGTCAAACATTGGGTCAGTGTTTGTGCTAGCATCATGTTGATAGTGTTTTAATAATTTCTTTCTAGGAATCCTTGGATGAAGTAGAGGACAAATATAGTAATGCCCTGGTATCTATCACACAGCTCAATAATGAGAAAAGGAACCTTGAATATCAAGTGAATAATTTAAAAGATGTCATTGAAGAAATGGAAGAAAAGTTGTTACAGAATCAAACAGAAAATAAAATCAACTTAAAGGTATTGACATATTAGGATATTTTGAAGATATTGCTGTATCATTTTTTATATGGGTTATTAAGGTACCACTTCGGCTATGTGAACATTAGGTATTTGCAGTGGACATTTCTGCGCCATTTCTGCATCTTTTGGTTCGGAAAAATGATGCATAAAAAAGGTGCATTTTTGTCACGTTTTTGACAAATTTTTTGCATGCATTTTTGTTGCAGATTTTTCAACACTCATTAGTATGGTAGAAATCTGCAGGAAAAATGCTGAAAGTATGGACACTGCAGATTTTTGGGAATGTTTACACTGGGCGTTTTTAGCTTCTTTTTTATGCTAATTTAAAGCTGCTTTTTACAGTACCAGCGAAGCCTTTGAGATTTCAGAAATCTCACACACACATTGTTTTTTTGTGATCAGGATTTTGTGCTCTGCAGCGTTTTTTTTTTTGCATAGAACATGTCACTTATTTCAGTGTTTTTTCAGCGTTTTTGCAGCGTTTTTCACCCATTGACTTGAATGGATGGTGAAAAAACGCTGCAAATACGCAGGTTGACTTTTTTTGCAGAAAAGTCAAGGACCGCAGGATGTGACAGTACAGTCAGCTCCGCTACATCTAGATGGTAGGCTGTATGATGCATCCATACAGCCTGTCATCCAGCAGAGCGGACCCGAACCCCATTGACTTCAATGGGGGGCCCGACATACAGTGTTTGACACGCTGCCATATGCATGACAGCGCGACAAACAACGCTTACGATCGGCGGGGAAGCCATCCCTGCCGGTCAGAGAGCCACGGTTCCCACGCTGTCAAAAGACAGCGTGACCGCTCAGCTGTGATCAGAGGTATACAGTTTACCTTTGGTCACTTGTGTCAGTGGATGGGACTACATTTCCCATCATCTGACATCTGCTGGCACTAATAACAGTGAGAGCAGGAGCGGCTGATAAGTGTATTCATTAGCCAGCTCCTGCGCTGTAAATAAATAATTTAAAAAAACCCTGTGTGGGTTCCTCCCTATTTTTGATAACAAGCCAGGCAAAACTCACAGCTGGGGGCTGCAACCCTCAGCTGTCATTTTCAGCAAGACTGGTTATCAAGAATAGAGGGGTCCCCACTCTGTTTTTTTAAATTATTTAAATAAATAATTTTTAAAAATGGCTTGGGGTACCCCCCATTTTTAACAACCAGCCTTGCTAAAGCAGACAGCTGGGGGCTGGTATTCTCAGGTTGGTAAGGGGCCATGGATAGTGCCCCCCAGCCTAAAAATAGCAGCCCGCAGCTGCCCAGAAAAGGCGCATCTATTAGATGCGCCAATTCTGGTGCTTTTTCCGGCTCTTCCCACTTGCCCTGTAGCTGTGGCAAGTGGGGTTCATATTTGTGGGGTTGATGTCACCTTTGTATTGTCAGGTGACATCAAGCCCATGGATTGCTAATAGAGAGGCGTCTATAAGACACCTATCCATTACTAATCCTATAGTTATATGGTAAATAAAGACACAGCCAGAATAAATTGCTTTATTAGAAATAAAACAAAACACAGTTTTCCATTTTTATTTAAAAATAACAAGCACAGTATACTCGCCTAACACCTAATTCCACTGAAGCCCTCGTTCTCCAATAAAGCTAAAATAAAAAAAAAACAATATCCCTTACCTCTCTGTCATTCTGTCCCATGCCGTAATCCATGTCTGGGGGATAAATAGTTTTCATCCTGGACGGTGCCAAGTTGCGAATGTCCAGGCTGAGAACCACTGGTGAATAAGCTGCTGGGAGTGCAGTATAAGTGACCTGCGGTGACATCATTGAGGTTAGCTACGGTGGAAAAAGGCAAGGTCATAACTATGGTTTAATTAAGATTATTAAAGGAGTCTGTGTCATTCTTTCAATTAAAGGACTTTTTTCTGGGTGTCTGTGTTTTCTTACAATCTGACTATGGGGTTAATAATGGGGGTGTCTTATTGACGCCTCTCCATTACTAACCTCAGGTCTTGATGTCACCTGACAATACAAAGGTGACATCAACCCCCTAACTATCACCCCACTTGCCACCGCTACAGGGCAAGCGGAAGAGCGAGGCTAAGTTCCAGAATTGGCACATCTTATAGATGCGCCTTTCCTAGGGTGACTGAGAGCTCATGTTTTTAGCCAGGGGGTGCCAATATCCATGGGCCCTTCCTAGGCTATTAATATCAGCACGCAGCTGTCTGCATAGCCTTTGCTGATATTAATTATTATTATTATTCATTTTTATAGTGCCATTTATTCCATGGCGCTTTACATGTGAGAGGGGGCGAGTATAGACAAGTACAATCAATATGAGCAATACAGGACACACATAAGTACAGAAGGAGAGAGGACCCTGCCCGCAAAGGCTTACAATTAATAGCCAGGGAAGCTCCATGGGTATTACCCCCTTCCCAGCTATAAACATCTGCCCTCAGCCATCGGCTTTCCCTCTGCTGGTTACGAAAATTATGCGGGAGCCCACGCCATTTTTTCAGACAAATAATTTTTTATTAATTAAATACATGTACAGTAAGCTGCACACACACTGTACTAATTGTATATATCACAGACATCTGTATATCTATCTATTCTATGTGTATATACTGTATGTAATCCATCTATTCTATCCTATCGGCTCCTGCTGTGATTTTACAATACACGGCAGATGAATTGCCGGCTTTTATTCTGTCTATGTAATATAAATGCATATGTATATACACTGCTCAAAAAAATTAAGGGAACACTTAAACAACAGAATATAACTCCAAGTAAATCAAACTTCTGTGAAATCAAACTGTCCACTTAGGAAGCAACAATGATGGACAATCAATTCTACATGCTGTTGTGCAAATGGAATAGACAACAGATGGAAATTATTGGCAATTATCAAGATACAATCAATAAAGGAGTGGTTCTGCAGTTGGGGACCACAGACCACATCTCAGTACCAATGCTTTCTGGCTGATGTTTTGGTCACTTTTGAATGTTGGTTTTGCTTTCACACTCGTGGTAGCATGAGACGGACTCTACAACCCACACAAGTGGCTCAGGTAGTGCAGCTCATCCAGGATGGCACATCAATGCGAGCTGTGGCAAGAAGGTTTGCTGTGTCTGTCAACGTAGTGTCCAGAGGCTGGAGGTGCTACCAGGAGACACGCCAGTACACCAGGAGACGTGAAGGGGGCTGTAGAAGGGCAATAACCCAGCAGCAGGACCGTAACCTTTGCCTTTGTGCAAGGAGGAGCAGGAATAGCACTGCCAGAGCAGAACAGAACCAGAATGGACTACCTGGGGGACACAGGTGCTACCTCCCGTTAGACCACGGGCAGGGCCGGCTCCAGGTTTTTATGGGCCCCGGGCGAAAGAGCCTCAGTGGGCCCCTTTAACACAGACCACGATTCATGATGCACAGATACGGCAGAGAAATATGGGTATAGTACAATGCCAAATACTTCACTTCTTCCATTACATGAGTGATATCTATTGTAAATTGTACAATAGCTCAAAAACCGCCAAATCCTCACAGCGCACAGTACAGACCGGACAGTACAGTCCTCCATACAATATTATGGGCACCACAGTCTCCCCCTCATCACCCATATAATACCCCATGCAGGATGTCACCCCCCATATAATGCTCCATACAGAATACTGGACCCAAAATAATGCTCCATACAGGATACTGGTCCCCATATAATGCTCCATACAGGATACTGGTCCCCATATAATGCTCCATACAGGATACTGGTCCCCATATAATGCTCCATACAAAATATGGAGCTCTCCTCTGCGCTGTACTGCGTTCTGCACTGTTACAGCTCAGGAAAGGGCGCTGTGGAAAGACTCCCCATTATCATCATGATTGCCTCCCCATCATCATCAATGCCTGCCCATCATCATCATCTTCTCCCCATCATCAATGCCTGCCCATTATCATCAATGCCTGCCCATTATCATCATCTTCTCCCCATCATCATCAATGCCTCCCCATTATCAGCAATGCCTGCCCATCATCATCTCCTCCCCATCATCATCAATGTCTGCCCATCATCATCTTCTCCCCATCATCAATGCCTGCCCGTTATCATCATCTTCTCCCCATCATCATCAATGCCTCCCCATTATCAGCAATGCCTGCCCATCATCATCTTCTCCCCATCATCAATGCCTCCCCATTATCAGCAATGCCTGCCCATCATCATCTTCTCCCCATCATCAATGCCTCCCCATTATCAGCAATGCCTGCCCATCATCATCTTCTCCCCATCATCAATGCCTCCCCATTATCAGCAATGCCTGCCCATCATCACACCCAGACAGCACACAAGCACTCTCTCACATACATACATACACACACACATACATACACACTCAAAGCACCGCACTACATACACACAGACACACACAGAGACACACACACACACGTCTTACCTGTTCAGCGTCCCCGCGCTCTGTGCCACAGCCGGCCGCTGAATGATGACGTCATTCAGCGGCCGGCTGTGAGAGGAAGCGCCGGCGCCCCCTGGAGCCCGGAGCTGCGGCAGCGGAGACACGGGAGAGGTAAGTATTGCTACCAGCTGCTGCCGGGGCCCTGAGCAAGCGGGGGGGGGGCCCAGTGGCGGCGCTGACACCGCTCTCCGCGCGGGGGTGCCAGTCTGCGAGTGGGCCCCCCCGCCTGCTCAGGGCCCCGACATTGGCCCGAGGGATGCCGGGTGCTGACGCCGGCCCTGACCACGGGACACGTGGCAGCTGTCCCAGTGTGACAAACGGGTAAACAGGTATTACAGATATTGTGGAGCAGACCGGCGGACACCAGGTATATGAGGTGAAGCTAGCTCTGGTGATGATAGTCAGGTTCCGGGTAGACGGTAGGAAGCTGGCTTCAGCAACTTTAGCTTTGTCCACGGTTTGGACGGCGGGTGGCGGCATGGGATGGCATTTGAATGTATCGGTACAGTTGTCGTCTAGGATAGCTGACCAACAGGTCACTGATATTCTGCGGAGACAAACAGTATAAGCAGAGTGCCAAACGGAATACTATAACAGCACAGACAGAGCAAGGACAGAACCAGGTTTAGCAAGAGTAGATACTCGTTGCTCCGGCACTCCCCCTATGGCGGTGTGGCCAGAAATAGTAATCAGTGCGCTGCCATTGGTTAATTGATATTTTCAAAAAATGCGCACTGTCCCTTTAAGAAACCAGAGGGAGGATCGCTCGCGTCCTAAGCATTCTCCCTGGAGACCTGCTGGCAGCGTGCCAGGAAGTAGAGGAGAGAGCAGCAGCAGCAGAACGCCGAGGAACAGACAGAGAGCGAGGATCCTGACAGGGACTTCGCAGAGGTACAGAGGCAGCCTCGGGAGCAGGAGTGGGTGAGGGGCCAGAACTGGGATCGGGTGTAAAAACCAGGATTGGCAAATTCGCCACTGGTGCCTTGTGCTCCTCATAGATGAAAGCAGGTTCACACTGAACACATGTGACAGAGTCTGGAGATGCCAGGAAGAGCGACCTGCTGCCTGCAACATCCTTCAGCATGACCGATTTGGCAGTGGGTAAGTAATGGTGTGGGGTGGCATTTCTCTGGAGGGCCACACAGCCCTCCATGTGCTCGCCAGAGTTAGCCTGACTGCCATTAAGTACCAAGATGAGATCCTCAGACCCCTTGTGAGACCATATGCTGGTGCGGTTGGCCATGGGTTCCTCCTAATGCAGGACAATGCCAGACCTCATGTGGCTGGAGTGTGTCAGCAGTTTCTGCAAGATGTAGGCATTGAAGCTATGGACTGGCCTGCCCGTTCCCCAGAACTGAATCCGATTGAGTACATCTGGGACATCATGTCTCGCGCCATCCACCAACGTCACGTTGCACCACAGACTGTCCAGGAGTTGACAGATGCGTTAGTCCAGGTCTGGGACGAGATCCCTCAGGAGAACATCTGCAACCTCATCAGGAGCATGCCCAGGCGTTGTAGGGAGGTCATACAGGCACGTGGAGGCCACACACAATACTGAGCATCATTTTCACTTGTTTCCACCTTAATTTTGTCTTGTTTTGACTTTCATTTTGACTTGTTTTCACTTTCATTTTGGGAGTCTCTCCAAATCCAGGCCTCCATTGGTTCAAAAAATTTGATTTCCATTGATGATTTTTGTGTGATTATGTTGACAACACATTCAACTTTGTACAGAACAAAGTACTCAATGAGAATATTTCATTCATTTAGATCTAGGATGTGTTATTTGAGTGTTCCCTTTATTTTTTTGAGCAGTGTATACACCATGTTCCAAATTATTATGCAAATTGGTTTAAGTGTCATAGAGGTTTTTTTTTATTTTTTTAAATGAAACCCATTGATGGTATTGTGTCTCAGGGTTATTTGGATCACTGAAATCAATCTCAGATACCTGTGATAATTAGTTTGCCATGTGAGTCCAATAAAAGGAAAACTGGATGTTCCACACTATTAAGCAGGCCAGAGTTTTCAAGTAACAAGGAAAAGAAAAAAGATCTCTCTGCTGCTGAAAAGCATCAAATAGTGCAATGCCTTGGTCAAGGGATGAAAACATTAGATATTTCCCGAAAACTTAAGCGTGATTATCGTACTGTTAAGAGATTTGTTGCTGATTCTGAGCACAGACGTGTTTGTGCTGATAAAGGCAGAATGAGGAAAGTTTCTGCCGGGCAACTTCATAGGATTAAGAGAGCAGCTGCTAAAAAGCCATTACAAACCAGCAAACAGATATTTTAAGCTGCTGGTGCCTCTGGAGACCCTCGAACCTCAAGGTGTAGGATCCTTCAAAGGCTTGCTGTGGTGCATAAACCTACTATTCGGCCACCCCTAAACAGTGCTCACAAGCAGAAATGGTTGCAGTGGGCCCAGACATATATGAAGACTAATTTTCAAACAGTCTTGTTTACTGATGAGTGTCGAGCAACCCTGGATGGTCCTGATGGATGGAGTAGTGGATGGTTGGTGGATGGCCACCATGTGCCAACAAGGCTGCGACGTCAGGAAGTAGGTGGAGTCATTTTTTGGGCTGGAATCATGGGGAAACAGCTGGTAGGGCCATTTAAGGTTCCTGAAGGTATGAAAATGATCTCTGTAAAGTATATAGAGTTTCTGACTGACAACTTTCTTCCATGATATAAAAGGCAGAAACGTGCCTTCAGGAGCAAAATCATCTTCATGCATGACAATGCACCATATCATGCTGCAAAGAATACCTCTGAGTCATTGGCTGCTATGGGCATAAAAGGAGATAAACTCATGGTGTGGCCACCATCTTCCCCTGACCTCAACCCTATAGGGAACCTTTGGAGTATCATCAAGAAAAAGATCTATGAGGGTGGGAGGCAGTTCACATCAAAACAGCAGCTCTGGGAGGCTATTCTGATTTCATGCAAAGAAATACAATCAGAAACTCTCCAAAAACTCACAAGTTCAATGGATGCAAGAATTGTGAAGGTGATATCAAAGAATGGTTCCTATGTTAACATGTAACTTGGCCTGTTAGGATGTTTTGGAGTTAAATAGCTTTTTTGTTCAGTGAATGTGACCTCCTAATGCTGCAAATTCCACAAATGAGCATTTTCAGTTCTTTAAAACAGATCAAATGTTTAGAAATTCTACTGTACCTAATAATTTGGAACAGTGCATTTTGAGTTTTTTTCCATTTTGGAGATTATACTGTTATCATTGGGCGGTTTCTTCAATAAATTTCGATGTATACTCTAACGGGTGATGACTTTTATTAGACTGACTGTCATTTGCACCAACCACTTAGGAAAATCAGAGAAAAATATAATTTGCATAATAATTTGGAACATGGTGTGTATATATATATATATATATATATATATATATATATATATATCATTGACATCTATATATCTATTTATTCTATGTGTATATATCTAGTCTATCTATTCTATTCTAACCTGTCACGCTGTGATATTACTGTATGAGGCACATGAATTACCGGCCTTTCTTCTATTATCTATCTATCTATCTATCTATCTATCTATCTATCTATCTATCTATCTATCTATCTATCTATCTATCTATCTTTTTATCTATCTATTATCTATCTATCTATCTATCTATCTATCTATCTATCTATCTATCTATCCATCCATCCATCTATCTACATGTATGCGTGTGTCACTGACATCTATATACCTATGTATTTTATGTGTATATATCTATCTATTCTATTCTAACCAGTCAGTGTGATTTTAGTGTACGCGACATATAAACTGCTTGCTTTTCAAAGGACCTAGAGGTATGGTTCTACAGGAAGCAGGGCCGTATTTGCCACTAAGCATTTTCGGGCACATGCCTAGGGTGCCAGGATGCGGGGGGCGGCACCTGAGCAAGGTTTTTGTTTTTTTTTAGTCCGGGGTCGGCCTGCCCATCCACCTCAGTCTTTTGTCTGCTGCGGGGGTCTCGGATTCCGCGCTGTCAGGTCCATAATAGCACACTATAGACATGGAGGCTGTAGGACACAGCGGAGAAAAGTGAACACACGGACACGTCTATTTATGTCACTAATCCGCGCACCTTCCTATGATCAGCCTGGGAGGAGGCAGGTGAGACCACTCCGCGCATCCTCTGCTGCCACAGCCAGTCACATGGTGTCCACCCACAGCAATGTCTGCCACCCGCCATCTACACTGCCCCAGTCACCACCCAGTCTGCACCCAAGCTCCTGTCTGCGGGCATCACCCGTCAATCTTGACCCTGCCCACCCTGTGCCTGGTATCACCCATCATACTACCCACCCTGTGCCCAGCATCACCCATCACCCTGCCCACCCTGTGGCTGGCATCACCCGTCATACTACCCACCCTGTGCCTGGCATCACCCATCACCCTGCCCACACGGTGCCTGGCATCACCAATTATACTGCCCACACTGTGCCTGGCATCACCCATCATACTCCCCACCCTGTTCCTGGCATCACCCATCATACTACCCACCCTGTGCCTGGCATCACTCAACATACTGCCCACCCTGTGTCTGGCATTACCCATCATACTGCCCACCCTGTGCCTGATATCACCCTGCCCACCCTGTGCCTGACATCAACCATCATACTGCCCACCCTGTGCCTGGCATCACCCATAATACTACCCACCCTGTGCCTGGCATCACCCATCATACTGCCCACCCCGTGTCTGGCATCACACATCATACTGCCCACCCTGTGTCTGGCATCACCCGTCACTCATCACCCTGCCCACCCTGTGCCTTGCATCAACCATCACCCTGCCTACCTTGTGCCTGGCATCAACCTGCCCACCCTGTGCCTGGCATCACCCATCACCCTGCCCACCATGTGCCTGGCATCACCCATCACCCTGCCCACCCTGTGCCTGGCATCATCCATCATACTATCCACCCTGTGCCTGGTATGGTGGGTCAGACTCAGTGATGACCTGGGTAAGCAGTTCATAGGAGGGTCGAATAAATTTCCAAAAGATCCCAACAGCGACTTGACTGGTGTTGGGTACCAAGATGAAATTCTCAGAGCCATAATTAGACCTCAAATGGTGCAGTCAGCCCTGTGGTCTTCCTGATGCAAGATAATGCCCATGTGTAGCCAGCTCCTGGATGATGGCGGAATTGATGACAGTGTCTGGCCCTCACATATCACTAGACCTGAATCCAATGACGTCTCTGGGGCTTTATATCGTATATTAGATCAGTGCAGCCAATGCCATTAAGTAATGCCACAGTCTGGGAGCTCCCTGATGCCATGAACGAGATGTGGGGGGAGATCTGGCCATACACAATCCGCTGCTTCTTCAGGAGCCTGTCCAGACGTGGAGCAGCTGTGTGGGCCGCACACACTGCTGAGTGATAAATGTCACACAAATTGGATTTGCCTGCATGTATTTTTTCTTCCTTTTCTTTTGATTTTCGGATGATCCAGGATCCGGCCCTCATTGCTTGATGATTTTGGTTTCCACTGACAACAAAATTTACAATTTAATTCTAGCAAAAATTTTCAACTTGAATCTTTCATCCATTGAGACCTGACACATGAGCCCTTTGTTGTTTTGAGCAGTATGTTTTCCTTTGATTGTCTGACATCCTTCACTAAATTCCTTAAGCTGCTGTGGCGGTCATATTATATACTCATTATGGCGTCATCTTTTTCTCCTGCTGATTTGGTCATGATATATATGTTTCTCTTCTGCTGGTAGCTGTCATACTATATGATCAATATGGTGGTGTATTAATTTTCTTATTCTTCCCATTCATTGTTTCTAAGACTTGAAATATCACAGACCTGCGTGATCGTGGTAGTAGTTGGACAGACTTCCTCGGGTAGCGCCGGCTTCCTCAGACAGGTCTGGCCACAGCTTGAGATGGTTTGTGGTATCCGGTGAAGGTCTGCGTCATCATCGGGATGTTTGTGCAGCTTCTTGAAGTCTAAACTAAGCCCAACAAATGGCAATGTCTGACAAAATAACACTACCCAGCTTTCCCAGACTCTGGAACGGCAGCTCTGCCCATGTACATCCTCACAGCTATAGCTACATAGGTGGCCTTTGTGTATTAGTCATACTCACCAATGGGGAAGGCAGCACTAAAAGTTCCTAGGGCAGCATAAACTTTAAATACGGTCCTGACAGGAAGTAGTTTTCTTTTCTCTGGGGGCACTCAATTTTATTAGCATGCACAAAGAGACAGAAGTTAGCCCCAAAAACGCATGAAAAAACCGCACCAAAACCACACCAAAACATGCGTTTTTGCCACAGCTTCTTTCCTGTCAAGAAATCAGGTTTTGCTGCAGAAAAAAAGCAGCAAAAACGCCCAGTATTAACTTACCCTAAATCTGCAAGGAAAAAATATGCAACTTGTGTATGAGATCTCATTGACTTTGCTGGCACTAGGAGATCCTTCAGGTTTTGTAACAAATTTGAGCAGAAAAAAATCACTGTCAAAGCGACAACATGTGCACAGACCTTACCAGGGATGTATGAAGGATTTTATCTAGTGCCAGCCACAATCCATTATAGTCTACCATCATGAAATTACTATCCGCAGTCTCACAGTGCCCTTCAGTTTCTTGTAATGAAAATTTAAGGTGTCCAGTGAAAAAAAAATTATCACCTATTAATAGGATAGGTGATAATTTAATGATCAGTGGGGGTTCTGACCTCTGGAACCTGCCCCCATTGACAGAATTGGACATTTCTATCCCTAATTTCCCCAATGGAGAACTTTTATCCTTGTTGCAAAATGGTGCAGCAGGTCAGATGCAGCTTCATTTTCTAAGGAGGCTGCTAGGAAAATCCAAGTGCAGTGGTTAGCAGCCCAATAAGCAATGGAGCAGTGGTCGAGCATGTGCAATGCCACTCAATATAGCAATGATAAGGGTGAGTTTCCACGGTCAGGAAACGCTGCGTGTTTGGCGCTGTGCGCTGGCGCAGCGCCAAACACGCAGCGTCCAGATGTTACAGCATAGTGGAGGGGATTTAAAGAAATCCCGTCTCCACTATGCGTAACAATACGCAGGTGGCAAACCTGCGTAAACGGACATGCGGCGCGTCTTTTCAGACCGCAGCATGTCCTCGCGTATTGCGGCGACGGTGCGTCGCCGCAACATAATTAACACAGGGCTATGTAGCCCTGCGCTCTTTCCGGAGGTGTTCCGGAGGTGTCCTGAACACCTCCGGAAAGATCGCGCGTCAGAAAGGGGGCGGGGCTTAGACGGAGCGGAATTTCCGCTCCGTCAAAAGCGCTATGGTTCCGGACCGTGGAACCATAGCCTAAAAGTGCCACATTCTGCCAATTGGTACGGGTGCCAGCGATTACAGCCCCACCAATCAATAAGGATATGTAATAACTTGTTTTCACAGAACAACTCCTTTATGCTAAGTGCACACGTTCAGGATTATTTGCGTTTTTTTCGCGGGAAAAAAAGCGTCAAAAACGCATGTATTAAGCATCCTATCATTTAGAATGAATTCCGCAATTTTTGTGCACATGGTGCGTTTTTTTTCCGCGAGAAAAACTCATTGCGGAAAATCTAGCAACATGTTCATTAATTTTGCGGATTTCTAGCATTTTTCCCGCTATATTATTGACCTAGAAAGCTCAGGAAAAAATCGCGGTAAAAACACGTCAAATCCGCGCAAAAAACACACCAAAAACGCGCAAAATCCGCGCAAAAAAAACGTGCGTTTTTGCCGCGAAAAAAGTCCGGTTTTGCTCAGGAATATTCTGCAAACATTCCTGAATGTGTGCACTTAACCTTAAGGCTAAGTGCACACGTTCAGGATTATTTGCGTTTTTTTTGCGTTTTTTCGTGGGAAAAAACGTGTCAAAAACGCATGAATTAAGCATCCTATCATTTAGAATGAATTCCGCAATTTTTGTGCACATGGTGCGTTTTTTTTCCGAGAAAAAAACGCATCGCGGAAAATCTAGCAACATGTTCATTAATTTCGCGGAATTCTAGCGTTTTTCCCGCTATATTATTGACCTAGAAAGTTCAGGGAAAAATCGCGGTAAAAACGCGTCAAAACCGCGCCAAAAACGCGCAAAAACCGCGCAAAATCCGCACCAAAAACGCACAAAAAACGCACGTTTTTACCGCGAAAAAAGTCCATTTTGCTCAGTTATATTCTGCAAACATTCCTGAACGTGTGCACTTAGCCTAAGAGTCTCACTAGGGATGGGCGAACATGCTCGGTGATACTCGGATATCACTTGAGTATCTGGGTGAACGGATGTGCTCGGCACTCGATGATCATTAGCTGGTGCTCGGATTTGAAGCTCAAATCCCCACCCTGTACATTTGGTGCCTGTTACACAGACAATAAACATGCAGGGATTGCCTGCCAGTCACTGTACTGCCAAAGAAATCTTGGTAGCGACATTACTGTGATTGGCTGGCTACATTCCCTTATCAAAGGTTATAAAAGGACATGTGCTGCCATGCTTGGCACACTGACCTGACGCCATTGCACAGCTCATGGACAGTTCACATTGTAGAGAGAGAGTGCTTGTCCAGTTGAACGAATCAGAGTCCTCTAGTGTTGATGCTGATGCTGAACCATCATATTAACAGTCCTAAGGGCTAATCCTGGTCTTTGCTGTTTGTATCAGATACATTCTGCAGTTGGCCTAGGGACAGTTATGATTGGAGGGAGAGGGTGCTTGTTCAGGCGTGTAGGTGTGTAGAAGAAAGGACTGGGCTGAACGGGCTGCTGAAGCGCCGGGTCCAGAACTGCTGGTGTTTGACACCGCACCACAATTGTGGGTTACCAGGGCTATGGGGTACTCGGAGCCGAGCCTGTAGATTTCTATAGGGAATGTCACTGGTAGCGTGGCTCGGTCCGTGACCCTGGCGGTCAGGCGTTAGAGGGTTTATTTACAGGGATTTGGTAGATAACAGTTCGTGATGCCACCTGTAGTTTTCTAGTCACTAAAGACCAGCGCTGCTGAATAGAACTCTGAGGGATGTTGTGGCAGCTAGGTGTTGGGTCCCCCACAGGTGGGACTGTCCCTCTGAGTCTATGGTTATAATGATGTAGGGTGCAGATAAATGAATCAGTCTCACACCATCCAGCGTCTTTCCATACCTTTTACTTCAAGATGTTAGGCAGGTCCCGGGGAGCTGGTCGGGGTGGTTGGAGGATGCGCTTCAAGGTAACGGCTGAGCAGGTTAGAGGCCTCCTTTACTTCCAATAAAGATGAGTCCAACTTGCGTGAAGCTAAGTTAACTCCGAATACTCCAGCTAACTCCATAGCTGTACTGCCCGGTCAGCATTGTGGTGGAGCCTTCCAAGTGATGAAACTAGGTTCTTACTTTTGTCTGCGCTTGACTCAAAGTCCCTATTCCACCTGACTCCGGTTACGTACCGACACTTCAAGGGCTGCTTTCTGCGACCTAAGGTCTAGTAAGACTCTGGTTGTTCCGTTACTATGTGTGAAGCGATAGCAACACTTCGGTCCCCAGTGACCGGCTAATAGTGCAGATAATCCAATATCTAAGGCACTGCTCTAACTTCTTCCACTGCGCCCTTCGCCCTGCTCGCGCTCTTAACATAAGCACTCCACACTTCCTATGGTAGTACAAGTCAATCCTTTCTTACTTCTTCCTTGGAGCTCGCTGACAGATTCTCAGTATTCTCCTAGTTCAGGAACACATCAACTGAACTTCACTGTCCTTGGGACAGGCGGCTGAAGTTTCTGCTGCTAACTCTTCTTTCCATCCAACTGTCTGTCTGACTTTAGCTCACACAGAGCTCTGACAGGAAATGCAATCTGATCTCCTCTTCTCCCTCCGAGTCCAGACTAGACTGACCTGTCTCTGCTCCATGTCACTACCTTATATACCCTATGGGTGTGTCCAAGTGTGTGATGGAGTGAATGGATATCAAGCATTAAACCATTACCTTTCCACGCATCCTCCAGAATAATGTGTGCCTTACATACCAGGGCTACACATCCCCCCTTGGTAAAATACAGCACTCCCGGGCTGTGAAATAGAAAATAGAAAGAATTTTGTTTTGCATTTAAACATTTAACATCAAACTCTTCCCAGCAGGGAGGTGAGAAATTCTTAAAACGTTGCATTGTATACAATGGTCATTAGTAAAATACAAAAGTATTAAGACATTTTCATATAAATACACATAGTATTCTTGTGAAGGACCCGCACCAAACCTTCAACGTGGGTCCTGAGTGGGCTGCAGGACATCTGACTGCAGACCTCGCTCAGTGCCACACCATACGGGTTTTATGTTCAGAGGTAGTTGTGCTGAGGTTTATTGTAAAACCAAGATAGGGCACAAAGTGCAACTATATACAAAACAAGTTTTTGGGCTAAAAGTGTCCATAGCCACCAGTTCTTTGGCATAATAAAATATTTCCAAGTAATTTCACATTTTCAATATTCACATCATATATCTATATATATACTTCAAGTATTCACTTGCTTGTTTTACCCAACCAGGGTATTCTATATGTAAAAACTATGCAATCAACATATTACTTTTTAATTTCCTCAAAATTCTTTAACTCTCTCTTTACCCAGCCGGGCATTCTATTCCATATATGTAAAACTATGTAAACACTATACATAGCAATAAAGTGCAAAACAGCAATTGTCTTTCAAAACTTTTTACATTTCTTGGTTGCGGTAAACCCCTGTCTGGGTCCTACCGGTCTTCACATTTTCTTGCTGACTTCAATTACATCTTCCACCCCGGGGGCTGGAACAATGCGATGCTCCTTAGAATGCATGACAAACAGGTCGTGACCTGCTATCAGGGTTTGGGTCGCAACAGTTCTTGTGCGAACCGCTAGGGGCACGCCGGGTGCTTCTTCTTTGTATGACGCCGATTGCGTCGCTGTTTGCGTAGCAGGGGGCGATTCAGCTGTAACCGCAGTTTGCGATGTAGATTGGGTCGCCGATTGCGATACGGAGGTGTACGCAGGGGGCGATGCCGATGCACAATGCTGGTGTGATGCAGAGCAGGAAGCAGGTGTGCACAATGGCTCAGTTGGGGACGCACTAACCTGCTGCTGTCGCTGCTCCATCACAGACGGCTGGGTTTCCTCCGGTGTCCCTACCGGGGAACTGTGCTCCGCTGCGGCCTCCTGGCCTGGCTGGCACTCCGGAACGAGCAGGGCCTCCTCAGCCTCCTTCTCCTCCACCTCCGCATCGGTGGGATCAGGTACAGCACTTTTGGTGGCAGCCTCCGGTCGTCCTTCAGCCTTCCTCAGCAGGGAACTTGGGAATTCAGGAGACGGCATTATGCTTGTAGGAGAGAACACTGCGTCCCACAGCAGCCGCTGTATCTGGGCACGCCAGCGTCTCTCTGTCTCCTGCATGTCTGCATGACGCTGGATTAATCTTCTGAGCACCACATTCTCTTTCTGCAGCTCCAGCATGGTTTGCTGAAGTTCCTGTATTAGAGATGACTCCGTTCAAGCAACAGCTTTTCTGGGGAGCAGGGCCTGTGCTGCACTGCTCCACTGCATAGCTGCTCTTGTCCTTCTGCCACCTCGGTCCAGGTATCACTCCAAGTCCGTCTCTGGTACTTTTCCAGAACAGTCTGGTCTCTTCCGTGGAGGCGGGGTTTGCGTCTCCTCCTCTTCGCAGAGAAGGTGAAGAGGAGGCGGATTTCTTTTGCTGTAGGGCAGGATCGCATATTGTAATAACACTTGGAGAGGGCGGCCATTTCTTTCGCGCCACAGGGGGGTACACGCCCACCTTCTTCTCCAGCACCTCATGGCGCGAATATGGCGGCAAAGATGGCGGTATTTGGCGCCAAAAGTGCAAACAGTCCTTTTTCACTGAAACATTCCACAGGCACACAGGACTTACAATCTTGCAAGTTTTCGCATCCTGTTCGTGACGCCAAGTTTTTGTTTGACACCGCACCACAATTGTGGGTTACCAGGGCTATGGGGTACTCGGAGCCGAGCCTGTAGATTTCTATAGGGAATGTCACTGGTAGCGTGGCTCGGTCCGTGACCCTGGCGGTCAGGCGTTAGAGGGTTTATTTACAGGGGATTTGTGTAGATAACAGTTTGTGACGCCACCTGTAGTTTTCTAGTCACTAAAGACCAGCGCTGCTGAATAGAACTCTGAGGGGATGTTGTGGCAGCTAGGTGTTGGGTCCCCCACAGGTGGGACTGTCCCTCTGAGTCTATGGTTATAATGATGTAGGGTGCAGATAAATGAATCAGTCTCACACCATCCAGCGTCTTTCCATACCTTTTACTTCAAGATGTTAGGCAGGTCCCGGGAGCTGGTCGGGGTGGTTGGAGGATGCGCTTCAAGGTAACGGCTGAGCAGGTTAGAGGCCTCCTTTACTTCCAATAAAGATGAGTCCAACTTGCGTGAAGCTAAGTTAACTCCGAATACTCCAGCTAACTCCATAGCTGTACTGCCCGGTCAGCATTGTGGTGGAGCCTTCCAAGTGATGAAACTAGGTTCTTACTTTTGTCTGCGCTTGACTCAAAGTCCCTATTCCACCTGACTCCGGTTACGTACCGACACTTCAAGGGCTGCTTTCTGCGACCTAAGGTCCAGTAAGACTCTGGTTGTTCCGTTACTATGTGTGAAGCGATAGCAACACTTCGGTCCCCAGTGACCGGCTAATAGTGCAGATAATCCAATATCTAAGGCACTGCTCTAACTTCTTCCACTGCGCCCTTCGCCCTGCTCGCGCTCTTAACATAAGCACTCCACACTTCCTATGGTAGTACAAGTCAATCCTTTCTTACTTCTTCCTTGGAGCTCGCTGACAGATTCTCAGTATTCTCCTAGTTCAGGAACACATCAACTGAACTTCACTGTCCTTGGGACAGGCGGCTGAAGTTTCTGCTGCTAACTCTTCTTTCCATCCAACTGTCTGTCTGACTTTAGCTCACACAGAGCTCTGACAGGAAATGCAATCTGATCTCCTCTTCTCCCTCCGAGTCCAGACTAGACTGACCTGTCTCTGCTCCATGTCACTACCTTATATACCCTATGGGTGTGTCCAAGTGTGTGATGGAGTGAATGGATATCAAGCATTAAACCATTACCTTTCCACGCATCCTCCAGAATAATGTGTGCCTTACATACCAGGGCTACACATCGGGGCCGAACCTCCTGTTGCTGGCGGGAATGAAACTGCAGACGGAGCGAGCCGGGAATCTGGGTGAAGGGGCATAATCAGGGGAAGAAAGTTAAAAGGGGTTGTGCGGGAACTGAATGGGGCTTCCCGCCAAAACGCTGAGCAGGTGCGGACCGCGGCTGCAGTGAGGAGAGCGATAGGCTGCAGTTTGCAGAGACAGGGTGGCCGCATGAGAGACTCACCCATGTCAGCGGGTTTACAGGGGAACACGCACCAGGCAGAGCATGGCAGCATGGACGTTCAGGTGTCGGCTGGCACACAGGGAGCCTTGCAGGGTAGCCATTCAGGTGACGGCGGCTGCTCAGAGAAACATGTAGGAGGAGGTGTGTTGATGTGGGGGTGCTTTGCTGGTGACAATGTTGGGGATTTATTCAAAATTGAAGGCATACTGAACCAGCATGGCTACCACAGCATCTTGCAGCAGCATGCTATTCCATCCGGTTTGCGTTTAGTTGGACCATCATTTATTTTTCAACAGGACAATGACCCCAAACACAGCTCCAGGCTGTATAAGGGCTATTTGACCAGGGATAGTGATGGGGTGCTATGCCAGATGACCTGGCCTCCACAGTCACCAGACCTGAACCCAATCGAGATTGTTTGGGGTGAGCAGGACTGCAGAGTGAAGGCAAAAGGGCCAACAAGTGCTAAGCATCTGTGGGAACTCCTTCAAGACTGTTGGAAGACCATTTCCGGTGACTACCTCTTGAAGCTCATCAAGAGAATGCCAAGAGTGTGCAAAGCAGTAATCAAAGCAAAAGGTGGCTACTTTGAAGAACCTAGAATATAAGACATATTTTCAGATGTTTCACACTTTTTTGTAAAGTGTAATGTATAATTCCACATGTGTTAATTCATAGTTTTGATGCCTTCAGTGTGATTCTACAATTCTCATAGCCATGAAAATACAGAAAAATCTTCGAATGAGAAGGTGTGTCCAAACTTTTGGTCTGTACTGTATATATATATATATATATATATATATATATATATATATATATAGTGGGTTCTCTGTTTCATTGCAGTGATTTGGTAAATGCAAAAAAAGTTAATTTTATTCATTAATGTACACTCTGCATGCCATCTTGACTGATAAAAACCTGAAATGTAGAAATTTTTGCAAATTTATTAAAAAAGAAAAACTAAAATATCACATGGTCATAAGTATTCAGACCCTTTGCGCAGACACTCATATTTAAGTCACATACTGTCCATTTCCTTGTGATCCTCCTTGAGATGGTTCTACTCCTTCATTGGAGTCCAGCTGTGTTTAATTAAACTGATTTGTAAAGGCACATGCCTGTCTGTTGTGAATACTCTGGAGGTGACTTCTGAGCTGGGGCTCCCTCCGGTGGTTGCTGAGGGTAATGAACCAATTGCTGAATGGCCTTCAGCTGGCTCTGAATGGTCTTATATAAGTGACCTGAACTCCCTTCAGCCTTGCCGGTAATCAATTGTTCTTCCAGGTCTTGCTTGGAGCTAAGCTTGCATTCCTGCTTTGATTCAGATAAGTGATTTGCTGTTTTTTTTTCCTCTGGTTGGATTTTCTTTGCTGGTTCTCTGCCTTGCAGTGGACTTCAGCCTGGTCCCCTTTTGGGGCCTGGCGCTGCTATTGTGCTCAGTTTGTCTTTGCACATTTGCTCTGTTCCTTTGTCACTTTTTATTTGCTGAATTGCTGTGTGTTACACCAGAGATCTGATTTAGGTGGTAGAGATCGTGTGATCTCAGGTTTTTTTTGTTAATCAGAAGTGTTGGTATTTTTGTCAGGGTTTTTTGGGTTGCAGTCAGAATTCTTTCCTATACTTTTCTATCTAGACAGATTGGGTCCCAGTGTTTGCTCATTCTATTTTCTGTCTGTGTTCATATTTTCTTCTTGTCTAACCGCCATTACATGTTTGGGGGCTTCCTATTTCTTTGGGGGTTCTGCTACGGGCAGATAGCTTTCATCTTTCTGCCTTTAGGTGTAGCTATCTCTCCGGCTGTGACGAGGCGTCTAGGATCACCGTAGGTACGCTCCACGGCTACTTCTAGTGTTGCGGTTAGTTTAGGGTTCTGCAATCCAATAGTTTCCAGCCTCTCTGGTGTATTGCTATCTTGGCTATTTTTGCAATTTCTCCTCAGCTACCGAAACATAACAGTATTACCGGCCTAACTGAAAATTATATGGTACTCACAGAAGGGAAAAATAGTAAAAAGGGAAAAGAAAAAAGGGAGTTGTCAGAAATCTTTTTTTTTCTGTTTGTTGCATTTTTTCCCTCTTTTTCTCTGGGTGCTGAGGAGGATTTTTTTTCCTCAATGGAGTTTGCACAGTTGTCTAGCCATGAGGAGCAGCTTGCCACTAAGGTTCAGAGTATTGCTACCTATCTTGCTAGGTTGCCAGTTGTGGAACCTAGGATCCCCATACCAGATTTATTTTTGGGGGATCGGTCTAAATTTCTGAATTTCAAAAATAACTGTAAGTTGTTTTTTGCCTTAAAGCCTAAGTCCTCAGGGAACACAGCACAGCAGGTTCAAATTGTCATCTCTCTGCAGCGCGGCGACCCTCAGGATTGGGCTTTTTCCCTGACACCTGGGGATCCTGTTTTGAATAATGTTGATGTATTTTTTCAGGCTCTGGGGTTATTGTACGATAAACCTAATGTCACTGATCAAGCTGAAAAGACCTTGTTGGCATTAAATCAGGGTAGTGAAGATGCTGAGCTGTACTGTCAGAAATTTCGAAAGTGGGCAGTCCTGACCAAATAGAATGATGATGCTTTGGCAGCCCTTTTTCGGAAGGGTCTGTCAGAAAATGTAAAGGACGTTATGGTGGGATTCCCTGTTCCCTCTGGTCTCAATGATTCTATGTCTTTGGCTATTCAAATTGACAGACGTTTGCGTGAGCAGAGATATGCATGAGATAGTGTTGCCTTGTGAGCCAGCTCCTGAGCCCATGCAGTGTGATGGTGTGACTTCTGGGGCTCAGCGTCATGAGTTTCGAAAGCGCAATGGGTTATGTTTCTACTGTGGTGATGCTTCTCATGTTATTTCCGTCTGCCCTAAGCGGGGAAGACGTTTTTGAGAGCTCAGTTATCTTGGGTAGTGTTCAGTCTAAATTTCTGTTGACTGTTACCCTGATTTGCTCCCTGTCCATATTTTGGGCTCAGGCTTTTGTTGATTCAGGAGCAGCTATTAACCTGATAGATTTTGACTTTGCCAAACGTTGTGGGTTTCCCATGATACCCCTGCAGAAGTCTATTCCCCTACTGGGCATTGATTCTACCCCTTTGGCGGAGAATAAACCCCAGTTTTCTACTCAGGTGATAATGAGGGTTGAACCAGATCATCAGGAGAGTTGCAAATTTCTCGTGTTGCATAATCTGCATGACATTATTGTACTGGGTTTCCCTTGGTTACAGACTCATAATCCTGTTTTGGATTGGAAATCTGTGTCTGTGACCAGTTGGGGCTGCCAATGTGTTAATACTGACACTCCTGTTTTTTCTGGCTCTCCCCAGTCTCAGGATGTCCCTGACTTTTTGACTGATTTTTCGGATGTGTTTAGTGAGAGTAAGTCTGCATCCTTACCTCCTCACAGGAGCTATGACTGCGCTATTGAGTTAGTGCCTGGTGGTAAATTTCCTAAAGGTCGCCTTTTTAATTTATCTGTACCTGAACACGATGCTATACAATCTTATATCAAGGAGTCTTTGGAGAAGGGTCATATCAGACCTTCCTCTTCACCCTTGGGCGCCGGTTTTTTCTTTGTGGCCAAGAAGGATGGTTCATTGAGGCCGTGTATTGACTATCGCCTCCTGAATAAAATCACTGTTAAATATCAATATCCGTTACCCTTGATTTATGACCTGTTTTCCAGAGTGAAAAGTGCTAGTTGGTTTACCAAGCTTGACCTCAGGGGGGCGTATAACCTTATTCGCATTAAGCACGGGGATGAATGGAAGATGGCGTTTAATACCCCAGAGGGGCATTTTGAGTACCTAGTGATGCCTTTTGGGCTTACTAATGCCCCTTCCATCTTCCAATCCTTCATGAATGATATTTTCAGGGATTTTGTGGATAAATTTCTGATCGTTTATTTGGATGATATCTTGATTTTTTCCAACGACTGGGACTCTCATGTGAAACATGTTCGGACTGTGTTCCAGATTTTGAGAGAGAATGCACTGTATGTGAAGGGATCAAAGTGTCTTTTTGGCGTACAGAAGGTCTCATTTCTGGGATTCATTTTGTCTCCATCTGTTATTGAAATGGACCCGGTCAAGGTTCAGGCCATCTGTGAATGGGTTCAACCTACTACATTGATGGCTCTTCAGAGATTTTTGGGTTTTGTCAATTTTTATCTTAAATTTATTGGTAATTTCTCCGGTATTGTTAAACCATTGACTGATTTGACCAAAAAGGGTTCCGATGTGGTGAATTGGCCTCCTGAGGCAGTTTCTGCATTTCAGGAACTTAAGCAGAGATTCATTTCTGCTCCTGTTCTACGGCAGCCTGATGTTTCTCTGTCGTTTCAGATGGAGGTTGATGCTTCTGAGATTGGGGCAGGTGCCGTTTTGTCCCAAAGGGATCCAGAGACCTCTAAGAGTAACCCTTGTGCCTTCTTCTCTCGAAAATTTTCTCCAACTGAACGTAATTATGACGTGGGTAATCGGGAGTTATTGGCCATGAAGTGGGCCTTTGAAGAGTGGAGACAATGGCTGGAAGGAGCCAAACATCAGGTGGTGGTCCTCACGGACCATAAGAACCTGGTTTATCTCGAATCAGCCAAGCGACTTAATCCTAGACAGGCCAGGGGGGCCTTGTTTTTCACACGTTTCAATTTTGTGGTTTCTTTTCTTCCGGGCACTAAGAATGTTAAGGCGGATGCCCTCTCGAGGAGTCTCTTTGCTGATTCTCCTGAGTTATCTGATCCTGCTGTTATTTTGAAAGAGGGTGTAGTTCTTTCCGCCATCTCGCCCAATTTGAGACTGGCTCTGGAGGGGTGCCAGGAGGATAAACCTGAACACTGCCCTGTTGGGAAATTGTTTGTCCCAGACCAGTGGAAGAAGAGTGTGATGTCTGAGATTCATTGTTCCGCGTTGGCTGGTCATCCCGGTATTTTTTGTACCAGAGACTTGGTGAGTCGGTCCTTTTGGTGGCCTACTTTGTCTTGTGACGTCAGGGACTTTGTGCAATCCTGTGGGACTTGCTCTCATTCCAAGCCTTGCTCTCGCTCTAGTGGTTTGTTAATGCCATTACCTGTACCCAAGAGGCCATGGACCCATATGTCTATGGATTTTATTTCCGACCTCCCTGTCTCTCAGAGAATGACCGTTATCTGGGTAATCTGTGATAGGTTTTCCAAGATGATACATCTTGTGCCATTACCTAAGTTGCCTTCCTCCTCCGAATTGGTTCTTTCAGCACGTGGTTCGGTTACATGGCATTCCGGAGAACATTGTGTCTGACAGAGGAGTCCAGTTTGTTTCCAGATTTTGGAGGACATTTTGTTCTAAACTTGGTGTTCAGTTATCTTTCTCCTCTGCATTTCACCCTCAGACCAATGGACAAACCGAGAGAACAAACCAGACCTTGGAGACTTATTTGAGATGTTTTGTGTCTGCTGATCAAGATGACTGGGTCTCTTTTTTGCCTTTGGCTGAGTTTGCCTTTAATAATAGGGCTAGCTCTGCCACCTTGATGTCTCCATTTTTCTGCAATTCTGGGTTTCACTCTCGATTTTCTTCAGGACAGGCGGAGGCTTCTGTTTGTCCGGGGGTTGACTCTATTGTGGAGCGTATGCAGCAGATTTGGGACCAGCAAGCAAACACCCAAGTGCATGAGAGACAATCAAATACTAACACCGTGTATAATAAGCCAAATCATATATATTATCAATAAGATATATGCTAAACAATCAAATAAGAAAGGAAAAAAAAATTTCAAATGTGCACTAACAAACAATATGAAAGTGCTGCGGGTATACACGGTGTTAGTATTTGATTGCACTGGAGTTTATTAAATTTTTCATAGTATATTGTCATCCTTTTCCGTTTAGCACTAATTTTGTGCTGGTATGGTTGGTGCACTGCGCTAATGCTAATGTTAGCCATTGGATATTGTATGTCATATATATATATATACACGTACCTGGTTACATGGATTAAAACCTGGGTATTGGGCATCATAGGGTGGTGTCAGGCTTCCTTTTTACTCATTGTTTTATTTAGTATGTGCAAATTTTTGTTATGCAATTTTTTCAATAAAACTTTAACATTGTGTCCAAACCTTGCCTTGGTGGTTCATTTTTGTTTCCTCTTTCCCCCTGTCTCTCATGCACTTGGGTGTTTGCTTGCACTTTTTGGTTGGTCTGCCATCCATATTCTGAGGTGAGATTTCAGTTAGAAGTGTAAAATATATACTTTTATTAGTTCTATTAGGTGATCCTATTCATTTTAATTTACATCACTTTTTACACTGTATTGTATCTCACTTCTGTCGTGTTCATTTCAGATTTGGGACCAGGTAGTGGAGAGGTTGTCTCTCTCTCAAGAGAAGGCCCAGCGGTTTGCCAACCGGCATAGGACTGATGGTCCTCAGTTTAAAGTGTGGGACTTGGTTTGGTTGTCCTTAAGAAATATCCCTATGAAGGTTGCATCACCAAAATTTAAGCCAAGGTTCATTGGACCTTATAAGATCATGGAAATTATTGGAAATTATTAATCCGGTTTCCTTCCGTTTGCTTCTTCCAGGGACATTTAAGATCCATAACGTGTTCCACAAGTCCTTATTGAAGAGGTTTGTCGAGCCAGTGGTTCCTATGGCTGCGGCTCCCGACCCTGTTTTGGTTGAGGGCAATTTGGAGTATGTGGTTGAGAAAATATTGGATTCTCGTTTTGCTAGACGGAAACTCCAGTATTTGGTTAAGTGGAGAGGTTATGGTCAGGAGGACAATTCTTGGGTATTTGCTTCTGACATCCATGCTGGGAGACTGATCCGTGCCTATCATCGAGCTCATCCTGATCGGCCTGGTTGCGCAGTTGAGGGTTTGGTGACCCCTCCTCAAGGGGGGGGGTACTCTTGTGAATACTCTGGAGGTGACTTCTGAGCTGGGGCTCCCTCCGGTGGTTGCTGAGGGTAATGAATCAATTGCTGAATGGCCTTCAGCTGGCTCTGAATGGTCTGATATAAGTGACCTGAACTCCCTTCAGCCTTGCCGGTAATCAATTGTTCTTCCAGGTCTTGCTTGGAGCTAAGCTTGCATTCCTGCTTTGATTCAGATAAATGATTTGCTGTTTTTTATCCTCTGGTTGGATTTTCTTTGCTGGTTCTCTGCCTTGCAGTGGACTTCAGCCTGGTCCCCTTTTGGGGCCTGGCGCTGCTATTGTGCTCAGTTTGTGTTTGCACATTTGCTCTGTTGCTTTGTCACTTTTTATTTGCTGAATTGCTGTGTGTTACACCAGAGATCTGATTTAGGTGGTAGAGATCGTGTGATCTCAGGTTTTTGTTAATCAGAAGTGTTGGTATTTTTGTCAGGGTTTTTTTGAGTTGCAGTCAGAATTCTTTCCTATACTTTTCTATCTAGACAGATTGGGCCCCAGCATTTGCTCATTCTATTTTCTGTCTGTGTTCGTATTTTCTTCTTGTCTAACTGCCATTACATGTTTGGGGGCTTCCTATTTCTTTGGGGGTTCTGCTACGGGGCAGATAGCTTTCATCTTTCTGCCTTTAGGTGTAGCTATCTCTCCGGCTGTGACGAGGCGTCTAGGATCACCGTAGGTACGCTCCATGGCTACTTCTAGTGTTGCGGTTAGTTTAGGGTTCTGCAATCCAATAGTTTCCAGCCTCTCTGGTGTATTGCTATTTTGGCTATTTTTGCAATTTCTCCTCAGCTACCGAAACATAACAACTGTCTATATAAGACCTCACAGCTCACAGTGCATCTCATACCAAATGAGAATCATGAGGTCAAAGGAACTGGCCAAAGAGCTCAGAGACAGAATAGTTGCAAGGCACACATCTGGTCAAGGTTACAAAAGAATTTCTGCAGTACTCAAAGTTCCTAAGAACACATTGGCCTCCATAATCCTTAAATGGAAGAAGCTTGGGACCACAAGAAGTCTTCCTAGACCTGGCCGTCCAGCCAAACTGAGCAATCGTGGGAGAAGAGCCTTGGTGAGAGAGGTAATGAAAAGAACCCTAAGATTACTGTGATTGAGCTCCACAGATGCAGTAGGGAGATGGGAGAAACTAAACTTCCACAAAGTCAACTATCACTGCAGCCCTCCACCAGTCTGGTCTTTATGGCAGAGTGGCCCGACGGAAGCCTCTCCTCAGTGCCAGACATATGAAAGGCCCCATAGAGTTTGCTAAAAAAAACACATGAAGGACTCAGAGACTATGAGAAATAAGATTCTCTGGTCTGATGAGATGAAGATAGAACTTTCTGGTGATAATTCTAAGCAGTATGTGTGGAGAAAACCAGGCACTGCTCATCACCTGCCCAATACAATCCCAACAGTGAAACATGGTGGTGGCACTATCATGCTATGGGGGTGTTTTTCAGCTGCAGGGACAAGATGACTGGTTGCAATTGAAGTAAACATGAATGAGGCCAAGTACAAAGATATCTTGAATGAAAACCTCTTCCAGAGTGCGCTGGACTGCAGACTTGGCCGAAGGTTCACCTTCCAACAAGACAATGACCCCAAGCACACAGCTAAAATAACAAAGGAGTGACTTCAGAACAATTCTGCGACCATTTTTGAGTGGCTCAGCCAAAGCCCTGACCTAAACCCAATTGAGCATCTCTGGAGAGACCTGAAAATGGCTGTTCACCAACATTCACCATTCAATCTGATGGAACTGGAGAGGATCTGCAAGGAAGAATGGCAGAGGATCCCCAAATCCAGGTGTGAAAAACTTGTTGCATCATTTCCAAGAAGACTCATGACTGTATTAGCTCAAAAGGGTGCTTCTACTCAATACTCAGCAAAGGGTCTGAATACTTATGACCATGTGATATTTCATTTTTTTTGTTAATAAATTTTTAAAAATTTCTACATTAATGTTTTTTTTCAGTAAAGATGGGGTGCAGAGTGTACATTAATGAGAAAAAAAATTAATTTTTTTGCATTTACCAAATGGCTGCAATGAAACAAAGAGTGAAAAATTTAAAGGGGTCTGAATACTTTTCTAACCCACTGTGTGTGTATATATATATATATATATTATATATATATATATATATATTATATACATATATATATATATACTAGCTGTAGTACCCGGCTTCGCCCGGGTTAATTAATAACTGCTGTTAGCTGTAACAAAATAGACTATGTTAACAAAAATTTATTCTGCACATAAAAATCACACACCAAAATGTGCGGGGGTTAAAATTTCCATTCAACACATAGCCTATGATGCTCCTGGGGTTGAGATGTGCGGGCATGCAAAATTTCATGCCCGTAAGTACAACGGTGCAGATTCCTATCCCGGGCCAAAATTATTTGCCGATTTGGAATGCGCGGGGTTAAAATTTCGACTCAAAACCTAGCCTATGACGCTCCCGGGGTCGAGACGTGCGGGTGTGCAAAATTTCATGCCCGTAAATGCAGATTCCTATGCCGGACATACACACAAGCATTCAGCTTTCTCCCCATTATGTAGATAGGGCCAAAATTGTTTGGCGATTTGGAACGTGCGGGGGTTAAAATTTCCATTCAACACATAGCCTATGATGCTCCTGGGGTTGAGATGTGCGGGCATGCAAAATTTCATGCCCGTAAGTACAACGGTGCAGATTCCTATCCCGGGCCAAAATTATTTGCCGATTTGGAATGCGCGGGGTTAAAATTTCGACTCAAAACCTAGCCTATGACGCTCCCGGGGTCGAGACGTGCGGGTGTGCAAAATTTCATGCCCGTAAATGCAGATTCCTATGCCGGACATACACACAAGCATTCAGCTTTCTCCCCATTATGTAGATAGGGCCAAAATTGTTTGGCGATTTGGAACGTGCGGGGTTAAAATTTCCATTCAACACATAGCCTATGATGCTCCTGGGGTTGAGATGTGCGGGCATGCAAAATTTCATGCCCGTAAGTACAACGGTGCAGATTCCTATCCCGGGCCAAAATTATTTGCCGATTTGGAATGCGCGGGGTTAAAATTTCGACTCAAAACCTAGCCTATGACGCTCCCGGGGTCGAGACGTGCGGGTGTGCAAAATTTCATGCCCGTAAATGCAGATTCCTATGCCGGACATACACACAAGCATTCAGCTTTCTCCCCATTATGTAGATAGGGCCAAAATTGTTTGGCGATTTGGAACGCGCGGGGTTAAAATTTCGATTCAAAACATAGCCTAGGACGCTTTCGGGGTCGAGACGTGCGGGCGTGCAAAATTTCATGCCCGTAAGTGCGACGGTGCGGATTCCAATCCCGGACAAACATACCCACATACATACACACATACATACATTCAGCTTTATATATTAGATGTATACATATATATACAGTACAGACCAAAAGTTTGGACACACCTTCTCATTCAAAGATTTTTCTGTATTTTCATGACTATAAAAATTGTAGAATCACACTGAAGGCATCAAAACTATGAATTAACACATGTGGAATTATGCATTACACTTTACAAAAAAGCGTGAAACAACTGAAAATATGTCTTATATTTTAGGTTCTTCAAAGTAGCCACCTTTTGCTTTGATTACTGCTTTGCACGCAGTAAAGGTGAACGGATGGACTCTACATGCCTAGTTCCCACCGTGAAGCATGGAGGAGGTGGTGTGATGGTGTGGGGGTGCTTTGCTGGTGACACTGTTGGGATTTATTCAAAATTGAAGCGGTGAGCGGTCCAGCTCACCCCAAACCATCTCGATTGGGTTCAGGTCTGGTGACTGTGGAGGCCAGGTCATCTGGCATAGCACCCCAACACTCTCCTTCTTGGTCAAATAGCCCTTACACAGCCTGGAGGTGTGTTTTGGGGTCATTGTCCTGTTGAAAAATAAATGATGGTCCAACTAAACGCAAACCGGATGGAACAGCATGCTGCTGCAAGATGCTGTGGTAGCCATGCTGGTTCAGTATGCCTTCAATTTTAAATAAATCCCCAACAGTGTCACCAGCAAAGCACCCCCACACCATCACACCACCTCCTCCATGCTTCACGGTGGGAACCAGGCATGTAGAGTCCATCCGTTCACCTTTTCTGCGTGCAAAGCAGTAATCAAAGCAAAAGGTGGCTACTTTGAAGAACCTAGAATATAAGACATATTTTCAGTTGTTTCACACTTTTTAGTAAAGTGTAATGTATAATTCCACATGTGTTAATTCATAGTTTTGATGCCTTCAGTGTGATTCTACAATTTTCATAGTTGTGAAAATACAGAAAAATCTTTGAATGAGAAGGTGTGTCCAAACTTTTGGTCTGTACTGTATATATACGGTATATATGCAGTTGTGTGAAATAGTGTTTGACCCCTTCCTGATTTCCTATTCTTTTGCAAGTTTGTCGGTAGTGATGAGCAAGCAAAAAAATGCTCGGGTGCTCGTTGCTCGGGTCGAGCAAATTGGAATGCTCGGGTGCTCAACCCGAGCAACGAGCCCAATGTAAGTCTATGAGAAAACCGAGCATTCTTGCCGCGACCCGTGACCCCCCAGGGGTCCTTTTAGGGTCTACAAACATCTGAAATTGATGGAAACAGTGCTCAAGTGACATGGGAACATCATGGGGAATACCCCTGGAAGCATTTCTGACTTCCAGGTAACAGCTGTGAACAATGTTGTTGGAGTCTTATGCCACTTTTACAGGCGCACAATAAAACATTCAAAAACGAAACCAAAATGGATTTTCCTGGGAAAATGTTAAGGAACATCCTTTCCAGGGTAATGATTTGTATGTAAGGCAAAATAACACAAAGCAAAAATGTTCCTCCACCACTTGGGCTATGTTCACACGTAGCGTTTTTGATGCGTTTTTCAACTTTAACATTGCAAAATGCATTTGTGGTGCCCCTGAGGGTTCAGTCACCACAAAGGTATTGCACCTCATCCAGAGGTGTGATGCCCCACTCTCAGGTAGGGAGGGAGCACCTCCCAGGACTCTAACACCTGCACCCAACACAGACCATAGCAGCCAGGCACCCTAAACGTACCCTAAGGGAGGATGGTCTCATCCCAGGCTGGGTAGCAAAGGGTGTTTGGGAAGTGGGTGGAGAAGGTAGGAAGAGAAAGGAGGAGCTTAGAGAGCGGGAAGGAGATTGTTGAGTCAGATTGTGTGAGGGGAGCTGAAGCTGGTAGTAGTTTGTCCCCAGATGGAGAAAGTTAGATTAAGCACAAAGCAGAGAGAAGTTTCTGGAAGGAAAGAAGGCGTCCTAGGGGCACAGATAGTGAGTAGTCCATCCGTGGGCCCGATCCAATAGTGTAGGGACCAGGTCGCAGAAGTGACACCGGCCCCTAGCCTAGTGGAGAACTTCAAGACTCAGCTAGCAAGCCGGAGGCAGTGGCATCTTTAGGTGCCTCAGCTACAAAACCACAGTTATCTTCGCCGAAAAGGTAGCCATAAGGAAGCAAGGAGACGCAGAGAGAACGTCATCCGACAAGGTCCGTGGCTACTGACTTGGGACACTGACTGTGAGGTGTTGGACAGGAAGGAAAGGCGGCAAGTCAGCACAGTGAGATGGCCGAGAAAGGAACACATAGAAGGGAGTCCTGGAAAGGTGTATCCTAATCTACTTGGGAGTTTGCTGAGCCCCTCACCTGGAGAACAGGGCACCAAGCGGGCATCCACGCACATCACAACCGTGAGTAAAGCTTTGGAAACTACACCCAGCTGTGTCCTCTAATCATTCCTGCACCACCCATCCAACACTGCTACATCTACCAACATCATCATCTTCTACATCCTCCATCTGCCCTGGGACTAAGCTCTGCCTGTGGAGAGCTATACCAACTCTGCTGCATCACCACCAGTCCCAGAGGATTTGTACTGGAGCGCTGGTCACCTCTGACCAGAAACCACAGGTGGCGTCATGAACACTTTATTACAAACTCTATTATCCCTTGTAAATATCCCCTTTTATTGGACGTCCAGGGCCACAGATCGGGTCACTGCCACTGTGACACTTCTCCTTTAAGAAGCGGCCCGGTACCGAGTATTCCCACTGCCCTGGCGGGCGATCCACATTCACTGAGAAATGTCATTTTAACATTTTACTACCTTATTTGGCCATGTGGTGTGGGACACATCATCAGACTCATCCTGTTTTATTTATGAAGGAGGGACTCTGAAATTCACAAAGTCTATTTTTTTAGGGCCAGCAGTCGGCCTTCACTTTTCTTAGAGAGCCATCAGCCGGCTATGATTTGTTGTTCCCATTATTAAACAGTGGGTCCCTTATACTGTTATTGCGTATGCAGTGAGTGGCAGGGCTGCCCAAAATTTGGACGCAACCCAACAACCCATTGAACAGATGTCATGGATGACCACATGCAACCAAAGTTCCAAGTATTCATTTGGTACTCCCATACTGTTTGCTTATGCATTGAATGCAAGGCCTGCCCTGCACCAAAGTTACATGCACCCCAATAAGCCTTTGAACCCACATATTGGATGGCCACATGAAACCAAAGTTCCCATTATTATGATTTTTTGTAAGTCACCTAAAGTTTGCCCATGAAGTGAATACAAGGTCTGCCCAAAATTTCCACGCACTCCCATCCCCCAAGGAAGAAATGTGGAGGATGGCCTCCGAAAAATGTTTTCTCATTTTAAAGGAGCGTGTCTCCTATACTTGTAATGCCCATACACTAAGTGTATGGGCTGGCAAATATTTCCGCTGTGGGGTACACCTCAACATACTATGTAAACATTTTTTTAAAGGGCATCAAAAACACCCTTTTACACAATAAGTTGGCTGTTGCATCACAGACCATGGTCACCATGGTGATCTAGTGGTGGTGGATTTGAGGATTAGGAGAAAGAGGATAACACCAAATAGCCAAAATCAGGAAGTGTATACCCATGTGTGGGTATGAATAGGTGCATGGGGATACACCTCCCAAAAAAAGACACTGTAGGTTATGTTTCGCTGTTATCTTTCGGCGGTGTAGAGAAGTCTGGCCCAATCCAGCCCTTGTTCATTTTTATAAGAGTTTGCCTGTCAGCATTTTCAGTTGACAGGCAGATGCGCTTATCAGCTATAATTCCACCAGCGGCACTAAAAACCCGCTCTGACACGGTAGGCCAGGACCTCCAAGGCGTAGCGAGCCAGTTCATGCCACGTGTTCAGCTTGGATACCCAATAATTAAAACCAGAAAAAGAGAGAAAGACGACCACAATGGATAATGCACACCACAATAATATAATTATAGAAATAGGAATTTTATTGACATACCAGATAAAAATATTTAAAAACAATGAAAACCCCGCATGGTGCTCGCTGCCACCGCAATAGTACCCTAAAAACCCCAGTGGGTTGCGTCACAAAACTAGTCACTCAGCAGCGATCTCGCTGGGGTTTTTAGTGTACTATTCTCAGGTCAGGATTTACCTCTAGGTTCTTTGGGAGGGTTATTCTGCCCAGGCTCTTCACATCCATTTTGTAAGGCAATACAACAATGCTGTAATATTAGGCTCTTGTTCACACAGGCTCAATTTTGGGCAATTTATACTGGTTTAATTCATTGTGTTTTTTTCACTAGTGTTACTGTGTATATACATACTGTATATATTTTTTGTGGAACATTGCCTTATCTGTGTATTGTACATTGGCCATTGCTGTGGCAGCGGGCACCATGCCGGGTTTTCATTGTTTTTAAATGTTTTTATCTGGTTTTGTCAATAAAATTCCTATTTTTATAATTATATTATTGTGGTGTGCATTATCCATTGAGGTCTTCTTTCTCTCTTTTTCTGGTTATGACACAGGACCACTATTTTTGCACCCCTTGTGTATTGTTATTTGTATTTTTGCTGTGCACCATTATCCCCAGTTAGTACCCAATAATTAAAAGGCACAGAGGAATCACGGAGGATGTTGGTACGGTCAGCAAGGTACTCACTCAGCATTTTCCCAAACTTTGCACTCCTTGTGAGAGTACCCTGCGCCTCTGGGCCAGGGAGATGGGAGGGTCTGAGAAAACTCTCCCAGAACTTTGTCAGTGTTCCCCTGCCTCTGCTGGATTGGAATTGTGTCTCTCTTTGGTTGTCCAATGTACAGTCATGGACAAAAGTTTTGAGAATGACATAAATATTAATTTTTACAAAGTCTACTGCTTCACTTTTTCTAATGGCAATTTGCATATACTCCAGAATGTTATAAAGAGTGATCAGCTTAACAGCAATTACTTGCAAAGTCAATATTTGGCTAGAAAATGAACTTTATCCCCCAAAACACATTTCAACATCATTGCAGCCCTGCCTTAAAAGGACCAGCTAACCTCTTTTCAGTGACTGCTCCATTAACACAGGTGTGGGTGTTGAGGACATGGCTGGAGATCAATCTGTCATGATTAAGTAAGAATGACACCACTGGACACTTTAAAAGGAGGCTGGTGCTTGGCATCATTGTTTCTCTTCTGTTAACCATGGTTATCTCTAAAGAAACACATGCAGTCATCATTGCAATGCACAAAAATGGCCTAACAGGGAAGAGTATCGCAGCTAGAAAGATTGCACCTCAGTCAACAATCTATCGCATCACCAAGAACTTCAAGGAGAGAGGTTCCATTGTTGCCAAAAAGGCTCCAGGGCACCCAAGAAAGACCAGCAAGCGCCAGGACCGTCTCTTAAAAGTGTTTCAGCTGCGGGATCGGGCTACCAGCAGTGCAGAGCTTGCTCAGGAATGGCAGCAGGCAGGTGTGAGTGCATCTGCACGCACTGTGAGGTGGAGACTCTTGGAGCAAGGCCTGGTCTCAAGGAGGGCAGCAAAGAAGCCACTTCTCTCCAGAAAAAACATCATGGACAGACTGATATTCTGCAAAAGGTACAGCCTATATGACATAGCAACCAGATAGAACAAAATAACATGATAAATAATGGTGTTGCTAATCAGGATATAACGGATCTATCGCAATTAATATGAAGGGATTTTGGTCAGAGACCAAAGAGACGACCACAGACCCA
Organism: Oophaga sylvatica; assembly: GCA_033576555.1. NCBI lineage: Eukaryota > Metazoa > Chordata > Amphibia > Anura > Dendrobatidae > Oophaga > Oophaga sylvatica. The sequence continues at coordinate 161,690,332 of JARQOD010000006.1, read as the reverse complement.
TAGTTAGAAAAAATAGAAAACACTTTATTAAGGCATTTAATAAAATGGACTAAACAGGTGCATAGAAGACGGTGACAAGAGAGTGGAGTATATAAATGGACGAAGGACGAGCATCCGAAACGTGCGTTGGGGCACGTTGACATCCACCTGACTCTCCCTGACTCTCCCTGACGGTGCCATTTACTACACCACGGAGGTAATACCCCACTATATACATCGGCACCCTTACTTTCCTAGTGGGCAGCAATAGGCTATGAGTGATTTCTACAGCAGCTAATATGTATTTATGGTGGTGGCAGATTATCCATTTATATGCACGTGCAATTTAGGCGAATGGTGCCCCATAACTGCTTTTTTTTAAACTCTTAACCTATGCAGCATGCTTTATCATACAAATGATGCCCACAGGTTCTTGTGATTGCAGCCAGGGATTTCAGTCATAAGGGTTATTTTTGGTGTATGTCATGTTTGACATTTACTCCACTCTCTTGTCACCGTCTTCTATGCACCTTAAATGCCTTAATAAAGTGTTTTCTATTTTTTCTAACTATGGGTCTGTGGTCGTCTCTTTGGTCTCTGACCAAAATCCCTGCAAAAGGTACAGGCAGTGGACTGCTGAGGACTGGGGTAAAGTTATTTTCTCTGATGAATCCCCTTTTCGATTGTTTGGGACATCAGGAAAACGCCTCATTCGGAGAAGACAAGGTGAGCGCTACCACCAGTCTTGTCTCATGCCAACTGTTAAGCATCCTGAAACCATTCATGTGTGGGGTTGCTTCTCAGCCAAGGGAATCGGCTCTCTCACAGTCTTGCCTAAAAACACAGCCATGAATAAAGAATGGTACCAGAATGTCCTCCAAGAGCAACTTCTCCCAACCCTCCAAGAGCAGTTTGGCGATCAACGATGCCTTTTCCAGCATGATGGAGCACCTTGCCATAAAGCTAAGGTGATAACTAAATGGCTCAGGGAACAAAACATAGAGATTTTGGGTCCATGGCCTGGAAACTCCCCAGATCTTAATCCCATTGAGAACTTGTGGTCAATCATCAAGAGACGGGTGGACAAACAAAAACCTAAAAATTCTGACAAAATGAAAGCATTGATTGTGCAAGAATGGACTGCTATCAGTCAGGATTTGGTTCAGAAGTTGATTGAGAGCATGCCAGGGAGAATTGCAGAGGTCCTGAAGAAGAAGGGTCAACACTGCAAATATTGACTTGCTGCATTAACTCATTCCAACTGTCAATATAAGCTTTTGTTACTCATATGTTTGCAATTATATTTCTGTCTGTGATAAAAACATCTGTCAAACACACATAAAAACCAGAGGGCAGCAGATCATGTGAAAATATAATATTTGTGTCATTCTCAAAACTTTTGGCCATGACTGTACTGTGACCTCTGCCGCCAGCGTTTTCAGATGGGATGTTTTTTAATAATTCCGCAACAATGGCCCTCTGGTACTGCAACACTTTAGTACATTTTAGTACACCTATCTGCCTCTGGAAGAAGAGATTGAAAGTTCTCCTTGCAGCGTGGGTCTAGAGGTGTCACCAACCAGTAATGCGAGGGTCACGGGAAAGGAGCGCAACATAAAGTCTGCCATGCATGCCAGACTGCTAACAGGCAAGACTTCCGTGTCCTCACCAGCAGGACCACGCTGAAGAGACGTTATGACAGATGTGCTTGTATTACCGTCTTTAGCGCATGAAAGTAGCTCCTGTTCTTCCTCCTTCTTCTCTTCCTCATTGTCAACCAATACACATTGGGATTACATGAGACTGGGCTGTGTGTAATCACTCTGTATGGTTCCTTGCTCCATCTCATCGTACTCTGCCTGCAATGCATCCTCTTTCATTGTGACCAGAGAGCTTTTCAGAATACAGAGAAGCAGGATGATGATGCTAATTATAGCGTCATCGCCGCTCACCATCTTGGTGGAGTACTCAAAGTTTTGTAGGATGGTACCTATGTCTGACAACCATGTCCACTCCTGAGGTCTTATGTGTGGAGTCTGAACTGAATACCGACCGCCTTGTTGATGCTGGTGTTAGGGACGGTCAGGTGAGTAGTCGTGGCTGAGATCATTCGCTTTAACGCACCCTGGCCTCCCATCACAGAGAAACAATGTCCAAAACTCTGCGTACCTGTGTGTTATGATTTGGTAGCTGAGGAGAGCAGGAAAAAAAGTCAATACACCAGAGAGGTTGGAATCTACTGAATTGCAGTACCCTGACTAACCACCACAACTAAAGGCAGCCGTGGAGCGTACCTACGTTTGTCCTAGACGCCTCGTCACAGCCTGATAAGCTAACTACACCTAAAGATAGAAAGAGGAAAACTATCTGCCCCGGAGCAGATCCCCAAAGAACATAGGAAGCCCCCAAACATGTAATGGCGGTTAGACAAGAGGAAATACAGACACAGACAGAAAATAGTATGAGCAAATGTTGGGGCCCAATCTTCCTAGAAAGAAAAGGATAGGAAGGACACTTACTGCAATCCAAAAAACCCTAAAAAAATACCAACTCACTAATTGCAAAAACACCTGAGATCACACGACCTCTACCACCTAAATTAGTTCTCTGGTGTAACAAAACTAAGCAGCAGCCACTGAAAAAACTGGAAAAGGCAAATGAACAAATAACAGTGGCTCAGATAAACTGAGAGGAGCACAAGCCCCCGGAGGGGACCTGGCTGACCTCCACAGAAGTGCAGGACAAAATGCAAAAAGCAAGTACAAAAATAAAAGCAGAAAAAATCTTATCTGTTAGCAGAAGATGCAGGCAAGACACAGCAGGCTTCCAAGTGAACCAGGAACCAAAGTTGAGACAACAACAATTGATCACCGGCAACCCTGATGGGAGGGAACCTCCCTTATATAAGACCAGTCTGTAACATCTGATTGCCAATCTTCACAATCTTCATTGAATAGTTCAGTACTGTTTGTAACCACCAGAGGGAGCTTCTGCTCAGAATTCATTTCTAACACATTCACAACACCTGTGTCTTCCCTTTCTGCGCCGTCAGGGTTTCCTCTGTTTGGCTGAAGGCTCCCTGTAGACGGTACCGCATAAATAGAGACACAGTCCATTTTAAATGTCAAACTAACAACTTTACTGGTTTCTGTATGCAGCTCATCCATATTCTTCACAGCAGTAACATCAGGTTCCACAATACACAAGTCTTCCTTTTTCCGTTTTCCTCTTTCTGTCACTAAGCTCGCTTCCTGGACGGACCATATCTTTCGGTTCTTAAGTGCCCTCCCTGTCCAGACTTACTTCGTTCGGGAGGTCCCTCAGCCATTTTGCCCCAGTTCTGAGTGCATCAGCCCACGCAGTAAGCTGCCACATGATGAGCGACCTGCCCGTACTGGTTAGTTTTCACTAAAAACTGCAGTCCCACTAATACTGCACCGCTAGCACTGCTGTCACTGCTTCCACTTCTGATGTTCTAGACCCAGATACTGGATTGCTGGGCTATGCGCTTGCCAAACGTTGCGTGACATGGTGTGGCCCGGGGCTAAATAGCCCACTCGAGCTAAATGGGTGCCCTGGCCTCAACTAAAGCCCCATCACACACAGCGATCTCGCTAGCGAGATCGCTGCTGAGTCACTAGTTTTGTGACGCAACATCGATCTCCACTGCGATATCGCTGTGTGTGACACTGATCAACGACCGACCCCCCTGCCGAGTATAGCTGATCGTTGTCCAAAGGCCAGGACATTTTTTTATTGCTGCGTGTGGCAGGCAGGAGACCAGCGACCAGCTGGTAACCAAGGTACACATTGGGTCTCCAGGCGCCGCGCAGCGCCTGGAAACCTGATGTGTATCTTGGTTACCAGCTCCCTGCACCAGAGGGCTGGTATCCAACGTACACTGCAGGTAACTAAGCGACGTTACCCTCAGTGTCGCTGTCCTGATCGCTGCCTGAGCTGCCTGTTTGGCAGCTCACCAGCAATCATGTAGCGACACACCAGCGATCCTGACAAGTGCATATCGTTGTCGGGATCGCTGGTGTGTCGTTATGTATGACGGGGCTCTAACTCTACCAGGAAGTCCTTCCTGCCTTATCCACCGTAGCCCCTCCTATATTAACTATCTACTATACAGAATTCCTTTTTACAGCTAGAAAAATATTTAGACTTGAGAGTCCTCAGTGGTTGATACCTTTTAATGGCTAACTGAAAAGATGGTAACAAATTGCAAGCTTTTGAGACTACGCAGGTCTCTTCATCAGGCTGAACTAATACAAAATCTGAAGAATCACATATTTATACACAAGAGGACACAGGAATAATGCAATAGGTAAGACAAGTGACGTGAAGCAGAACTGTCATTATGGCAGAGGGATGAACATAAATATGACTAGTGTTGAGCATTCCGATACTGCAAATATCGGGTATCGGCCGATATTAGCTGTATCGGAATTCCGATTCCGAGTTCCGATATTTTCGTCTTATCGGATACCGGAATCGGGATTGTCACTGTCACTGTCAGTGTCCGTCGGTCGGGTCTGTCAGGAGTCAGCGGCACTTACCCGGCAGAAGATCTCCGGCGGTCACGTCCTGCACTGCTTCATGGCCGCCATCCTCTTCTCTCCCGGCGGTCACATGCAGTTTCTCGCGATAACTGCAGTGACTGCTGGGTAATCCCGGCCGTAAAGCAGTCAGTCCGATGACGTCACCGCCGGGGAAGCAGGTAATCAGCTGTGCTGCGCCGGGATGTCAGGCTCTGCCTGTCATTGCGATGTAGCAGAGCTGGATCGTCGTGGGACTATCGTTACTATGGACTGCGTCGGACAGGTGGTATACTGTTGGTTTGTTTTTTTTCTTTTTTTACAGGAGATCGATGGCGTCGCAGGAATGAGAGAGTAATAAAAGAAATGAAAACTGTGTTGTCTCTTTTATTTCATTAAAAGACTTTTTTCTTGCTGTGTCTTTTTTTTATACATTTAATAACTTTGGGATTAATAATGGATCGGTGTCTTATTGACGCCTCTCCATTATTAACCGGGCTTATTGTCACCGTGCAATCAACGGTGACAATAACCCCTTATTACCCCGCTTGCCACCGCTACAGGGCAAGTGGGAAGAGCCGGGTAAAGTGCCACAATTGGCACATCTTTTGATGCGCCAAATGTGGGGCTGCTGTAGCCTGGTATTATCAGGCTGTTGAGGGCCAAAATCCATGGGCCTTGACAGTCTTTTAATACCAGGCCGCAGCAGTCTGCATTTTACTTGGCTGGTTAACAAAATAGGGGGGATCCCCACGCCGTTTTTTTTTCGAGGGGATCCCCTATTTTTGTTAACCAGCCAAGCTAAGCAGACTGCTGTGGCCTGGTATTATCAGGCTTGCAAGGTCCATGGATATTGGATCCTTACCAGCCTGAAAAACCAGGCCTCAGCGGTCTGCTTCATCTGGCTGGTTAACAAAAATAGGGGGGACCCCACGCCAATTTTTTTCGAGGGGATCCCCTATTTTTGTTAATCAGCCAAGATATGCAGACTGCTGTGGCCTGGTATTATCAGGCTGGCAAGGTCCATGGATCTTGGCTCCTTAACAGCCTGAAAATCCAGGCCTCAGCGGTCTGCTTCATCTGGCTGGTTAACAAAAATAGGGGGGACCCCACGCCAATTTTTTTCGAGGGGATCCCCTATTTTTGTTAATCAGCCAAGATATGCAGACTGCTGTGGCCTGGTATTATCAGGCTGGCAAGGTCCATGGATCTTGGCTCCTTAACAGCCTGAAAATCCAGGCCTCAGCGGTTTTCTTCATCTGGCTGGTTAACAAAAATAGGGGGGACCCCACGCCAATTTTTTTCGACGGGATCCCCTATTTTTGTTAATCAGCCAAGATATACAGACTGCTGTGGCCTGGTATTATCAGGCTGGCAAGGTCCATGGATCTTGGCTCCTTAACAGCCTGAAAATCCAGGCCTCAGCGGTCTGTTTCATCTGGCTGGTTAACAAAAATAGGGGGGACCCCACGCCATTTTTTTTTTGAAGGGAACCCCTATTTTTGTTAATCAGTTCCCTCTGACGTCACTGATTGTGTCCCTGGCTGACCTGAAGTGAAAGTGGAAAGCAATCAATTAAGCTTTCCACTTAAGGGCCCGTCTCACATAGCGATATCGCTACCGAGATCGCTGCTGAGTCACTAGTTTTGTGACGCAGCAGCGAGCTCACCAGCGATATCGCTGTGTGTGACATTCAGCGACGATCAGCCCCCCTGCCGGGTATCGCTGATCGTCGCTGAAATGTCAAGACCTTTGATCGCTGGTTTCCCGCTGACAGGCACACATCGCTGCGTGTGACAGGCGGGAGACCAGCGATCCGCTGGTAACCAAGGTACACAGCGGGTTTCCAGGCGCGGGGCTGTGCCTAGAAACCCGCTGTGTACCTTGGATACCAGCGCCCTGATGCAGGGAGCTGGTATCCAAGGTACACAGCGGGTTTCCAAGCGCTGCGCGGTGCCTGGAAACCCGCTGTGTACCTTGGTTACCAGCGGATCGCTGGTCTCCCGCCTGTCACACGCAGCGATAAGTGCCTGTCAGAGGGAAACCAGCGATCAAAAAAAGGTCCTGACATTTCTGCGACGATCAGCGATACCCGGCAGGGGGCTGATCGTCGCTGAATGTCACACACAGCGATATCGCTGGTGAGCTCGCTGCTGCGTCACAAAACTAGTGACTCAGCAGCGATCTCGGTAGCGATATCGCTATGTGAGACGGGCCCTTAAGCGATGTTACCCGCAGTGTCGCTGTCCCAGATCGCTGCCTGAGCTGCCTGTTTGGCAGCTCAGCAGCGATCATGTAGCGATACACCAGCGATCCTGACAAGTGCATATCGTTGTCGGGATCGCTGGTGTATCGTTATGTGACACCCAGCCTTTACTCTCCTGTCAGGCAGGAGAGGAACTCATTCATTTGGGGTTTACTGTGAGGCTGCAGCATTAGCTGCGGTCCCTGCAGTAAACATTAACCCTTTCTGAAGGATTACACCGTGGGACCTGACTGTGCATGGGATAGGTAAGAATAATTTTGCTTTTTTATTTTATTTTTATTACAGGAAATGGTTTTTGCAGTAAAATAAAAGATGGTCAAAAACATGTGTCTTTATTTCATTAAAATGATTTTTAATTAAAGTGTGTGTGTTTTATTTTTATTTCATGCAATAGGATTAATAATTGATAGTTGTCTAATTGACAGCTCTCAATTATTAACCTGGCTTAAGGTCACCTTTCAATAGCAAGGTGGCTTTAACCCCATATTAACCCATTCGCCACCGCTACAGGGCAATGGGAATAGACGGGCAAAGTGCCAGAAAGGGCGAATCTAATTATAGATTTGTCTTTCCTGGGGTGTCTGGGGCAGATGTTAGTAGCCGGGGGGGGCAAAAATAATGGTCCCTCTCTGGGCTATTATTATCTGCCCCCACTCACTGGCTTTGTCTGTCTGGTTGCGAAAATAGGGCGGGAGCCCACGCATTTTTTTTCAGCAATTTTACACCTCATATATATATATACATGTCATTGAATTTGTGACACTGACCCGACATGAAATGACACTTGGTGTACATAGGGTTAACCATGTCTTTTCATGTCCTTTGCTATCTAATTTGCACAAACAATTAAATCAGACTATGTGTGCAAAATTTCACACCTGTAGGGGTTAATTAAAGGTGTAAATTCGTAGCAAAAAAGTCTGTTTTTTTTACAACGAATTTACACCTTTAATTAACCCCTACAGGTGTGAAATTTTGCACACATAGTCTGATTTAATTGTTTGTGCAAATTAGATAGCAAAGGACATGAAAAGAAATGTTTAACCCTATGTACACCAAGTGTCATTTCATGTCGGGTGACCCGACATGAAATGACACTTGGTGTACATAGGGTTAACCATGTCTTTTCATGTCCTTTGCTATCTAATTTGCACAAACAATTAAATCAGACTATGTGTGCAAAATTTCACACCTGTAGGGGTTAATTAAAGGTGTAAATTCGTAGCAAAAAAGTCCGTTTTTTTTACAACGAATTTACACCTTTAATTAACCCCTACAGGTGTGAAATTTTGCACACATAGTCTGATTTAATTGTTTGTGCAAATTAGATAGCAAAGGACATGAAAAGACATGGTTAACCCTATGTACACCAAGTGTCATTTCATGTCGGGTGCTTCTGTCTTTTCACTGAAGCCGGCTTTACCCGGCAATTGAATCAAAGGATATTTTACTATGTAGAAGTGTATAAACTATACATATATGTATATATATATATGTCACAATGACATGTATATATATATATGTATTCTATGTGTGTATATTTAGTGTTTACAAGGAAAGAATGGGGTTTTTTTAGTTGCGATATTTTGTTCCCATAGACTTACATGGGACTTCCGGTATCGGTATCGGGTATCGCCGATATTTTAGTGATATCGGCGATACCATTCCGATTCCGATACTTTAGGATATCGGAAAGTATCGCTCAACTCTAAATATGACTAGTTCATAGATACACGGTAGGAAGATACACATCTTTCCTAGTTCATAGATAAGGAGTGAAAGTTTTATTACCCTCTGATTGGGGTCTGGTATTGTGTTGTGATGACCCTAAAAGGTCAGGGAAGCAGATTCCTTAATTGTTGTAGAAAGTCATAAAACTCTACAGCTACAGCTACACTGAGGACTCTCAAGTCTAAATATTTTTCCAGCTACAGCTAGGACACTCTGATGCCCCCATCTAGTGGCCAGAGAGCAACACTGCACTTTCCCTATATTAATACAATATATACATTTCAGTAGCAGCAAATATACTTTACATAAATACACAGTAATAGACAATATTAATAAAACTCAATTATACGTAACTTGAAGGGGTTAAGGGCAGATACCGTACATTGCAACCCCTTTCCAACATATGCAGTGTAGAGTTCCAAAGCGTGGGGACATCACAAACCAGTCGGTGAGCCGGAAACTGCAAACGCTGCTGAAGCACTGCAAGGGCGGCTGAAGCTGTAGCTGATTTTCTAAAATGGGCACACAGGCGGAGTACTTTGACAAGCAGATCTGGCAGCTCCGGGTAGGTTTTGAGAAACCGCTGCACCACAAGGTTAAGCACATGGGCCAGGCAAGGTACGTGCGTGAGCTCGCCTCGCCTCAGAGCCACCACCAGGTTCCAGCCATTGTCACACACGACTATGACTGGCTGTAGGTTCAGCGGTGTCAGCCACAGATCTGCCTGCTCTTTCAGATCTGTCCACAACCTCTTCAGCATTGTGCGGCTTGTCTAGCTGTTTGTTTAGCTTCAGCACAGCCTGTTGCTCCTTGACTGAGGCAGTGCTGCAATGTTTCCAGCTTGTGACTGATGTGCTCATTTCGGAGATGGAGGCTGAAGAAGAGGAGGAGGGGCAGGAGCTGTAGACTGTGGGGGCAACCATGATTAACGTAAGGCCCGCAATCCTTGGCTTCGGGAGTACATGTTCCATCCTAAGGTCTTACTGGGTCCTGGCTTCCACTATGTTAACCCAGTGTGCCGTCAGCGAGATGTACCATCCCTGTCCACAAGCACTTGTCCACGTGTCCATAGTTAGGTGGACTTTCCCAGTAACAGCATTGTTGAGGGCACGGGTAATGTTGTGGGACATGTACTTGTGTAATGCCGGAATGGCACACTGGGAGAAATAGTGGCAGCTGGGGACCGAGTACCTTGAGACTGCAGCCACCATCAGGTTACAAAAAGCTTCTGTCTCCACGAGCCTAAAAGGCAACATTTCGAGCACATGCAGACGAGAAATGTGTGAATTTAGTACTGTGTCCTGGGGGGCATTGGCTACATATTTCCACTTGCATTCCAATGACTGGGGTATGGACAACTGAAGGCTGCGCTGGGACAAGGACGTGGACGTGCTTGATGATGGTGGTAGTTCCATGTGTGCAACGACAGGTGCAGGGCAGGAGGCATCTTCACAGGCACCATGGACAGGGGATTGGCTTCCACGCACAACAGCGGAAGAAGTAGTAGTGTCATCTGCAGACAGTGTTCCTGGACCCTGGGGTTCGGCCCACAAAGTCGGGTGCTTTGCTGCCATGTGCCTGATCATGCTCGTGGTGGTCAGGTTGTTAGTTTTGCTACCCCTGCTGATGCGGGCATGGCTGTTGGTGCAAATGGCCTGTTTGGGATTATCAGCAGAGTCTTTACAAAACAACCAGACTCAGGAAGACCTAACAGTTGTACTGCCAACTTCCGTCGTGTTAGTGCTACGAGGAACGATTGCCCGCCTTCTGTCTGCGGCCACCACAGAGCTTCTTCCTGCCTGTTGTGGTGCTATGCCTCCCTCCCCTTGTGTGCTGCTGTCCTCGCTCTGCATGTCCTCCTGCCAGGTTGGGTCAGTTACTATATCATCCACCACCTCCTCTTCCACTTCCGCACCCTGGTTCTCCTCCTGACCTTCTGGCAATTGTGTCTCATCATCGTCCACCTCTTGTGACACGTTCCCACCGTCGCCTTCGTGTGACCATGGCTGCTCAAATATTTGGGCTTTGGTACATACTATCTCATCTTGCCCCGCTTCAAGTGGATCTGGCGAGAGGCCCGAATCTATAAATTTAAACATCAACAGGTTTTCAGAGTGTGGGATCAGTTGTCTCCGAGCACTCGGCATGGTGGAAGGAAGGAGGATCAGGGTGAGGAATATGCAGTCCAGACTCACAGCTATTCAGACTTGACTGTGTGGAAGACAGAGTGCTGGTGGTGGTGGCAAAGTGACTGGAAGCATTATCTGCTATCCAACCAACAACCTTTTGACACTCCTCTGGTTTCAATAGTGGTGTTCTGCAGTCTCCTAGGAATTCGGACAGGAAGGTCAGGGGAGAAGATGTGGGTGTTTGTTGTGGCACAATTTCAGCTTGCCCACGGCCTCAGCCTCTGCATGCACCATCACCATCACGTCCACTTCCCCATCCCTTGCCACACACCTTTCCCTTTTTAAATGGACTACAATATTTGACATGTTCACTACAAATGGCTGAATTGGGAGCGAACTTATATGTGATCCATATGCGAGAAAACTACACTTTAAAATATCTGGACTGTAGGTAAAAAAATTTTTTTTAGCAAACTGGTGTCAATAACTAGGGTAAGACACAGCCAAAACAGTTGAATGGAGGTCTCAAATGCTACAATTTGTAAGCCCACAGATAGATGAGGCATCTTACGAAGATACCACACTGTTCAATATGTGGCCTGTATTTTTTGTTTTTACTGCAAAATAGTGTGTAGAACTAGGGTCACAGACAGCAGAAACAGTTGAATGGAGACATG
>JARQOD010000006.1:161565768-161678909 GCA_033576555.1 Oophaga sylvatica | reverse complement strand
ATCCAAGGTACACAGCGGGTTTCCAAGCGCTGCGCGGTGCCTGGAAACCCGCTGTGTACCTTGGTTACCAGCGGATCGCTGGTCTCCCGCCTGTCACACGCAGCGATAAGTGCCTGTCAGAGGGAAACCAGCGATCAAAAAAAGGTCCTGACATTTCTGCGACGATCAGCGATACCCGGCAGGGGGCTGATCGTCGCTGAATGTCACACACAGCGATATCGCTGGTGAGCTCGCTGCTGCGTCACAAAACTAGTGACTCAGCAGCGATCTCGGTAGCGATATCGCTATGTGAGACGGGCCCTTAAGCGATGTTACCCGCAGTGTCGCTGTCCCAGATCGCTGCCTGAGCTGCCTGTTTGGCAGCTCAGCAGCGATCATGTAGCGATACACCAGCGATCCTGACAAGTGCATATCGTTGTCGGGATCGCTGGTGTATCGTTATGTGACACCCAGCCTTTACTCTCCTGTCAGGCAGGAGAGGAACTCATTCATTTGGGGTTTACTGTGAGGCTGCAGCATTAGCTGCGGTCCTGCAGTAAACATTAACCCTTTCTGAAGGATTACACCGTGGGACCTGACTGTGCATGGGATAGGTAAGAATAATTTTGCTTTTTTATTTTATTTTTATTACAGGAAATGGTTTTTGCAGTAAAATAAAAGATGGTCAAAAACATGTGTCTTTATTTCATTAAAATGATTTTTAATTAAAGTGTGTGTGTTTTATTTTTATTTCATGCAATAGGATTAATAATTGATAGTTGTCTAATTGACAGCTCTCAATTATTAACCTGGCTTAAGGTCACCTTTCAATAGCAAGGTGGCTTTAACCCCATATTAACCCATTCGCCACCGCTACAGGGCAATGGGAATAGACGGGCAAAGTGCCAGAAAGGGCGAATCTAATTATAGATTTGTCTTTCCTGGGGTGTCTGGGGGCAGATGTTAGTAGCCGGGGGGGGGCAAAAATAATGGTCCCTCTCTGGGCTATTATTATCTGCCCCCACTCACTGGCTTTGTCTGTCTGGTTGCGAAAATAGGGCGGGAGCCCACGCATTTTTTTTCAGCAATTTTACACCTCATATATATATATACATGTCATTGAATTTGTGACACTGACCCGACATGAAATGACACTTGGTGTACATAGGGTTAACCATGTCTTTTCATGTCCTTTGCTATCTAATTTGCACAAACAATTAAATCAGACTATGTGTGCAAAATTTCACACCTGTAGGGGTTAATTAAAGGTGTAAATTCGTAGCAAAAAAGTCTGTTTTTTTTACAACGAATTTACACCTTTAATTAACCCCTACAGGTGTGAAATTTTGCACACATAGTCTGATTTAATTGTTTGTGCAAATTAGATAGCAAAGGACATGAAAAGAAATGTTTAACCCTATGTACACCAAGTGTCATTTCATGTCGGGTGACCCGACATGAAATGACACTTGGTGTACATAGGGTTAACCATGTCTTTTCATGTCCTTTGCTATCTAATTTGCACAAACAATTAAATCAGACTATGTGTGCAAAATTTCACACCTGTAGGGGTTAATTAAAGGTGTAAATTCGTAGCAAAAAAGTCCGTTTTTTTTACAACGAATTTACACCTTTAATTAACCCTACAGGTGTGAAATTTTGCACACATAGTCTGATTTAATTGTTTGTGCAAATTAGATAGCAAAGGACATGAAAAGACATGGTTAACCCTATGTACACCAAGTGTCATTTCATGTCGGGTGCTTCTGTCTTTTCACTGAAGCCGGCTTTACCCGGCAATTGAATCAAAGGATATTTTACTATGTAGAAGTGTATAAACTATACATATATGTATATATATATATGTCACAATGACATGTATATATATATATGTATTCTATGTGTGTATATTTAGTGTTTACAAGGAAAGAATGGGGTTTTTTTAGTTGCGATATTTTGTTCCCATAGACTTACATGGGACTTCCGGTATCGGTATCGGGTATCGCCGATATTTTAGTGATATCGGCGATACCATTCCGATTCCGATACTTTAGGATATCGGAAAGTATCGCTCAACTCTAAATATGACTAGTTCATAGATACACGGTAGGAAGATACACATCTTTCCTAGTTCATAGATAAGGAGTGAAAGTTTTATTACCCTCTGATTGGGGTCTGGTATTGTGTTGTGATGACCCTAAAAGGTCAGGGAAGCAGATTCCTTAATTGTTGTAGAAAGTCATAAAACTCTACAGCTACAGCTACACTGAGGACTCTCAAGTCTAAATATTTTTCCAGCTACAGCTAGGACACTCTGATGCCCCCATCTAGTGGCCAGAGAGCAACACTGCACTTTCCCTATATTAATACAATATATACATTTCAGTAGCAGCAAATATACTTTACATAAATACACAGTAATAGACAATATTAATAAAACTCAATTATACGTAACTTGAAGGGGTTAAGGGCAGATACCGTACATTGCAACCCCTTTCCAACATATGCAGTGTAGAGTTCCAAAGCGTGGGGACATCACAAACCAGTCGGTGAGCCGGAAACTGCAAACGCTGCTGAAGCACTGCAAGGGCGGCTGAAGCTGTAGCTGATTTTCTAAAATGGGCACACAGGCGGAGTACTTTGACAAGCAGATCTGGCAGCTCCGGGTAGGTTTTGAGAAACCGCTGCACCACAAGGTTAAGCACATGGGCCAGGCAAGGTACGTGCGTGAGCTCGCCTCGCCTCAGAGCCACCACCAGGTTCCAGCCATTGTCACACACGACTATGACTGGCTGTAGGTTCAGCGGTGTCAGCCACAGATCTGCCTGCTCTTTCAGATCTGTCCACAACTCTTCAGCATTGTGCGGCTTGTCTAGCTGTTTGTTTAGCTTCAGCACAGCCTGTTGCTCCTTGACTGAGGCAGTGCTGCAATGTTTCCAGCTTGTGACTGATGTGCTCATTTCGGAGATGGAGGCTGAAGAAGAGGAGGAGGGGCAGGAGCTGTAGACTGTGGGGGCAACCATGATTAACGTAAGGCCCGCAATCCTTGGCTTCGGGAGTACATGTTCCATCCTAAGGTCTTACTGGGTCCTGGCTTCCACTATGTTAACCCAGTGTGCCGTCAGCGAGATGTACCATCCCTGTCCACAAGCACTTGTCCACGTGTCCATAGTTAGGTGGACTTTCCCAGTAACAGCATTGTTGAGGGCACGGGTAATGTTGTGGGACATGTACTTGTGTAATGCCGGAATGGCACACTGGGAGAAATAGTGGCAGCTGGGGACCGAGTACCTTGAGACTGCAGCCACCATCAGGTTACAAAAAGCTTCTGTCTCACGAGCCTAAAAGGCAACATTTCGAGCACATGCAGACGAGAAATGTGTGAATTTAGTACTGTGTCCTGGGGGGCATTGGCTACATATTTCCACTTGCATTCCAATGACTGGGGTATGGACAACTGAAGGCTGCGCTGGGACAAGGACGTGGACGTGCTTGATGATGGTGGTAGTTCCATGTGTGCAACGACAGGTGCAGGGCAGGAGGCATCTTCACAGGCACCATGGACAGGGGATTGGCTTCCACGCACAACAGCGGAAGAAGTAGTAGTGTCATCTGCAGACAGTGTTCCTGGACCCTGGGGTTCGGCCCACAAAGTCGGGTGCTTTGCTGCCATGTGCCTGATCATGCTCGTGGTGGTCAGGTTGTTAGTTTTGCTACCCCTGCTGATGCGGGCATGGCTGTTGGTGCAAATGGCCTGTTTGGGATTATCAGCAGAGTCTTTACAAAACAACCAGACTCAGGAAGACCTAACAGTTGTACTGCCAACTTCCGTCGTGTTAGTGCTACGAGGAACGATTGCCCGCCTTCTGTCTGCGGCCACCACAGAGCTTCTTCCTGCCTGTTGTGGTGCTATGCCTCCCTCCCCTTGTGTGCTGCTGTCCTCGCTCTGCATGTCCTCCTGCCAGGTTGGGTCAGTTACTATATCATCCACCACCTCCTCTTCCACTTCCGCACCCTGGTTCTCCTCCTGACCTTCTGGCAATTGTGTCTCATCATCGTCCACCTCTTGTGACACGTTCCCACCGTCGCCTTCGTGTGACCATGGCTGCTCAAATATTTGGGCTTTGGTACATACTATCTCATCTTGCCCCGCTTCAAGTGGATCTGGCGAGAGGCCCGAATCTATAAATTTAAACATCAACAGGTTTTCAGAGTGTGGGATCAGTTGTCTCCGAGCACTCGGCATGGTGGAAGGAAGGAGGATCAGGGTGAGGAATATGCAGTCCAGACTCACAGCTATTCAGACTTGACTGTGTGGAAGACAGAGTGCTGGTGGTGGTGGCAAAGTGACTGGAAGCATTATCTGCTATCCAACCAACAACCTTTTGACACTCCTCTGGTTTCAATAGTGGTGTTCTGCAGTCTCCTAGGAATTCGGACAGGAAGGTCAGGGGAGAAGATGTGGGTGTTTGTTGTGGCACAATTTCAGCTTGCCCACGGCCTCAGCCTCTGCATGCACCATCACCATCACGTCCACTTCCCCATCCCTTGCCACACACCTTTCCCTTTTTAAATGGACTACAATATTTGACATGTTCACTACAAATGGCTGAATTGGGAGCGAACTTATATGTGATCCATATGCGAGAAAACTACACTTTAAAATATCTGGACTGTAGGTAAAAAAATTTTTTTAGCAAACTGGTGTCAATAACTAGGGTAAGACACAGCCAAAACAGTTGAATGGAGGTCTCAAATGCTACAATTTGTAAGCCCACAGATAGATGAGGCATCTTACGAAGATACCACACTGTTCAATATGTGGCCTGTATTTTTTGTTTTTACTGCAAAATAGTGTGTAGAACTAGGGTCACAGACAGCAGAAACAGTTGAATGGAGACATGAAATGCCACAATTTGTGGGCCACAGATAGATGAGGCGCCTTTTGGAGATACCACACTGTTCAATATGTGGCCTGTATTTTTTGTTTTTTACCGCAAAATGGTGTATAGAACTAGGGTAACATACAGCAAAAACAGTTGAATGGAGGCCTGAAATGCCACATTTTGTAGCCCACAGATAGATGAAGCGTCTGATGGAGATACCACATTGTTCAATATGTGGCCAGTATTTTTTGTTTTTACTGCAAAATAGTGTATAGAACTATTGTCACAGACAGCAAAAACAGTTGAATGGAGGCCGGAAATGCCACAATTTGTAGGCCACAGATAGATGAGGCATCTTACGGAGATACCACACTGTTTAATATGTGGCCTGCATTTTTGTTTATTACCGAAAAATAGTGTATAGAACCTGGGTAACAAACAGCCAAAACAGTTGGAGGTCTCAAATGCCGCAATTTGTAGACCACAGATAGATGAGGCGTCTTTAACAGAGATACCACAATGCTGA
This sequence comes from Oophaga sylvatica, assembly GCA_033576555.1. Classification (NCBI taxonomy): domain Eukaryota; kingdom Metazoa; phylum Chordata; class Amphibia; order Anura; family Dendrobatidae; genus Oophaga; species Oophaga sylvatica. The sequence continues at coordinate 161,673,518 of JARQOD010000006.1, read as the reverse complement.
GATACTGTTCAATATGTGGCCTGTATTTTTTCTTTTTTTTCTTGCCCAGCTAAATTGTGTCAATAAGTAGGCTAAGACATAACAAAAAAAATTCTATGGAGGCCTGAAATGGCACAATTTTGAGCGCAATGATATGTGATCCGTGTGGCAGACAAAACCCAGTGTAAAATATCTGCCCTGTAGCTAAATATTTTTTTGGCAGCTAATTTTTTTTTTTGGCAGCAAAATGGTGTCAAGAAATTATATAACACACTCCAAAAATTTTTTACAGTAACACAAAAATGGCAGAATTTTCTGTGCACTCAGATGTGATGGCTGGGATGGGCAAATCTGTTTAAAATAGTTGGTTTTCACGCTGTACTATGAAAAGGATCTGGCTGTATTAGGCAGTGTCAACAAGCAAATGGAGAAATAAAGGGGGCTCTGGATTGCTTTGAAATAAAATAATCAGGATTAAGATGCAAAAAAAAAATCCTGCCCTCTGATACCTGGGGCTATGTATAGACGGTCAATATATGTAATAGGCAGCAGCAAAAGCAGTCAGTAATGGAATTGACCCTCTTGATGTATGCAATGAAGTATGCCACATACAAGTTCACAACCCTCGTATCTTCCCTATCCTACAACCCTATACAGTTATTCAAAACTTTCAACTCCCTCCTCCGCCCAACACTGCCCCCTCCAACCTCCCTCATCTCTGCTGAGAACTTTGTGACACACTTCAAAAATAAGATCCACCAAACAAGGCAAGTCTTTACTGTTCAACCACTACAACCACTTTGTATACCAGACCAATGTCCAAACCCCATAACCTCCCTCTCCAACATCACTGAAGGGGAACTTAACTGTCTCCTCTCCAATCTCTACTCTTCTCAATTTATACACTTGGCCTGAGACAACTCATAAAGTCCCATGGATTCCAGTACCACCTTTATGCTGCTGACACTCAGATCTACCTCTCTGGCCCAGACGTCACCTCTCTGCTGTCTAGAATCCCAGAGTGTCTATCAGTCATACCCTCCTTCTTCTCCTCTAGCTTCCTCAAACTCAATGTGGACAAATCTGAACTCATCATCTTTCCTCCATCTCACAGATCTTCCTTACCTGACCTATCTATCACAATAAATGACATCACACTTTCCCCGTACCGGAAGTCTACTGCCTCGGAGTAACCCTTGACTCAGCCCTGTCCTTGAAACCCCACATCCAAGCTCTTTCCACCTCCTGTCGCCATCAGCTCAAAAATATTTCCAGAATCCATCCTTTCCTTAACCCTCAATCTACTTAAATGCTTGTGCATGACCTCATCATCTCCCACCTCGGCTACTGCAACATCCTTTTCTGTGGCCTCTCTGCTAACATTCTCGCACCTCTCCAGTCCATCCTTAACTCTGCTGTCCGACTAATTCATCTCTCTCCTCGCTACTCCTCTGCTTCTCCCCTCTGCAAATCTCTTCACTGGCTCCCATTCCCTCAGCGTATCCAGTTCAAATTACTAATACTGACCTACAAAGCCATCCATAACCTGTCTCCTCCATATATCTCAGAACTAATTTCCCGATATCTTCCTTCACGTAATCTCCTGTCCTCCCAAAACCTCCTTCTCTCCTCCATACTTATTTGCTCCTCACCTAATCGCCTCCAAGATTTCTCCCGAATATCCCCCATCCTCTATCCACTATCAACCACATTCGGATCCTTCAGACGGAACCTGTAAACCCACCTCTTCAAGAAAGTTTACAGCCTGCAATGACCCCGCTGCCTCCTCACCACTACCGGAGCTGCTGCAATCCCCATCCTACAGTCTCCTTCCCCACCATCCTGTAGAATGTAAGCCCGCAAGGCTTATGTATCAGTCTGTCATTGTTAGTTTACTTACTGTAAGTGATATCTTGTAATTTGTGTGCAACCCCTCCTCATGTTCAGCACCATGGAATCAATGGTGCTTTATAAATAAATAATTATAATAATACAGTGCCTGCTACTGATTTCTATATACCCACATACAGTGCTTGAATGCCTTGTACTGATATGTATATACACACATACACTCCCTGCCTACCTTGCACTGCAATCTATATACCTTGTAATTAGTCCTTAGAAGGACTGTTGATTAAACTGGATTTGTGGTATACCCACACTAACTTATAAACCCCAAAATCTGATCCTATCTCACCAGCAACTCTCACTACGCTATCTGATTCCGGAGGTTACTGTGTCAAGCAGGGCGGCAGCAGGTCTCATATAGACCTGATGACGCTGTGCGGCCAGCCAATCACTGTAATGCCACAGACAACATGGCTGCGGCATTACAGTGCATGGCAGACAATCCCTGCATGTCGACTGGCGCTCTAAAGTGCCGAGTAACGCGAGTACAGCGATGCTCGGGCGAGTACCGAGCATTACCGAGTATGCTCGCTCATCACTATTTTTCACACTTAAATGTTTCAGATCACCAAACAATTGTAAATATTAGACAAAGATTACACAAGTAAAGACAAAATACAGTTTTTAAAGTAAGGTCTTTATTATTAAGAAAAAAAAGAAATCCAAAGCTACAGGGCCCTGTGTTAAAAAGGAATTGACCACTAAACCTTAAAACATAAAAAAGTGTGATTCATCACATCTTTGGGAAGGTGAGTTCAGATTCCCTAGCCACCTCCAGGTCTGATTACTGCCACACCTGTTCTCAATCAAGAAATCGCTTAATTAGAACCTGCCTGACAAAGTGAAGTAAACCAAAAGATCCTCAAAAGCTATACATCATGTAGCTATCCAAAGAAATTCTGGATATATTTACTGTATACATATATTTGGGCAGACATAACGCTTGTGCAGCTGCCATAAGGGTCAAGAAGTGGAGGTGGGCCTATGTGAGCAGCGCAGGGCAGATTATAATGAAGGTAATCTGGCCTACCGCCCGAGGCTCGAGGTTTGGGGGGTTTGAGGGAGCTCATGGCTAGATTGAAGTAGTAGCAATAGATAGTAGTAGAGTAGCTGCAAGATGCCATTTTCAGTTTTATGCTTGGTGCCTTCTCTATGACATCATCTTGCCAGTTGAGTGATTTAGCAGCTAAGCAGATAGAAGAAGGAAACAGTGCCACAAAGGATTGTCTGAAGAGGTGAGGTCTTTAATTTTTTTTTTAATTTTATTTATTTCAACAGTGGAAAAGAGCATGATAGGGGTTCATAATACAGAGAATTATTAATTGGGGAGGGGGGAGGACAATACAGGGAATTATTATGTGGAGAGGAAGAGGGCACTGTATATGGACTTAAGAATTTGGGGGGAAAGTACATTATACAGTGATTTATAATAAATTAGGGAAGCGGAGAGAGAGGACACTATACAGGGACTTATAATGATTTGTGGGGTCATCATCCTGAGTGAGGAGCTGTGGGAGCCATCATACAAAATGTGGTAATTTGAGGGCCAGCATACTGAGTGGGGGACTGTAGGGGCCATCATACTGAGTGAGTGACTGTGGAGGCATCAAACTGTGTGAAGGATGGGCTTTGAAGTCCATCATATTGAGGGAGGGGTGCCATCATACTGAGTGTGTGGAGGGGTGTTGTGAGGTCCATCATATTGCGGTATTTGGGTGATCGTATTGAGTGGGGGACTGTGTGGGGGCAAGCATACTGTATGGGGGCCATGACACTGTGTATTGGGGGTAATGTGGGGTCTTTTACTTAACTGAAGGCACTGTGGAGTCATATTGTATGTATGAAGGGAGGTTGCTGTGGAAGGAAATTGTGTGTGTGTGTGGGGGGAGGAATTCCATGTGATGATATAATACTTTCTGTGCATGGATGAAGGCATTTTTGGGAGCATTTTACAGTATAATGGCCATAAAAGGAATATCATGGGTTGAGACCACAAAGGGGCTTCAATAGGGGGATTATTACTGTGTATATGCCACAACACATGTCCCTTTTCCTGTTTATAAAAGTTGGAGATATCACCCCTGCTATTCCGCAAATTTTTTTTTTTGAGGGTGAGGAGGTGCCAAATTAGGGCCCCGTCTCACATAGCGACTCACCAGCGATCCCGACAAAGATGTGAACTCGTCAGGATCGCTGCTGAGTCGCTACATGATCGCTGCTGAGCTGCCAAACAGGCAGATCTCAGCAGCGATCAGGACAGCGAGTACGCCGGTAACAAGCGACACACGTCGCTTAGTTACCGGCATACCAGTTCGCTGGTGCAGGGAGCTGGTAACCAAGGTACTTAGCGGGTTTCTAGGCACCGCTCGGCGCTTAGAAACCCGCTGTGTACCTTGGTTACCAGCTCCCCTGCATCAACGCGCTGGTATCTAAGGTACACGTCGGGTTTCCAGGCACCGCCCGGCGCATGGAAACCCAATGTTTACCTTGGTTACCAGCTCCGGCTGGCTGATCGCTGGTCTCCCGCCTGTCACACGCAGTGATACGTGCTGGCCAGCGGGAGACCAGCGATAAAAAAAAAGTCCAGGCATTTCTGACACGACCAGCGATTCACAGCAGGGGCCTGATCGCTGGTACGTGTCAGACATAGCGAGATCGCTTCTGAGATTGCTGCTGCGTTACAAAATTTGTGATTCAGCAGCGATCTTGCTATGTGAGACGGGGCCTTTAGAACTTTCACTATTGGGCATTGTAATTTCTATGCACCCCTTGGTACACAGGACAGAGACTTACAAATTAATTGGGGTGTTGGGAGAAAGGACAATATACAGAGACTTAAAATCCTTTGGAAAGGTGGGGGAGGACACTATGCATGGACTTAAGATGAACTGAGAGTGGTAGAAAGGGCAGTGGAATTAACGGAATGAAAAGCAGGGAAAAAGCAAAGTTCAGTCGGTGTAACCAGCTGTCATGTTACCACAACCTGTGCTCATTGCTTCAGTCATCACACAGTGAACATATCTGTTGAACATTAACTGTAATTTATATATTTTTTATTTTTCCCGAATAGAAACTTAAAATTCAGCAAACAAAGTTGGAAGAGTGTCGTAAAAGCATTCACTGCAGGGATCAGATTATGCGGGTAAGATAAAATATAAACAAATAAAAATATATTTTAACAATTAGAAATATCTAAATTAAACACTGTATATGCAAAGATCAGGGTTCTGGGGACTAATGTGCATTTATTATATAATTGGGGCTCAGCGCCAGAGCCCACATCAAAGGGAAGGACACAACATGCACAGTACATGTACGGCACATGTCGTGAAGGGGTTAAGAAGCACAGTGGTGGGCGGTGTATGTGAGATTGTTCTTAACCTGCGACGAAGTTAGTTAAAGTGTAACCCTGGGCAAAAATTTGTGGGATCCCAAATACTAACTTATTACACCATCACATAAAAACATTTAAGGGGCATTTACGCAGCTCATATCAGTCAGTAAAATTAGTGCTGATCAACTATATCCAAGTCATTCGATGCTTGATTACCGGCATCCTTACAAAGGCTGACAAAGAATTATGGGGACAGATTGATGGCTCGCAACTCCTCAATTTTGACTGAAGAACTACTGAACAACTATAAAAGAACTTCCTAGGGTAAATCTGGCTCTGATGGCTTTTCCTACCTTTACTATGCAAATTGTCTCTTCAGAGAGGAAAAGGACTAGAACTCTAGTGCCACCTATAGGAAGTAGCAATCCTAAAAGTCAATATTGACTCTCTAACGAGCCTTGTCACATGACTTAGGATAAAAGCCAAAACCAAAATCTCAATTTGCAGGCTCGTTAGAGAGTTGACCTTGACTTTTAGGATTGCCACTTCCTATAGGTGGCACTAGAGCTCTAGTCCTCTTCCTCTCTGAAGAGACAATTTGCATATTTCCCAGAGGAGCATTGCAGCTTACAGATCTCCTCACCTCGGTATGTCAGGCTTGATATGTCACTCTCCGCGAGGAGAAATGGTACCCCTTGGATCCCGGTCAGACACTTCTCACCCAGCCAAACAATATCTCACTCTTTGCACTGACTAGGGGCAGTACCCAAAACACAGTGTCTGCAAATTGAGATTTTGGTTTTGGCTTTTATCCTTAGTCAATAATACACATGAAAAAAAAAAAAATTTGTAATACACCTTATTAGAGAAATCTGTTTCTTTTTCCTACTGGAATGATCTTTCACTGCCAATATTTTCAATTCACATACAAGATCTGTCTTCAGTGAATACAGACCTGCCCATTACTGAGCAAGGAGATTACAGTTGGTGCTCATAAAGTTCAATGCATAGATGAACAGAGGAGGGGCTAGAGGCAGATACAGACATATTGCTGCAAGGTCTCCACACACTATAAAAAATGGTTCAGAGTTCCATCCAGAAAAGTGGGATCATTTTGTCTTACTTGTCATCTGAGTGCAGTCCATATACAATCCATTTTTACAGCAGTATCTATGCATTAATTTACATTACCATTTACCGTTTCTATTCCTACAGCACTCACATGACATATTGTAACGTGATTGTGGCATATACAGTACTCAGAGTGGAGCCTTTCAGGTGGAAAGTATGCTTTTTCTTTACTAGACACAATAGGGACATTGAAAGGGGTTGCCCAATAGTGGACTCCCTTTAAATTTACAGCAGAGCAGACCACCAGAACTCTGCCACTGGAGATGCAGGGAGTACAATAAGTGATTCTTATTTTGCTACTTTAGGACAATCATTCCCCTTGGTACAAATTTCCAAAACTTTTTAAAATCCTCAAAATTATAAAATAATATAATAATATAACATAGCGCTCTTAAAGAGGCAACACTACGACTACAAAGGCATTTGGAGGCAGCGCCACAAAAGAAGCACATGGTTGGTGGCGAGGTATCATCAAGGTCTAATGAGGAATTCAGAGTGGTGGTTGAAAAGACACCAAAATGGAACAGTGAGACACAACAATTGATCTATCAGTAGTCCTGACCCACCGTCCAGCTCAATTGTCCCCTCTTCTTACCTTCTGATCCACTGTATGCTTACCCTCACTGACCCTTTTTGATGCCTGCTCAATACCACATGCTTGCCCTTAATGAACATTTATGATACCTTCTCAAGCTGACCCTAAATTAACTTTTTTGTACCTTCTCATCGACCTTATGTGAGCCCTTAATTAACTTTTTGGTGCCTCCTTATCCACTTTCTGTGGGCCCTCATTTAATATTTTTGGTGCCTCCTGATATACCTTATAGGTGCCATCAAGTAACTTTTTCCAGGACGTCCCTACTGACAGCACCATGGAGGTCGTCGTCTTCCCCCTTACAGGGACAGAAAACACACAAGAGGTTAAACGGCTCCTCCCCATCCACTTCCCTCAGTGTTTTTCCTGTCCCTGCATGGAGGGACGCATGAGATAACGAGAGACGTGAGGAGCTTACCGGAGGGGCTCAGGGGGATTCTTCCCCCTGTCAAGAGGCCTGAGGTTGACACTCTCCGGTGGGGAGTCCCTCAGCCATAAAGACCAGTCGAGCAGAGCTCCTGGGTTGAGCCGCTTCCTCCCACTGGGGGGCTCTCGGCTCAGAAGCCAGCCGGCAAGGCGCTGCTTCTTCCGGAACTCGCGAGGTGGGGAGATCCGTCTCACTTCCGGTGACATCAGGAAGGCGCCACGTTATGAGGTCGGTGTGTGTTCCAAGGTGGAACGCGGAAGTGATGCGGCGACAGGTAGAAAAAACATTATCTGGGTCTCGGGAGGCACATGGCATGCACTGGGCTACTATGAAGGAAGCAGGCAGAGGACTGCAGGGTAACTATGCTTTGCACAATCCTACCCTCATTTACACAAGCTTGACTATCCCCTTTCTCTATAAAGTATCAGATACATGAACCCCAGCTATGCTCCTTCCTACACCCAAAAGGTCTAGCAAAGCCTCTGCTAAACCAGACGATGCTCTATAGGCAATATAAAATTGCCAGAGACATATGGCAGAACGCTCTTTGAAACCTGCACCACCAGAGTTGTGAGGGAAGAACAACCAACCCTATTGTCTGATATGAGGTCTCTAATCTGTGAAGAGGTCTAGGCTTCTATATCTAGCCTCACCCTGCCACAACCTCTCAATCCAGGTCCAAGAGCTAAGAGACCCCGGTGGGAGATGGAACTAAGCTCAGATGAGAAGTTATAATTTCTGGGTTCAGACCAGGAAGAAGAGGGTGAAGTAGTGTGTAATGTATGTAGTACAGTTCATATAGCATCTTGTGCTTGGGTGCGATGAAAATACATGAGACACAGGTTTGATATAGAAAGTCTTGTATTACTTCATACAAGTTGGCAAAAATAGTCACACAGTTTGCAGACACAGAAGCAGGAGACACAGCAGGCCAGAGTAATCTAAGCTCAGCAATCACTCTCCACAACAGGTTCAGGATCTTCTTCTCTGTTACCGTAAGTCCATGCAAACGTGGGTCTTTCAAAGAGCAGGGTTCAGAGTCCACAAGTGCTTCAGAGTTCCTCAGTAGGAATAGCTGGAGTACAAGGTCCAAGGCTTTAGGAGTCAGGTCACAGGTTCACTGCAGGCTAGATTCTGAAGCACTGATTGCTCAGCTGTGGCTGCTTAAGAAGCAAAAGGAGAGAATCAGGGCGGGAACATGCAAGCTGGAAACTCCATTTTGACTGAGGGCAAGATAGCTGCAGCAAGACAAAAAGTAAAATGGCTGACGAACAAACTGAGTTTCAGGAACATGTACACAGAACCTTACATTACTCCCCCTTAGGGACAGCCTCCGGATGACCTCAGGCCAGGCTTGTGTGGGTACCTCTGATGAAACTGACGGAGCAAGCGAGGAGCATTAACGTTATTGACTGGTTCCCATGAGTTGTCCTCCACTGGGTAGCCCTGCCATTTAATCAGATATTGTAACTGATTTCTATACAACCAGGAATCTAAAATCCTTTCCACCACAAATTCTTCCTGACCATCGACTAGCACTGGGTCAGGGCAAGGAGAAGAACGTCCAGGAAACGTATTGGGTGTCGCAGCCTTTAGTAGGGATACATGAAAGACAGGGTGAATTCTCATAGTTCTGGGCAGTTGAAGACGACAAGCAACGGCACTTATAATTTTACTGATTTTATAGGGTCCAATGTACTTATGTCCCAACTTAGACGATGGAATCCTTAACTTAAGATTTCTGGTTGACAGCCAGACCAAGTCTCCTACCTTGAAAGCTGGTGCAGGTTTACGAAATTTATCTGCTGCTTTCTTGTACCTTTCCTGAGCCGATTCCAGATTCTCCTTTAGAAGATCCATATTCTTCTGTAAAGACGTGATTCTTTCAGCCACTGCTGGTAAAGGCGTTTCTATGGGAAATCGTGGTAGAATGTTAGGATGATAACCTAGATTAGAGTAAAAAGGAGACTGCTTAGTGGAGGCACTCTGAGAGTTGTTATACGAGAACTCAGCTAATGGAAGTAGATCCACCCAATCATCCTGTAGGTGGCAGATAAAGCAGCGGAGATACTGCTCCAGGGTTTGATTGGTTCGTTCGGTCTGTCCATTAGTCTGGGGATGAAAAGCAGAAGAAAGGTTTACTTTAATGTCCAATGCTGCACAGAAATTTTGCCAAAACCTAGAAGTGAATTGCACCCCTCGATCCGAAATAACCTCATCCGGTACTCCATGTAAGCGAAACACATCTTTAATCATCAAATCTGATGTCTGTTTTGCAGTGGGTAAGCCGACACAAGGGATAAAATGAGCTGCCTTTGTTAGACGGTCAACCACCACTAGAATGGTGTTCTTCCCTTGAGAGGTTGGTAACTCCACAATGAAGTCCATAGAAATGGATCCCCACGGGCGGGACGGGGTGGGAAGAGGCTGTAACAGACCAGTTGGTGAGGAGCGAGGTGTTTTGCATCTTGCACAGACTTCACATGAAGTGACATAGTTTAAAACATCCTTCCTGCAAGTGGGCCACCAAAAGAAACGAGAGAGAAATTCCTGTGTCTTTAGAATTCCTCTATGCCCAGCTATCTTGGAATCGTGAATGAGTTGCAATACTCTCAATCTGACTGTTTCAGGAATATACAGGCGTTGTCCCTGAATCCACACACCATTCTTAAAGACAAGACTTACGTCCCTTGGGGGTTGTGCCAAAAAGGAATCCGCATGGTATGCTTCCTTGATGTCCTTAAGTAGGTCTTGATTATGAATTACTCCTAGGAATCTAGAGTCAGGAAGAATAGTCTTAGGAGGAGTAATTGGACGTGTCTCTGCTGAGTAAATCCTAGAGAGTGCATCAGCCTTTCCATTGCGCGATCCTGGTCTATAAGAAATGATAAAATTAAATTGGTTTAAGAAAAGATTCCAGCAAGCCTGGCGAGGAGTCAGGCACTTAGCCGACCTGATAAACTCAAGGTTACGATGATCTGTCAGGACGACTATTTGCTGTGCAGCTCCCTGAAGAAGGTGTCTCCATTCTTTGAAGGCGGCAATAATGGCCAACAACTCTCTATTGCCCACATCGTAGTTCCTCTCAGCCGAAGACAACTGCTGGGAAAAGAAGGCACAGGGATGCAAGACATTCTTCTCACCTGTTCTCTGAGAAAGTATAGCTCCAACGGCACAGTCTGAAGCATCCACCTCTATTATGAAGGCAAGCTCGGGGTTGGGATGTACTAGGATAGGTGCAGTGGTAAATTTATCTTTTAGACGGGAAAATGCTTCCTGGGCTTGGGGAGTCCAGGAGAACCTAGACTCTTTCCGGGTAAGTTGGGTGATAGGTGACACTACCTCAGAGAAATTTCTAATGAAACGTCTATAGAAGTTGGCAAACCCAATGAAGCGCTGTACCTCCTTCACATTTCTAGGACTTGGCCAATCCTTGATGGCTTGGGTTTTGCTTCCATCCATACTAATTCCTTGTGTAGACAGTACATACCCCAGAAATTGAATTTCGGTCCTATGGAATTCACACTTTTCAAGTTTGATGTAAAGATGATTTTGTCTTAGACGTTCCAAGACCATTCTCACATGTCCATGATGTTCCTCTGTGGAGTTAGAAAAAATTAGAATATCATCCAAATAAATTACCACGAATGTATCTAGGAGATCCCTGAAGATGTCATTCACCAAGTGTTGGAAAGTGGCTGGGGCGGTACTCAGACCAAAAGGCATAACTAGATATTCAAAGTGTCCATAGCGTGACCTGAATGCAGTCTTCCATTCATCCCAGGTCTAATACGGACTAAGTTATAGGCCCCACGAAGATCTAGTTTAGAGAAAATTTTGGCATGTCGCACTCTCTCCAATAACTCAGGGATTAAAGGCAATGGGTAACGGTTTCTAATAGTAACCTTATTGAGTTCCCTATAGTCTACGCATTGTCTCAGAGATCCATCTTTCTTCTTTACAAAGAAGATGGGTGCACCTGCAGGAGATGAAGAGGGGCGTATGAAGCCCTTGGCTAGATTTTCGTCTATGTAATCCTTTAAAGCCTTTAGCTCGGGCCCCGCCAGGGGGTAGATCTTACCAAAAGGTATCTCTGCTCCAGGCAATAATTCAATTGGACAATCATATGGACGGTGAGGAGGAAGCTGGTCAGCGTTCTTCTTGTCACATAAATCCACATAGTCCTGGTATACAGCTGGTAGTTCAGGGACTGACATGGTTCCTTTAGGAACAGAGCAAGCTGAAACTTTTGGACTCATCTGTTTCTCTGGAAAGTGTAATTCCTTGGTCTCCCAGTTAATGGTAGGATTCTGAGCCTGCAGCCATGGTAGCCCTAGAATAATGGGAAAGTGGGGAGAAGAGATAAGCATAAAGGACAGTTTCTCTTGATGATCTTTACCCATAAGAACCCTCAAAGGCTCTGTTTCCTGATCCACTGGTCCAGAGGTCAGCAGGGAGCCATCCACAGTTTCCATCTGTACTGGAGTAGCCTTCTTCACTGAACGTATCCCCTGTTTCAGAGCAAAGGAGACATCCATAAAATTTCCACTTGCCCCTGAGTCGATCATAGCAGAGCTAGACACCCAAGCTGAGTCAACCCAGAGTTTGATGGAAAGAAAGCAATGAGAATTGTTTTTCTTACAACTCAGCTGGGACACCGCTGAGGAAACTTGAAAAATGGCAGCGTTTACACAGTCAACGTCCTCAGAGGTAACGGAGTTTAAGTCCGAGAAATCAAGATCTGTTGCTGCAGATCTCTCTGGAGCCTGAGGCTCGGACCTGACAGATCCCCTCTCGCAACACTCACAATGAATGAGTGCTGCAGTAGTCTTACGAGAACGGCTGGGGCAGTTTATAATGAAGTGCCCTGACTTACCACAATAGAAACATAGATTTTCCTTAAAACGATGTTCCTTGCGTGCATCACTAACCCGTCGTTGTAAAGAGTCTACCTGCATGGGTTCAGGTTCAGGTTCCCGTGTAATCCTACTCAAAGGTTCCTTAGCTGGAGAGGAAGGTAGGAAAAGGTTAGTGCGATTGCTTTCGAACCATCTCTCTTGCCTGCGTTCAGTCAGACGAGTATCAATACGGATGCAGTAGTTAATAAAGTCACCTAACGCAGTGGGAGGGTCGGCACGAGCAAGTTCATCCTTAATCAGTGGAGATAACCCCTTTCGAAAAATAGATTTTTTGGCGGAACTGTCCCAGGTGGTATCAAGGGCCCATCTCCTGAAATCCAAGGCATATTCAGCTACCGAGTGCTTACCTTGGCGCAAAGCTAACATGTGGCTGCTTCAGCTGTTGCACCTCGATTGGGGTCATCAAACACCTGCCCCATGGCTGAAATAAAAGCATCAAGGTGATTCAAACAATCATCCTCAGTCTCAATCAGAGGGTTTGCCCACATCAAAGCCTTGTTGGTAAGCAACATAATTATAGTAAGCACCTTAGATCGTTCAGTGGGAAATTGTGAAGCATGTGCAGAAAAAAAAAATTTGCATTGATTAATAAATCCCCTGAATTTCTCACGTTCACCGCCAAAACGAAAAGGGGGCAACTTGGGAATCCCAGAACTCGGGGCTACGGCAGGAGCCTGGACTCGCTCTTCTAGAACCTCAATCCTGGCTCGCAAATCCTGGGCAGTCTGTCCAAACACTTGCAAATTGTGATTAGTGAGGTCCTGTAGGCTTGAAAAACGGGTCTTTATATTCTGCAAATCTGCAAGGATATTATCAGTCACTCCGCAAAGTTCCTTTATGCGGGCCTCCATTTTCCAGATCTTTTAAGACAGGAGTACTGGAAGAAGAGGAGAGGAGAAAAAAAAAAACAATAGTGTTTACCTGTGGTAACACTGCAGAGAGAAAAAAAATTAAGGGAACTGCTCACCTGGAATGGTTGTGAGAAGTCACAACCACTATCATTACAGAAAGTTCACCCGGACATCTGATATCCACAGTTACAGCAGACACAAAAGAGAAAAGAGAAAAAAAAAAACAATAGTGTTTACCTGTGGTAACACTGCAGAAAAAAAAACACTTAAGGGAATTGCTCACCTGGAATGGTTGTGAGAAGTCACAACCACTGTCATCACAGAAAGTACAACCGGACATCCGATATCCACAGTTACAGCAGACACAGCCTTTCCAGACCCAGCAGACACTAACGTTTTGGCTTCAGAATCTTGTAATGTATGTAGTACAGTTCATATAGCGTCTTGTGCTTGGGTGCGATGAAAATACATGAGACACAGGTTTGATATAGAAAGTCTTGTATTACTTCATACAAGTTGGCAAAAATAGTCACACAGTTTGCAGACACAGAAGCAGGAGACACAGCAGGCCAGAGTAATCTAAGCTCAGCAATCACTCTCCACAACAGGTTCAGGATCTTCTTCTCTGTTACCGTAAGTCCATGCAAACGTGGGTCTTTCAAAGAGCAGGGTTCAGAGTCCACAAGTGCTTCAGAGTTCCTCAGTAGGAATAGCTGGAGTACAAGGTCCAAGGCTTTAGGAGTCAGGTCACAGGTTCACTGCAGGCTAGATTCTGAAGCACTGATTGCTTAGCTGTGGCTGCTTAAGAAGCAAAAGGAGAGAATCAGGGCGGGAACATGCAAGCTGGAAACTCCATTTTGACTGAGGGCAAGATAGCTGCAGCAAGACAAAAAGTAAAATGGCTGACGAACAAACTGAGTTTCAGGAACATGTACACAGAACCTTACATTGTGATGGAAAATCCAGAACGGGTCAGGAGATACTTATTTGCCTCTGAGGATACAGATGACCTAGTCCAGGCAATCAGAAATACGATGCAGGTGGAGGAGGTCCCAAAACCGCAGGTCAGACAGGATGAGATGTTTGGGGGTCTCAGAGCTCAGTAGCAATGGGTCTTCCCAGTGAAAGACCATATCCGGGCTATGATTCTGGAGGAATGGGAGGATGCGGAGAAACGCTTGGTGATATCATGAGACTTCAAAAATCGTTTACCCTTTCAAACTGAGGACATTAAGATCTGGGAGGAGATTCCCAAGATAAGATGTGCCAGTCCGTAAAGTGGCTAGGAAGACATCTATACCCTTTGAAGACTCATCAAGTCTGAAGGACCCTATGGACAGAAAAGCAGATAACCTCCTGAAATGGGCTTGGGAGACATCCGCGGCTTTGATCAAGACCAATATATCCGCTACTTTAGTTGCCAGGTCTATGTTTCTGTGGATGGGGCAACTAGAGGAGCACTTAAATTGTAAAACACCTAGGGAAGATAATATAGCCTCCCTCCCACTGATGAAGTCGGCCACAGCCTTTTTAGATGGATACATCCGCCAAATCAGTAAGGTTCTCAGCTAGGAATAGCTCCTTGTCTAATGCGGCCTGTAGAGCTATCTGGATGAAAACCTGGTCGGGGGACAATGCCTCTAAAAATAAGTTATGCTCCATCCCCTTCTAGGGGTTAAGGGTGTTCGGGCCGATATTGAACGACATCTTAGAGAAAGCATCGGACAAAAAGAAAGGGTTTCCCGATGATAGGTTTAGAAAGACTCAGTCATTTTGCAAACCGGGCCGTCTCAGAGACAGTCCAATTACAGGGGCCAAGGGAAGTCCAGTAGAGGAACCTGCCACAAAGGAGGGAAGAGTAAGAGATCCCTATTTGGGTCAGGTTCAAGATCAAGAAGACAATGATACCATCTTAGTCGGGGAGCGACTCAGGCAGTTTGCAGGAAGTTGGCACCACGATACCCAGCATCAGTGGGTTCTCAGAACCATAACGGATGGTTATGCAATAGAGTTTACTGCACCTACCCCGAAAGGTTTATCACTCCTCATACCTTATCGGCAGATTCACCCATGGTAGCAGACATAAAAGAGCTAGTCGACACTGCTGTTATAATTCAGGTTCCCAAGTCAGAGGAGGGCAAAGGTCACGATTCAGCATTATTCTCCATCATAAAGCCATCAGGAGAATACCACACTATTATAAATAAATCTAAAGCTTTTAAACTTCTGGGTAAAGTACAAAAGATTCAGGATGGAGTCTATAAAATCTACGGTTCCCCTTATAGACAGAGACGCTTTAAGGTGCACCTTGGATCTAAAATAGGCATATTGCCAGGTTCCAATACACACGGCGTCCTAAAAATTTTTGAGATTTCCTGTAACAATCAAGAATCGAACCTGCCACTTTCAATTTCAGTACCTTCTATTCGGTCTAGCATCGGTTCCTCGAGTATTCACCAAATTGGTATCAGAGATGGTAGCCTGCTTAAGGATCAAAGGGATAATCATAGTGCCATACTTGGATGATTTCCTCCTGGTGACGAATTCGATGGAAGAGCTCCGACTTCACTGGGAGAAGACCATATCCACAGTGGAGTACCTTGGATGGATCCTCAACAAGCAGAAGTTGGACCTGGTACCGGGAAACAGGAAGATTTTCCTAGGAGTACTATTGGATTCCAGATGCAGAACATACTTCCTGCTGGAAGAAAAGCAGGAGACTGTGAGAAACAGAATCCGACCGTTTCTGAGAAGCCGGGCTTCAATCAGGTCAGCGATGAAGATTCTAGGCCTCCTGACAGCTTGCATTCGCTGTGTCTGGTGGGCCCAGTTCCACTCGAGAGCCATGCAGAGAGAAGTCCTGTCTGTCTGGGACTGTCGTCAGTCATCACTCGACAGAGGAATGTCCTTATCCCCGGCAGTGAGAAAATCGCTACTTTGGTGGACTCACCCGAAAAATCTGCAATTAGGCATTCCTTGGATCTCCTCACCGTGTGTGGTGATCACTACGGATGCCAGCAAGTGGGGTTGGGGAGCGCACTTGGAGGGAAGGATTCTTCAGAGCAGATGGCCAGCAGACATCCAGTCCAAGTCATCCAACTACAGGGAGCTCTACGCCGTGTGTGAAGCCCTAAGGCGAAATCAGTCATTGCTAAAGGTGCAACAAGTAAAAATTCTATCGAACAACATAACGACAGTATTTTTCTTGCGACACCAAAGGGTCCCTAGTCTCCGGGCGCTCCAGGATCTGGCATACAGAATCTTTTCCTGGGCAGAGAAGACTGTCTTTTAGGTGGCAGCAGTTCATCTCGAGGGATCCCAAAAGGTAGAGGTAGATTACCTGAGCAGACAGAAGGTGTGGCCGACGAAATAGGAGCTAACCGAAGAGGTGTTCCAGTACTTGTGTCATCTCTGGGGTACATCTCAGATAGCTCTATTCGTGACAAGGAAGAACTCAAAGGTTGCCAGGTTTTACTCCCTAAATCCAATGGATAATCCAGAAGCAGTTGACATGCTCAGTCAGAGGTCGGACAGGTCTCTGTTGTATGCCTTTTCCCCGATGGTGCTTATTTCAGGGGTACTCAGGAAAATCCAAGAAGATCAAGCAAAGGTACTTCTGATCGTTCTGTATAGACCAAAGAGAAGTTGGTTCCCAATGCTGAGAACTATGGCTTTAGAAGATCCTGTTATGCTTTCCCACAGGAAAGATATAATCCATCAGGGTCCTATCTTCCATCAGAACTCAGAGAGACTTCACCTGTCAGCCTGGAACCTGAGCGGAACATCCTAAGAGCTAAGGGGTTATCGGACCAGGTTATTACCATGATTCAGGCTAGCAGAAAGCCAGTCACATCTGCAATATACAATAAAATCTTGAAAAGGTTCTGTTTGGAAGGTGGCAGGTCCGATGTTGTTCCCGAATATAAGGAGAACCAAGAGTCTTTGGTGATAATAATAAAAAATATAAATTTATTGCATAATTAAATAACATCACATAAGTCACTCATGATATCAAAGTATATGTGCAAACCAAGAAATAGGACAGACAGGAGAGACCAGAAACCTCCAAGTAATATATTAATCACATGTGTGTACAATAATGTGATATCATGAGTGACTTATGTGATGTTATTTAATTATGCAATAAATTTATTATTTTTTATTATTATCACCAAAGACTCTTGGTTCTCCTTATATTCATGTATTATATGAGTTGGTGTTTTTTTCTTTTGGGATCAAGCACGGTTTTGTGCGATCCTTTCTCTTGTTTGCTGATATTATGCAGCTGGATGTGTTTGTATTTGTTGTTCCCGGCAGGCCCGATATTCCAAGGATTTTAGATTTCCTCCAGGCGGGTTTTAATAAAGGTCTTAAACCAAGCACTCTTAAATTCCAGGGCAATACAGAGGTGGTGAACTACTATAAAGTGGTCGGTGGCCCTTTGGGATCTGAATCTGGTCCTTAAAGCCCTTTGTAATGATCCTTATGTACCCGGGGAGAAGATGTCCATCTCATATCGGACCATCAACACAGCGTTTTTTGTGGCCATTACTACTGTGAAGAGGGTAGGAGAAATTCAGACCCTGTCCACTCGGGATCTGTATCTTCGGATATGGGAGGATGGCATAGACCTAAAATTAGATCCGGCATTCCTACCAAAGGTAGTGTCCTCTCAGAATCTAAATCAGGAGATTATCTTGCCTTCCTTTTGTGAGAACACATCAAATGAGAAAGAGCAGGTGAGCCGCCCGACAGGGCTGTGGGGTACTCAGACCCGAGCCCGTTGATGTCTATGGGGGATGTCACGGTGGCCACAGCTCTGTCCGTGGCCCTGGGCACTCACCCTCAAAAAGGGGATATATTTACAGGGGATAATGTCAGTGAATCGTGACGCCACCTGTGGTGTCTGGTGAGGATCACCAGCGCTGCAGCAGTCCACTGAGGCCGGTGTTGTGGCAGCTTGGGTGGTATCGCTCCCCACAGGTGGAGCGGGCCTTCAGGGCAGCTTAAGTGTAGGGATGCAGGACAGAGGGGGACCCAGCCGGGTAAGAATAAGAAGGGGAGCACACACAAGTCACTTCTGTAGCTTTACTGGAGTTAGTGCAGGAACATCCCGGAGCACTGTAGGGTGATGGGTGCACGTCCAGATTCTCCCCAGTGAGCAGGTGTAGGGCCTCCTGTTTCTTGCCTCTCTGTAGTAAGTTTCTGACCTGCCTGTAGCTAGGCCTAACTTTGTCTCTGTCCTGCACCGGCTGACTTTGTGGTAGGACCTTCTCCTGGAGTACACACTCCCTGCTTGTAGGGTCTCCGTGTCCCCTGGCTCTGTTACGTATCAGCTCTTTGGTGCTCCTGGGACCTGTAGTCCTCCAGGAATTCCAGTTGTCTCCTACTGGGTCGTAGAGATCCCTGTAAGCTCGAACCCGGTGTCCGGTATGTGCTTTCTGGGGTGAGCTTTACCCCCTTGCTACTCTCTCCTCTAGCCTTTGGCCTAGAGCCCTCGCTAGGCTATACAGTCATGGACAAAAGTTTTGAGAATGACACAAATATTTTTACAAAGTCTACTGCTTCACTTTTTCTAATGGCAATTTGCATATACTCCAGAATGTTATAAAGAGTGATCAGCTTAACAGCAATTACTTGCAAAGTCAATATTTGGCTAGAAAATGAACTTTATCCCCCAAAACACATTTCAACATCATTGCAGCCCTGCCTTAAAAGGACCAGCTAACCTCTTTTCAGTGATTGCTCCATTAACACAGGTGTGGGTGTTGATGAGGACATGGCTGGAGATCAATCTGTCATGATTAAGTAAGAATGACACCACTGGACACTTTAAAAGGAGGCTGGTGCTTGGCATCATTGTTTCTCTTCTGTTAACCATGGTTATCTCTAAAGAAACACGTGCAGTCATCATTGCAATGCACAAAAATGGCCTAACAGGGAAGAGTATCGCAGCTAGAAAGATTGCACCTCAGTCAACAATCTATCGCATCATCAAGAACTTCAAGGAGAGAGGTTTCATTGTTGCCAAAAAGGCTCCAGGGCACCCAAGAAAGACCAGCAAGCGCCAGGACCGTCTCTTAAAAGTGTTTCAGCTGCAGGATCGGGCTACCAGCAATGCAGAGCTTGCTCAGGAATGGCAGCAGGCAGGTGTGAGTGCATCTGCACGCACTGTGAGGCGGAGACTCTTGGAGCAAGGCCTGGTCTCAAGGAGGGCAGCAAAGAAGCCACTTCTCTCCAGAAAAAACATCATGGACAGACTGATATTCTGCAAAAGGTACAGGCAGTGGACTGCTGAGGACTGGGGTAAAGTTATTTTCTCTGATGAATCCCCTTTTCGATTGTTTGGGACATCAGGAAAACGCCTCATTCGGAGAAGACAAGGTGAGCGCTACCACCAGTCTTGTCTCATGCCAACTGTTAAGCATCCTGAAACCATTCATGTGTGGGGTTGCTTCTCAGCCAAGGGAATCGGCTCTCTCACACTCTTGCCTAAAAACACAGCCATGAATAAAGAATGGTACCAGAATGTCCTCCAAGAGCAACTTCTCCCAACCCTCCAAGAGCAGTTTGGCGATCAACAATGCCTTTTCCAGCATGATGGAGCACCTTGCCATAAAGCAAAGGTGATAACTAAATGGCTCAGGGAACAAAACATAGAGATTTTGGGTCCATGGCCTGGAAACTCCCCAGATCTTAATCCCATTGAGAACTTGTGGTCAATCATCAAGAGACGGGTGGAAATACAAAAACCTAAAAATTCTGACAAAATGAAAGCATTGATTGTGCAAGAATGGACTGCTATCAGTCAGGATTTGGTCCAGAAGTTGATTGAGAGCATGCCAGGGAGAATTGCAGAGGTCCTGAAGAAGAAGGGTCAACACTGCAAATATTGACTTGCTGCATTAACTCATTCAACTGTCAATATAAGCTTTTGTTACTCATATGTTGGCAATTATATTTCTGTCTGTGATAAAAACATCTGTCAAACACACATAAAAACCAGAGGGCAGCAGATCATGTGAAAATATAATATTTGTGTCATTCTCAAAACTTTTGGCCATGACTGTACACACTGGCAGTTAGCTGGCTGCCTCTTCTGCCGCTCTCTAGAGCGTCGGCACGCTCCTAGCTCGCTGACTTGAGCTATTGAGTCTCACACTGCAGACTGACCTGTTTCTGTGTCTTAGAGTGTTCTGTTCAGAGTCTAGAGTGGACTGGACTGTTCTAACTTCCTGCCTTCTCCCTCCTTTTTATCTACCTATACAGGCTCCCTCTGGTGGTCTGAGGAAGGGAGAAGGTGTGTGAATGCTCTGAGGGCCTCTTGTGGATGAATCCTTCAATGCACCTTTCTAGGATTTGTGGCACCAAGCGCAGCTGGGCTCCACACAGGCCCTTCCCACATTGGACGTTAGGCAAGCAGTCATCGAATATCTAGAGGCCACTAGTATTTGGAGGCCTGATCCTAACTTGTTAATTTTATTTGGGGGAAAAATAAGGGCACAAAAGCCTCAAAAACCACCATTGCAAGATGGAGTATTTCAGCAATCTCCCTAGCCTACCATTCAGAAGGGATTATTCCCCCCAAAGGATTAAGAGCCCACTTGACGAGAGCAGTTTCCACCTCCTGGGCTGAGAGGGCGGGGGCATCAGTCGAGCAAATTTGTAAGGTCGCAACCATGGCCAGGCTAGATACGTTTTGTAAACATTATAAATTAGACGTATTATCTAGTTAACAAACTGCCTTCGGGAGAAGGTTCTCCAGGCAGTGGTCCCACCCTGAGGAGGTACTTTGGTATTCTCCATGGTGCTGTCAGGAGGGATGTCCTGGAAAATAGGTATTAGACCTACCAGTAATTATGTTTCCAGTTCATCCTGACAGCATGATTAGTTCCCTCCCTGTTTGTGTTGTTTCATGATGTCTTGATATGATATCGGTGGAAATAAATTTAAGTTGCATCAATCATGGTGGGGTACTTGTTAAAACACTTAGGGAGGTGGGTGGGGAGGGGCCTTTTAACCTCTGGTATGTTTCGTGTCCCTGTAAGGAGGAGGACGACGACCTCCATGGTGCTGTCAGGATGGACTCCTGGAAATATAATTACTAGTAGGTCTAATATCTAATTTTGGTGCCTCCCGATGGGCTTTATGCATGCCCTCACTTTTTTAGAGATGTGTGTCGAGTCATCATTTTAACCCGATATTCATGAGATAATAGGGATATGACCATGGCAGAGGAGAGAAGTACAGACCAACGCTGAAACCATGACAGGTTTATGCTTGCGATCTACAAAACGGCATGGTGATGGAGTGGCAATACACTGGCGCACACACAGAACGCCAGATGGACTTTGATGTCTTGTGCGTACGTCGGCGCTATAATATCACTGTTTTATCAGCAGGAGATTATCAGACCTGCAGCAAATAGCCAAATAAGTGACATATCACTGGAATCAAGGTCTCTGTCCCTTCATTATACTTCTCTCAGATGAGGTATCAGTTTTGTTGCTTTCTTCCAGAAACATGGGATTGTGCCAGAATATGTTTCCAGCTGTGAAATTAAGCAAAGAATAATGGCTGGCATGATAACCTCAGCATCTGCAATACAACATCCTGGAGATGGAGGAAAAGGTATGTAATGGGTATATTTCTATTCTGGAAATACATGGAAATACAATGCTATCATTCTTCACATTGTTACCTCCATAGATTTTTGGTATCTAAGTACTTAAGTGCATTTTTACAAAGGTTGAATCTATTTCAGCATCTGCTTCTTGTTACTGTGTATGAGCCACAAGAATGTCTGTTAGCTGTTATATCTTTCCCAATGTGTAATTCAGGTTTTACATCCATTGCAAAGAATGCGAATTATATATAATTTATAGTGTATTTATACCTGCCATATAACCACACCAGGCTCAGGAATATAACACATGAATATATAATGTACTGTCTTCTTATTCTGTTTCAAAATCTGGATCAAATCTTGTGACCGTATCTTAAAATGTTTTAAATTGTTACAAAACCTTAAAATTACAGAAGCACTTTGGTAAACGATTTGTGTTATGCCTAGTACAAGGTCTTAACAATAATCTATAGAACGGCCAGAGGCTTATATACAGTGCATTTACTGAATAGAAATTTCAGCAGGCCAACATTTTGGATTTTAAAATCATTTTTCAAGCTGATGTTATCAAGTATTCTAATTTACTGAGATAATGACTGTAGAAATGGCCGGAGCAAAGCCTCCCCCCCCTCTCCTCCCAGGAGGCCAACATGACGGGGGGGGGTTGGAAGGGTTAGTTGGAGGGAGGAGTATTTAGATTAAGGGGTCTATATAGGGAGGTGGTTACAGGCCTCAGGTCAGTTTCCCGCCTTTAGAAAAACTGTTACCATGTCCGAAGTGGAGAGAGCGCTGGAGCTGCTGAGGGAGACGGCTTTATCGCAGCCTTCAGGGTGGCTAGAGGCACAGGTCGCAGGTATTGCTCCTGGTACCTCCAGGCAGTCAGCCCCATCTCCGGTTAGGGAGCGGCGGTCGAGAAGGGTGAGGCCCCCTGAGCGGCTATCCCCAGATGCAGCTCCCAGGGCCTCGCGTTGGCGTAGGAGGCCCTCTAGGGACCCTCCAGGCCGGGCGCCACAATGTTCTCGGGCTAGCAGGCCCCGGCCTGGGAGGAATCCGGTTGCTCGGCGGGGCCCTGCGGCGGTGTCTAGGCCTCCGCCTCGCGCTAGCGGAGGGGCGGAGCCAGCACGCGCTAGACAGCAGAGGCGTACGGGATCTGCGGGGGGCCACGGCAGCGGTACCGTCGCTGTGCGGCCTGCCTCTCCCTGCAGCACAGAGGCGATCGCCGGTGGCGCAGCGGCCTGCGTTCAGGCAGGGCCTGTGACTTCATCCCCCACTGACAGTGGGGTAGCGGGTATGTCGGCAGGCTGCGGTAGCAGGAGGCCTGCGGTGCGGCCTGGCTCTCCACGCAGGTCACGATTAAGTAATGACAGGGCAGCGGCCTGCTCGGCGGCAGGGCCGGTACAGTCTTCCCTCACAGGCAGTGAAGCACCAGGTTTTTCGGGGGGTCGCCCGAGTGGGTGGCCTGCTTTCACCGCCGGCAGCACGATGATTAGCCCATTAATTTGCGCGACAGCGGCCTGCAGTGCAGCAGGGCCGGGACCATTGACCCCGCTACAGGGTGGCGGGAGAAGTCATCCTGGTATTATAGATGGATCACGGGGGGCCATCGCTGTGCAGGCCCTTGGTGCGACGGGTGCTAGGGACGTGGCGACCCAGGTAGTGGAGGCATTTGGGACCCAGCGGACGGGATCCTCTCTGGCGTTTGGGCCCACTACGCCAGTCATTTTAGAGGGGAGTCCTAGTCATCAGCAACAGGCCACGGGAGTAACCGTCGTTGGCCAGGACGGAGTGGAGGCATCCGAGGATCCAGGTTTTGCGGCTGGAGGGCTCACAGCACCCTCGCAGCCCGGTGAGTACACTTTTTTGTCTGGCGTTTGTCACCAAAATTTGTCTTCTACACAGTGTTTGGGGGGTCAAGTTGGCGATTATCAGGGCAGTGGGGGTTCTGCGTTGAGTGGGGAAGTAACTGGGGGTGTTAGGGACATGTTTGTGGGCGTGCGGGATTTATTGTCACGTTTGGAACGGGGTTTGGGTGGTTCATCTTCTTTGGCTGCATGGGTTGGGTCGCAAGCTGGTGGGCATACCGGGCAAAGTGTGTCGGAGTTGGCGGGTCCTATGGGTGAGCTGGTATTGGTATCAGTGCAAACTGAGAAGGAGAAGGTGTGTCGCGTGCATTTGGATGATATGGCACACGGAGAGGTATACGTATGTTTTGAAGGCCCATTGGGGGCTCATTTAAAGAAGAAAGTTAGAGAGCGCATTTGGAAGGACGAATATGTGGAGATTTTCTCGTTGTTGCCTCTTGGGAAATTTAATTTGGACAAGAGCAAAAAAGGGACAGTAAAAAAGAGGAGGAGGAAAAACGCAGGTGGCGCCTGATTCCTCAGACGTTTGTTAATTGGCAACAAGCTTTCGCCATTTTGGCAAGTGTCATTGGGGAAAAGGCTCCGGATAATTGTTCGGCCCTATTTTGCTATTTGGATGCCATAGGTGAAGCTTACAGGGTATATGGCGGGCAAGCCTGGCTTAGGTATGATGAACAATTCCAGCAGAGGAAGGCAATTCGTCCTGCTATTCGTTGGGATCAAAAAGATATTGGTCTGTGGATGCGGGTCATAGCGCAAAACAAATTTAGCCATTCCTTTCATGGGGGGGCTGGGAGCACCAGCCAGAGTAATAACACCTCCGGCACAGCCGGCGGCAACGGGCAAGGACAGGCAGGAGGGCATAAGTCGGGGGTATGCTGGCAATTTAACGACGGCCAGTGCAAGTTTGGGGCGAGTTGTAAATTCAAACACCTCTGCTCCACCTGCAATGGCGCATCTCACGGAGCATCCAAGTGTTTTAGGAAAGGAAAAGGAAAATTTGGAAGAGGTAATTCGCAAGGGGGAGACTCCGGTGAAACTGGAAAGGATGGTCCCTTATCTAAATAGATATGGGGATCGGGAAAAAGCGGCATTGTTGTACTCGGGTTTTAAGGACTGTTTTGTCATTCCCCAACCACCATTTGATATTCCGCGAGTACTGAGAAACCTGCAGTCGGCATTGTTACATCCCAGAGTTGTTTCGGATAAGCTGGCAAAGGAAGTTTTTTTGGGTAGAATGGCTGGCCCGTTTATGTCCCCCCCCCTTTTCAGATTTGGTTGTCTCCCCTTTGGGAGTTGTTCCAAAAAAGGAGCCGAATAAGTTTCGACTTATCCAACATTTGTCTTACCCGCGGGGCAGGTCAGTGAATCCTGAGATTTGTTCTGTAGTTTACTCCTCGTTTGATGAGGTGGCGCGGTGGGTGAGAAATTGCGGCCGAGGGGCCCTTTTGGCCAAGACAGACATCGAGTCTGCGTTTCGCTTGTTGCCGGTGCACCCTGATAGCATAAAGCTACTGGGTTGCTATTGGGATGGTGTGTTTTTTGTTGACAGGTGCTTACCCATGGGGTGTTCCTTATCTTGTGCGTATTTTGAAGCTTTCAGTTCTTTCTTGAATGGGTGGTACGTGACGTTTCGGGTTTTGATTCGGTTATTCATTATTTGGATGACTTCTTGTGTGTTGGGCCAGGCGATTCATGGGGGTTTTCTAGGATTTTAAAAACAGTTCAGTGGGTGGCTGAGAGGTTTGGAGTCCCGTTGGCGCCTGACAAGACGGAGGGTCCAAGTACGTGTCTGTGTTTTCTTGGGATCGTTATTGACACCGTTGAATGGGAGTTCAGGCTTCCTGAGGACAAGCTATCGGCTTTGAGAGCGGAGGTGGTCAGAGCGCGTCGATTGAAAAAACTGTCATTGCGTGATCTTCAGTCGTTGTTGGGGAAGCTGAATTTTGCTTGTCGGGTGATGCCGATGGGGCGAGTTTTTTCACGTAGGCTGGCAAGCGCTACTTCAGGTGTTCGAGCCCCTCATCATTTTATCAGGTTGTCCGCGGAGCTTAAGGCGGACCTGTCAGTTTGGGAATCTTTTTTGGAGGGGTACAATGGCCGCTCCTTGGTAATGGCTGAGGTTGTGGACAATGATGCTTTGGACTTGTTTACTGATGCGGCTGGCGGGATTGGTTTTGGGGCATATTTCAAGGGACAATGGTGCGCATCTCATTGGCCCAGAGAATGGGTGGAGGGGGGCTTGGTACGCAACATAACATTGTTGGAGATTTTCCCGATCCTCGTGGCTGTACATTTGTGGGGGCGTGATTTTCGTAATCAACGGGTGCACTTCAATTGCGATAATATGGGAGTGGTATGCGCGATTAATGGTCTCACCGCATCGTCCCCCCCCTGTGGTTCGGGTGTTGCAGGAATTGGTGTTGGTATGTTTGTCCTTGAACGCTCATGTTACAGCGACTCATTTCCTGGTGTGAAGAACGAAATTGCTGATTCTCTTTCTCGTTCACAGTGGGATCGTTCCCGGTCATTGGCGCCAGAAGCAGAGGTAGTGGGTCTAACGTGTCCGGAGGAGCTATGGAAGGTGGCTTTCGGGCCGCAGGGTCGTTGATCAGGTCTTCGCTAGCACCCAAAACTTGGGAGGCGTATCAGGCGGTTTGGCGGATGTGGGAAGGGGTTTTCGCCGCTGGATCATGCATTGGCATCGGACACGACTGGGAGCGAATTTTGTTGTCCTGGTTGGGACAGGGTGCGACGGAGGGTTGGTCTTGCGTGAAAGTATCGCGGGTTTTGGCTGCTTTATCTTTCGGTTTTCGTTTACGTGGAATTCAGGATTTTACTAAAACGTTTTTGGTTAGGCAGGCAGCAAAAGGATTTCTTCGTGTAAAAAGTCGGGGTGATACCAGGCGCCCGATGTCATTTAGTTTGTTAGAACAGTTGGGCCTCGCGTTACAGTCAACGTGTTCCTCGAATTTTGAAGTGGCGTTGTTTCGCTTAGCTTTTTCATTTGCATTTTTTGGGGCCTTACGGGTGGGTGAGCTGGTTTCGCCGAGCAAACCTGTTGTAGGCGGGTTATTGGCGAGGGACGTCGTGTTGACTTTGCGGGGTGTTGAGTTTTGGCTGCGGAGGTCTAAGACAGATCAGGCTGGTAAGGGTCGACGGGTGGTTTTGCGTTGTGTGCAGGGCTCTTTAATGTGCCCGGTTCAATGTTTTCAGCGTTTTCGGGAGTTTCGGCCTAGCCTGGATGGTTTGTTGTTGTGTCATGAGGATGGGGGTAGTTTGTCTCGGTATCAGTTTAGTGGCATTTTTAAGAAGTCTATTCTGATATTGGGCCTGGATGATTCTCGTTTTGCTCCTCATTCTTTCCGAATCGGGGCAGCGACGGAGGCAGCGGCAGGGTGTTTGAGTCCGGCGTCCATTCAACGTATTGGCGGTTGGAAGTCAGGCCGGTATCGGAGTTACATCAGGCCTTAGTTTCGTCAAGTGGCTAGAGGGGATGATCGGGGGAGTAGTGTTATGTCTCCGGGTACTCCGGTATTTTGTATTTTAGCCTTGTTTTCTCTTTCAGGTATCGGGCCTGTGCTTGTGTGGATTTTTGGCCATTCCTTCGTTTACTGGGGAGCGTTGCGAGCTGACGTCAGGAACGAAGGTCGACAACTGGGTTTTCCCAGGAGCACGGCTGTGGTGCGGTGGAGTGGTTTTAGAGGAATGGAATGGAGAAGGGTTCTCCAGGAAATACATGGTTGTGTTTTGATGGACCGTGCTCCTGACATTTTAGTTCTCCATGTTGGGGGCAATGATTTGGCTGTTCGACCTTCCCGGGAATTAGTAAAGGACATTAAGCAGGATTGTTTGCGTTTGTGGTTATTATATGCAGGAGTTACTATTGTTTGGTCTGAAATTGTTCCACGCAGGCGATGGCGTTCAATGAGGTCCTTGGTAAAAGTCAACAAGGCCAGGATAAAAGTGAATAGAGCAGTTTCTTTATTTATTTTGAGGAATGGGGGAGTGTCAGTGCGGCATTTTGATTTGGAGAAGGGCGAGGGCGATTTTTGGTTGGCGGACGGGGTCCACCTAAATGGGGTGGGTTCTGATATTTGGGCGCTCGGCCTTCAGGAGAGTATAGAAAAGGCCATGGCATTGCAGTTTGGGGGGTCTCGGGCCATTGAGGTGTTCAATGGGCCCTCGTTGTGGCGGCTCGGGGTGGGGGGGGAGTCCTTGAAGTCGATTGGAAATTGGTTTTGGAGACTCTGGATAGGGTCTCCTCCGTCTGGAATTACGTTGATGGTGATCTGGTGAGATGTGGACGGGGAGTTCCGCAGGAGTGGGCGGATCCCGAGGAGGTGGGTGAGCAGCATATCATGGTGTGCGTTGGTGCTCCTGAGCCTGTGGGGTAACGGCTGGGAGCAACATGATGGGTGTTGTTCACAACAATTTTGGGTTAATTCACCAAGATCTTTGTGGCTTCAAGGACTCCTCCTCAACGTTAAAATATTATTTGGTATTTTTGTTAATGTTTGTGTATTTAATAAAAGGCTGCTGTGGCCATTACAACTCCAAATAATTTGGGCTCTGTGTATTTGTGAGCGGCGTATTGGAATGGGTATTTTACTGGTTGGGTGGTATAGGTGAAGGTTAGCTTAGAGTCCCCGCAGGTAAGCGACTTGACAATACCAACGTCATGGGTTTTCATTGGCTGTAAGCCATAATCATCAACATTAACAGAAATAAACACTTGAAATAGATCACTCTGTTTGTAATGACTCTATACAATATATGAGTTTCACTTTTTGTATTGAAGAACTGAAATAAATGAACTTTTTGATGATATTCTAATTTAGTGAGAAGCACTTGTATATAGCACATATTGTACATGTGGTCCATTAGACGTCTGATCACACATATATATTATTCATTTAATATCTGGTATGAATATATAATTAATTACTGATACACAGATCAGCCAGTCTAATAAAGCAGGTGAAGTAAAAAACATTGAATATCTCATGTAAACAGGTAAGAAAATAATAGGCAGCTGCTTTTTGAAGTTGATGTATTAGAGCAGGGGTGGGCAATTAATTTTCCCGAGTGGCCACATGAGAGACCGTGACTGTTGTGGAAGGCTGAACCAATAGGTTGAAATTAATACTACTCTATATTAACCCCTTAACCCACAAGGGTGCACGTTAATGACTGGGCCAATTTTTACAATTCTGACCACTGTCTCTTTATGAGGTTATAACTCTGGAACGCTTCAACGGATCTTTGTGATTCTGAGCTTGTTTCCTTGGGACATATTGTACTTCATGATAGTGGTAAAATTTCTTCGATATAACTTGCGTTTATTTATGAAAAAAATGGAAATATGGCAAAAATTTTGAAAATTTTGCAATTTTCAAACTTTGAATTTTTATTCCCTTAAAACAGAGAAATATGTCACACAAAATAGTTAATAAATAACATTTCCCACATGTCTACTTTACATCAGCACAATTTTGGAACCAAAATTTTTTTTGTTAGGAAGTTATAAGGGTTAAAAGTTGAGTAGCGATTTCTCATTTTTACAACAAAATGTACAAAACCATTTTTTTAGGGACCATCTCATATATGAAGTCACTTTGAGGGGTCTATATGGCAGAAAATGCCCAAAAGTGACACCATTCTAAAAACTTCACCCCTCAAGGTACTCAAAACCACATTCAAGAAGTTTATTAACCCTTCATGTGCTTCACAGGAGCTGAATCAACATGGAAGGAAAAAATGAACATTAATCTTTTTAGTCACAAAAATTATATTTTACAAAAAATTTTTTATTTTAACAAGGGTAAAAGGAAAAAATGGACAGATAAAGTTGTTGTGCAATTTCTCCTGAGTACACCGATACCCCATATGTGGGGGAAAACCACTGTCTGGGTGCACGGCAGGGCTCAGAAGAGAAGTAGCGCCGTTTGACTTTTTCAAACCAAAATTGGCTGAGATTGGACGTCATGTCGAATTTGGAGAGCCTCTAATGTGCCTAAACAGTGTAAAGCCCCCACAAGTGACACCATTTTGGAAACTAGACCCCCTAAGGAACTTATCTAGATATGTTGTGAGCACTTTGAACCCCCAAGTATTTCACTAAAGTTTATAATGCCTGGGTGTGAAAAAAAAAAAAAAAATTTCCACAAAAATGATTTTTTAGTCCCCAATTTTTTATTTTTCGAAGGAAATTGGACCCCAAAAGTTGTTGTCCAATTTGTCCTGAGTACGCTGATACCCCATATGTGGGGGGTGAAAACTGTTGTGGCGCACGGCAGGGCTTGGAAAGGAAGTAATGACATTTTGGAATGCAGACATTGATGGGTGTCATGTTCAGTTTGCAGAGCCCCTGATGTGCCTAAACAGTAGAAACCCCCACAAGTGACCCCATTTTGAAACTAGACCCCCTATGGAACTTATCTAGATCTGTGGTGAGCACTTTGAACCTCCAAGTGCTTGACACAAGTTTATAATGCCCGGGCATGAAAATAAAAAATCCTATTGTTTTCCCACAAAAAAAAATTTTAGTCACCAATTTTTTATTTTCCCAAGGTAACAGGAGAAATTGGACAACAAAACTTGTTGTCCAATTTTCCCTGAGTACGCTGATACCCCATATCTGGAGGGGAACCACTGTTTGGGCGCACGGTAGGGCTCAGAAGGGAAGGAGCGCCATTTGACTTTTTCAAACCAAAATTGGTTGGAATCGAGTTTAGATGCCATGTCGCGTTTGTATAGCCCCTGATGTGCCTAAACAGTGGAAACCCCCCACATGTGACCCATTTTAGAAACTAGACCCCATAAAGAACTTATCTAGATCTGTGGTGAGCACTTTGAACCCTCAAGTGCTTCATACAAGTTTGTAACGTAAAGCCGTAAAATTAAAAAAATCATATTTTTTTCCACAAAAATGATCCTTTCACCCAAATTTTTATTTTCCCAAGGGTAACACGACCTCAAGAGTTATTGTGCAATTTGTCCTGAGTACGCCGATACCCAAAATGTGGGGGTAAACCACTGTTTGGGTGCATGGCAGAGCTCGGAAGGGAAGGAGGGCCGTTTGACTTTTTCAACACAGAATTGGCTAGACGTCATGTCGCGTTTGGAGAGCCCCTGATGGGCCTAAACAGTGGAAACCCCCACAAGTGACACAATTTTGGAAACTAGACCTTCTAAGGAACTTATCTAGATCTGTTGTGAGCATTTTGAACCCCCAAGTGTTTCACTAAAGTTTATAATGCCTGGGTGTGAAATTTTTCCACAAAAATGATTTTTTAATCCCCAATTTTGATTTTTCCCAAGGAAATTGGACCCCAATAGTTGTCCAATATGTCCTGAGTACGCTGATACCCCATATGTGGGGGGGAAATACTGTTTGGGTGCACGGCAGGGCTTGGAAAGGAAGTAATAACGTTTTGGAATGCAGACTTTGATGGGTGTCATGTTCAGTTTCAAGAACCCCTGATTTGCTTAAACAGTGGAAACCCCCCATAAGTGACCCCATTTTGGAAACTAGACCACATAAGGAACTTATCTAGATGTGTGGTGAGCACTTTGAGCCCCTAAGTGCTTCACAGAAGTTTATAACGCCCGGGCGTGAAAATAAAAAAAATCACATTTTTTCAACAAACATGATCTTTTAGTCCCCATTTTTTTTTCACAACCGTAACAGGAGAAATTGGACCCCAAAAGTTGTCCAATTTGTCCTGAGTACGCTGATACCCTATATGTGGGAGCTACTGTATGGGCACACGTCGGGGCTCGGAAGGGAAGTAGTGACGTTTTGCATTGCAGACATGTCTCGTTTGGAGAGCCCCTGATGTGCCTAAACAGTGAAAACCCCACAAGTTACCCAATTTTGGAAAGTAGACCCCCCAAGGAACTTATCTAGATGTGTGGTGAGAACTTTGAACCCCCAAGTGCTTCACAGAAGTTTATAACGTAAAGCCATAAAAATAAAAAATCATATTTTTTCCACAAAAATGATATTTTCGCCCCCCATTTTTTATTTTCCCAAGGGTAACAGAAGAAATTGGACCCCAAGAGTTATTGTGCAATTTGTCCTGAGTACGCTGATACCCCATATGTGGGGGCAAACTACTGTTTGGGCGCATGGCAGAGCTCAGAAGGGAAGGAGCACCGTTTCACTTTTTCAACGCAGAATTGGCTGGAATTCAGATCAGATGCCATGTCACGTTTGGACACCTCATTTATATCATTTTTTTATGTTTTGGCGCTTTTATACAATAAAAACAATTATATATAAAAAATAATTGTTTTTGCATCGCTTTATTCTGCGAGCTATAACTTTTTTTAGTTTTTTCGCTGATGATGCTGTGTGGTGGCTCGTTTTTTGCGGGACAATATGACGTTTTCAGCGGTACCATGTTTGTTTATATCCGTCTTTTTGATCGCGTGTTTTCCACTTTCTGTTAGCATTGTTTTTTAGCCTTGTTTTCTTTTTTTTAAAGGGGTTCACTAAAGGGGTTAACTAGTGGGACAGTTATAGGGCGGGTCGTTATGGATGCGGCGATACTAAATGTGTGTTCTTTTATTGTTGGTTTGTTTTTTTACATTAAAGAAATTAATTAATTGGGGAATATTTTTTGTCTTTATTTAGGAATTTTTTTTTTACACATGTTTAACCCCTCTCTGCCATCTGACGTACTATCCCGTCCATGAAACCCGTGACAATCTGACCATGGACGGGATAGTACGTCGAAGCGATCGGGACGCGCTCCCGGGGGGCCGGGTGTCAGCTGATTATCACAGCTGACACCCGGCACTATATTCCAGGAGCGGTCACGGACCGCTCCCGACACATTAACCCCTGGCACACCACGATCAAACATGATCGCGGTGTACCGGGGCACAGGGGAGCATCGCGCAGGGAGGGTGACCGCGCTGTTCTGAAGGCCTCTTCCCTGCAGGACCCCGCATCCAAGATGGCCGCCGGGTCCTGCAGGGAGGCGTCTTCCTCAGCGCCTGCTAAGAGCAGGCGCTGAGGAAGCCTGCAGCACTGCCTGTGAGATCGCTGGTCTCACAGAGTGCTGTGCACACTGTGAGACCAGCGATCTGACCCTATACTGTAATGTCCCACCCTGGGACAAAGTAAAAAGGTTAAAAAAAATTAAACTAACAAGTATAAAAAAAAATGCCAAAATAAAGGAAAAAAAAAAATTCCCCAATAAATTCATTTCTTCCTGTAAATAAAAAAAAAAAAACCAATAAAAGTACACATATTTGGTATCGCCGCATCTGTAACGACCCACCCTATAGAACTGTCCCATTAGTTAACCCCTTTAGTGAACCCCTTAAAAAAAAACAAAGCAAAAAATCAATGCTTTATCATCATAATGCCGAACAAAAAGTGGAATAACACGCGATCAAAAAGACTGATATAAATAAACATGGTACCACTAAAAAAAGGCATCTTGTCCCGCAAAAAAACGAGCCGCCATACAGCATCATCAGCAAAAAAATAAAAAAGTTATAGCTCGCAGAATAAAGCGATGCAAAAATAATTATTTTTTATATAAAATTGTTTTTATTGTATACAAGCGCCAAAACATAAAAAATGAAATAAATTAGGTATCGCTGTAATCGTACTAACCCGAAGAATAAAACATGTTTTATCAATTTTACCACACGCGGAACGGTACAAACGCCCCCCCAAAAGAAATTCATGAATTGCTGATTTTTATTCATTCTAACCTCCCAAAAATCGAAATAAAAAGCGATCAAAAATTGTTACATGCTCAAAAATGGTACCAATAAAAACATCAACTCATACCGCAAAAAATAAGACTTGACATGACTCTGAGGGCCAAAATATGCAAAAATTATAGCTCTCAAAATGTGGTGATGCAAAAACTATTTTTTGCAATAAAAAGCATCTTTTAGCGTGACAGCTGCCAATCATAAAAACCCGATATAATTAGTAAATCAAACCCCCCTTTATCACCCCCTTAGTTAGGGAAAAATAATAAAATTAAAAAAATGTATTTATTTCCATTTTCCCATTAGGGTTAGGGTTAGGGTTGCGCCTAAAGTTAGGATTAGGGTTAGGGTTGGGATTAGGGTTAGGGGTGTGTTAGGGTTAGGTTTGTGGTTAGGGTTATGGTTAGGGTTGGGACTAGGGTTAGGGGTGTGTTGGGGTTAGGGTTGGAGTTAGAATTGGGGGTTTCCACTGTTTAAGCACATCAGGGGCTCTCCAAATGTGACATGGCATCTGATCTCAATTCCAGCCAATTCTGTGTTGAAAAAGTCAAACTGTGCTCCTTCCCTTCCGAGCTCTGCCATGCGCCCAAACAGTAGTTTACCCCCACATATGTGGTATCAGCGTACTCAGGGCAAATTGCACAATAACTCTTGGGTCCAATTTCTTCTGTTACCCTTGGGAAAATAAAAAATTGGGGGCAAAAATATCATTTTTGTAAAAAAAAAATGATTTTTTTTGTTTTTACGGCTGTACGTTATAAACTTCTGTGAAGCACTTGGGGCTTCATAGCGCTCACCACACATCTAGATAAGTTCCTTGTGGGTCTATTTTCCAAAATGGGGTCACTTGTGGGGGATTTCCAATGTTTAGGCACATCAGGGGCTCTTCAAACGCGACATGACGCCCGTAGACCATTCCATCAAAGTATGCAATCCAAAACGTCACTACTTCCCTTCCGAGCCCTGACGTGTGACCATACAGTAGTTTTCTCCCACATATAGGGTATCAGCGTACTCAGGACAAATTGGACAACAACTTTTAGGGTCCAATTTCTCCTGTTAGGCTGGAGTCATGGGCGTACCCAGGATCAAAACTAGGGGGGGGCAAGCCAAGGTCACATCTTATACAGGTCACATTGTATACACTGTACATTATCCTGCATATTAGGTATGGAGCATTAGAACTGTTGTATATTGTATAATACAGCAGTGTATGCGACACTACTGTACGCTGTATATACCATATATTATACATGGCACACCAGCCTCTATATAAAGAATAAGAGGCATTATAACCTGGATATGAAAAGTATAATACAGCAGTGTATATACACTCTATATACCGCACACAATGTGTATGACCCTGTATACACCATATACTACACTCTATATACCGCACACAATTTATATGGCCTATATACCGCACACGATGTGAAAATAGTCATTTTTCATTAAGCTGGGGCTATACGTCAACTTTGGCCATGAAACAGCTGCTTGTATAATGCAGGTAAATGGGGTCGCATTGTGACCCGGCTAGGTACCGCGACAAAGAATCAGAACCAGTTGGATTTTTTTTGCCTTGTGGGTCATAATGCAACCCCATCGATGGAGCAGCAGCAGCCTAGAGCAATTTTTGGCCGTTTGTGTCACAGCCAATGTCGCCTTCTTTGATGTAATGGACGAGAAATGTATATAAATACTATTCAAAACAATGTACATATTTTATGACATGAGAGAGAGACCTGTGCACTTCACTGTGCACTATAGAGCCATATCATGAGAGAGACCTGTGCTCTTCACTGTGCACTATAGAGCCGTACATGTGAGAGAGACCTGTGCACTATAGAGCCATATCATGAGACCTGTGCACTATAGAGCCATATCATGAGAGACCTGTGCATTTCACTGTGCACTATAGAGCCATATCATGAGACCTGTGCACTATAGAGCCATATCATGAGACCTGTGCACTATAGAGCCATATCATGAGACCTGTGCACTATAGAGCCATATCATGAGAGACCTGTGCATTTCACTGTGCACTATAAAGCCATATAGAGACCTGTGCACTATAGAGCCATATCATGAGAGACCTGTGCACTATAGAGCCTTATCATAAGAGACCTGTGCATTTCACTGTGCACTATAGAGCCATATCATGAGACCTGTGCACTATATATCCATATCATGAGAGACCTGTGCACTATAGAGCCATATCATGAGAGACCTGTGCACTATAGAGCCATATCATGAGAGACATGTGCACTATAGAGCCATATCATGAGAGACATGTGCACTATAGAGCCATATCATGAGAGACCTGTGCACTATAGAGCCATATCATGAGAGACCTGTGCATTTCACTGTGCACTATAGAGCCATACAGAGAGAGAGACCTCCGACGCAGAAGCTTCCGCCACTACTCACCCCGGCACAGAGTGGCTCCTAATAACAGGTCTCACAGGACAGGTGCAGATCTGTGGGACCCTTGGCCAGCAGCAGGAGGAAGCAGCCATAGCTAGCAGCTGCACTCACACTCAAGCAGCCGGGCAGCTGAAGGACCTGTGGACACGCCTCTCTCTGGATCATGTGACCCTGTGACTGCATTCAATCCATCCTGATTCTTCACATATGTAACTAGAGGATCTGCGGTGACACCTCCCTGCTGCGGGTCACATGGTTGGGTGATGTCCTCCTCTCTTTCACTATGGGTGGACTGATCGGTGGCAGAGTCTCAGCCTGTGCTGCAGTGAGTCCCGCCCCCTGTCAGCTTTGTGTGTCTGCCTGCTCTCCAAGTTCTTTGTGTGCCCCTGCTTCTAGGGGGGGCAGTTGCCCCCCCCTGACCCACGGTGGGTACGCCCATGGCTGGAGTCACACTGGCGACTAAATCGTACCACTAGAATGCGATGAAATATCGCATTGCAGTCGAACCAATATTAATCAATGGAGTAGCTCCCATCATCCGATTTTTTTGTGGTCCGATTTAAATGTGCGAGTGCAATCGCAGCATGCTGCGATTGTCACCGATTGTGGGTCGACTATCGCCAATGCAAGTCTATGGGAGCGATGATAAGTGGGATTACAAACGGACCGCACGTGTGAGTTGCGATTAAATCGCACAACTTTTCCAGGTGACAGGAAACTGGCTTTGAATTTCTCAGGAAGCCTTTACATGCTAATTAGCTAAGCACATCTTAAAAAAAACAGGAAGAACGCCTACACGGAGTCCAGAAACATGGCATCTACCCACATCAATGTGGAACTCCTCATTGTATTGGTGCAGGAGAGGCCTGAATTGTGGGACCAGCGCGATCCCAATTACAGCAATCGGACGCGCAAAGAGGCGGCATGGAAAACAATATGTGTGCACATTTTTCCGGACTATCATCAGAGATCCAGGGAGGACCAAGAGCGACTTAGTAAGTACCACATGTAACGGTTTTTTAAAATGTTTGTAAAAATTTTGGAAGCAAATAATAATGTAGCCTTATGTGTTTAAATGCTATTTAAAAGCCAGCATTATCGACCTCTTACTATTTAGAAGTACACATTGATGTGTGTGTACGCAAACAATATCCATGTATATTTAAATATCATCGATGCTTCGGCATCTATTGACTACAACATTATGTATTTATCTTCACCTCAGATGTAGTGTTTTGTTCATAAAATTCAAACTGATTGAGGCGTTTTGTAAAGGGCCAAGCATTTTTGTAAATGTATGTTAGTGCTTATAACATGGATACTTCTGGTTGTATGTTGATGTCTTTTAATATTGTAAATCACATCACATATGACCAGTATTTAAATGTTCAGTGTTGCATATTTTTTTTGTTTGGCTTCATAAATAGATATCCGTCCTAATAACCGTTATGCTCTTCTTAAATTTGTAGTGACTGATGTGACAAGGCGATGGCGCAGTTGTCGGGACTGCTACCGGAGGGAGAGGCAGATTAGGGATCGGAGTGGGGCTTCAGCATATAAGAAGAGAAAGTACGTCTATTTTGATAGACTGAACTTCCTTGAGCCAGTGTTGGATCTGCGACCGTAAGTGCATGTGTGTTGAAGCACTTTCATGTCAAAATTTCAATTTGTATTGATTTTAATTTGTATCATTTTTTTCATTCCTAGAACTGAGTCAAACCTAACAGAGGGAGACGGGGTCTGACTCAGAAGTGCTTATTGACCCCGTTGGTGATGGAGCACAGGAGGCAGGCCCTTCCTCAGCAGCATGTGGGTCCACCCAAGCAGCACCAACAACAGCTGCAGGAGCTGAGGATTCCCAATCACAGCATCATGAAAATGAGGACCTACCTCTGAGCAGCAGCCCTAATAGGGCTCAAGAAATATCTCCTCCTCCTTCCCAACTCACAAGGCGAGGTAGGCGGCGACGAGAAGGAGTGGGTTCTGTGTCAAGGAGGCAGGTGGACCGAGGAGTTCTGGACTATTTGTCCAGTGTAGCTAAAGATGATGGTGAGGAGGGATTTTGTCGCAGTCTGGCCCCTTACCTCCGGGCTACTCAAATACAGCACAGACTGAGGATCAGAAGTGGACTGCAGATTGTGTTGGAAGCTGGAACACCTCCTAATGATCCCACCAACCTACTAGATTATCTTCATAGATGGGTGGTTGGTCCTGAAAATTTAGTGAGGTTGTTAGCACCAAATCCAGCACAATCTGCTTCAGCCTCTGATCCTCATCCTCCTCCTCATCATCATCCTCCTCCTCCACCTCCTCCTTGTGTCCAACAAAACCCAACTCCTCCTCCTCATCCTACTGCAGCTCATTCTTTCTATGGAGCTTCCCAGCTCCAAACCATGGGACAGAGTGGCCATGCACAATATGCCCACTCTACCCAATGTTGTTGGCTGGCCACAACATGGATATGTTAGACATGGGCATATTGGGGGTCACTCTGCTAGTGCTCAGTCATATCTATATGACTATGAGCATCAATTCCCTATGTACCCCTACCCACAAGGCATTCATGATGCAGCCAGTAACCCAGCTGCTAATGTAGGATTTGCAGCAGCTGTTTCTCAAACACAGGTTGCAGATTGTGGAAGGGCAAATACACAACCTGCCCCTCCATCCTCACCAACACCACCACCAAGCTACCATCAATTGTAGCTGTAAGAATTGTTTTTTATTTTTTAAGTTATATATTTTTGTATTTTCACATTAATAATGTTATACATATTTTTTTATTCTGTTTGGACATGTTGGTCCTGTTTACCAAAAAATATATCAGCCTTTAAAAGGCTTCAAAAGAAAACACTAATGAGTAAAATTAGTGAAGTTACATTGGTTGTCTGTGTTTATTGTTATATGTTATGTAGTGTCTTAAGTATGGGAAAGTATTATCCAAAAAAAGAGAGTCAACCATGAATTGAATAATCAAAAGGAACTTTATGTTATGATATCACATAAAACACACTACATACCTATGGCCTCATCTTGCCAAGGAATAGAACCACCAGGGGAAACAAAATAATTTGTCAATAATTCACGCACTTTCAGACCAGAAGGGGGACGACGAGGATGGATGACTGGTCTTATAGGCCTCGTCATATTATCAGACTGAAGGTCAGGCATATCAGCTGATGAGCATTCATGCATTCTTGTAAAATTATGTAGTACCACACATGCTTGCACTACAAGATTTACATTTGATT
The DNA here is from genome assembly GCA_033576555.1 of Oophaga sylvatica. NCBI lineage: Eukaryota > Metazoa > Chordata > Amphibia > Anura > Dendrobatidae > Oophaga > Oophaga sylvatica. The sequence goes on along the minus strand of JARQOD010000006.1, from coordinate 161,634,470 downwards.
CACTTAGCTGACTGGCTGATTGTAGGACACGCCATTTGGCTGTAAGAATACCAAATGTGCACTCCACCAGGCGTCGTGCACGAGAAAGGCGATAATTAAAGATGCGTCTCTGATGGTTCAGATTGCGCCGAGGATATGGCCTCATAACATTACAACTTAATTGGAAGGCCTCATCCGCTACTACAACATATGGCACTGCATCCATATTGGAGTGTGGAAGTTGACATGGTGGTGGTAAGTCCAATTGGTTATTGCGTAGCCGCCGACCCATAATGGAAGAATTGAAGACTCTGGAGTCTCCAGTCCTTCCATAGGCCCCAATGTCTACAATTATGAAGCGGTAGTTACTGTCGACCAAGCCCAACAAAACTATAGAAAAATATTGCTTATAATTGTAGAATTGGGTCCCTGAGTTCGGCGGCTTACGCACACGTATGTGCTTCCCGTCCAGGGCTCCAATACAGTGTGGAAAATGACTGTTTTGTTGAAATCCATGTGAAATCCTCAACCAATCTTCCATTTTGGGCTCTGGCATCACTTCTTTATTTAGTCTGGACCAAATTTGTCCACAAGTAGAGCTGACTATTCCGGAAATGGTGGATTTTCCAATTAAAAACTCTAAATGCAGAGCAGCGTATGAGAGCCCAGTGGAAAGGAACCTGCAATACAGAAACAACAACAAACATGTACACATCAGACAAACAAAATATTCAAAAAACATTAAACAAATGTAAATAGTGGACATTTGTATACTCACACATTCTCTTAATGTTAGGAGTTCATAACCATTAAGACTGCTACACACAAGCATATAGGGAAAATAATACAATTTCATAATGCCATGAGGTTCAGTATGTTAAGATGAACAAAGTAAGAAGAATGTGAAAGATGGTAAATTATGAAAAACATCATCAACATATCGTTGACACACATACCTTAATGTTAGAAGAAGCCTTTCCTCAGCACAAATTGAAGGACGCATCCTGGTGTTCTGCAAGGTGATTCCAGGGCGCAATATGTCCAGCAAAATATCAAAGGTGACAACACTCATGCGACAATAGGCAAAAAACTTGTCAGGATTCCTACGCAGTGTCCAATACAGGCGCTCAAAATGGCCTTTGCTGATCCTTCGCTTCACAAGGGGATGCACCCACATTCTTCTGCGGATTCTGTGAGAAACAACTACAGGGTATGGTTCTGTGTAGCCCTGGTGTGAAGGCACACGCAGTACCCTGGAGGATGTGTGGAGAGATAGCAGTTTAATGCTCAATGAACATTCATTCCAACACACTTAGACACGCCCACAGGTATATATAGTCTAGTCACATTCAGGGAGTGGTCTGGAGTCATTCAGTCAGTCAGTCAGTCTAGCCTGGACGTGGAGGGAGGAAGTAGTCCAGCCTGAGTCTGTGTGCAGTTCAGAAAAGTGGAGGCCAGTAAAGGTGAGCCGGATCACCTCAGCCTAGTCAGAGCTGTGCCCCACTGATATACGGACTGAGACATCTATTAAGAAGGAAGAGTGAGTTACAGATATACTTCAGTCTCCTGTCCCAAGGACAGTGAAGGTTCAGAGACGTGCTCCTGCCTAGAGGATTACTGAGAGTCTGGCAACAAGCTCAAGAAAGAAGTTAAGAAAGGGACTGACTTTTATAACCTTTGAAGTGAGGAATGCTTATGCTACCAGCGTGGACAAGGCGAAAGGCACAGTGGTAGGAATTCTGAGTGCTATAGGATTGGAGAAGTCCTGCACGTTGTCACCGGTCACTGGGGACCGAAGGATCACTATAGCTTCACGCATAGTGGTAAGAAAACCAGAGGCTTACCGGACCTTAGGTCGCGGCAAGCAGCCCCTGGAGTGTCGGTACGTAACTGGGGTCAGGTGGAATAGGAACTTTGAGCTAGGCCAAGCATAGAAGAACCTAGTTTCATCACAGGAAGGCTCCGACCACAAAACTGACCGGGCAGTACAGCTTGGAAATAGCTGGAGTTTATGAGGGAACTACGCTTTATGCTGGTTGGACTCATCTTTGTGAAAGTAAAGGAGGCCCCTAACTTGTCCAGCTGCTACCTCAAAACACATCCTCCATTGGATCAGCCTCCCTGGGACCTGCCTAACCATCTTGCAAGTAAAAAGGTATGGAAAGACGCTGATGTGTGAGACTGTGTTATTTGATTGCATCCCTGCACTATCCCATCATAACTATCGACCTGAGGGAAGAGTCCCACCTGTAGGGGACCCGACATCTAGCTGCCTCACCATCCCCTCAGAGATCTACAGCAGCGCTGGTACAAATAACCAGAGACTACAGGTGGCGTCACGAACTGTATATATATCCCCTGTAAATATTCCCCCCAACATACGCCTGACCGCCAGGGCCACAGACCGAGCCACCGCTACCTGTGACAACCCCATAGACTTCTACGGGCTCGGCTCTGAGTACCCCATTGCCCTGGAAACCCACAATTGTGGTGCGTGGTCGAGACAGTTCCCCAAAAGTTCTGGATAGCAGCCAATAGTACAGCACACGCTCAGTTGTATTAAAACGTAGTCTGTCACTCATATTTTTAACTTAGCAGCAACACAACAGGAACCACTAAGAAGCAAAACACTCCACGGCAACGGTGGGAGGGTAATAACAGTCAAACCACGCTTAAATATGGGTCTGGCTCATTATTCAAATTATTTGCAGGCCTCAAAAACGTTAAATGTCCATTTTGCTATGATGCCACTAAAAATCGGTAGTCGGTGGGTAATCGGATGTGAAACGTAAGCGTACATGCTACAAAATCGCATCAACTACAAAAAATCGGATGCCAGTCGCATCAATGTTCATGAAATTTTTATCCGATTATTGACCGACTAAAACGGACCGATTTTTTAGACGTTGTGTGTGACTCCAGCCTTACACTTGGGAAAATAAAAAGTTGGAAACTAAAAGATCATGTTTGTGGAAAAAATATGATTTTTTTATTTTCATGCTCGGGCGTTATAAACTTTAGTGAAACACCTGGGGGTTCAAAGTTCTCACCACACATCTAGATATGTTCCTTGATGGGTCTAGTTTCCAAAATGGTGTCATTTGTGGGGGTTTCCACTGTTTAGGCACATCAGGAGCTCTCCAAACACGACATGGCGTCCAGCCAATTCTGCGTTGAAAAAGTCAAACGGCGCTCCTTCCCTTCCAAGCTCTGCCATGCACCCAAACAGTGGTTTACCCCCACATATGGGGTATCAGCGTACTCAGGACAAATTGCACAATAACTTTTGGTGTCTTGTTACCCTTGGGAAAATAAAAATTGGGGTGAAAATATCATTTTTGTGGAAAAATATGATGTTTTAATTTTACGGCTCTACGTTATAAACTTGTGTGAAGCACTTGGGGGTTCAAATTGCTCACCACAGATCTAGATAATTCCTTAGGGGGTCTAGTTTCCAAAATGGGGTCACTTGTGGGGGGTTTCCACTGTTTAGGCACATCAGGGGCTCTCCAAATGCAACATGGCGTCCAATCTCAATTCCAGCCAATTTTGGTTGGAAAAAATTAAATGGTGCTCCTTCCATTCCGAGCTCTGCCGTGCGCCCAAACAGTGATTCCCCCCCACTTATGGGGTATCAGAGTACTCAGGACAAATTGGACAACAACGTTTGTGGTCCAATTTCTCCTGTTACCCTTGGGAAAATAAAAAATTGGTGACTAAAAGATCATTTTTGTGGGAAAAAAATAGGATTTTTTATTTTCATGCCCGGGCATTATAAACTTGTGTGAAGCAATAGGGGGTCTAGTTTCTAAAATGGGGTCACTTGGTGGGGGGGTTTCCACTGTTTAGGCTCATCTGGGGCACTGCAAATGGAGCATAACCCCCATCAACGTCTGCATTCCAAAACGCTATTACTTCCTTTCCAAGCCCTGCCATGCGCCCAAACAGTTCCTCCACCCACATATGGGGTATCAGCGTACTGAGGACAAATTGGACAACAACTTTTGGGGTCCAATTTCCTTTGGAAAAATCAAAAATTGGGGACTAAAAAATAATTTTTGTGGAAAATTGTTTTGTTTTTTTTTCTCACCCAGGCATTATAAACTTTAGTGAAACACTTGGGGGTTCAAAGTGCTCACAACAGATCTAGATAAGTTCTATAGGGGGTCTAGTTTCCTAAATGGTGCCACTTGTGGGGGGTTTCCACTGTTTAGGCGCATCAGAGGCTCTCCAAACGCGACATGGCGTACAATTTCAATTCCAGCCAATTTTGGTTTGAAAAAGTCAAACGGCGCTACTTCCCTTATGAGCTCTGCCGTGTACCCAAAACAGTGGTTTTCCCCCACATATGGGGTATTGGCGTACTGAGGAGAAATTGCACAACAACTTTATCTGTCCATTTTCTCCTTTTACTGTTGCAAAAATGAAAAAAAGTTTGTAAAAGATAATTTTTGTGACTAAAAAGTTAAATATTCATTTTTGCCTTCCACGTTGCTTCAGCTCCTGTGAAGCACCTGAAGGGTTAATAAACTTCTTGAATGTGGTTTTGAGTACCTTGAGGGGTGCAGTTTTTAGAATGGTGTCACTTTTGGGTATTTTCTGCCATATAGACCCCTCAAAGTGACTTGAAATGTGATGTGATCCCTAAAAAAAAATGGCTTTGTAAATTTTGTTGTAAAAATGAGAAATCACTGGTCAACTTTTAACCCTTATAATTGCCTAACAAAAAAAATTTTGGTTCCAAAATTGTGCTGATGTAAAGTAGACATGTGGGAAATGTTATTTATTAACTATTTTGTGTGACATATTTCTCTGTTTTAAGGGAATAAAAATTCAAAGTTTGAAAATTGCAATATTGTCAAAATTTTCGCCATATTTGCATTTTTTTCCAAAATAAACGCAAGTTATATCGAAGAAATTTTACCACTAACGTGAAGTACTATATGTCACGAGAAAACAGTTTCAGAATCGCAAAGATCCGTTGAAGCGTTTGAGAGTTATAACCTCATAAAGAGACAGTGGTCAGAATTGTAAAAATTGGCCCTGTCATTTACGTGCAAACCACCCTTGGGGGTGAAGGGGTTAATTTTATTTTTTTTACAATTTTACTTTGTCCGAGGGTGAGACATCACTGTATAATATCAGATCACTGGTCTGACAGGTTGCACAGCACTCTGTCAGAGCAGCGATCTGACAGGCACTGCAGCAGTCTTTCTCAACGCCTGCTCTCAGAAGGCACTGAGGAAGCCGCCTCTCTGCAGGACCCGGAAGGACCCCGCGGTCATCTTGGATCCGGGATCCTGCAGGGAGGAGGCCCTCGGAACAGCGCGATCACATTGCGCTGCTCTGAGGGTTTAGGGAAAGCACGCATGGAGCCCCCTCCCTGCTCGATGTTTCCTTATGACCCCGGTACACTGCGATCATCTTTGATCGCAGTGTACCAGGGGTTATTGTGCCGGGAGCGGTCCATGACCGCTCCTGGCACATAGTGCCGGGTGTCAGCTGTGATAATCAGCTGACACCCGGCCGCGATCAGCTGCGCTCCCCCCGGGAGTGCAGTTGATCCCCTATGACTTACTGTCTTTGGGAATTAAGTCTCAGTGCACATGGACGGGATAGTACATCAGATGACAGAAAGGAGTTAATATCAATATATTATAATTAATATATTATTGATAATTTTATTAATGTTAATTGTATCACTTAATATTGAGCAGAATTAAGTATGCTGACACCCCTACATATCGTTTGAACCCAAGTACAGCCCCTTCTGTATATCGTATTAGCACCCAACAGTCCTTTATATACTGTAAGAGCATCCACATGGCCTCCCCCGGATGCGGCATGAGCCCCACACAGCCTCCCCATATGCGGCATGAGCCCTAACAGCCTCCCCCATATGCGACATGAGTCCCACACAGCCTCCCTCGTAAGCGGTATGAGCCCCACACAGCCTCCCCCATATGCGACATGAGCCCCACACAGCCTCCCTCGTAAGCAGTTTGAGCCCCACACAGCCTCCCTATATATGTCATGAGCCTCACACAGCCTACCACATATGCAGCATGAGCCCCATACAGCCTCCCTCATATACAGCATGAGCCCCACAAAGCCTCCTAATATGCTGCATAAGCCCCACACAGCCTCCCTATATACTGCATGAGCCCAAACAGCCTCCCCCATATGCGGCATGAACCTCACACAGTCTCCCCCATATGCGGCATGAGCCCCACACAGCCTTCCTATATACTGCATGAGCGTCACACAACCTCCCCCATATACAGCATGAGCCCCACACAGTCTCCCTCATATACTGCATAAGCCCCACACAGCCTCCCTATATACTGCATGAGCTCCACACATCCTCCCTATATACTGCATAAGCCCTACATAGCCTCCCTATATACTGCATGAGCCCCACACAGCCTCACTATATACTGCATGAGCTCCACATAGCCTCCCTATATACTGCATAAGCCTGACACAGCCTCCCTATATACTGCATGAGCCCCATACAGCCTCCCCATATATACAGCATGAGCCCCACACAACCTCCCTATATATACTGCATGAGCCCTACACAGCCTCCCCATATACCCCATAAGCCCGACACAGCTTCCTTATGTACAGCATGAGCCCCACACAGCCCCTCTAAGTACTCCATGAGCCCCACACAGCCTCCTTATATACTGCATGAGCCCCACGCACCCTCCCCCATATACAACATGAGCCCCACACAGCCTCCATATATACTGCATGAGCCCCACACAGCCTCCCTATGTACTGCATGAGCCCCACAGAGCCTCACTATATACTTCATGAGCCCCACGCACCCTCCCCCATATACAACATGAGCCTCACACAGCCTCCCTATATACTGCATGAGCCCCACACAGCCTCCTTATATGCTGCATGAGCCTCACACAGCCTCCCTATATACTGCATAAGACCCACACAGCCTCCTTATTTACTGCATGAGCCCCACACAGCCTCCCTATATACACTGCATGAGCCCCACACAGCCTCCCTATATACACTGTATGAGCCCCACACAGCCTCCCCATGTACAGCGTGAGCCTCACAAAGCCTCTTAATATACTGCATAAGCCCCACACAGCCTCCCTATATACTGCATGAGTCCCACATAGCCTCCTCATATACTCAATGAGCTCCACACAGCCTCCTTATATACAGCATGAGCCCCACACAGCCTCCCCATATACTCCATGAGCCCCACACAGCCTCCTTATATACTGCATGATGCCCACACACATCCTCCCCATATACAGTATGAGCCTCACATAGCCTCTCCATAGATAGCATGAGCCCCACACAGCCTCCCCATCTCCTGCACAACACCCTCTTAGCCTCCCCATGTACTGCACGACACTTCCATAGCCTCTCCATGTCCTGCACAACAAACTCGTAGCCTCCCTATGTGCAGCAACGACAGCCACATAGCCTCCCCATGTGCAGCATGACACCTCCATAGCCTCCCCATGTCCTGCATGACACCACCATAGCCTCCCCATGAGACTCTCCGCAGTACACAGCTGACGCAATGAAATGATTTCATCGTGTCAGCTGTTTCACATGTTAATTGGTGGAGGAAGTCCTAGAGGTCCTTCCTCCACCAATGAAGTCAGTGCAGATGAAGACAATGAGCGGGCAGGCACAGTGCGGCCCGTGGGCCTCCGTTTTCCAGCCCCTCGGCTTTCTCGGTCGGATTTGACCCACGGGCTACACTTTGCCCCGGTCAGTATTAGAAGATGAAAACATTTCAAATGTAAAGATCTGAGTGCCTTTCTCCAAAAAAAGGGTCAACTTCCGAATGCTTTTTTCACGTTAGTTTTTCAGATGCACAGCATATGCACACGTTATAATTTAAGGGGCATTTTATATGTCCATTTTCTTGCTGTCCAATGGGCCACATAAAAAAAAACACAGACCTGTCTGGTCCAAACTTACTCATTCAATAGATGAAGATCCCGAATGCATTAATCTTCTCTTTTAACTCATAATTTCCTACTAGTGTATTTGAAAATGGGTCTAAACCAGATAATGTGTCATTCATTCTTTTCTTAAAGGGTTTTTTTCTAAATAATCAAGTTGTCCCCTATTGATGGGATTACTACAGTTGTATAGTTGGTGGAGAAAGGTTGAACTTGATGGATCTAGGTCTTTATTTAACCTATATAACTATGTAACTATGTAAATATATAAGATATCTGGCTTTTCACAAATTCTCAGGTAAATAGTAACATCGCAGAGCCAAAGTGAATCCATCGCCCTCACAAGGTCTAAAGGGTATGCCACACTGAACAATATCGCTAACGGGATCGCTAAAAAACGTCACTATTTAGCAATCCCGTTAGCGATGTTGTTCAGTGCGGCATCTGCCAGCGACGAGCTTCCTGCTGTGATCTCGCTCGTCGCTGGAATCGTTCCGGACCCATTTTTCTCGTCGGCGCTCCCGCTGGGTAAGTATATATCGCTAGTGTGGCACCTTTTCTTAGCGATTTAGCGGTACTTTTATCGCTAACGGCGATAGCGTCGTTAACTATATCGCTAAATGTGGCCGCACTTAGCGATATAGAAACAATCCCGCTAGCGATCGCATTAGTATGCGTCGTTATCGTGATCGCTAGCGGGATTGTTTAGTGTGGCAGTACCTTAAGAGATCTATTTAATAATGTACCTGTATACAGTTTGCATTGTGAAATCTGGTGACAAATCCACTTCAAATAGGTTGAGACACTCTGTAAAACGTTAAGATAACAGAAATGCAATGATTTGGAAATCTCTTCTATCCAGCGTCGGACTGGAACACCTTGGGCCCACCAGAGAAAATCATTCTTGGGGCCCACTATGTAGCTACATAGAAATAAATACAAGACCACAAATTGTGCAGTAAAACACACTAATATCAGGGTGTAATATAAGGTAGTACATGTCTTAATTATGTAGCAGGAGTTGGGGTAGCCTCCCTCATAGATTATAAAGCAGCCCCCTCAGAGAGGATAATGCTGCCCCCCATAGGGGATAATGCTATATAATAGATAGATACCATATATACTCGAGTATAAGCCGACCCCCCTAATTTTGCCACAAAAAACTGGGAAAACTTATCGACTCGAGTATAAGCCTAGGGTGGAAAATGAGATTATGCCCCATATGCTGCCCCATGTATTATGCCCCACAAGATGCTCCATAGATTGTGCCCCATATGCTGCCCATGTATTATGCCCCCATAGATTGTGCCCCCATAGATGCTCCACAGATTGTGCTCTCATAGATGCTCCATAGATTATGCCCCCATAAGTGCTCCTTAGATTATGCCCCCATAGAAGCTCCATAGATTGTGCCCCCATAAATGCTCCTTAGATTATGCCCCCATAGATGCTCCATAGATTATGCCCCCTTAGATGCTCCATAGATTATGCCCCCATAAGTGCTCCTTAGATTATGCCCCCATAGAAGCTCCATAGATTGTGCCCCCATAAATGCTCCTTAGATTATGCCCCCATAGATGCTCCATAGATTATGCCCCCATAGATGCTCCATAGATTATGCCCCCATAGATGCTCCATAGATTATGCCCCATAAGTGCTCCTTAGATTATGCCCCCATAGAAGCTCCATAGATTGTGCCCCCATATAAGCTCCATAGATTGTGCCCCTATAAATGCTCCATAGATTATGCCCCCATAGATGCTCCATAGATTATGCCCCCATAGATTATGCCCCATAAATGCTCCACAGATTATGCCCCCATAGATGCTCCTTAGATTATGCCCCCATAGATTATGCCCCCATAAATGCTCCACAGATTATGCCCCCATAGATTATGCCCCATAAATGCTCCTTAGATTATGCCCCATAGATTATGCCCCTATAGATGCTCCATAGATTATGCCCCCATAAATGCTCCTTAGATTATCCCCCCATAGATTATGCCCCCATAGATGCTCCATAGATTATGCCCCCATAGATTATGCCCCCATAAATGCTCCACAGATTATGCCCCCATAAATGCTCCACAGATTATGCCCCATAAATGCTCCACAGATTATGCCCCCATAGATTATGCCCCCATAGATGCTCCACAGATTATGCCCCCATAGATTATGCCCCCATAGATGCTCCACAGATTATGCCCCCATAGATTATGCCCCCATAAATGCTCCACAGATTATGCCCCCATAGATGCTCCACAGATTATGCCCCCATAGATGCTGCAACAAAAAAAAAAAGACATACTCACCTCTCATCGCTGGGGGCCAGGTGCTGGTGTCCTGAGCAGGCGGGGACACCGGCGCGCTATGGGTGACAGGTGCCGGTGTCTCCCCTGGCTCAGGGCCCCGGCACCTGCGATATTTACCTGTCACCGGGTCCACTGTTGAGCGCCGCTGTCTTCGGTCCTCCGGCAGTGAATGCTCAGGCAGGGGGCGCGGCGTTCACTAATGACGTCATCGCGCCCTCTGCCTGAACATCGCAGCAAGAGAGGACGCGATGACACAGCGGCGCTCAGCGGTTGGAGCGGGTGACAGGTAATTAATGATATTCACTGCTTCCCACGCCCACATGGGCGTGGGAAGCAGTGAATATTCATTTCTCTTTAGCAGCGGGGACAGGGGCTCCTGCCTCCTGTCACCCGCTGCTGCTCCGCTGGCACGGGGCCCCCATGGCAGCTGCGTGGTGTGCCGCTATTAGCGACACGCCACCTGCTGGGGGCCCCTGGAGCAGCGGGGGCCCTAGGCAACTGGCCCCTGTATGTAAGCAGGTGCCAGGGCCCCCCAGATGCCAGGGCCCACCGGAGAATCCTCCGGTTCTCCGGTGGGCCAGTCCGACACTGCTTCTATCTATGTTTTATTGATAAAAGAACATAGAACACAGATCAGAAGGTGAAAGTTAGACACTTTTCTTTTTCATTTGAAAAAATAACTCATTTAGAAATTGATGGCAACAAAACATCTAAAAAAAGTTGTGGCAAGGACATGTCTGCCACAAGGATATATCTACCATACGGACATATCTACCACAAGGACATGACTACCACAAGGAAGTGACTACCACAAGGACATGTCTACCACTGTGTAGCATCTTCGATCCTTTTTACAACAATCTGTAAATGTCTGTGAAGTGAGGAGGCCAATTTCTGGAGTTTAGGGAGACTGTGAGCCCTCGCGGGCAGGGTCCTCTCTCCTTCTGTACTTGTGTGTCCCTTGTCTAGCACACGTTTATTGTACCTGTCTATATTTTCCCTTTTCATATGTAAAGCGCCATGGAATAAATGGCGCTATATAAATGTGTAATAATAATAAAAAATAATAAAGGAACATTGTCCCATTCTTGTCTGATGTAGGATTCTAGCTGCACAACACTCCAGGGTCTTTGATGGATTTTTCGCTTCATAATGTGGTAACTGCATTCTTGTTTACTTTACATTTTATACAGCTTCCAAACTTTCTTTGGAATTGGTACTGTAGTAAAAGTACCAGACATATCTGCATTTATCTACAAAGGCGACCAGCTTCTCAGACTACCCTGTCTACTCTGTTCTTTAGTAGCCCGAGGCACCCACTGCTCTCGGATTACTAGTGCTGGGGCGCAGCAGCTCCATTTAGTATAGTGAACTAGTTAACCCTGTCTTCTTCCTTTAGAAAAGAAAATAGAAAGGATTGTTATCCAGATATAGTGGTGTATTAAAGGGGTCCTGTCAGCTGACACATGCTGCCCAAACTGTGGGCAGCATTTATCAGCCACTGGCCGTGCGATCACAGCCATACAATCACTACCGGGGACTGAGCCACAAGGGTGACTAGTCATACAGGTGGAGTCCCCCGGCGGTTTCTCCCCGCCCGCTGACAGTGACTGACAATCCTCTGCCTGCATGGGCTTATAGGCAGAGGATTGTTAGTCACTGTCAGTGGGAGGGGAGAAGCCGCCGGGGGACCCCACCTGTATGACTAGTCACCCTTGTGGCTCAGTCCCCGGTAGTGATTGTATGGCTGTGATCGCACGGCCAGTGGCTGATACATGCTGCCCCTTTAAGTGAATGATGCTGCTCTGTTTGTCTGTGCAGATTGCAAGTCACACTTGATCAATAACACATTAGAAAACTCCTATGGGCTTTGATGCATATAATGTACGTAGTACTGGTTTAGATACAGTATATTATTATAACACTTTCTTTACTTTTAAACAGGCAATAATAAAAATCAGAAGGATAAATTAAAATGTAAGGATAGAACTACACTAGATCAAAATGTAAGTACTATGGTAGATCATTAATAATACAAATACAGAAATTGGAATTGTCAGTTGATTCAAAATTCATATTGGTGAATTCTGAAATAGTTTTATTATTGAATTATTGTACATTCTCCCTTTTCACTTAACTACTCTGTCAATCTCAAATTTCTCCAGACCCATCTGGAGGCCAGGATGTAACACCCACTCCACTATGTCTGCCTTCAGCGGTGAGTACAAAACTATGGAAAACTTGATTATTTTGGTCTCTCTGCTTTGCATTGTGTATTTCCTAATGTACAGAGATATTAGACAAAGTAATATCAAAGTACAAGGTGTGGTAGGTCTGCTAACTCAGCTGTACACGGAGATAGACACTGGAACACTGTCTCTTTAAGAACTTACTTGGTTTGTTATATGCAGCATAAGCCAAGCTGAAGCAAAAAGTAAACACATCCCTCTGGGCAAAACAGCTAAACAAAGCAAAGTGGTAGCACAAAGCACAGTCCTTGTGGTAGCAGGGATCAGCCCACTCAGGGTTAGCAAGACCCACGGTTCAGGTTTCAGCATTTTTTTAAAAATTTTGTGGAAGCGTAGTTGAAAAGCAATGTCTGACTTTCATTTGTTCATTTTCATGGATTTTTGATTTATTATTACTTTTGTCAGATTCAAGTTAAGTCTGTCACCATTGTGGGTTTTAATTTCATTAAAAGAGGGGTACCAACAATTTTGAACACATGTGTACCAACAGAAATGTCATGTAGGGGACGCTGTTTAAAGGCGACAACTATGGTATATGCTATATAGTTACAAGTAAGGGAGACGAGAATTAATTCTATACCCTGATTAAAGCCCCAGTGCTATTATAACTCTCCCAAACCAATTTTAATATTCCTTTTAAGAATACCAGGAACAATAATTTTAATGTACATTGAACCTAATTAGGGGATTAAAAATAGAGCATAATAAAAGGATAATGTATGCATCCATCAGAATATAATATCCTACATGTCCAAAAAAAACTGCTCCCATACAATTTTATGAAAAGTTGACTTTGTGTTAAATACTGTATTAATATGTCATTAGTTCAAGTGGTCTTGTTAATTGACACACTATAGATAGGCAAAGTAGAATAATATATAGTTGTTGAGCAGATACCCGTGTATGATCATTTAAAGGACCAGATCCCAATTGTTAATAAAGTGCTCAAGTGCCATACTGTCTTAAAGACAGAGGGAAGAAGCTGGTGGCGAAATGCGCGTCGGGGTGAGGGGACGCAGTACAGGAGACATCTTTTCACTGGGAACATCTATTTAAGGTAATGCGGCACTTGAGCACTTTTTGATAATTGGGGTTGGGTCCCTCTGTCTTAAAGGCAGTATGGCACTTGAGCACTTTATTAACAATTGGGATCTGGTCCTTTAAATGGTCATACACGGGTATCTGCTCAACAACTATATATTATTCTACTTTGCCTATCTATAGTGTGTCAATTAACAAGACCACTTGAACTAATGACATATTAATACAGTATTTAACACAAAGTCAACTTTTCATAAAATTGTATGGGAGCAGTTTTTTTTGGACCTGTAGTATTCTATATTCTGATGGATGCATACATTATCCTTTTATTATGCTCTATTTTTAGTACCCTAACTAGGTTAAATGTACATTAAAATTATTGCTCTCGGTTTTCTTAAAATATATATTAAAATTGGTGGGGAGAGTTTATATATAGCTTTAATCAGGGTATAGAATTAATTCTCATCTCCCTTACTTGTAACTATATAGCATATACCATAGTTGTCTCCTTTAAACAGCGTCCCCTACATGACATTTCTGTAGGTATATAAGTTTTTTTTTCCTTTGTTTGAATTAATAAAGATCAATTTCATCATGGATCTCTTCTTTGAGTTGGAACCCTTCTTTGATTGAGGATTGCACTTCATTTTGTGGGTTAAAAGATAACACAAGTAAACACAAAATGCAGTTTTGAAATTAAGGTTTTTATTATTAAGGGAAAAAGAAATCCAAACCTACAGGGCCCTGTGTGAAAAAGTGATTGCCCCCCTCTTAAAACATAAATCACTACAACATGCCGGAGATATACAAGCTAAAAGGCTTCAACAATTGGGAAGATAGGGGTATTTTCTTTTTCCACAGCTCCAAATGAGGGAATATTTAAAAATTTTGAACAAATAAGAGCAGGATGTGATCTTACTCACAAAATGTTTTATCAGTTTTGGCAAATATGTCATGCATATAATGCACAACTCAGAGCAAATTACATTATCTACTATATAATTGTCTAATTCTGTCTGTCTGTAACGGAAATCCAGCATCACTGATTGGTTGCGCACGGCCGGACGTGACCAATTAGCGACAGGCGCAGTCCGGCTGCGAATTGGCGCAAGATTTGAACCATGCACGCCACCGCTATCGTTGGGAGATCAACAGAGCTAGCCGCTGATCTCCCGACGGTAGCCGCGGGTCATCTCCTGCCACATGGAGGTCAGCGGCGACGCAGCCAAAGTACTCCGACCGGCGGCCTCCACGTAAACCCCAGCAGCAGCCTCCACGTACACCCCACCAGCAGTAGCCTCTATATACCCTAGCATCAGCCTCCACATATACCCCAGCAGCAGCAGCCTCCACATATACTCCAACAGCAGCAGCCTCCACATACACTCCAGCAGCAGCCTCCACGTACACCCCAGCAGCAGCCTCTATATACACTGTGTTCCAAATTATTATGCAAATAATATTTTCTCAGATTTTCCCAAATTACCTATATGAATTGCAGTCATTGTAATTTTCCAGTCAAATAACTATTAGATAACACATAACCCACCCCACATATGAGGCCAGAATCAGAGCTTTTTAGATTTATCAATTTTATTCATATATACTACAATAACATATAAAATATATAACAGAGTAGCACAACCAAGCAGATCACGAGAAAAGGACAATTTTTCCCCACTATGTAATGCACCAAAAATTACCAGTTATATAATTTTAATATTGCTATAGACTATCAAACATTAAAGTCCAATAAATTATTTGTTCAAAAATTACATATAAATAAGTGCATATGTGCATATAATGTTAAAAAGCAGCTGTAGGGCCCCAACATTAATCAATCATTGTCCCATCAATAAAGTGCTAATGTGCAATTCAAGGGGTAACCACTAGACACATATGTAGATATTAGGATGGTGCATACAATCAATAACAATAACTAAAGTGCATGTACCAAAATATGAACTTACATGTGGGAGAAAGTCCTGACCTCAGCCTGCCGCCCCAACGCGCGTTTCGCCGTTCTTCGTCAGGAGGCGTGGCTTTGGTCAGACTTGTATCCCTATATATAGTGCCCTGTAAAGGTGAATCAATGTGAGAAAACTACAATCATTGGTTAATTAGTTCTCAACATGCCGCGTCACACATGTGAGCATAACCAGCCAAACAACTAGTGCCGTGAATCAGCCAATGAAGGCATATCTCAGTCCAAAAAATTGTGCCGTGAATCAGCCAATAGGATACGTCTCAATCCAACACAGGTCGATACTGGCGCATGCGTGGGCGTTAGCACACCACGTGGGGGTACTTCCTTCTGCGCCCGTGGACCGCAAGCATTCCACCGCTGCCTAGCAGCAGGGAATGATTACGTACGTAATTGTCCTTTTCTCGTGATCTGCTTGGTTGTGCTACTCTGTTATATATTTTATATGTTATTATAGTATAGATGAATAAAATTGATAAATCTAAAAATCTCTGATTCTGGCCTCATATGTGGGGTGGGTTATGTGTTATATATCTTTTGAGTTTTCTTATTAGTTAATTATTCCTATTGGGATTTTCAGTTGTATAATTGTTAGTTTTCTGTTTTATAACAGTGTCGATTTCCCTCATGGATTTAAAAGCCAGAGAAAAAGTCTGGCAGGATAAAGCTTCTAAGGCCGGCGTCACACTGGCGACAGAATCGGACGATGAAAAATCGTATTTCAGTCTGCCCTATGTTAATCTATGGAGCAGCTCCCAGTATCCGTTATTTTGTGGTCCGTTTTAAACGTCCGTGAGCAATCGCAGCATGCTGCGATTGTCACCGATTGTGGGTCGACAATCGCCAATGCAAGTCTATGGGAGCGATGAAAAATCGGATTACAAACGGACTGCATGTGTGACTTGCGATGAAATCGCATCGGTGTCCTTTAGAAAAGCCGGCAATTCATCCCCGGCTATACTGTAAAATCACACTGACAGCTTTAATAAAGACTAGAAAGAATAGATATACACACATAGAATACATATATATATATATATATATATATATATGTAATTGTGACATGTATATATATATATATATTTATATTTCCTAGACTTCTACATACTGTAATAGCCGCAAATTCAATTGCCGGCTTTTGTGAAATCACAGAAGCCGACATGAAATGATACATTGTTTCCACACAGTTAACCATGTCATTTCCTGTATTTTGATATTTGTTTAGAACTTACAATTACATGAGTGTATTTGTGCAAAATTTCAGACATGTAGGGGTTAATTAAAGGTGTAAATTCGTTGAAAAAAAAATGCGTGGGCTCCCGCTGTATTTTCTCCACCAGACAGACAAAGCAAGCGAGTGGGGGCAGATAATAATAGCCTAGGGAGGGTACATTTTTTTGGTGCCCCCCCTGGCTACTAACATCTGCCCCCAGACACCCCAGAAAGGGCAAATCTATAATTAGATTCGCCCTTTCTGGCACTTTGCCCGTCTATTCCCATTGCCCTGTAGCGGTGGCGAATGGGTTAATAATCTTACCTTAATGTCACCTTAGTATTGAAAGGTGACCTTAAGGCAGGTTAATAATTGAGAGCTGTCAATTAGACAACTATCAATTATTAATCCTATTGAAGTAAATTAAAAAAACACAGACACATTAATAAAAATTACTTTTAATGAAATAAAAACACATTTTTTTGACCATCTTTTATTTTACACTTAATCCGTGCGAAGCCATTGATCTCCTAAAATAAAGAAAAAAAAATAAAACAACATTATTCTTACCTATTCCGCCGATCTGTCACGTCCCACGCTGTAATCCTTCACAAAGGGTTAACTAGCTTTGAGCCAAGCAGTGCAAGTAATCCTGCATGCTCAGCTCAAAGCTCCTGAATGAATAAGTTCCTCTCCTGGCGACAGGAGAGGATGTGTTTCATGAATGAAGCTTAATTGATTGTGTCCACTTTCCCTTTAGGTCAGATCACTAAAGTTAAATTGCCAATAAATCAATTAAGCTCCATTCATGATTCACTTCCTCTACTTTCTGTGGTAGAGGAACTTATTCATTCAGGGGTTTACAGCTAGGAGACAGAATTATCTCTCTGCTAACTGTAACCTGTTAACCCTTTCTGATGGATTACAGCGTGGGACCTGACTGTACATCGGATTGGTAAGTATGATTTTGCTTTTTTATTTTATTTTTATTACAGGAAATGGTTTTAGCAGGAAAATAAAATATTGTCAAAAACTGTGTGATTATTTCATTAAAATTCTTTTTTATTAAACTGTGTGTGTTTGATTTTTCTTTCATACAATATGATTAATAATTGATAGTTGTCTAATTGACAGCTCTCAATTATTAACCTACCTTAAGGTCACCTTTCAATACTAAGGTGACATTAAGGTAAGATTATTAACCCATTCGCCACCGCTACAGGGCAATGGGAATAGACGGGCAAAGTGCCAGAAAGGGCGAATCTAATTATAGATTTGCCCTTTCTGGGGTGTCTGGGGGCAGATGTTAGTAGCCAGGGGGGGCACCAAAAAAATGTACCCTCCCTAGGCTATTATTATCTGCCCCCACTCGCTTGCTTTGTCTGTCTGGTGGAGAAAATACAGCGGGAGCCCACGCATTTTTTTTCAACGAATTTACACCTTTAATTAACCCCTACATGTCTGAAATTTTGCACAAATACACTCATGTAATTGTAAGTTCTAAACAAATATCAAAATACAGGAAATGACATGGTTAACTGTGTGGAAACAATGTATCATTTCATGTCGGCTTCTGTGATTTCACAGAAGCCGGCAATTGAATTAGCGGCTATAACAGTATGTAGAAGTCTAGGAACTATAAATATATGTATATAAACATGTCACAATGACATGTATATATATATATATGTGTTCTATGTGTATATATCTATTCTTTTTTTTGTGATTGAAATACTATTCTTTTGGATCCATTATATGTCAGTTTTGCAAGCCTGCGAGAAATTCTCGCAAGTCGGATGAAAATCGGATGTTACAAGGTACACACACATGCGACTAAATCGCATCTTTGAAGGAAAATCGGATGCCAGAAGGATGTGTGATGTTTGCATTTTTATCCGACAATCGACCGTCTAAAACGGACCGATTTTTTGTCGTTGTGTGTGACGCCGGCCTAACTTGTTTAAACAGAGTACCACACCTAATTTTAATTCTACACAGAGTGATAATAAGGAATTGATGTCTAAATACAAAAATCTGCTGAATAAAAAAACTAGGATCTGGTGGACCAAAACTACAATGGACAATTATATCCAGCAAAAAATTGTACCACGGGGTCTGCGCATACAATTATACCCAACCTTTGGATTGGATGATGAAGATTTGGTTAATAAATGGATTAATGCTGCTTCAACTTGTTCTATTGCATTTATGGAAATTATTAATAATAAAAATATGTCCTCTCTTGCTGAGATTGAAGAGGAATTAAACCTCATGCAAAAAGATTTGACTGTTAAATTGACGTCTGATGAGTTGAATAAATTTCATGATTAAGTTAACCTCGCACATCAGAGGGGAGAGAAATAGGGTCCCCGGGTCCCCCGATGTGCCCCCCGTACCTCCAGGTGTCCCCCCTGTCCTCTCGCAGCTCTGAGCCTCCTGGCGTCGTCTTCATCCTGTAAAAAAAAATGGCGGGCGCACTAGTGAAAGTACATTTTGATCACTGTGATAAACGCTATCACAGTGATCAAAATAAAAAAAAAAAAAAGTAAATAAACCCCCCCTTTATTACCTTTTAGTTCGGGACATATAATAAAATAAAGAAATTGTATTTATTTTCATGTTTCCATTAGGGTTAGGGTTATAATTAGGGTTAGGGTAGGAATTCGGGTTAGGGTTAGAGTTACAATTAGGGTTAGGGTTACAATGAGGGTTAGGGATACAATTAGGGTTAGATATACAATTAGGGTTAGGGATACAATTAGGGTTGGAATTAGGGTTAGGATTAGGGTTAGGATTAGGGTTAGGGGTGTGTTGGGGTTAGGGTTGGAGCTAGAATTGAGAGGTTTCCACTATTTAGGCACATCAGGGGGTCTCCAAACACGACGTGGCATTCAAAAAGTCAAATGGCGCTCCCTCCCTTCCGAGCCCTGCCGTGCGCCCAAACAGTGGTTTACCCCAACATATGGGATATCGGCGTACTCAGGAAAAATCGCACAACAACGTTTGGGGTCCAATTTCTCTTGTTACCCTTGGGAAAATAAAAAAATAGCATGCTAAAAAATCATTTTTTAAAAAATGATTTTTTATTTTCACGGCTTTATGTTATAAACTTCTGTGAAACACTTGGAGGTTCAAAGTGCTCACAACACATCTAGATAAGTTCCGTAAGGGGTCTAGTTTCCAAAATGGGGTCACTTGTTGGGGGTTTCCACTGTTTAGGCACATCAGGGGGTCTCCAAACGCGACATGGCGCCCAGCCAATTCTGCGTTGAAAAAGTCAAAGGGTGCTCCCAGGGCCGGCGTCAGCACCCGGCACACCCGGGCAAGTGCCGGGGCCCTGAGCAGGCGGGGGGGCCCACTTGCCGTCTGGCACCCCGGCGCCCGTTAGCGGAGGAGAGCGGTGTCAGCGCCGCCACTGGGCCCCCCCGCTTGCTCAGGGCCCCGGCATCAGCTGGCACAATACTTACCTCTCCCGTGCCTCCGCTGCCGCAGCTCCGGGCTCCAGGGGGCGCCGGCGCTTCCTCTCACAGCAGCGCCGCTGAATGACTTTATCATTCAGCGGCCGGCTGTGGCAGAGAGCGCAGACGCTGGACAGGTGAGACGTATGTGTGTGTCTCTGTGTGTGTCTGTGTGTATGTAGTGCGGTGCTTTGTGTGTGTGTGTGTGTGTATGTGTGTGTATGTATGTATGTGAGAGAGTGCTTGTGTGCTGTGGTGCTGTCTGTGTGTGATGATGGGCAGGCATTGCTGATATTGGGGAGGCATTGATGATGATGGGGAGAAGATGATGATAATGGGCAGGCATTGATGATAATGGGCAGGCATTGATGATGGGGAGAAGATGATGATGGGCAGGCATTGATGATGATGGGGAGTCGATGATGTTGATGGGCAGGCATTGATGATGGGGAGGAGATGATGATGATAGGCAGGCATTGATGATGGGGAGGAGATGATGATGATAGGCAGGCATTGATGATGATGGGGAGGAGATGATGATGATGGGCAGGCATTGATGATAATGGGGAGGCCATGATGATGATGGGGAGGCAATGATGATGATAAGGAGGCAATGATGATTATGGGGAGGCAATCATGATGATAATGGGGAGTCTTTCCACAGCGCCCTTTCCTGAGCCGTAACAGTGCAGAACGCAGTACAGCGCAGAGGAGAGCTCCATATTTTGTATGGAGCATTATATGGGGACCAGTATTCTGTATGGAGCATTATTTTGGGTCCAGTATTCTGTATGGAGCATTATATGGGGGGTGACATCCTGCATGGGGTATTATATGGGTGATGAGGGGGGAGACTGTGGTGCCCATAATATTGTATGGAGGACTGTACTGTCCAGTCTGTTCTGTGCGCTGTGAGGATTTGGCAGTTTTTGAGCTATTGTACAATTTACAATAGATATCAGTCATGTAATGGAAGAAGTGAAGTATTTGGCATTGTACTATACCCATATTTCTCTGCTGTATCTGTGCATCATGAATCGTGGTCTGTGTTAAAGGGGCCCACTGAGGCTCTTTCGCCCGGGGCCCATAAAAACCTGGAGCCGGCCTGGGTGCTCCTTTCCTTGCACCCTCTGCCGTGCGCCCAAAAAATGGTTTACCGCCACATATGGAGTATTGGCGTATTCAGGAGAGATTGCACAACAAATTTTGTGGTTCATTTTTTCTTTTAACATTTGTGAAAATAAAAAAAATTGGTTCTGAAGTAAATTTTTTGCAAAAAAAGTTAAATGTTAATTTTTTCCTTCCACATTGCTTCAGTTCCTGTGAAGCACGTAAAAGGGTAATAAACTTCTTGAATGTGGTTTTGAGCACCTTGAGGGGTGCAGTTTTTATAATGGTGTCACTTTTGGCTATTTTCTATCATATAGACCCCTCAAAGTGACTTCAAATGTGATGTGGTCCCTAAAAAAAAATGGTGCTGTAAAAATGAGAAATCACTGATCAACTTTTAACCCTTATAACTTCGTAACAAAAAAAAATTTTGTTCCCAAAATTGTGCTAATGTAAAGTAGATATGTGGGAAATGTTATTTATTAAGAAATTTGTGTGACATATCTCTCTGATTTAAGGGCATAAAAATTTAAAGTTTGAAAATTGCTAAATTTTCAAAATTTTCGCCATATTTCTGTTTTTTTCATAAATAAACGCAAGTCATATAAAAATTTTTTACCACTAACGTGAAGTACAATGGTTCCATGAAAAATGCCCACATGAAAAATGGCCACAGAAAAAACCCAGTCATGAATGCCCACAGGAAAATTGCCCACACAGAATTTTGCCCACATGGAAATTTGCCCACATGGACATTTGCCCACGCAGAATTTTGCCCACATGGAAATTTGCCCACATGGACATTTGCCCACGCAGAATTTTCCCCACAAGGAAATTTGCCCACACAATTTTGCACCATTGCAGCATCACAAAGTTTTGGTTCTGTGATATTTGAGGTGCAAGGATGTTCACATGATATGCAATAATCTTGTGATTTTGGGTTGACCTAGTGCAAAAATTTTGCAGATCTGTGCTTTGCAAACACATTTGTACCAGTCTGTTATGATCATCAATAGATACAATGTGTCTCATCACTCACTGATTCTGCCTTACACCTCCCCCCAGCTCAGCACATGGAGCACATACTGAGCTCAGGAAAAACCAGCAAGCCATGTGATCCAGGGGATATCTATTACTGCTATCTGTACTCACAGGTATCACTGTTTTATTTGTGGTGTTACATAGGACTGCAGAAACATCTACTACATTACCTGTACTCTGGAGTATCACTGATATCTGTGGTGTTACATAGGACTGCAGAGGACATATACTACATTATCTGTCTTCAGTTATCACTGTGTTTTCTGTGGTGTTACATAGGACTGCAGGTAACATCTACTACATTACCTGTACTCAGTTATCACTGTGTTATCTGTGGTGTTACATAGGACTGCAGGTAACATCTACTACATTACCTGTACTCAGGTATCACTGTGTTATCTGTGGTGTTACATAGGACTGCAGAAACATCTACTACATTACCTGTACGCAGTTATCACTATTATCTGCAGTGTTACATAGGACTGCAGGGAACATGTACTGCATTATCTGTACTCAGTTATCACTGTGTTATATGTGGTGTTACAGAGGACTGCAGGGGACATGTACTGCATTATTTGTACCCAGTTATCACCGTGTTATCTGTGGTGTTACATAGGACTGCAGGTAACATCTACTACATTACCTGTACTCAGTTATCACTGTGTTATCTGTGGTGTTACATAGGACTGCAGGTAACATCTACTACATTACCTGTACTCAGGTATCACTGTGTTATCTGTGGTGTTACATAGGACTGCAGAAACATCTACTACATTACCTGTACGCAGTTATCACTATTATCTGTGGTGTTACATAGGACTGCAGGGAACATGTACTGCATTATCTGTACTCAGTTATCACTGTGTTATATGTGGTGTTACAGAGGACTGCAGGGGACATGTACTGCATTATTTGTACCCAGTTATCACTGTGTTATCTGAAGTGTTACATAGGACTGCAGGGGATATCTACTACATTATCTGTCCTCCGCTATCACTGTGCCATCTGTGGTGTTACATAGGACTGCAGGGAACATCTACTACTAGGGATGAGCTGATCTATCTGGGCGGATCCGTTATCCGCTTGGATAGTGAGGTGCACAGATACTATCCGGCTGGATCGGGATTATTGCAGTATCTGCAGATATATCCATGGCTTCCCAGAATGTATGTTTTATGCATTATGAAAAGGCACATTCATTGCACACCCGTCACTTTGCTGACTGTGGGTGTGCAGGGGAGACCCGCAAAGCAAAAAGCACTACTCACCGGGTTGTCGATGAGCTGAGCTGGCTGCGTCCTCCTCTTCCTGGTCACATGCCGGAGGACGCCGCCGTCACGGCTCACATGACTTTGATGACGCTGCACTAACGTGACCAGGAACAGGAGGACGCGGCTGGCGCGGCTCATGAGAACCCGGACAGTGGAGCTTTTTTTTAGCAGTGACAGAGAGCGGGGGTCTGGCTGGGGGGTTGTCCTCAGCCAGGTATGTCCCCCAGTGGGCAATGAGTCTCTGCCGTGGTGGCATAGCAAGGATCAGACCCAGGTATGTCACTGGTGGGCGGGGTGTCCCACATGTCACTGCCGACGTAGGGGGGAATGTCACCGGCAGGCGAGGAGTCCTCTCTGTGTTACTGGTGAAGGGATGTCCCCACCCGCATATTGTGTTGTACCATAGATTTCTATGGGATCCGAATCCGATTGGATCCGGTTCCTATACGGAGCGGATAACGGATATCCAGGTATCCGCTTAACACTATCTAACATATTATCTCCACTCAGAGACATATTACTGTATTATCTGTGGTGGTAGATAGCACTGATGACATGTCCGTTCTTTTTCACGGTCCGCATCAATTGCGGACTGATTTTCCTATTGAAATCAATGGGTGAGTTTAAAAAAAGTATGTACAAAACACACATGCAAATTGCGCAAAGAAAAAGTGCAGGAAGAACTGCAGTAACGTGGACGGGGAGTCCAGAGATTCCCCCTTCCATGTTACTGCAGACCTTTCATGGCATACGCGATCATGTGACGCATGTGATCACATGCATCGTCACAGGTACTGCAGCAGGAAGACTCGGGGAAGACCAGAGGTAGCCGGATCAGGTAAGCTAAGCCTCCCTGCGACGGGACCTGCAGTCAACTCTGGTTCTGATCACCTTCTTTGGAATCGGAGCTGCCGATAACCATGATGTGACAATCGGTAAAATTGCCGATGTTCACATGATCAGATCACTCATCCCTACATTTTTTTCCTATCTCTTTTTATTCACAATGCAAAATATGCATGTGTGTTTTGCTTTGCAAATACAAAAATTAATAATACATTTTCAAAGATTATGCGATTTTCAAAACACCCGTGTGTTTTCACCCTAAAAGTATATTTTTAGTTTATCTAAACTATTCTATTTCTTCTTGTAGTGCAAACAATGGAGTTTTCAAGTAGCCAGAGAAACAACAAAGTTCTGAATTACTTGGGGTTTGAATATCTGGCTTTTCGCACCATCAATGCAGTGGTGACTTGGAGATGTAGGCTGCATCGCTCTATAAAATGCCATTCAATTATCAAAACAAAAGATGGCAACGTATTTCAAGAACCAACAGAACATTGTCATGACTCCTGCCCTCAAAAAGCGGTAGCAAATGTTGCCAGAAGCAAAATGAGAGAAGACATGAGAGCTGTAAATGCTACTCCTCGCAATGTGATGGGAAAGGTGTTGTCTGGGTTGAGTAATGATGTCTTGGCTCATATCAATCATCTCTTGCGAGAAGCCTTCTCCATCATAGAACAGATGGTAATTTGCCTAACCCCAAAACTATCAAGTTTGATATTCCACAAAAGTACAGTCAACTGCTCCTTCATGATTCCGGAAAGGACGATAGAAATAGAATTCTGGTTTTAGGCGATAGAGATCTTATGCTGGAACTGAACAAAGATACCATCTATGGAGATGGCCCTTTTGATAAAGTGCCCAATATGTTTTACCAACTGTACACTTGGCATGCCAAGGTGGGTAACTCATATCCACCATGTTTGTACATTTTCCTACAAACAAAGGATATGAGGACGTATAAGAGAATGTTTGAAATAATGAAGCTGTTGATTCCAAATCTGGCACCTTAAAAGGTTTTAGTAGATTTTGAGAAGGCTTGTATAACTGCAGTCAGGGTTGCCTTTCCACATGCTGAGGTCAAAGGTTGTTATTTCCATCTGTGTCAGAGCCTCATTAGAAAAATAAAAAATGTTGGTTTGAAGACAGAATATGAAAGTATTATCGATGCAGAAATGACAATGAAGTCTCTTGCTGCACTGGCCTTTGTGCCAATAGAAGATGTGAGGTGTGTTTTTGATCAGCTTGCTGCCACATTCCCAGATGAAGACTGCTATAATGAAGTTCTCACATACTTTTTTTCTACATATATTGAGGGTGCAGCTGGTAGAGATCCACAATTTGCTATACGAATATGGAATCATTATGAAGCAGCCCTGGAACAGTCACCAAAAACGACAAACTGTTGTGAGGGAGTTAAGACTCCTTGTTCCACTGCAGTCATCCCAGCTTGTGGTTTCTTTTTGATGGATTGCAGAGGGACCTGGCTTGCCACAAATTAACACTGGCTAATGCACAGGCAGGTCGCCTTGAGATAAAATAGAGGAAGTATGAGGCACTGTATCAGACAGTTGCCACCTCTTTAGAGGACTACCCCCAGGTTCAAGATAAACTTAAGTACTTAAGGAGATTGGCTAATTTGCAGTAAAATGGCTACTTTGCAGGTGTGCAATGATTGTATAATAAAATAGAGTTATTGTTGTTACTATACATTTTTAAAGAGGTATTATCACCAAATGGCTCTTCAGCCCGTACTTACCTGCTCCCAGCGCTCCCGGGGTCCTCTCTGCACAGGCTGGAAGGCTGCATTTTCGGTTTTCACGCAGGCTGCAGCTGACCGCCCACAAGTCCCAGGCCTGGCAACCTGACGCCATCCGGGACACAGTCGCTGTACAGCTGTTTCCGCTCCGGCTGTCATGGCAGCAGGATGCTAGGGCCTGGGGAACTGAGCAGCTGGATGCAGCGCAAGCCCCTCCCTCTCTCACGCCTGCTTGCTTCAATTACCCCTTCTCTAGGCCTGCTCCGACCTGTGCCCAGAAACTCCTGTTTCCGGTGCTAACTGGTGCAGGGGAGAGAACAGCATGTTGAGGCAGACATGTGGCCCAGTATCTCTCTGCTGTGACGCATTCTCCTCTCCACCAGGTGGTGCCGCCTGAGGAGAGCGATTCACCTCGGCTCACTATAGGTGCACCCCTCGGATGTAGAAAGCAAGAGTGAAGAATGTGGGCAATCTCCCATGTGGCCAATTTTCCATATGGGATTGGCTAATTTGCAGTAAAATGTCAACCTTGCAGGTGTGCAATGAATGTTTAATTAAATGGAGTTATTGTTAATGTCATAATTAAATGGAGTTATTGTTAATGTCAACCTTGCAGGTGTGCAATGAATGTTTAATTAAATGGAGTTATTGTTATACATTTTTTAATAAACTGTTATTTTGGCCATGTGTGCAATTTTCTTTTCCTTGTGGGCAATTTTCCTATGGGCAATCATAACTGTGGGCATTTTTCCTGTGTGCAATTTTCTGTGTGGGCAAATTTCCGTGTGGGCAAATTTCCATGTGGGCAAATTTCCTGTGGGCATTCATGACTGTGGGTTTTTTTCTGTGGGCATTTTTCTTTTGGGCATTTTTCTGGTCACCAAATATGTTGTAGCCTCCACCACTCGGTTTTCTTATTTACCAGGCCATTTCTTATCTTATTGATACAGCGCTTAACCCCTTGTCTCTCATTGGGAGACACACTCTGCACATGTCCAATACAACACGGTATGTCCATGCACTCAGCCTTGATCTCATGCTTTCTCCTTTTTTCCATTTTTACCTCACTGCTTAGGCAGGATGTTGGTGTATTACTCTGCAATTTATATAAGTTTATTTACATGACCAACTGCTACTATTGTATATATACCTTCTTTTGTTATGTTAATTTCTTTTGTCCATATATGAATCTTTAATTTTTTGTATTTTTGTTGCATGTTACATTTTGTTCTTCATTGTTTGTAGTAACTAAGGAAGGTCATTACAGACCGAAACGTTTTCTGGTGTACTACAATAAATTCTCACTCTATACAACTAAGTTGAGTGCTAGGTTTATATTTTACATATCTATGGTTTGGGAACCTAACCGAAGCACCTTCTACAGCTGTGTTCACGGTGTTTTTCTCTATATACACCCCAGCAGCCTCTATAAATCCTGTGTATTCATTGCATTTTTCTTAAATCTTCATAAATAAACTACCGTACATACATATTCTAGAATACCCGATGCGTTAGAATCGGGCCACCATCTAGTTATAAATAAACACTCTATATTTGATACAATTGCTTCTGCAGTGGACATGAAGGGTTTAATTTCCCATATATATAAGCAGCTTATGTCTGTACAATTAGAAAAGTATCCTAGCACAGCCAAAGTAAAGTGGCTAAAGGTACTGCCACACTAAGCTATCCCGCTAGCGATCTCGTTAGCGTTGCATACTAATGAGATCGCTAGCGGGATTGTTTCTATATCGCTAAATGCGGCCACATTTAGCGATATAGTTAACGACGCTATCGCCGTTAGCGATCTTCTTAACGACTTTAGCGGTACAAAAGTACCGCTAAATCGCTAAGAAAAGGTGCCACACAGCGATTAGATACTTACCCAGCGGGAGCGCCAGCGATGAAATAGGGTCCGGAGCGATTCCAGCGACGAGCGAGATCACAGCAGGAAGCTCGTCGCTGGAAGCTGCCGCACTGAACAATATCGCTAACGGGATCGCTAAATAGTGACGTTTTTTAGCGATCCCGTTAGCGATATTGTTTAGTGTGGCATACCCTTTAGAGATGAGGGTCCTCTATCTCAGGAACAATGGAATGAGGTGCTAGATCTTAGATCTATGGTAATTCCTAAATTACCCTTGTCTGAATCACAAACACTTTCCCAAATCTTTCTTATTCATAGAGTATCCTATTTAAAATTGGTATAAGAGTGGACAAAATGTGTCCAAGATGCGGGAAAAACGACGCTCACTTAATGCACATGACGTGGGAGTGTGTAAACATTGGGAATTATTGGAAGGGGGTAGTTGACTTGATAAAATCTGTGTTTGGAATCCATATATTATTGGAACCCAAAATCTGAATACTTGGTCTGTTGGAGGAGGGGCTGGATTTGGATTCCACTATAGCTATCGCCCGAGTGCTATTTCAAGCTAGGAAACTATTAGCACTAAACTGGATAGAAAGATTCCCCCCACCGATAGAAGAATTGAAATCCAAACAAAATAATTTCTTATGTATGGAAAGGGGAACATATATTAAAAGAAATGCCCTCAAAAAATTTATCAAGATATGGGAACAATGGTTCACCGGAAAGCCTTCTCAGAAACACTATGATAGACCGTCTGTACATTTCCTTCTCATAAACCTGTAAAATCTCCTAACTCATTTCAGATTCCTAACTTACATGCCCAAAGTGTTAGATTTTGGTTCTGGGAAACAAAGGGGTCCTAGATAACTATATGTAAATGCTGTGATTCTCTGTATTTTGGCGCAATACATGAGCAGTCAGATGGTATTCAATTATATTTGTATTCATGTATGTAAACAGTAATAAGCAAATGATAATACCTATGAATGCAAATGTGAACCTTTTGTATTTGGTTTGTAATGATATATATGTTTTTTTGTGTGTTTGTTCTATTTAGTTTTGATTGTTTCTAAAAACAAAATCAAAATGTGAATATATCTTGATATTTTTCACAAAAAATGATCTGATTGAAAGCGTAAATTATCTGCAGTTTGTCACATCTTTGAGAAGCTGAGTCACACCCAGGCCTGATTACTGCCACACCTGTTCACAATCAAAAATCACTTAAGCCCCGTCACACACAGCGATCTCACTAGCGAGATCGCTGCTGAGTCACTACTTTTGTGACGCACCAGCGATCTCCCAGTGATATCGCTGTGTGTGACATTCAGCGATGATCAGCCCCCTGCTGGGTATCGCTGATCGTCGCTGAATATCCTGGACATTTTTTTGATCGTTGGTCTCCTGCTGGCCAGCACGCATCGCTGCGTGTGGCAGGCAAGAGACCAGCGATCAGCTGGTAACCAAGGTACACATCGGGTTTCCAGGCGCCGCGCAGCGCCTGGAAACCCGATGTGTACCTTGGTTACCAGCTCCATGCACCAGCGGGCTGGTATCCAACGTACACTGCGGGTAACTAAGTGACGTTACCCGCAGTTTCGCTGTCCTGTTCGCTGCCTGTTTGGCAGCTCAGCAGCGATCATGTAGCGACACACCAGCGATCCTGACAAGTACATATCGTTGTCGGGATCGCTGGTGTGTCGCTATGTGTGACGGGCCCCTTACAGTTGTGTGAAGAAGTGTTTGCCCCATCCTGATTTCATATTCTTTTGCATGTTTGTCACACTTAAATATTTCATGACACCAAATAAATTTAAATATTAGACAGAGATAACACAAGTAAACACAAAATGCAGTGTTTAACCCCTTAACCCCAAGAGTGGTTTGCACGTTAATGACAGGCCAATTTTTGCAATTCTGACCACTGTCTCTTTATGACGCTATAACTCTAGAACGCTTCAACGGATCTTCGCGATTCTGATGTTTTCTCATGACATATTGTTCTTTATGATAGTGGTAAAATTTCTTCGATATAACTTGCGTTTATTTATAAAAAAAATGGAAACATGATGAAAATTTGGAAACATTTTCAATTTTCAAACTTTTAATTTTTATTCCCTTTAAACAGAGAAATATGTCACACAAAATAGTTACTAAATAACATTTCCCACATGTCTACTTTACATCAGCACAATTTTGGAACCAAAATTTTTTTTGTTACGATGTTATAAGGGTTAAAAGTTGACCAGCGATTTCTCATTTTTGCAACAAACTGTACAAAACCATTTTTTTTAGGGACCACCTCACATTTGAAGTCACTTTGAGGGGTCTATATGGCAGGTAATACCAAAAAGTGTCACTATTCTAAAAATTGAACCCTCAAGGTACTCAAAACCACATTCAATAGTTTATTAACCGTTCAGGTGCTTCACAGGAGCTGAAGCAACTTGGAAGGAAAAAAATGACCATTGAACTTTTTAGTCACAAAAATGATCTTTTACAAACATTTTTTTTATTTTAACAAGGGTGAAAGGAGAAAATGGACAGAAAAAGCTGTTGTGCAATTTCTCCTGAGTACGCCGATACCCAATATGTGGGGGAAAACCACTGACTAGGCGCACGGCAGGGCTCGGAAGGGAAGGAGCGCCGTTTGACTTTCTCAAACCAAAATTGGCTGGAATTGAGATTGGACGCAATGTCGCGTTTGGAGAGCCCCTGAGGTGCCTAAACAGTGGAAAAGCCCCACAAGCGACCCCATTTTGGAAACTAGACCCCCTAAGGAACTTATCTAGATCTGTGGTGAGCACTTTGAACCCCCAAGTGCTTCACACAAGCTTATAATGCCCGGGCATGAAAATAAAAAATCCTATTTTTTTTCCACAAAATTGATATTTAAGTCACCAATTTTCTATTTTCCCAAGGGTAACAGGTGAAATTGGACCACAAAAGTTGTCCAATTTGTCCCGAGTACACTGATACCCCTTATGTTGGGGGAACAACTGTTTGGTCGCACGGCAGAGCTAGGAAGGGAAGGGGCGCCATTTGACTTTTTCAAACCAAAATTGTCTGGAATCGAGATTGGACGCCATGTCGCATTTGGATAGCCCCTGATGTGCCTAAACAGTTGAAACCCCCACAAGTGACCCCAATTTTACAAACTAGACCCCCTAAGGAACTTATCTAGATCGGTGGTGAGCACTTTGAACCCCAAGTGCTTCACACAAGTTTATAAAATAGAGCCGTAAAATTAAAAAAATCATACTTTTTCCACAAAAATGATCTTTTCACCCCAATTTTGATTTTCCCAAGGGTAACAAGACTCAAAAGTTATTGAGCAATTTGTCCTGAGTACACTGATACCCCATATGTGGGCTTAAACCACTGTTTGGGTGCATGGCAGAGCTCGGAAGGGAAGGAGCGCCGTTTGACTGTTTCAACGCAGAATTGGCAGGACGCCAAGTCGCGTTTGGAGAGCCCTTGATGTGCCTAAACAGTGGAAACCCCCACAAGTGACACGATTTTGGAAACTAGACCCCCTAAGGAACTTATCTAGATCTCTTGTGAGCACGTTCAACCCCAAGTGTTTCACTAAAGTTTATAATACCTGGGTGTGAAAAAAAAAATTTCCACTAAAATGATTTTTTTAGTCCCCAATTTTTGATTTTTCCCAAGGAAATTAGACCCCAAATGTTGTTGTCCAATTTGTCCTAAGCACGCTGATACCCCATATGTGGGGGGGAAAACTGGGCGCACGGCAGGCAGAGGTGTATCTAGGCTTTCTGGCACCCGGGGCAAGAATTCGGTTCGGAGGCCCCCCCCCCAGCACACATGCGATTTGCACACTTAGTCATGTACCCACGAGCTGCTCTCCCTAAGGCTATGTGCACACGTTGCGGATTCTTAGCGGTTTTGCCGCGTTTTTTTGCGGCGGAAACGCAGCGAAACCGCGGCAAAACCGCTTACTCAATACAACTCATTAAGGCCTATGAGATTCTGCAATGCTGTGCACATGCTGCGGGTTTTTCCGCGGCGGAATCGCATCTCGGGAGAATCCGCAGTATGCTCATTCTTTTTTGCGGAACCGCGGCGATTCCGCCGCCATAGGAATGCATTGAACCAATTACTTTCCGCATGTGGCTGTGCCCACCATTCGGAAAGTAAGCGGTTCATGTGCGGATGGTACCCAGGGTCTGGAGGAGAGGAGACTCTCCTCCAAGCCCTGGGTACCATATCCATGTAAAAACAATAATTAAAATAAAAAATAATGATATTCTCACTTTCCGGCGACCCTCGCAGCTTTCCCGCCTCTCAGCGACGCTCCCGCAAATCGTGTTCCCAGGAGTCCTTTGCGAGATCACCCAGATGACGTAGCGGTCTCGCGTGATGCTACGTCTTCGGGATGATTGTCGCAAAGGACTCCTGGGAACGGAACTTGCCGGGAGCGTCGCTGAGAGGCGGGAAAGCTGCAAGGGCCGCCGGAAGGTGAGAATATCATTATTTATTTTATTATTTTTACATTAGATCTTTTTACTATTGATGCGGCATAGGCAGCATCAATAGTAAAAAGTTGGTCACACTTCTCAAACACTTGTTTGACTCGTGTGACCAACCGGTCAGATCGCTTGTAAAACTCTAGCATTCTGCAAGTTAATTACGCTTGCAAAACGCTAGTTTTTAGCGGGAATACGCATACCTATAATATGCGGATTTCCCGCAGCAGGGAGGTGCGGAATTGCCGCGGAAATTTCCATGGCAATTCCGCAACGTGTGCACATAGCCTAATGCTCTTAATATTCAGTGAAAAACAGAAAGCAGGAAGAGAAGCTCGTTGTCACAGGACCATAAGTATGAAAATCGCATATGAGTGAAGTGTCCATGTGATATCTACAGGAACCTGCAGAGCTGAATCCTGACATTGCAGCTTCTGAATTCTCACATCGAATGCACTGCACACTTTTAGGGTTCTCCATTACCGGTGGCAAGAGTACACGGTCATGTCAGCACAAGCATGTGATTTATATACTTCTGGCCACATTCCGACTAGACGTGCCCGACCTCGCTGTTCATTTTCATTGAGTGAGGCCACACATGTCTAGTCAGTACATGACCGCATGTATGTAAATCGCAGGCACGAGAGAATCCTAAGAGTGTGCAGTGTGCACTGTGAGAATTCTGAAATTGACTAATTCTCATGTTTTTATTTATGTTAGGTTTGTGCTGAGTCTGCAGTCATTCTATGTGACACAGACCTGGGGAACCCTTTAAGCTCCTAACAAATAAAAACATGAGAATTAGTATCACAAATAATATTTACATCCAGGTACCTTAAAGAGGATGTTGTCTGTGGAGTCGTTCTCCTTTTCTTCATCTTGTCCAGATCCTATGATGAGTTTTCTCATCCACAGCCGTCTCTGCAGACCTCCATCTTCTCCGCTCTTCTGCACCAACTCTCCGCACGATGCCCTTAAAGACAGAAGAGTCATTATAATGCCCCTAAATAAAAAATATCTGCAATATACTGTCGCCTCACACTATTCCCCTCCCTCTTCACACAGTCTCCTCTCACATCCCCCCTGTTCACCCACTCCCCATACTGTGTCCACATACATTCACCCGTTCGCTCCCCATACTGTCTGCACCCATTCATTCCCCATACTGTTTCCTCATGCATACTCTTCAGTACCCTCAAATCGCCCCACACACATTAAATCCCCCATCCCCACTCCAAATCCCCCCCACACACATTTAATCCCCACATCCCCACTCCAAATCCCCCACACATACAATAACCCCCATCGCCACTCCAAATCCCCACACATACAATAACCCTCCATCCCCACTCCAAATCCCCCCACACAAAGTATCACCCATCCCCACTCCAAATCCCCCCACACATACAATAACCCTCCATCCCCACTCCAAATCCCCCACACATAATGTATCCCCCATCCCCACTCCAAACCCCCCACATAAAAGAACCCCCCATCCCCACTCCAAATCCCCCCACACAATGTATTCCCCCCATCCCCACTCCAAATCCCCCCACACATAATGTATGACCCCATCCCCACTCCAAATCCCCCACACATAATGTATCCCCCATCCCCACTCCAAATCCCCCATCCCCACTCCAAATCCCCCCCACATAATGTATGACCCCATCCCCACTCCAAATTCCCCCACACATAAAGTATCACCCATCCCCACTCCAAATCCCACCACACATACAATAACCCTCCATCCCCACTCCAAATCCCCCACACATAATGTATCCCCCATCCCCACTCCAAACCCCCCACACATAAAAGAACCCCCCATCCCCACTCCAAATCCCCCCCACATATAATGTATGACCCCATCCCCACTCCAAATCCCCCCACACATCATGTATGACCCCATCCCCACTCCAAATCCCCCCACATAATATGTATCCCCATCCCCACTCCAAATCCCCCCACACATAATGTATCCCCCATCCCCATTCTAAATCCCCCACACATAATGTATCCCCCCATCCCCACTCCAAATCCCCCCACACATAATGTATGATGCCATCCCCACTCCAAATCCCCCTACACAAAGTATCACCCATCCCCACTCCAAATCCCCCCACACATATAATAACCCTCCATCCCCACTCCAAATCCCCCCACACATATAATAACCCTCCATCCCCACTCCAAATCCCCCACACACAATGTATCCCCATCCCCACTCCAAATCCCCCCACACATAATGTATGACCCCATCCCCACTCCAAATCCCCCCACACATAATGTATCCCCCAATCACCACTCCAAATCCCCCCACACATAATGTATAACCCCATCCCCACTCCAAATCCCCCCACACATAACGTATCCCCCCATCCCCACTTCAAATCCCCCCACACATAATGTATCCCCCCATACCCACTCTAAATCCCCCCCATACACACACACTCTCACACAGTATGTCCCCGTTTATCTTCGGTGGTTCTTCAGCTCCACAGTGGAGCACACTTACAACCACTGTTCCCCCTTCTGGGCGCCGACGACGAGTGACGTTAGCAGCGTGATCACATGACCTGATCACGCTGCAGACGTCGCTCTGACCCAGAGGCGTATGTATAGACGCCAGTACAATTGGTCCCTGGGAGCCGGCACAGGGAACCGCCGACTCCCAGGCCGGGGGCGGCAGAACGCAGCCGCAGGGGAGACACTGCGGACCGCCGCATTAGGCGGCCCGACTGCGCCCCCCTGCTGGCTGCGCCCGGGGCACCTGCCCCGGCTGCCCCCCCCTAGATACGCCCCTGCATGTGGTCACGTGATGACTAGATATGCATGGCCTCACTCAATAAAAATGAATTGAGTGAGGCTGGACACATCTAGTTGGAATTTAGCCAGACGTATCCAAATCACATACTTGTGCAAAGCAGAATGCACTGTGAGAATTCAGAAGCCTGCAGCAACCTATAGTGACTGCAGATTTTCATCTCAAACATCGACACACATTTTAATTATAAAATGAAGCCCTGCAGCCAATGATAACATCGTGTATATACAGTATATTATACAGGCAATACTTCAACTGCTATAGATACAACATATAGGTGATACTGCTGTACATATGCTACATAGGTGATACTGCGACTATACACCCCAGTCACAGCATCACCTATATAATGTATACACAACTGCCTATATACCTTATACAGGTGATACTGCTGTATATACATTATGAATATGATACTGCGACTGCTGTGTATAGTTGCAGTATCACCTATATAATGTATATACAGCAGTCACAGTATCACTTATACAATGTATACACAGCAGTATCAATGTGATGTATGTTTAGTAGTCGTGGTGTTTCCAATATGATATACAGTAGTGCTCAAAAGTTTACATACCCCGGCAGAATTTTTGCTTTCTTGGCCTTTTTTCAGAGAATATGAATGATAATACCAAAACTTTTTCTCCACTCATGGTTAGCGTTTGGGTGAAGCCATTTATTGTCAAACTACAGTGTTTTCTCTTTTTAAATCATAATGACAACCAAACACAAATACATCCAATGTCCATCGATAGTGCCCAGCTCGTGCTTCTGGAGACATGCATGTAAATTAGGCGGGCTCTCACTGCTACAGAAATGCCAGACATGTGGATGCTAAATGTTGTTTAGGCACACTGGGGCTCCGAAAGGGGATGTAAATCTGGATTTGTGAGTGCAGAATTTGCTGAATTTCTTTCGGGCGTGAGGAGCCATTTCACTTTTCTACAGCCTTTGATTTAGCCCTATATTTTCATTAAGAGATGACAAGACTGAGTTGGGACCATTGGTTTTACCATATCATGTACTTGAGAACAGAAAAAAAATTCCAAGTGCAGTGAAACTGCAAAAAAGTGCAATTCCACAACTGTTTTTTGGATTGTTTTTTTACCATGTTCACCAAATGCTAAAATTGACCTGCTATTATGATTCTCCAGGTCATTCATTACAAGTTCATAGACACCAAACATGTATAGGTTCTTTTTTATTTAAGTGGTGAAAAAAAATCCAAAGTTTGTTAAAAAAAAAAAAAAAAAAAAAAAAAGTCACCATTATTGCCACCCTTTCATTTTTTTCATAGACTGTACAATATCTTCAGAAAAAAATGGAAATATACCAATGTTATATCCTCTGAATTTTTTAATTAGTGGTCCAAAGTACTACAACAATAAAACATTGTTTTTCGACAGAATGTGCAGCAATAAAGGCACCCCTAATTAATTCTTGGTTGCACACCTTTTGGCATCGATGACAGCCTCCAAATGTTTCTTGTAACCATCAAAAAGCTTCTTGTACTTCTCAGCTGGTATTTTCTCCCACTCCTCCTTTGCAGTTTGTTCAAGCTCTTGAATGTTTGCAGGGTTCTTTTTCCCAATGGCAGATTTCAGCTCACCCCAAAGATTTTCAATGTGATTGAGGTCAGGACTCATTGCTGGCCATTTTAAAAAGTCAATTTTTTCTTTTTCCACCATTCCCACGTACTATTGTGGATGTGTGCTTTGGGTCATTGTCTTACTGGAGGACCCATGATATTTGACTCAAACCAAGTTTTCTTACACTGGATAGGACATTTCGCTCTAAAATCTCTTGATAATTCTCTGATTTAATGATTTCTGCGATAAGGTCAAGGCTTCCAGTACCAGAAGCAGCAAAGCAACCCTATAGCATTATGGATCCTCCACCATGCTTAACTGTTGGTAGGGTATTCTTTTCCTTATAAGCTTCATTGCCCCGTCTGTAAACAGTGTTGCTTTCCATTGCCAAAAACTTCTATTTTTGTTTCATCTGTCCACAGAACATTTTCCCAGAAGGATTGTGATTTGTCAAGGTACTCTTAGGCAAAGATCAGTCGTTCCTTTTTATGCCTTTTCTTCAGCAATGATTTCTTCCTTGGCCTTTGCCCATAAAGCTCAGCTTAGTTTAGTGTGCAGTGTATGGTACTTATTGAAACCATGATCTCAGACTGTTCGAGG
The DNA here is from genome assembly GCA_033576555.1 of Oophaga sylvatica. Lineage (NCBI taxonomy): Eukaryota > Metazoa > Chordata > Amphibia > Anura > Dendrobatidae > Oophaga > Oophaga sylvatica. The sequence goes on along the minus strand of JARQOD010000006.1, from coordinate 161,596,883 downwards.
TTGGCCTTAAGGTCTTTGAATGGTTGACGTGTTTTTTTCCACCATTCGCACCAACCTTCGAAGACATCTCATCAATTTTCCTCTTTCCCTCATGTCCGAGGCGATTCTTGATGGTTCCAACTTAACATTGTGCACTGTTTAAACTGGGATATCAAGGTCTTTGGAGATGCCTTATACCCTTTGGAAGTCTTGTTTGCTAATAATAGCAGTTCGGATGTCCTCAGACAGCTCCTTCATCTTCACCATTGTGACAAAGGAACAGGGAGTACCATGTCGCTTTTTAAAACACTGAAGTCATCATTCATCGGCTAATTAATGTCACAAGGGCACCGACAATTAATCACAGGTGATTGTTATTTGTGATGTACCACCACAGGCGAGTCAAAATGTGTTTCCATACTAATTTAATGTAAATGGTGCCAATAGCAGTGTCACAGCTAGCTTTAGGTTTTTCCATTTTTTCCTCCCAATGTTTTTTGTTTTAAATTATTGTTTATCATTTAACATGATTGCTCTATACAAAAAAACTTTTGCTTGATTCATTTTTTTCAGGAGATATTCCACATTATGTACTTAAACTTGTTCACTACTAGGACAACTCCTCATTCCCCACGCTTGGCCCCCATAAAATAAAAAAGCCTATAATTGCCTCCTGTGCCGGCAACATTCATGCGGTGTCGGCACTCATTATCCCCGAAGCTCCAGTGCTGTTGTTGTGACACGTGAGCCTGGCAACCAATCAGCACTGGCATCACTGTCCCCGCCTTCTGTCAAATTGAACATGAAGAGGAAGTCAGAGATCAGCTGCAGCCCTGACTTCCTCTTCGAGTTCAATTTGTCTGAAGGCAAATAAAGGGACTACAGTGCTGATTGGGCGCAGGGGTCGCATGTCATACAATCGAACAAGGGCCACGGGACTGAGTGCTGACACTGCAGGGACGGCACTGGCATGGAAAGCAAGTATAGGATTTTTTTTTATCGGGCCCAAGCATGGGGGAGGTTGTCCTTAGTGGACAACCCTTTTAATTGCACTGCCACTTGACTGGCCAGTTATGATCTGTAGGGTTATTCTTAGACAAGATCATGATATAGGTTTCTTCTTGGACTTTATTAGGGTTTTTTTCTTGTCAGATTGTTGAAAAATATTGATGATACCCCTCAGCCCGCTAATATCTATATTGTATTGTATATATTTTTTTTATGTTCATTACATATTATCTGATCACATATGGAGGATGCCTGGTCAGTCAGGGTAGGGTTACATAGGGGCAGCGGACGAGGTACAGGGGGAACCATACCGTTTCAACTTAGGGTGCCAACCTCCGCTGTCAGGAAGGGAATTGTGAAGGGCAAAACTAGACCCTGTCTCCACTCATGTCTGCTTTTTTTAACCCTTTAGTGACTGAGACAAATTTTTAAAATCTGACCAGTGTCACTTTATGTGGTAATAACTCTGGAATGCTTCAACATATTCCACTGATTTAGAGATTTTTTTTTTGTGACATATTGTACATTATGGTAATTGCAAATTTAGGTCCATATGTTTTGCATTTATTTATAAAAATATCAGAAATTTAACAAAAACTTTAAAAAATAAGCAATTTTCAAACATTGATTATCCCTTTAATCCAGATAGTTGTACCACACAAAAATATTAATAACCTTTCCCTCATGTCTGCTTTACATCAACATCATTTGTAAAATGTTTTGTTTTCTTAACATTTTAGAAGGTTTAAAAATGTAGCAGTAATTTTTCGTTTTTTTCAAGGAAATTTACAAAACCTATTTTTTTAAGGACCTATTCAGTTTTGAAGTGACTTTGGGGGTCATAAATATATTGGAAACCCCCAAGAACGTGATTTGGGTCGCTTTTGCGATCGCCGTTATTAACCATATAATGGCGACCGCAAGAAAACAAAAAAAAGCCACGATTCTCCGTTATCTTTCTCCTCTGATGTGATCGCACATCAGAGGTGAGAGAAATAGGGTCCCCCGATCTGTCCCCTGTACCTCCCGGTGTCCCCCCCGTCCTCCCATGGCTCCCGCAGCGCCTGGCGTCTTCTTCCTGCAAAGAAAATGGTGGGCGCATGCGCAGTGCGCCTGCCGAATCTGCCGGCCGGCAGATTCATTCATTCAGTGCAGGAACATTTTGATCACTGTGATAAACGCTATCACAGTGATCAAAATAAAAAAATAGTAAATAAATTCCCCTTTTTTTTATCACCCCCTTAGTTAGGGACATATAATAAAATAAAGAAAATATATTTATTTTCATTTTTCCATTAGAGTTAGAATTAGGGTTAGGGCTATGTTGGGGTTAGGGTTGGAGCTAGAATTGAGGGGTTTCCACTATTTAGGCACATCAGGGGGTCTCCAAACACGACATGGCATTCAAAAAGTCAAATGGTGCTCCCTCCCTTCCGAGCCTTGCCGTATGCCCAAACAGTAGTTTTTTTTCCACATATGGGGTATCAGCGTACTCTGGACAAATTGCACACCAAGTTTGGGGTTCTAATTTCTCCTGTTACCCTTGGTAAAATAAAAATAGCTGGCTAAAAAATAATTTTTGAGGAAAAAAAAATATTTTTTTCTTCACGGCTCTGAGTTAATAAACGTCTGTGAAGCACTTGGGGGTTCAAAGTGCTCACCACACATCTAGATAAGCTCCTTGGGGGGGTCTAGTTTCCAAAATGGTGTCACTTGCGGGTGGTTTTTACTGTTTAGGCACATCAAGTTCTCTGCAAACACAACATGATGCCCACAGAACATTCCATCAGTTTGCATTACAAAATGGCGCTCCTTCCCTTCCAAGCTCTCCCATGCACCCAAACAGTGGTTCCCTCCCAAATATGGGGTATCAGCGTACTCAGGAAAAATTGCACAATAACTTTTGGGGTCCAATTTCTTGTTACCCTTGGGAAAAAAAAAAAATAAAAGGCTAAAAAAATCATTTTTGAGGAAAAAATTATTTTTTATTTTCACGGCTCTACTTTATAAACTTCTGTGAAGCACTTGGAGGTTGAAAGTGCTCACCACACATCTAGATAAGTTCCTTAAGGGGTCTAGTTTCCAAAATGGGGTCACTTGTTGGGGATTTCCACTGATTATGCACATCAGGTCCTCTCCAAATGCGACGTGGCGTCTAGCCAAGTCGGCGTTGAAAAAGTCAAACGGCGCTCCTTCCCTTGCGACCTCTGCCATGCGCACAAAAAGTGGTTTACCCCCACATATGGGGTATCGGCGTATTCAGGACAAATTGCACAACAAATTTTGAGGTTCATTTTCTCTTAACACTTTTGAAAATAAAAATAATTGGCTCTGAAGTAAATTTTTTGAAAAAAAGTTAAATGTTAATTTTTTCCTTCCACATTGCTTCAATTCCTGTGAAGCACGTAAAGGGTTAATAAACTTCTTGAATGTGGTTTTGAGCACCTTGAGGCTAAGTGCACACGATCAGGAATAATTGCGTTTTTTTCGCGGTTTTTCCGCGGTAAAAACGCAATAAAAACGCAAGCATTAAGCATCCTATACATGTTAATTGATTCCGCATGTTTTGGCCACATGTTGCGTTTTTTTCCGCAAAAAAAACGCTTCGCGGAAAAAATAGCAACATGTTCATTAATTTTGCGGAATGTAAGCGGTTCATGTGCGGTGGTACCCAGGGTCTGGAGGAGAGGAGACTTTCCTCCAGGCCCTGGGTACCATATCCCTGGTAAAACAATAATTAAAATAAAAAATAATGATATTCTCACCTTCCGGCGGCCCCCGCAGCCTTCCCGCCTTCAGCGATGCTCCCGGCAACTCCCGGTCCCAGGAGTGCTTTGCGAGAATCACCCAGATGGCATAGCGGTCTCGCGAGATGCTACGTCATCGGTGTGATTTGTCGCAAAGCACTCCTGGGACCGGAGTTGCCGGGAGCGTCGCTTAAGGCGGGAAGGCTGCGGGGGCCGCCGGAAGGTGAGAATATCATTATTTATTATTTTTTTTATTATTTTTACATTAGATCTTTTTACTATTGATGCGGCATAGGCGGCATCAATAGTAAAAAGTTGGTCACACGAGTCAAACACTATGTTTGACTCGTGTGACCAACCTGTCAATCAGTTTTCCAAGCGATGCTACAGATCGCTAGGAAAACGCTAGCATTCTGCAAGCTAATTACGCTTGCAAAACGCTATTATTCTGGCGGGAATCAGCATACAAAAAACGTGCGTATTTCCTGCGGGAGAAGTGTGGGATTGCCGCGGAAATTTGTGCGGCAATTCCGCAACGTGTGAACTTAGCCTGAGGGTTGCAGTTTTTAGAATGGTGTCACTTTTGGGTATTTCTATCATATAGACCCCTCAAAGTGACTTCAAATGTGATGTGGTCCCTAAAAAAAAATGGTGTTGTAAAAATGAGAAATCGCTGGTCAACTTTTAACCCTTATAACTTCGTAACAAAAAAAATTTTGTTTCCAAAATTGTGCTGATGTAAAGTAGACATATGGAAAATGTTATTTATTAAGAAATTTGTGTGACATTTCTCTTATTTAAGGGCATAAAAATTTAAAGTTTGAAAATTGCTAAATTTTCACCATATTTCCGTTTTTTCATAAACGCAAGTCATATCAAATTTTTTTTTACCACTAACGTGAAGTACAATATGTCACGAAAAAACAATCTCAGAATCAGCTGGATTCGTTAAAGCTTGATGCATTAAAGCCTCATAAAGTGACAGTGGTCAGAATTGTAAAAATTGGCCCGGTCATTAAGCTGCAAATTGGCTCTGTCACTAAGGAGTTAAATCGCCATATTTTGAGAGCTATAAGCTTTCTATATTTCTGCAGACAGCCATGTGAGAAATTGCTTTTTGTGGAACAACTTGACATTTTTATTGGTGCCATTTTCAGGCACAATATTTTTTGATCACTTTTTTATGCTATTCTGTGTGTGGTACAATTGATAAGGCAGCATTATTGTTTGGGTCAGTACGATTACGATGATACATTTTTTTTATGTTTTGCAGCTTTTACACAAAAACTTTTATAGAAAAAGGTTACGGTACTTTGCATCACTGTATTCTGAGAGCTATAGCTTTTTTATTTTTCCACTTAAGGAGCTGTATGTTGACTTGATTTTTTATGGGACAAAATGGCGTTTTCAGAGATACCATTTTTATTTACATTCGTCTTTTTTGATCACGTTTTATCCACTTTTTGTTTAGTGGTATGATTAAAAAGCAGGGTTTTTCACAGTGTTTACTGAAGGAGTTAACTAGTGTGACAGTTTTATAGAGTAGGTCATTCCTCCTCTTTATCAAAACGTTTTGATAAGACACTTCGAGCGTTTGAAACGCATAACTATATCTTGCAATGTGAACGTTGCCATTGCCATGTTTTTTTTTTAAGAAATAATTTCTAATAAATTTTAGTATTCAAAGAAGCTCGAACTCATCTTTTTCTCATCAGTATTACACGTGTGACCGCACGAGTTCCGTGCTTCAGCAAGCCGTATGCCGCTGTGGGTGAGCTGGTTCATTCTTTGTTTTGCTAGCAGCATTTGCAATACAAGACAGATCTACAATAAAGGGAATATTTTCAACCTCTCCCCCTCGCCCCCTTTCCCATGTCAAGTATTAACCGTTCAGCAGGTTTTTAAATTTATTATAGATACAGTTAGGTCCATATATATTTGGACAGAGACATTTATCTAATTTTGGTTCTAGACATTACCACAATGAATTGTAAACAAAACAATTCAGATGCATTTAAAGTTCAGACTTTCAGCTTTCATTTGAGGGTATCCACATTAAAATTGGATAAAGGGTTTAGGAGTTTCAGCTCCTTAACATGTGCCACCCTGTTTTTAAAGGGACCAAAAGTAATTGGACAGATTAAATATTTGTAAATAAAATGAAAGATGTGTATCTTCGTACCGTGTTAGCCAGTAGATAGAAAAATATTTAGAATTGAGAGTCCTCAGTGGTTGATACCTTTTAATGGCTAACTGAAAAGATGGTAACAAATTGCAAGCTTTCGAGACTACTCAGGTCTCTTCATCAGGCAAAGACTAAAACAAATTCTGAAGAATCACATATTTATACTCAACACAGCACAGAAACAATGCAATAGGTAAGACAAGTGACGTGAAGCAGAACTGTCATTATGGGAGATAGAGATGAACATAAATATTGGAATAGTTCATAGATAAGGAGTGTGAAAGTTTTATTGCCCTCTGATTGGGGTCTGGTATTGTGTTGTTTTGCCCCAGAAGGTCTTAGGAGCAAATTCCTTAATTGATGTAAAATGACATAAAATGAAAGATGTATATCTTCACACCGTGTTAGCCAGTAGATAGAAAAATATTTAGAATTGAGAGTCCTCAGTGGTTGATACCTTTTAATGGCTAAGGCCGGGATCACACATGCGAGGAAATCGTCCGACACTCGCATGTGAAATTCCAGCTCTGGTGCCGGCACTCGGGAGTGGAGCGAGCGGCTGCAATATAAATACATGCAGCCGCGCACTCCGCTCCCGCGTGCTGGCGCCAGAGCTGGGATTTCACATGCGAGTGTCGGACAATTTCCTCGCATGTGTGATCCCCGCCTAACTGAAAAGATGGTAACAAATTGCAAGCTTTCAAGACTACTCAGGTCTCTTCATCAGACAAAGACTAAAACAAATTCTGAAGAATCACATATTTATACACAACACAGCACATTTAAATCAGAGAGACAGAAAAGTTTGGGAATATATACTTATGATGACCTTTGATACACTCAGTGCTGGAATGAATGTATCGCATGGATTTATGTCTTTTTACATTAATTAAGGAATTTGCTCCTAAGACCTTCTGGGGCAAAACAACACAATACCAGACTCCAATCAGAGGGCAATAAAACTTTCACACTCCTTATCTATGAACTGTTCCAATATTTATGTTGATCTCTATCTCCCATAATGACAGTTCTGCTTCACGTCACTTGTCTTACCTATTGCATTGTTTCTGTGCTGTGTATAAATATGTGATTCTTCAGAATTTGTTTTAGTCTTTGCCTGATGAAGAGACCTGAGTAGTCTCGAAAGCTTGCAATTTGTTACCATCTTTTCAGTTAGCCATTAAAAGGTATCAACCACTGAGGACTCTCAATTCTAAATATTTTTCTATCTACTGGCTAACACAGTATGAAGATACACATCTTTCCTATATCAAAATGGAGGATACCAGAATGTACCGCATCTTTATGGAACCAAAACCACTTCTGAAGAAACGTGCACAAATGGACAGCGACATTTTTTTCTTATCTAAATGCAAAAAGGAGAATTTAATTCCCAAAGGACTCTGGATTACAAACCCAATTCTTCACACCTACAATACCCATTATGCACAAAACCTCTGTCACAGGACTTCTGAGAGACTAAAGGCACTGTCACACTTAGCGATCGCACCAGCGATCACGACAACGACACGACCTGGCCATCTTTTATCTGCGACAGCATAAGGAGAAAAGTCCAAGGGCAATTTGTAACTCTGAGGAAAACACTTACAGAAAGCACAGAGCAAAAATTACAACAATACTACAACAAACTACGGACCTTTCTGATTCATAACAAGGAGAAGAAACTACACAGATTGCGCCTCAATTCAGGACTCTATACAAAAAAAGCCAAAACCTGACAACCTGGACAACCACTCCATTCCAGACACAAAAGCATCTAACTGTGTCTTCAATCTCTCAGATTACAAACCCAACAAAGTGGAGCTGGTCGTGCTTTCTAGAGGACTCTCATTTTGTCCTACTAAGGCCCTGGATAAAACTGAACTCTGCAGTGATATGAAACATTTTTTCAGGAGACTGCGCCTGAGGGAATACTTCAATGATACAGAAGATTCAGAAAACACTCGGACTAAAGTAAAAGGGATCTCAACAACCAAGAAGAGGTCAGACTGGACACCTCCACCTGGACGCAACCCTCATTTGGATAAATATATAGACTCATTCAGACGTTTGATAAAATTCACCATCATAGACAACAACAGAAGACAAGCATCCAACATCAGTGCCCAGGAGAGAAAGGCCATACGGTCTCTGAAAACCAACAAAGAAATCATCATTAAACCTGCTGACAAGGGAGGTGCAATAGTCATGATGAACACATCAAACTACATGAAGGAAGCAAACAGACAACTGATGGACTCATGCTACTACAGAAAATTGGAGTCGGATCCTACACAGGACTATTACAAGGAACTAAGCAAGTTGGTATCTTGTCTGCCTGACAAATCCATAAGAGCTAATGACCTGAAAGTCCAAGAATAGGGATATTCTACATGCTTCCCAAAATCCACAAAGCTGGAAATCCAGGGAGGCCGATTATTTCATGTGTGGACACCATTACTGAGAAGGTATCTGGATGGGTAGAGGGTATTCTTAAACCCCTGGTAAAGAATACACCCAGCTACATTCAGGACACAACTGACCTATTGAATAACCTGGCAGCAATAGGTACTCTACCAGAAGGAACCATCCTGGCCACCATGGATGTGGAATCTTTGTACTCCAATATCCCACACCAGGATGGATTAAATGCCTGCAAAGTCCTCATGGGAAACATCGGGAATGATGCTGATTCTGTGGTGATACTCACAAAATTCATCCTCACCCACAATTACTTTGAATTTGATGATAAGATCTATCTTCAGGAGACTGGCACAGCTATGGGAAGTAAAATGGCTCTACAGTATGCAAATCTTTTCATGGCCAAGCTTGAAAGCGACTTTTTGTCCTCATGTCCCATCAGACCTCAGGCCTACTACCGCTACATTGATGATATCTTAATCATCTGGACGGAGTCTGAGCAACAGCTAAAGACGTTCCAAGAACAGTTTAATCAATTTGATCCCACCATCAACTTAACACTCAACTACTCCAGAACTGAAATTAACATTTTAGACACCATCATTAAGCTAAAGAACAATGAAACAGAGACATCCCTGTATCAGAAGTCAATCGACCGTCAAACATACCTTAAATGGGACAGTTTCCATCCAAAACACATAAAAAACTCTATTGTCTACAGCCAAGCCATAAGATACAATCGTATATGTTCCAACCCCATGGATAGAGATGAACACCTTGTTCGCCTCAGAAAGACCTTTTTGAATCAGGGCTACCATCGAAGAACAATTGAAAACCAAATTACAAGAGCCACCAGAATACCAAGGAATCACCTGCTAAATTACAAAGCTAAAGAAGAAAATAACCGGATGCCTCTTGTGGTCACCTACAATCCAAATCTGGAAGTGCTAAGACAGGGTTCCCCAACTCCAGTCCTCAAGGCCCACCAACAGGTCATGTTTTCAGGATTTCCTTTGTATTGCACAAGTGATGCAATTATCACCTGGGCAATACTAAGGAAATCCTGAAAACATGACCTGTTAGGGGGCCTTGAGGACTGCAGTTGGGGAAACCTGCGCTAAGAGGAGCTGCACGGAAACTACAACCTTTACTACAAAAAGATGCCCGATTACAATCCATATTTCCAGACCCCCCACTACTGTGTTTTAGGCAGCCCCCAAATCTAAGAAGCATCATTGTCAGAAGCTCCCTGTCCTCCCCAACAGCTGCAGGAACCTTTCCTTGCAACAAGAAAAAATGTAAAACCTGTCCATCTATAATGACCACGGACAAAGATAAAGATCCCCAACTCCCATCAGGACTACAAGATCCCAGGTACTTTCAGCTGCATCACATCTAATGTGGTGTACCTATTTGTACAAAATGTCCAACTGGGGGACTGTATATGGGGGAGACAGGGCAAAAATGAGAAGAGGGATGAATTCTCATCGCCACACAATAAAAGAAAAAAGAATGGATCTACCTGTGGCCAAACACTTTTGTATCCCCGGTCATAGTATGATGGACATGAAATTACTTGTATTAAAAGCTAAATTTAAATCTGAGAGAGACAGAAAAGTTTGGGAATATAAACTTATGATGACCTTTGATACACTCAGTTCTGGAATGAATGTATTGCATGAATTTATGTCTTTTTACATCAATTAAGGAATTTGCTCCTAAGACCTTCTGGGGCAAAACAACACAATACCAGACCCCAATCAGAGGGCAATAAAACTTTCACACTCCTTATCTATGAACTGTTCCAATATTTATGTTGATCTCTATCTCCCATGACAGTTCTGCTTCACATCACTTGTCTTACCTATTGCATTGCTTCTGAGCTGTGTTGTGTATAAATATGTGATTCTTCAGAATTTGTTTTAGTCCTTGCCTGATGAAGAGAACTGAGTAGTCTCGAAAGCTTGCAATTTGTTACCATCTTTTCAGTTAGCCATTAAAAGGTATCAACCACTGAGGACTCTCAATTCTAAATATTTTTCTATCTACTGGCTAACACAGTATGAAGATACACATCTTTCCTATATCAAAATGGAGGATACCAGAATGTACCGCATCTTTATGGAACCAAAACCACTTTTGAAGAAACGTGCACAAATGGACAGCGACATTTTTTTCTTATCTAAATGCAAAAAGGAGAATTTAATTCCCAAAGGACTCTGGATTACAAACCCAATTCTTCACACCTACAATACCCACTATGCACAAAACCTCTGTCACAGGACTTCTGAGAGACTAAAGGCACTGTCACACTTAGCGATCGCACCAGCGATCACGCCAAGACACGACCTGGCCATCTTTGGATGTCTGCTGCAGCATAAGGAGTAAAGTCCAAAGGCAATTTGTAACTCTGAGGAAAACACTTACAGAAAGCACAGAGCAAAAATTACAACAATACTACAACAAACTACGGACCTTTCTGATTCATAACAAGGAGAAGAAACTACACAGATTGCGCCTCAATTCAGGACTCTATACAAACAGATACAAAAAAAGCCAAAACCTGACAACTTGGACAACCACTCCATTCCAGGCACAAAAGCATCTATGTTGTGAATGGACTTGAGATGAGTTCTGAGCAGAGGCTCCCTCTGGTGGTTACAAGCGGTACTGGACTGTCCAGTGAAGATTGTGAGGATTGGGAATCAGGTGTTACTGACTGGTCTTATATAAGGGAGTCGCCTTCCCATCAGGGTTGCCGGTGATCAATTGTTCTGGTCTCAATCCTTGATTCCTGTTTCCTTTGTAGCCTGCTGTGTCGTGTCTGCATCTCCTGCTAACAGATAAGACATTTTCTTCTTTTTGTTTTTGTGCTTGATTTTTGCATTTTGTCCTGCACTTCTGTGGGGGCCTTCTGGGTCCCCTCCGGGGGCTTTTGCCCTCTCAGTTTAGTTCAGCCACTGATGTTTTTGTACATTTGCTTTTTCCAGTTTTTTCAGTGGCTGCTGTTTTGATTTTGTTACACCAGAGAACTAATTTAGGTGGTAGAGGTCGTGTGATCTCAGGTGTTTTTGAAATTAGTAGAGTTGGTGCTTTTCAGGGTTTTTTGGGATTGCAGTAAGTGCCCTTCCTATCCTTTTCTATTTAGATAGTTTGGGCCCCAACGTTTGCTCATACTATTTTCTGTCTGTGTCCGTATTTCTTCTTGTCTAACCGCCATTACATGTTTGGGGGCTTTCTATGTTCTTTGGGGATCTGCTCCGGGGCAGATAGCTTTCCTCTTTCTATCTTTAGGTATAGTTAGTTTCTCAGGCTGTGATGAGGCGTCTAGGACCAACGTAGGAACGCTCCACGGCTGCCTCTAGTTGTGGTGGTTAGTCAGGGTACTGCAATCTCATAGATTCCAACTGCTCTGGTGTATTGCCTTTTTTACCTGCACTCCTCAGCTACCAAATCATAACAAATCTAACTGTGTCATCAATCTCTCAGATTACAAACCCAACAAAGTGGAGCTGGCCGTGCTTTCTAGAGGACTCTCATTTTGTCCTACTAAGGCCCTGGATAAAAACTGAACTCTGAAGTGATATGAAACAGTTTTTCAGGAGACTGCGCCTGAGGGAATACTTCAATGATACAGAAGATTCAGAAAACACTCGGACTAAAGTAAAAGGGATCTCAACAACCAAGAAGAGGTCAGACTGGACACCTCCACCTGGACGCAACCCTCATTTGGATAAATATATAGACTCATTCAGACATTTGATAAAATTCACCATCATAGACACCAACAGAAGACAAGCATCCAACATCAGTGCCCAGGAGAGAAAGGCCATACGGTCTCTGAAAACCAACAAAGAAATCATCATTAAACCTGCTGACAAGGAAGGGACAATAGTCATGATGAACACATCAGACTACATGAAGGAAGCAAACAGACAACTGATGGACTCATGCTATTACAGAAAATTGGAGTCGGATCCTACACAGGACTATTACAAGGAACTAAGCAAGTTGGTATCTTGTCTGCCTGACAAATCCATAAGAGCTGATGACCTGATACCAGAAAGTCCAAGAATAGGGACATTCTACATGCTTTCCAAAATCCACAAAGCTGGAAATCCAGGGAGGCCGATTATTTCATGTGTGGACACCCTTACTGAGAAGGCATCTGGATGGGTAGAGGGTATTCTTAAACCCTGGTAAAGAATACACCCAGCTACATTCAGGACACAACTGACCTATTGAATAACCTGGCAGCAATAGGTACTCTACCAGAAGGAACCATCCTGGCCACCATGGATGTGGAATCTTTGTACTCCAATATCCCACACCAGGATGGATTAAATGCCTGCAAAGTCCTCATGGGAAACATCGGGAATGATGCTGATTCTGTGGTGATACTCACAAAATTCATCCTCACCCACAATTACTTTGAATTTGATGATAAGTTCTATCTTCAGGAGACTGGCACAGCTATGGGAAGTAAAATGGCTCTACAGTATGCAAATCTTTTCATGGCCAAGCTTGAAAGCGACTTTTTGTCCTCATGTCCCATCAGACCTCAGGCCTACTACCGCTACATTGATGATATCTTAATCATCTGGACGGAGTCTGAGCAACAGCTAAAGACGTTCCACGAACAGTTTAATCAATTTGATCCCACCATCAACTTAACATTCAACGATTCCAGCACTGAAATTAACTTTTTAGACACCATCAAGCTAAAGAACAATGAAATAGAGACATCCCTGTATCAGAAGTCAATCGACCGTCAAACATACCTTAAATGGGACAGTTTCAATCCAAAACACATAAAAAAATTCTATTGTCTACAGCCAAGCCATAAGATACAATCGTATATGTTCCAACCCCATGGATAGAGATGAACACCTGGTTCGCCTCAGAAAGACCTTTTTGGATCAGGGCTACCATCGAAGAACAATTGAAAACCAAATTACAAGAGCCACCAGAATACCAAGGAATCACCTGCTACATTACAAAAGCTAAAGAAGAAAATAACCGGATGCCTCTAGTGGTCACCTACAATCCAAATCTTGAAGTGCTAAGACAGGGTTCCCCAACTCCAGTCCTCAAGACCCACCAACAGGTCATGTTTTCAGGATTTCCTTTGTATTGCACAGGTGATGCAATTATCACCTGGGCAATACTAAGGAAATCCTGAAAACATGACCTGTTAGGGGGCCTTGAGGACTGCAGTTGGGGAACCCTGCGCTAAGAGGAGCTGCACGGAAACTACAACCTTTACTACAAAAAGATGCCCGATTACAATCCATATTTCCAGACCCCCCACTACTGTGTTTTAAGCAGCACCCAAATCTAAGAAGCATCATTGTCAGAAGCTCCCTGTCCTCCCCAACAGGTGCAGGAACCTTTCCTTGCAACCAGAAAAAATGTAAAACCTGTCCATCTATAATGACCACGGACAAGATAAAGATCCCCAACTCCCATCAGGACTACAAGATCCCAGGTACTTTCAGCTGCATCACATCTAATGTGGTGTACCTAATTATTTGTACAAAATGTCCAACTGGGGGGCTGTATGTGGGGGGAGACAGGGCAAATAGTGAGAACAAGGATGAATTCTCATCGCCACACAATAAGAGAAAAAAGAATGGATCTACCTGTGGCCAAACACTTTTGTATCCCCGGTCATAGTATGATGGACATGAAATTACTTGTATTAAAAGCTAAATTTAAATCTGAGAGAGACAGAAAAGTTTGGGAATATAAACTTATGATGACCTTTGATACACGCAGTTCTGGAATGAATGTATTGCATGGATTTATGTCTTTTTACATCAATTAAAAAAATATTTAGACTTGAGAGTCCTCAGTGGTTGATACCTTTTAATGGCTAACTGAAAAGATGGTAACAAATTGCTATACATCCTTACATCTTATACATATACATCTTTCCTATACATCAATTAAGGAATTTGCTCCCAAGACCTCCTGGGGCAAAAACAACACAATACCAGACCCCAAATCAGAGGGCACTAAAACTTTCACACTCCTTATCTATGAACTGTTCCAATATTTATGTTCAGCTCTATCTCCCATAATGACAGTTCTGCTTCACGTCACTTGTCTTACCTATTGCATTGCTTCTGAGCTGTGTTGTGTATAAATATGTGATTCTTCAGAATTTGTTTTAGTCCTTGCCTGATGAAGAGACCCGAGTAGTCTCGAAAGCTTGCAATTTGTTACCATCTTTTCAGTTAGCCATTAAAAGGTATCAACCACTGAGGTCTCTCAATTCTAAATATTTTTGTAAATAATATGATCATTTCTAGTACTTGGTTAAAAATCCTTTGTTGGCAATGACTGCCTGAAGTATTGAACATCACCAGACACTGTGTTTCCTCCCTTTTGATGCTCTGCCAGGCCTTCACAGCAGTGGTTTTCAGTTGCTATTTGTTTGTGGGCCTTTCTGTCTGAAGTTTAGTCTTTAACAAGTGAAATGCATGATCAATTGGGTTGAGATCAGGTGACTGACTTGTCCATTCAAGAATATGCCACTTCTTTGCTTTAATAAACTCCTGGGTTGCTTTGGCTTTATGTTTTGGGTCATTGTCCATCTGTAGTATGAAACGACGACCAATCAGTTTGGCTGCATTTGGCTGGATCTGAGCACACAGTATGGCTCTGAATACCTCAGAATTCATTCGGCTGTTTCTGTCCTGTGTCACATAAATAAACACTAGTGACCCAGTGCCACTGGCAGCCATGCATGCCCAAGCCATCACACTGCCTCCGCCGTGTTTTACAGATGATGTGGTATGCTTTGGATCATGAGCTGTACCACGCCTTCGCCATACTTTTCTCTTTCCATCATTCTGGTAGAGGTTGATCTTGGTTTTATCTGTCCAAAGAATGTTCTTCCAGAACTGTGCTGGCTTTTTAAGATGTTTTTAGCAAAGTCCAGCCGAGCCTTTTTATTCTTGATGCTTATGAGTGGCTTGCACCGTGCAGTGCACCCTCTATATTTACTTTCATGCAGTCTTCTCTTTATGGTAGATTTGGATATTGATACGTCTACTTCCTGGAGAGTGTTGTTCATTTGGTTGGCTGTTGTGAAGGGGTTTCTCTTCACCATGGAGAGTATTCTGCGATCATCCACCACTGTTGTCTTCCGTGGGCGCCCAAGTCTTTTTGCATTGATGAGTTCACCAGTGCTTTCTTTCTTTGTCAGGATGTACCAAACTGTAGATTTTGCCACTCCTAATGTTGTAGCAATTTCTCGGATGGGTTTTTTCTGTTTTTGCAGCTTAAGGATGGCTTGTTTCACCTGCAAGGAGAGCTCCTTTGACTGCATGTTTCCTTCACAGCAAAACCTTCCAAATGCAAACACCACACCTCAAATCAACTCCAGCCCCTTTATCTGCTTAATTGAGTATGACATAACGAAGGGATTGCCCACACC
Source organism: Oophaga sylvatica (assembly GCA_033576555.1). Taxonomy (NCBI): domain Eukaryota; kingdom Metazoa; phylum Chordata; class Amphibia; order Anura; family Dendrobatidae; genus Oophaga; species Oophaga sylvatica. Next base: position 161,581,099 of record JARQOD010000006.1, on the reverse strand, counting down.
TGTCCATGAAATGGCCTTGGAGTCAATTGTTTAATTACTTTTGGTCCCTTTAAAACAGGGTGGCACATGTTAAGGAGCTGAAACTCCTAAACCCTTCATCCAATTTTAATGTGGATACCCTCAAATGAAAGCTGAAAGTCTGAACTTCAACTGCATCTGAATTATTTTGTTTAACACCTTACTGCCATCGGACGTACTATCCCGTCCATGGTACCTGGGCCGTATGACCGGGGACGGGATAGTACGTCATAGGCGATCAGCTGCGCTCCTGAGGGGAGCGCAGCTAATCGCCGCCGGGTGTCAGCTGATTATCACAGCTGACACCCAAGACTGTGTGTCAGGAGCGGTCACGGACCGCTCCCGGCACATTAACCCCTTGCACACCGCGATCAAACATGATCGCGGTGTACTGGGGGCACAGGGGAGGATCGCGCAGGGTGGGGGCTCCCTGCGCGCCCCCCTGAGACCCTCAGAGCAGTGCGATGTGATTGCGCTGTTCTGAGGGCTTCCTCCCTCCCAGGACCCGGATCCAAGATGGCGCCGGGGTCCTGGAGGGAGGCGGCTACCTCAGTGCCTGCCGAGAGCAGGCACTGAGAAGCCTGCATCTATGCCTGTGCGATCGCTGGTGTGACAGTGTGCTGTGCACACTGTCACACCAGCGATCTGATAAAATACTGTGATGTCCCACCCTGGGACAAAGTAAAAAAGTAAAAATAAACATGTGTAAAAAAAAAATCCAAAATAAATAAAAAAAAAAAAAAAATATTCCCCAATAAATTCACTTCTTCCTGTAAATAAAAAAAAAAAAAACAATAAAAGTACACATATTTGGTATCGACGCGTCCGTAACGACCCCCCCTATAAAATTGTCCCACTAGTTAACCCCTTTAGTGAACCCCTTAAAAAAAAAAAAAACGAAGCAAAAAATCAATGCTTTTATCATCATACCGCCGAACAAAAAATGGAATAACACGCGATCAAAAAGACCGATATAAAAAAACATGGTACCGCTGAAAACGTCATCTTGTCCCGCAAAAAACGAGCCGTCATAAAGCATCATCAGCGAAAAAATAAAAAAGTTATAGCTCGCAGAATAAAGCGATGCAAAAATAATTATTTTTTATATAAAATTGTTTTTATTCTATAAAAGCGCCAAAACATGAAAAAATGATATAAATGAGGTATCGCCATAATCGTACTGACCCGAAGAATAAAACTGCTTTATCAATTTTACCACACGCGGAACGGTATAAACGCCTCCCCCAAAAGAAATTCATGAATTGCTGATTTTTGTTCATTCTAACCTCCCAAAAATCGAAATAAAAAGCGATCAAAAAACGTCACATGATGAAAAATGGTACCAATAAAAACGTCAAATCGTCCCGCAAAAAATAAGACCTCACATGACTCTGTGGGCCAAAATATGCAAAAATTATAGCTCTCAAAATGTGATGATGCAAAAACTATTTTTGCAATAAAAAGCGTCTTTTAGCGTGACAGCTGCCAATCATAAAAACCCGCTATAAATAGTAAATCAAACCCCCTTTATCATCCCCTTAGTAAGGGAAAAATAATAAAATTAAAAAAAAGTATTTATTTCCATTTTCCCATTAGGGTTAGGGTTGCGGCTAAAGTTAGGGTTAGGGTTGGCGCTAAAGTTAGGATTAGGGTTAGGATTAGGGGTGTGTTAGGGTTAGGTTTGTGGTTAGGGTTGGGACTAGGGTTAGGGGTGTGTTGGGGTTAGGGTTGGAGTTAGAATTGGGGGGTTTCAGCTGTTTAGGCACATCAGGGGCTCTCCAAATGTGACATGGCGTCTGATCTCAATTCCAGCCAATTCTGCGTTGAAAAAGTCAAACGGTGCTCCTTCACTTCTCAGCTCTGCCATGCGTCCAAACAGTAGTTTATCCCCACATATGGGGTATCAGCGTACTCTGGACCCAAGAGTTATTGTGCAATTTGTCCTATTTCTTCTGCTACCCTTGGGAAAATAAAAAACTGGGGGCGAAAATATCATTTTTGTACAAAAAAAAATATTTTTTTGTTTTTACGGCTGTACATTATAAACTTCTGTGAAGCACTTGGGGCTTCATAGCGCTCACCACACATCTAGATAAGTTCCTTGTGGGGTCTATTTTCCAAAATGGGGTCACTTGTTGGGGATTTCCACTGTTTAGGCGCATCAGGGGCTCTCCAAATGCGACATAACGCCCCCAGACCATTCCATCAAAGTCTGCAATCCAAAACGTCACTACTTCCCTTCCGAGCCCCAACGTGTACTCATACAGTAGTTTTCTCCCACATATTGGATATCAGCGTACTCAGGACAAATTGGACAACAACTTTTGGGGTCCAATTTCTCCTGTTACCCTTGTAAAAATAAAATATTGGGGCAAAAAAAATCATTTTTGCAAAAAAAAAAAAGGATTTTTTATTTTTACGGCTGTGCGTTATAAACTTCTGTGAAGCACTTCGGGGTTCAAAGTGCTCACCACACATCTAGACAAGTTCCTTGTGGGGTCTATTTTCCAAAATGGGGTCACTTGTGGGGGGTTTCCACTGTTTAGGCGCATCAGGGGCTCTCCAAATGCAACATGACGCCCCCAGACCATTCCATCAAAGTCTGCAATCCAAAACGTCACAACTTCCCTTCCGAGCCCTGACGTGCACCCATACAGTAGTTTTCTCCCACATATTGGGTATCAGCGTACTCAGGACAAATTGGACAACAACTTTTGGGGTCCAATTTCTCCTGTTACCCTTGTGAAAATAAAATATTGGGGGCAAAAAAAATCATTTTTGTAAAAAAAAAAGGATTTTTTTATTTTACGGCTGTACGTTATAAACTTCTGTGAAGCACTTCGGGGTTCAAAGTGCTCACCACACATCTAGATAAGTTCCTTGTGGGGTCTATTTGCCAAAATGGGGTCACTTGTGGGGGGTTTCCACTGTATAGGTGCATCAGGGGCTCTCCAAATGTGACATGAAGCCCCCAGACCATTCCATCAAAGTCTGCAATCCAAAACGTCACTACTTCCCTTCCGAGCCCTGACGTGCGCCCATACAGTAGTTTTCTCCCACATATTGGGTATCAGCGTACTCAGGACAAATTGGACAACAACTTTTGGGTTCCAATTTCTTCTGTTACCCTTGTGAAAATAAAATATTTGGGGCGAAAAAAATCATTTTTGTAAAAAAAAAAAAAGATTTTTTATTTTTACGGCTGTACGTTATAAACTTCTGTGAAGCACTTCGGGGTTCAAAGTGCTCACCACACATCTAGATAAGTTCCTTGTGGGGTCTATTTGCCAAAATGGGGTCACTTGTGGGGGGTTTCCACTGTATAGGTGCATCAGGGGCTCTCCAAATGTGACATGACGCCCCCAGATCATTCCATCAAAGTCTGCAATCCAAAACGTCACTACTTCCCTTCCGAGCCCTGACGTGCGCCCATACAGTAGTTTTCTCCCACATATTGGGTATCAGCGTACTCAGGACAAATTGGACAACAACTTTTGGGTTCCAGTTTCTTCTGTTACCCTTGTGAAAATAAAATATTGGGGACGAAAAAATCATTTTTGTAAAAAAAAAAGGATTTTTTATTTTACGGCTGTACGTTATAAACTTTAGTGAAACACCTGGGGGTTAAAAGTTCTCACCACACATCTAGATAAGTTCCTTGAGGGGTCTAGTTTCCAAAATGGCGTCATTTATGGGGGTTTCCACTGTTTAGGCAGATCAGGAGCTCTCCAAACACGACATGGCGTCCAGCCAATTCTGCGTTGAAAAAGTCAGACGGCGCTCCTTCCCTTCCAAACTCTGCCATGCACCCAAACAGTGGTTTACCCCCACATATGGGGTATCAGCGCACTCAGGACAAATTGCACAATAACTTTTGGAGTCTTGTTACCCTTGGAAAAATAAAAATTGGGGTGAAAAGATCATTTTTGTGGAAAAAATATGATTTTTAAATTTTACGGCTCTACGTTATAAACTTGTGTGAAGCACTTGGGGGTTCAAATTGCTCACCAAAGATCTAGAAAAGTTCCTTATGGGGTCTAGTTTCCAAAATGGGGTCATTTGTGGGGGGTTTCCACTGTTTAGGCACATCAGGGGCTCTCCAAATGCAACATGGCATCCAATCTCAATTCCAGCCAATTTTGGTTGGAAAAAGTCAAATGGTGCTCCTTCCATTCCGAGCTCTGCCGTGCGCCCAAACAGTGGTTCCCACCCACATATGGGGTATCAGCGTACTCAGGACAAATTGGACAACAACTTATGTGGTCCAATTTCTCCTGTTACCCTTGAGAAAATAAAAAATTAGTGACTAAAAGATAATTTTTGTGGGAAAAAAAATAGGATTTTTTATTTTCATGCCCGGGCATTATAAACTTGTGTGAAGCACTTGGGGGTTCAAAGTGCTCACCAAAGATCTAGATAAGTTCCTTAGGGGTATAGTTTCCAAAATGGGGTCACTTGTGGGGGATTTCCACTGTTTAGGCTCATCTGGGGCACTGCAAACGGAACATGACCCCCATCAACGTCTGCATTCCAAAACGTTACTACTTCCTTTCCAAGCCCTGCCGTGCACCCAAACAGTTCCCCCCCCCCATATGGGGTATCAGCATACTCAGGACAAATTGGACAACAACTTTTGGGGTCCAATTTCCTTGGGAAAATTCAAAAATTTGGGACTAAAAAATCATTTTTGTGGAAAATTGTTTTTTTTTTTTTTTCACACCCAGGCATTATAAGCTTTTGTGAAACACTTGGGAGTTCAAAGTGCTCACAACAGATCTAGATAAGTACCTTAGGGGGTCTAGTTTCCAAAATGGTGTCACTTGTGGGGTTTCCACTGTTTAGGCGCATCAGGGGCTCTCCAAACACGACATGGCGTCCAATCTCAATTCCAGCCAATTTTAGTTTGAAAAAGTCAAACGGCGCTCCTTCCCTTACGAGCTCTGCCGTGTGCCCAAACAGTGGTTTTCCCCCACATATTGGGTATTGGCGTACTCAGGAGAAATTGCATAACAACCTTATCTGTCCATTTTCTCCTTTTACCCTTGTGAAAATAAAAAAAAAGTTTGTAAAAGATCATTTTTGTGGCTAAAAAGTTAAATATTCATTTTTTCCTTCCACGTTGCTTTAGTTCCTGTGAAGCACCTGAAGGGTTAATAATCTTCTTGAATGTGGTTTTGAGTACCTTGAGGGGTGCAGTTTTTAGAATGGTGTCACTTTTGGGTATTTTCTGCCATATAGACCCCTCAAAGTGACTTCAAATGAGAGGTGGTCCCTAAAAAAAATGGCTTTGTAAATTTTGTTGTAAAAATGAGAAATCGCTGGTCAACTTTTAACCCTTATAACTTCCTAACAAAAAAAAATTTTGGTTCCAAAATTGTGCTGATGTAAAGTAGACATGTGGGAAATGTTATTTCTTAACTATTTTATGTGACATATTTCTCTGTTTTAAGGGAATAAAAATTCAAAGTTTGAAAATTGCAAAATTTTAAAAATTTTCGCCATATTTGCGTTTTTTTCAAAAATAAACGCAAGTTATATCGAAGAAATTTTACTTCTAACGTGAAGTACAATATGTCACGAGAAAACAGTCTCAGAATCGCGAAGATCCGTTGAAGCGTTCCAGAGTTATAACCTCATAAAGAGACAGTGGTCAGAATTGTAAAAATTGGCCCGGTCAGTAACGTGCAAACCACCCTTGGGGGTGAAGGGGTTAAAATTCATTGTGGTAATGTCTAGAACCAAAATTAGATAAATGTTGTCTCTGTCCAAATATATATGGACCTAACTAAGATTCAAGGAAAGGAAAAATATTGAATGCTTTTTTTTAAGGGATGAATGCTGTAAAAGATCTTTAACATACTGACATAGTAGCTACTAACGATAACGAGTTTCTCTGACAATAATATCATTTTGGTTTATTCTTACATTAGACCAACAATGATTGCGAATTGTGATTTCAGCCTCTGACATCCCTGCTGATCAGCACAGTGAAAGAGCCCATGCGTGCAGGTAAGCAATGTGGCCCTTTAACCCCTTTGCGACATTGTGCTGTACTAGAACTACGCGTGTTGTGTTTCCCCCTTTGATGTGGGCTCCGCCGCGGAGCCTACATCTTTTCCGGTACGTCAGCTGTTTTGAACAGCTAACATGTGGCCAAAAAAGAGCCGAGGGTGGAATCGCGATCAAACTCTGACAGTGGCATTTAACGTGTGCTTCCAGCTATTGCGCCGGAAATCCACCCAATGGTGACCCCAATCACGTGTTCACAGGTCGCCGATGGGTTGGTACGACAACCAGAGGTCTCTGGGAGACCTCTATGGTTGTCAATGCCGGACTGCTATGAGCGACACCTGGTGGTCGGTGCTCATAGCAAGTGAGTAATTCTGCTACATACAGGTGATCTGATCATCGCCTGTATGTAGCAGAGCCGATCGTGTTATGTCAGCTTCTAGTCTCCCATGGAGACTAAGTATGCCAAAAGTAAAAAAAGTTTTTAAAAATATTAAAAAAAATAAATAAAAGGTTTAACCCCTTAACGACCAAGCCATTTTGTAGGTTAAAGACCAGGCCAATTTTTACAATTCTGACCACTGTCACTTTATGTGCTTATAACTCCGGAACGCTTCAACGGATCTTGGCGATTCTGAGACTGTTTTCTTGTGACATATTGTACTTCATGATAGTGGTAAAATTTCTTCAATATAACTTGCGTTTATTTATGAAAAAAATGGAAATATGGCAAAAATTTTGAAAATTTTGCAATTATCAAACTTTTAATTTTTATGCCATTAAATCAGAGAGATATGTCACAAAAATAGTTCATAAATAACATTTCCTACATGTCTACTTTACATCAGCACAATTTTGGAACCAAAATTTTTTTTTGTTAGGAAGTTATAAGTGTTAAAAGTTGACCAGCAATTTCTCATTTATCCAACAAAATTTACAAAACCATTTTTTTTAGGGACCACCTCACATTTGAAGTGAATTTGAGGGGTCAATATGACAGAAAATACCCCAAAGTGACACCATTCTAAAAACTGCACCCCTCAAGGTGTTTGGAGAGTCCTTGATGTACCTAAACAGTGGAAACTGTGGAAATGACCCCATTTTGGAAACTAGACCTCCCAAGGAACTTATCTAGATCTGTGGTGAGCGCTTTGAACCCCCAAGGGCTTCACAGAAGGTTATAACGTAGAGCCGTAAAATTAAAAAAATCATATTTTTTCCGAAAAAAATGATCTTTTCACCCCCAATTTTTATTTTTCAAAGGATAAAAGGATCCCAAAAGTTATTTTGCAATTTGTCCTGAGTACGCTGATACCCCATATGTGGGGGTAAACCACTATTTGGGCGCATGGCAGAGCTCAGAAGGGAAGCAGCGCCATTTGACTTTTTGGCTGGAATTGAGATTGGACGCCATGTCGCATTTGGAGAGTCCCTGTGTGCCTAAACAGTGGAAACCCCCCACAAGTGACCCCATTTTGGAAACTAGACCCCCCAAGGAACTTATCTAGATGTGTGGTGAGAGCTTTGAACACCCAAGGGCTTCACAGAAGGTTATAACGTAGAGCCGTAAAATTAAAAATTCATATCTTTTCCACAAAAATGATCTTTCCACCCCAATTTTTATTTTCCAAAGGGTAACAGGACCCCAAAGGTTATTGTGCAATTTGTCCTGAGTACGCTGATACTCCATATGTCGGGGTAAACCACTATTTTGACGCATGGCAGAGCTCGGAAGGGAAGGAGCGCCTTTTTCAAATGCAGACTTTGATGGAATGGTCTGCGGGCGTCATGTCACGTTTGGAGAGCCCCTGATGTGCTTAAACAGTAGAAACCCCCACAAGTGACTCCATTTTGGAAACTAGACCCCCCAAGGAACTTATCTAGATGTGTGGTGAGCACTTTGAACCCCAAGTGCTTCACAGAAGTTTATAACGTAGAGCCGTGAAAATAAAAAAATCATATTTTTTTCCACAAAAATAATCTTTTTGCCCCCAAATTTTTATTTTTATAAGGGTAACAGGAGAAATAGGACCCCAAAAGCTATTGTGCAATTTGTCCCGAGTACGCTGATACCCCATATGTGGGGGAACCACTATTTTGACACATGGCAGAGCTCGGAAGGGAAGGAGCACCGTTTTTAAATGCAGACTTTAATGGAATGGTCTGCGGGTGTCATGTCGCGCTTGGAGAGCCCCTGATGTGCCTAAACAGTAGAAACCCCCCACAAGTGACCCCATTTTGCAAACTAGACCCCCCAAGGAACTTATCTAGATGTGTGGTCAGCACTTTGAACCCCCAAGGGCTTCACAGAACTTTATAACGTAGAGCCGTGAAAATAAAAAAATCATATTTTTTTTTTCCACAAAAATGACCTTTTTGTCCCCAAATTTTTATTTTTATAAGGGTAACAGTAGAAATAGGACTCCAAAAGTTGATGTGCATTTTGTCCTCAGTACGCTGGTATCCCATATGTGGGGGGGAACCACTGTGATCGCCTTACTGCGATCTTTGGGAGGCAGAAAGAACAAATCCACAAAAGGTGAAGAATTGGTTTTCTTTTTTACGCTGTTCCTCGTGCGGTATTAGTAATTAGGCGACTTTATTTTTCGGGTCGGTGCGATTACAGCGATACCAGATTTATACCCTTTTTTCATGTTTAGCTTCTGTCACACTTTTTTTTGGAAGAATTTTTTGTAAGAAATTTTTGCATCGCCGTATTTTGAGAGTTATAATTTTTCCATATTTCGTCCGACAGAGTTATCTGTGGGCTTATTTTTTGCGGTACGAGCTGACGTTTTTATTGGTACCATATTCGGGCACATAAAGTTTTTTGATCGCTTCCTATTCCGATTTTTGTGGAAGCAGAATGAACAAAAACCAGCAATTCAGGAATTGTTTTTTTTTTTTTTTCCCTCCGTTCTGCGTGTGGTAAAATTGATAAAGCAGCTTTATTCTTCGGGTCACTACGATTACAGCGATACCTCATTTGTATCTTTTTTTATGTTTTGGCGCTTTTATACAATAAAAACAATTTTATAGAAAAAATAATTATTTTTGCATTGCTTTATTCTGCGAGTTATAACTTATTTTTTCGCGGATGATGCTGTATAGCGGCTTGTTTTTTTGCGGGACAAGATGATGTTTTCAGCGGTACCATGATTGTTTATATCCGACTTTTTGATCGCGTGTTATTACACTTTTTCCAAGCGGTATGATGATACAGCTTGGAAAAAGTATAATTTACTACTTTTTTGTGTTTTTTTTTTTTACGGCTTTCACTGAAGGGGTTAATTAGGGTTACGCTTTTATAGTGTAAGGTTCTGTGTACATGTTCCTGAAACTCAGTTTTTCCGTCAGCCATTTTACTTTCTGTCTTGCTGCAGCTATCTTGCCCTCAGTCAATATGGAGTTTCCAGCTTGCATGTTCCCGCCCTGATTCTCTCCTCTTGCTTCTTAAGCAGCCACAGCTGAGCAATCAGTGCTTCAGAATCAAGCTTGCAGTGAACCTGTGACCTGACTCCTGGAAGCCTTGGACCTTGTACTCCAGTTATTTCCTATTGTGGAACTTTGGAACACTCGTGGACTTTGGAACCTTGCTATTTGATAAATCCACGTTTGCATGGACTTACGGTAACAGAGAAGAGATCCTGAACCTGTTGTGGAGAGTGATTGCTGAGCTTAAGTTACTCTGGCCTGCTGTGTCTCCTGCTTTTGTATCTGCAAACTGTGTGACTATTATTGCCACTTGTATGAAGTAATACAAGACCTTCTATATCAAACCTGTGACTCCTGTGTTTTCATCGCACCCAAACACAAGACACTATATGAACTGTACTCCTTACATTACATATAGATGGGATTTTTATGGACGCGGCGATACCAAACGTGTATTTTTTTTGTTTTTTTTATTACATAAAAATGTGTATTTTTTAGGGGAATTTTTTTTAAATTATGTTTTCATATTTTTTTTACAATTTTTTTAAAAAAATGCTTTCTTACCTTGTTTCTTTATGGGACTTTCACTTTTGATTGCAGGTACAATGCATTGTACCTATAGTGAAAGCTGCTGTGACCATGATCACAGCAGCTTTCCGTAGCTAGATGACCCGGAGGTTGTCATGACAACACCCGGGTCATCAAGGCAGAGATCCGGCCCTGCAATGTATGGAGATCCCGATCCACTCGATCACAGCAGTCAGGGGGTTAACAGCCAGGGGCGGCGGTGGCGCCGCTCCTGGCTGTCAGTGCAGGAAGATCGGCCACTGCAGCGCTGAGCTCCAGCACTGATCGGGCAGGAGAAGCTGAAATTTCAGCATCTCCTGCCAGATCGCTGCTGTGTTTGGTCAGTCACATTGACTGACCAATCACAGCGCTGTAGGTGCAGGGACCGACGGCAAAGGTCCCCGCACCGCTTGCTGTGCCTGTCAGCTGTCTGTGACAGCTGTTGACACTGAACTACCACTGCCTGTATACATGCAGTGGTAGTTCAAAGGCATGACGTGCACAGTCCGTCAAGGTGCCAAAACTGACACCTTGCCATGACGGACTGTGCACGTCATTGGACATTAAGGGGTTAAGTCACCCCCTTTTCGCCCCATTCAAAATAAAACAATAAGAAAATTAAACGAACACATATTTGGTATCGTCCCGTTCAAAATCGACTGATCTATCAATATAAAAAAGGATTAACCTGATCGCTAAACAGCATAACGAGAAAAAAAGTAAAAACGCCAGAATTACTTTTTTTGGTCACCGAAACATTGCATTAAAATGCAATAACAGGCAATCTAAAGATTGTATCTGCACCAAAATGGTATAATTAAACACGTCACCTCGGCACGCAAAAAATAAGAACTCACCTGACCTGAGATCACAAAAAATGGCGACGCTATGGGTCTTGGAAGATGATGCAATTTTTTTTGTTTTAAACAAACTTTTGATTTTTTTTTCACCACTTAAATAAAAAAGAACCTAGACATGTTTGGTGTCTATGAACTGGTAATGACCTGGAGAATCATAATGGCAGGTCAGTTTTAGCATTTGGTGAACATGGTAAAAAAAAATTCCAAAAAAATATTGTGGAATTGAATTTTTTTTGCAATTTCACTTCCCTTGGAATTTTTTTCCCGTTTTTGAGTACACGATATGATAAAACCAATGGTGTGGTTCAAAATTACAACTTGTCCCACAAAAACCAAGCCCTCACATGGCCATATTGCCAGAAAAATAAAAAAGGTATGGCTCTGGGAAGAAGGGGAGCGAAAAACAAACGCAAAAATGAAAAAGGGCTCTGTCATGAAGGGGATAAGGAAAGGCCACCAATGTTTTCGCCCTAAAGAACTTCACAGTTTCTAACAATCAAAAACTATGGATATTTGTGTGTTTACAAAGTTCTACTTTATTTTTTAGGGAAACCTCTGATGGAATAAACAGTTAATGATTTCTGTACTCCATATGTTTTCAAGAAGGTTGGCGCTTGTTTCATTTCAATACCTTCTAATGAGGCAAAAAAAAAATCAAATTCTATAACAATATTATGTAATTAAGAAATACATGTGCAAATTGCAACAAAAAAGCATGTCTAACATCTTTCAAACACTTTGTACAGATCTGGGAGGTTGGCAAGCTGTAGGATGCTGCCATCTTCGGCAAAGTCTTTTCGGGGTAGTAGGTGCATCTTAAATGCTTTGTACAAAATGTGCTCAGTCGTCCATCGCCAGGAAGGAGCCTCAACGTCTAAATCCTTATCCTACAAAAAAACAGAAAAGTATTAGACCAAACAGAATGGTATTTTGTAGATTTTAATAGCATTGATGACACCAACTACCTCATGGTGGTTTGATGGTACCTACGGAGCTTCCTTAATATGATCACGTCAACAATATATCTACATCTATATGAAAATAATGTAATATTCAAATAGTTTAATAAAAAAACGAGTTGTGCCTTCAGAAAAAAAAAAAAAACATTTGTTTTTATAATGCCATATGTTGAGACACAACTAATATTTTTCCACCAATGGAGCTATGTGAGGGATTATTTGTTTTTTTGAGTAACAAGACAGTTTTCCAATTTTCTGGTGTCAGCAATTCTGATTTTTTTTTTTAAACACCACCATTATACAGTTGAAACCAGAAGTTTACATACAATGTATAAAAAGACACATATGCATGTTTTTCTCAGTATCTGATATGAAAATCATGATAAACCTTTTCCGTTTTAGATCAATTAGGATTACCATAATTATTAATATTTGCCAAATGCCAGAATAATGAGAGAATGTTTTAAGGTATTTTTATTACTTACTGCAAAGTCAAAAGTTTACATACATTTCATTAGTATTTTGTTCCATTGCCCTTAAACGGAATAATTTGGGTCAAACGTTTGGGAAATCTTTCCACAAGCTTCTCACAATATTGGGTCGTAATTTGGGCCCATTTCTCCTGACAAAACTGGTGTAACTGATCCAGGTTTGTAGGTCGCTTTGCTCGCACCTGCCTGCTCAGCTTTGCCTATCAATATTCAATAGGATTGAGATGAGGACTTTTTTTGATGGCCACTCCAAAACATTAACTTTATTATCCTTAAGCCATTTTGGCAGTATGCTTCAGGCCATTGTCTATTTGGAAGACCCATTTTCGCCCAAGGTTTAACTTCCTGGCGTTCCAATGTGTGGCGTGTTGTCAGTGATTATTGACAGATCCATAGATATGTATGGGTTATTTTGATCAGTTACTGGAATCAGACATGTCTGTGCTTTTCGCAGACTGAGGCATATATACATGTACAATTTTGAATGCAAGTTTTGAAGCAAGGGTCCCAAAATGCAAAGCAACAGTGCTAAAGAGTGAGCCACTGTACTAATGCCTTGTATTCTCCAAAATGTTTTGTCAGTCACTTTATTGGGAGACAGAGAAACCATGCTGCCACCTGGAGTCCGACGCTAGTAATACATCTTAAACGAAAATTGTCTCTTCCCCAGCAGACTATACCTTACCTGCTAAACATCAGGCCTCCTCAGTTTTGTTTAACGTTAGGTGGAGCAGAATAGGTTTGAGTTTCAGACCTGTGTAAGCCATGAAGATGTTAGGTTAGATGCTAACCTTTTTTTTTTTTTCCTGATCACGAAGGATCATTTGAAAGAGTGACAGAGTGAAAATGTGCACTCTGTTTCATCCTCAAGTAGTGACGGAGAGTACAGTCTCGTTCGTGATCTCCTAATGCCCACTCTGCAAAGAGGTCAGTGCAAGCTCTGCTTCATTTTGGCCTCTCCAGACCACCATTCAGTACCACTCATGACTTCACCTCACGCTGCTGCCTCACCATTTTCCATCTGCAGTGACAATCTAGGAACAAGTAATTGTCCCGCCATGTGACTAACACTATCAGTATCTTTGCAGTACGATCACGACTATTGGGTCTGAACAGCCCTGGTTACCCTTAGGTAAACATAGGTTTTCAGAGGTTTAGACCGTGGCAATTTATACTTCTGTCACTGGCTGCTGCTTTGTCGTCGCTTGCTCATTGCATCCCTGTATGGCCTATAGCTTTGTCTCAGCACAGCTAAGTTGCCTAGGTGTCATGATCATGCTTTGCTTATAAACAATTCCCTCCCAGTCCAATGAACGTGAACCACCTCCCTGAGGCCACACAGCCAGATGAAGCTCACAGAGAACCCTGCAACCTAGATGCTACTCTGTCTACCAAGTAGCACAGACTCTCCAGTCCGAGATGTCCCAATTTGGTGAATCCTGCAGGTAACCCTGTAACCTAGAAGTTCTTCTAACCACAGTCTGGAGTGGGTCAAACAATCTGAATGAGATCTCACAGATGCACAGTTTCCACAACTGAACTTGCAACCCAGACACTATGTGGTCCACCTCCCAAAGCAGGTAAGGCGGCACATCGGGGAATTATCCAGATAGCACTCTAATTCTCCCCTGGGTGAGTTAGACCCGCTGGGGTCCTCTCTCTATAGAGTGCATTGTACATTTAGAGATCTACAGGAACTCCAACCATCTTTCTCAATGGATATGAATGCCCAGCAGAAACTTCTTTAGATAAGCAGGTAGTGTGGGTAATCCAAACAATACAAGTGGTACCTTACAGTGTTCTGGTTACTTTCCACAGTTGCTCAGACCAACAAACAAATTGCGTTCATAGGGATGTATTGTTCAGGCGAGTCAGATAGCCGTGCTGCTGTGTGTGTCAGTACAGATACCTGAATCCTCTCAGAAGGAAGGTATAGTGAGGGCAGCTATGCTGTGCTCTCCCTGATGGGTAGATTTAGGTAGTACACCAGATGTTAGTCTGAGCACTTCCCTAAAGGTTGGATCATTGGTTCTATTTTGGGCTCTTCATATCGCTCATAGATCCCTCTCCCAGTGGGGACAGATTATCAGGCATAGCTCCCTCAGAAACGTGATAGTGCAAGTGAATCTGAATGTACCCAGAGTGAGTCTGACCTTCTAACCAGTGTATTCTCTCGTTTTTAGGTTATATCGCACAAGCAATCCACACGGCTTGGAAGCAGACCAGGCGGTGATCGTTCCAGTTCCCTTACTCAGCTCAACTAATCAAGAAACCTTGCAGGGTGTATCACAACAGCAGTCCAGTCAGTACTGTGATCTCTTCCATGGCCAAGTCAGACCATAGGACTCAAACCACTCAGCTGAAGGTGATATGTAACTATTTCTGTAAGAACACTGATCACATCCCAAGGCAGATGCCTCTTCAGAGGGAGTCAGTCAGGCTAACTAAGATGCTCCGTTTTGCAGATTGCACATGAACATTTTTTTTTTACTGTAGGCCAGTACCACAAGTAAGGCCTTTTGTACAGTTTTGAGAATGACACAAATATTAATTTTTACAAAGTCTACTACTTCACTTTTTCTAATGGCAATTTGCATATACTCCAGAATGTTATAAAGAGTGATCAGCTTAACAGCAATTACTTGCAAAGTCAATATTTGGCTAGAAAATGAACTTTATCCCCCAAAACACATTTCAACATCATTGCAGCCCTGCCAGCTAACCTCTTTTCAGTGATTGCTCCATTAACACAGGTGTGGGTGTTGATGAGGACATGGCTGGAGATCAATCTGTCATTATTAAGTAAGAATGACACCACTGGACACTTTAAGAGGCTGGTGCTTGGCATCATTGTTTCTCTTCTGTTAACCATGGTTATCTCTAAAGAAACACGTGCAGTCATCATTGCAATGCACAAAAATGGCCTTACAGGGAAGAGTATCGCAGCTAGAAAGATTGCACCTCAGTCAACAATCTATCGCATCATCAAGAA
>JARQOD010000006.1:161516162-161565668 GCA_033576555.1 Oophaga sylvatica | reverse complement strand
CGGGGACGAGATCTCGTTGCCGAGATTTGAATGAGTATGCGGCGGCCATCTTACCGGAGGCCCCTGGCGGCCATCTTTCAGGACGCCACCGCGTTGCAGCAGAGGGGGGCTAAGAGCGAAATGCCGGCGGAGCCCCACACGCAGCACAGAGCCCCGCTGCTGCCCCGACACCACATGGAAGGCTGCATCGGGACCGCCACCGGAGGCCCCTGGCGGCCATCTTTCAGGAGGCCACCGCGTCGCAGCAGCGGAGCTGCGGGGGGCTTTGCGGCTAAGAGCTAAATGCCGGCGGAGCCCCCCACGCAGCACAGAGCCCCGATGCTGCCCCGACACCATCGCACCACAGGGAGGCTGCATCGGGACCTCCACCGCCACCGGATTTTTAGGTATGTTGCGACCATAAGACGCACCCCCATTTTCCCCCAAATTTTTTGGGGAAAAAAGTGCGTCTTATGGTCTGAAAAATAAGGTAACTGTCAATCAATAAATAGTAACAGCACAAATACCTCAGAAGTATCAGAATCTTCAAGTATATACTTCTTTCTAATTGAGTAAAACATAGAACATTCTTTACTAAAACTTTCAAAACATTCCTTCTCGTCATCCCAGTTGACCTACACAGAAAATAATAGAAATTTGTTATAACTACTATAAATTAAATATAATATGAAAAATACCGTGACTTTGCTGTTTACCAACTTAAATGAACTACAAAAAAATTGTATCCCTAACAATAAAACAAAAGTGAGTACAGTACATATTAATCTTTACTATGATAGCAAAAGTTGAAAAGAAAATATCTAAAATCATCTTACTTTCAGACTTGGGGGCATTATTACTATACATGAGGGACTCATTGGGCATTATTACTTTTTTATGAGTATTCAGAGGGGGAATGATTGGACAGTAAGAATCAGCTGACACTCCCTCTCTCTCATCATTGCTTTCAACTGCATTGGCATCCAGGAAGACGACAGATTTGTACTTGAAAATGACGGGAAGGAGGCCCGGTGCTGCCCCCTTTGGCTCTCGGGACACATAGTGTCTGCGTGGCAGTCCAGGGAGCTTGTGTCTTCCTGCTCTGCCAGTGAGTTTTAGGGTATGTGCACAAGTTGCGTTTTTAGATGGGTTTCCGCAGCGTTTTTGAACGTGCGGAAACGCATCCAACCCGCAGCACAGTGCACAGCCAATGTAATTCTATGGGAAATGCAGGTTTGCTGTGCAAATGCTGCGGAAAAAATGCGCTGATTTTCAGCGTTTTATTTTCCGCAGCATGTCAATTCTTTGTCTGGAACTGCAGCGTTTCGGCGCCCATTGACTTGCATTGAGTTGGGCACTTCTGCAGGTCTAAAAAAGATTGGCGGTTTTGCTGCGGGTGAAACGCTGCAGTTAGGGAGGAGGGAAGTGTGTGGGCAGTGACTGTGTGCGTGTATAGTGTGTGGGCGGTGAATGTGTGCTTGTATGCAGACATCGTCCGATGGGACTACAAGTCCCATCCGGCTATGCCTGCTACACTGACAGTGACTGACACATTAGCCAATGATGGGACAGTAGTAGTCCCATCATCCGGCTAATGTGTTGAATGTAAAAAAACAAACATACATTACATACACATAACATGCAACATAGAGAACATACAACATATAACATACAGAACATACACATAACATACAACACAACACAGAGTACATACTCACCAATCACCTAATCCCTGATGCCCTCGTCTCCTAATAAAAATAAAATAATAAAATAACTTATACATTACTTTCCCGCCGTAGTCCAGTTATTAACGAGTGTCCCACGACGATCTCCGGTGTAGAACACTGACATCGGGTGATGTCAGTGCTCTACACGGCCTCCGTGATTCACTGACAGGTAATCCTCCGCAGTGTGTACCATCCGCCGCCGGGAGAGAATGAGGTCACTTCAGTTCATTCTCTCACTGCAGGGTAAGAAAATTCACACGCAGCATTACCGTAAAGTGAGAGCCTGAACTCAGGTAACCTCAGTGATGCACTACAGGTGCCATTGTCTCCTATCAGTTTATCACTGTGAGGCCCTATAGAGCAGTGACATCACCCGATGTCACTGTTCTTTAGGGGAAATCGTCGTGGGGGACACGTTATTAATTGGACTGTGTCGGACAGGGAGTATACGGTTGTTTTATTTTTTTACTTTTTATTATAGGAGACTGAGAGCGTCACTTGGATCTGGGCATGCAATAAAAATATGAAAACCGTGTTGTGTTTTATTTAATTAAAACACTTTATTCTTATCTGTGTGTTTTTTTTTTAACTCTTTCAAACTATAAGATTAATAATGGATAGGAGTCTTATTGACGCCTCTCCATTATTAACCGGGCTTAATGTCACCTTACAATAGCAAGGTGATATTAACCCCTTATTACCCCATATGCCACCGCTACACGGCAGTGGGAAAAGAGGGGCTAAGTGCCGGAATTGGTGCATTGTATAGATGCGCCAATTCTGGGGCGGCTGGGTGCTGGTATTTTTGGCCAGGGGAGTGTGCCAATATCCATGGCCCTTCCTAGGCTATGAATATCAGCCTGCAGCTGTCTGCATAGCCTTTCTGGCTATAAATTATAGGGGGACCCCACATCATTTTGCTTGCTTGCTGGCGGCGGGCTGATATTCATAGCCTGGGAAGCTCCATGGGAATTAACCCCTTCCCAGGCTAGAAATATTGGCCCCGGCCGTCGGCTTTCCCCCTCTGGCGCAGAAAATTGTGCAGGAGCCCACGCCATTTTTTTCCCATTTTTTGTAAAATTAAAGATATTGCATGAAGATTTTGTGTGTGTGTCTAACTATTTATGTACCATTTTCTCTATTATCTATCCATCATATAACTATCTATCTATCTATCAATCATCTATCTATCTATCATCTATCTTATCTATTATCCATCTATCTACCTATTATCTATCTATCTATTATCATCTGTCTATCTGTGTGTGTAATGGAGTGTGGGTTGGACAAATGTAAAAGAGGAGGATGGACAAGAAATTACATCACAAACTTTTTTTTTGGTTAAATAACATCTTTATTTAGCTTACAAAAACGACTACAAAAACGCATGAAAAAAAGTATCAAAAATGCATCAAGAAAGTGCCTGCGTTTTCTGCCAAGAGGTGCGGGTTCTGTGCAGAAAATTCAGCAGGCAAATTTGCAACATGTGCACATACCCTAACTCTCGGGCTGAGCACGGCGATACACAAGGGTCTTCAGTGGGCTGTCATGGCAACCTATCAGCATCCCAAGACAGCATCATGGGGTGAATTAAATGATGTGCGTCCCTGCTGGAGCGCTGTTAATGCAACAGTCTGAGATTCACAGCAGTATTTAATAAATTAACAGCCACGGGCAGAGCTCTGGGACTGTTAGAGGCAGTTGATGGATAATATCACAGTCATTATCTACTGGCAAAGACCTGGGGTCAGTTCAAGAGCCCACATCAAATCCAGGGAACCAGATTATGAAGTAATCAAGTCATGTTTGTAAGGGAGTTAAAGAAATTACTGTGTTTTTTTTTTAAAATAACCACCAAAAGACCACAAAAGAATAAACTGCATTACCTCAGTGGCCAGTCGCAAGATGAACATTGGCAATCCTTCCAACGGCGGAATGTAGTTGTCTAACAGGAGTGGTATCCCTGTAAGGTTGCTTCCCTATAAGCAAACAAACTTACACTTAGGTGGCACTATAATATAAAGTAGATATATACATACACACACATACAATATCAATATATATATTAGTCCTTCAAAGATGAAAGCAGCACACCATAGCAGCTTAATTTAAAGTGCAGTTTTATTTGCCCATCTGGCGACATTTCGGTCCCAAGGACATGGACCTTTTTCAAGCACTGCACTTTAACTGAAGCTACTATGGTGTGCTGATTTCATCTTTGAAGGACTATTTGTGAGGTTGTTTTTTTGTGCTGCTTTTTCACTATATATATATATATATATATATATATATATATATATATATATACAAACAACATACTGTATACAGTGCCTTGCGAAAGTATTCGGCCCCCTGGAACTTTTCAACCTTTTCCCACATATCATGCTTCAAACATAAAGATATCAATGTTAATATTTGGTGAAGAATCAACAAGTGGGACACAATTGTGAAGTTGAACGAAATTTATTGTTTTTTTAAATTTTCGTGGAAATACAAAAACTGAAAGTGGGGCGTGCAATATTATTCGGTCCCTTTACTTTCAGTGCAGCAAACTCACTCCAGTTCATTGTGGATCTCTGAATGATCCAATGCTGTCCTAAATGACTAATGATGATAAATATAATCCACCTGTGTGTAATCAAGTCTCTGTATAAATGCACCTGCTCTGTGATAGTCTCAGGGTTCTGTTTGAAGCACAGAGAGCATCCTAAAGACCAAGGAACACAACAGACAGGTCTGTGATACTGTTGTGGAGAAATTTAAAGCCGGATTTGGATACAAAATGATATCCAAAACTTTAACCCCTTCCTGACCTGTGACACAGCGTATGTGTCATGAAAGGATCGCGTTCCTGCGGGTCGGGTGACCGCGGTCACTGAAAGGTCACCCGACCCGCAGGCACAAGACCCTTTGTGCTTCACCACAGGGTGGTTGGCTTAACCCCCACGTGGCTACGATCGCTCTGATTGGCTGTTAAAAGTGAAACAGTGCTCCCTTTATTTCGAGCCCCGAAGTGTGCCCAAACAGTGGTTTACCCCCACATATGGGGTATCAGCGTACTCAGGAAAAATTGCACAACAACTTTGGGGGTCTAATTTCTCCTGTTACCCTTGGGAAAAAAAATTGGGGACTAAAAAATTATTTTTGTGGAAAAAAAATCCCAACGTGTGCCCGAACAGTGGTTCCCCCACACAAGACTAAAACAAAAACTGAAGAATCACATATATATATATATATATACACAAGAGGACACATGTGTATATATATATATGTGATTCTTCAGTTTTTGTTTTAGTCTTTGCCTGATGAAGAGACCGGAGTAGTCTCGAAAGCTTGCAATTTGTTACCATCTTTTCAGTTAGCCATTAAAAGGTATCAACCACTGAGGACTCTCAAGTCTAAATATTTTTCTATCTACTGGCTAACACGGTACAAAGATACACATCTTTCCTATACCTCATAAAGGGACACTTGTCAGAATTGCAAAAAATGGCAAGGTCATGAAGGGGTTAAACTTCCCAAGGAGTACTGTGCAAGCGATCATATTGAAATGGAAGGAGTATCATACCACTGCAAATCTACCAAGACCCGGCCGTCCCTCTAAACTTTCATCTCAAACAAGGAGAAGACTGATCACAGATGCAGCCAAGAGGCCCATGATCACTCTGGATGAACTGCAGAGATCTACAGCTGAGGTGGGACAGTCTGTCCATGGGACAACAATCAGTCGTACACTGCACAAATCTGGCCTTTATGGAAGAGTGGCACGAAGAAAGCCATTTCTCAAAGATATCCATAAAAAGTGTTGATTAAAGTTTGCAACAAGCCACCTGGGAGACACACCAAACATGTGGAAGAAGGTGCTCTGGTCAGATGAAACCAAAATCGAACTTTTTGGCAACAATGCCAAACGATATGTTTGGCGTAAAGGCAGCACAGCTCATCACCTTGAACACATCATCCCCACTGTCAAACATGGTGATGGCAGCATCATGGTTTGGGCCTGCTTTTCTTCAGCAGGGACAGGGAAGATGGTTAAAATTGATGGGAAGATGGATGGAGACAAATACAGGACCATTCTTGAAGAAAACCTGTTGGAGTCGGCAAAAGACCTGAGACTGGGACGGAGATTTGTCTTCCAACAAGACAATGATTCCAAACATAAAGTAAAATCTACAATGGAATGGTTCACAAATAAACGTATCCAGGTGTTAGAATGGCCAAGTCAAAGTCCAGACCTGAATCCAATCAAGAATCTGTGGAAAGAGCTGAAAACTGCTGTTCACAAACGATCTCCATCCAACCTCACTGAGCTCGAGCTGTTTGCCAAGGAAGAATGGGCACGAATTTCAGTCTCTTGATGTACAAAACTGATAAGAGAAATACCCCAAGCGACTTGCAGCTGTAATCGCAGCAAAAGGTGGCGCAAAAAGTATTACGTTAAACGGGACAAATAATATTGCACGCCCCACTTTTCAGTTTTTGTATTGCCACAAAAATTTTAATGTTTGAAGCATGATATGTGGGAAAAGGTTCAGGGGCCGAATACTTTTGCAAGGCACTGTATGTGCACATACAGATATCACAAACACACATTTCCACATACCTGAGCATATATGCAACGGATATAAAAAGTCTACACACCCCTGTTAAAACGGCCATATTTTTGTCATGTAAGAAAATCATACAGAAAATCATTTCAGAACTTTTCCACCTTAAATGTCACCCATAATCTGTACAAATCCATTAAATAAATCATTTTGAGGGGCAAAATAAAAATAAAATAATAGAGTATAAGCCGCCACATGGCCTCCTGAATACAGTTTGAGCCCCCCATAGTCTCCTACATACAGTATGAGCCCCTATGCATACACATGTAAACAAAAATACATACTCGCCTCTCTCCTGTGGAGCTCTGCTCCAGTGCACTGACTCTCTGTATAGCAGACACGATGAAGTGGCGGCGTCCGATTTCTCTTTCTGCACATGCTGATTGCTGGAAATAGGAGCCAGGGGCTCCCTCCCCCTACCGATGTATTCATTACTGTCTGCGACTCGAGGATGCGGATAGCGGTGACAACGTTCCAGCCCTTCAGCTGTCTCCCTCTGTGAGTCGGACTGGAACAGCCAGAGGGCTGGATGTGGCCTGCGGACATCATTTTGCCCAGCTCTGGTCTAATCCATACTCAACAAGCATTCACGATGCTCTCTAACCCTTTTTCTATTCACATTTTGGAGACTGCTGCATTGAATAGAACGGGGATTTTTTCCCGTCCTGGCTCAGTCTTGCTGTGCTCTTAACAAAAGTAATGGGGATCAGCATTGTCAAAAGTCAGACTTCTGAGTATAGCCCGAGAGTAGATATTAGTCAGACACAGCACCTCACAACGCTGCACAAGCTACAACTTACCTCATCTATTTCCAGGGAGAAATAATCTTTTAACATTTCGGATTTCTTCTGAAGGAACTGGACAATGTATTCAGTAAGTCCTTCTTTGGGGCCATCTTCTTCTGTCCATCCACTTTCAGGACTATCTAGAGCTAGCATAGCCAATTCATATATAGGGGCGGACTCCTAAACAGATTTAAAAGGTATTACAGTAAATGGATATCCAACATGTCTTATAGAAACGGAGTGGAAATGAATATAAAATAAATTATTAATATAAAGAAAAGAAATATTACTACAAAATCAGAAGAATAAGTACTTACAGATAATCTCATTATGCCTAAATTCCCAAAGTCATTAATAAGTATTTGATAGAAGAGTTCTTGACTACAGGAGAGAAGAGTCATATCAATACGAGAAAAAAATCTGATTACTGTATATACTTGTGTATAAGCTGAGTTTTTCAGCACATTTTTTTGTGCTGAAAATGCCACCCCTCGGCTTATACACGAGTCAATTGTCCCAGAAAGCTGGCACGGGAGGTGCGTATAACAGAGGCAGGAGCCGGCGTCTTTGGCTTAAGTCTGTGCTGCTGCTAAAGAGAAATGAATATTAATTTCTCTTATAGCACGCACAGTGACATCCACAGCCGCCGGCTTCCAAAAGAAATCCTACTCACCCTCCTGCGCGCCCTCGCAGCATCTCGTTGGTCCCGGTGACAGCAGCACTTCCTGCCGAGCGATAACGTGGCCCCGCTCTTTAAGGTAATGAATATGCACGGCTCCCCACTCCCACAGGCGTGGAGGGAGTATTCATTACCTTAATGAGCAGGGCCACGTGATCGTTCGGCACAGGAAGAGCTGCCGGTGTCGGGACCAACGAGATGCTGCGAGGTCGCCATGACCAACGAGATGCTGCGAGGGCGTGTGGAAGGCGAGTAGGATGTTTTTTTTTTTAATAGGAACCATTCATACAAGGATAGGGGATAAGGAGCCATGCATACCAGAATGGGAGGGTGGGAGCCACGCATACCAGGACAGGACGGGGGAGCCACACATACAATGACAGGATGGGGGAGCCATACATACAGTCATGGCCAAAAGTTTTGAGAATGACACAAATATTAATTTTTACAAAGTCTACTGCTTCACTTTTTCTAATGGCAATTTGCATATACTCCAGAATGTTATAAAGAGTGATCAGCTTAACAGCAATTACTTGCAAAGTCAATATTTGGCTAGAAAATGAACTTTATCCCCCAAAACACATTTCAACATCATTGCAGCCCTGCCTTAAAAAGACCAGCTAACCTCTTTTCACTGATTGCTCCATTAACACAGGTGTGGGTGTTGATGAGGACATGGCTGGAGATCAATCTGTCATGATTAAGTAAGAATGACACCACTGGACACTTTAAAAGGAGGCTGGTGCTTGGCATCATTGTTTCTCTTCTGTTAACCATGGTTATCTCTAAAGAAACATGTGCAGTCATCATTGCAATGCACAAAAATGGTCTAACAGGGAAGAGTATCGCAGCTAGAAAGATTGCACCTCAGTCAACAATCTATCGCATCATCAAGAACTTCAAGGAGAGAGGTTCCATTGTTGCCAAAAATGCTCCAGGGCGCCCAAGAAAGACCAGCAAGCGCCAGAACCGTCTCTTAAAAGTGTTTCAGCTGCGGGATCGGGCTACCAGCAGTGCAGAGCTTGCTCAGGAATGGCAGCAGCAGGTGTGAGTGCATCTGCACGCACTGTGAGGCGGAGACTCTTGGAGCAAGGCCTGGTCTCAAGGAGGGCAGCAAAGAAGCCACTTCTCTCCAGAAAAAACATCATGGACAGACTGATATTCTGCAAAAGGTACAGGCAGTGGACTGCTGAGGACTGGGGTAAAGTTATTTCTCTTGATGAATCCCCTTTTCGATTGTTTGGGACATCAGGAAAACACCTCATTCGGAGAAGACAAGGTGAGCGCTACCACCAGTCTTGTCTCATGCCAACTGTTAAGCATCCTGAAACCATTCATGTGTGGGGTTGCTTCTCATCCAAGGGAATCGGCTCTCTCACAGTCTTGCCTAAAAACACAGCCATGAAAAAAGAATGGTACCAGAATGTCCTCCAAGATCAACTTCTCCCAACCCTCCAAGAGCAGTTTGGCGATCAACAATGCCTTTTCCAGCATGATGGAGCACCTTGCCATTAAGCAAAAGGTGATAACTAAATGGCTCAGGGAACAAAACATAGAGATTTTGGGTCCATGGCCTGGAAACTCCCCAGATCTTAATCCCATTGAGAACTTGTGGTCAATCATCAAGAGACGGGTGGACAAACAAAAACCTAAAAATTCTGACAAAATGAAAGCATTGATTGTGCAAGAATGGACTGCTATCAGTCAGGATTTGGTCCAGAAGTTGATTGAGAGCATGCCAGAGAGAATTGCAGAGGTCCTGAAGAAGAAGGGTCAACACTGCAAATATTGACTTGCTGCATTAACTCATTCTAACTGTCAATATAAGCTTTTGTTACTCATATGTTTGCAATTATTATATTTCTGTCTGTGATAAAAACATCTGTCAAACACACATAAAAACCAGAGGGCAGCAGATCATGTAAAAATATAATATTTTTGTCATTCTCAAAACTTTTGGCCATGACTGTACAATGACAGGACGGGAGAGCCATGCATACAATAACAGGACGGGGGAGCCATGCATACAATGACAGGACGGGGGGAGCCGTGCATACAATAACAGACGGGAAAGCCATGCATACAATGACAGGACGGGGGAGCCATGCATACAATAACAGGACGGGGGAGCCATGCATGCCAGTACAGGACGGGGCGAGCCATGCATACAATGACAGGATGGGGGGAGCCATGCATACAATGACAGGACAGAAGATCCATGCATACAATAACAGGACGGGGGAGACATGCATACAATGATAGGACGGGGGAGCCACGCATAACAGGACAAGATGGGGGAACCATGCATACAATGACAGGACAGGTGGGGGAGCCATGCATACAATGACAGGACAGGACGGGGGGGGGGCCATGCATACCAGGACAGGACGGGGGAGCCATGCATACCAGGACAGGACGGGGGAGCCATGCATACCAGGACAGGGATGAGGGGACAATGTATACCCGGCTCATACTCGAGTCAATAAGTTTACCCAGTTTTTCGTGGCAAAAGCACGTGCCTCAGCTTATCTGTATGTTTAATGTAGACAGCTAACGTTATCAAAAGGGGAAACGGATATTGTGCTACCATTGTCCAGACAGAAAAAGTAGCAGGAGCTGATAAAACTGAACAGAAGCATGCCCAGTTCAGATAAAGTATTGTTTTGTGTCTTTGTTACCTGCATATTGCATTTACATAACTAAATATTTGTAGTCATGTAGTTTTTATTAGGTTTCTGAAAGGTTCAAGGTCCCCATATACATTAGAAAAAAAATATAACATTCTACGTAGATTAGGGCCTCCAACTCTCTACCTATGTTTGGGTGGGAGGATTAAGCATTTTGGAATTTTAATACCCGATTCTTTTGTTCTCAAGGAAAATAAGGCCATGACGAGCAACTAACTTTCTTCTCCATATTGAAAAAGTATGCATACTTTGCCAAGCAAGCTGCGAGTGTGTGTGGAGAACAGGGCGGGGGAGTTGGAGTTGTGGAGTCGGTTTCCATTTTGGTGGAGTCAGTATAAAATGGACCGACTCCGAAAATATATAATAAATTGGGTGCAGTAGTTCAGTGCAGGATGTGCTGTTAATGTTTCATAATAATTTTTATAAAATGTCCTATAAATGTCTGTTCTGTTCCTGATCCAAAGATCTGGGCTTTTAGTTGAGATCAATCTGTACTGCACTTTATGTGCATGCTCAGTAGTGATGCAGGGCAGTGGTCGAAGTTATGGAATCGGAAGTCAGGGAAATTGAGAAGCCGGGGTCAGAGTCTGAGTCAGTGGTTTGGATTACCGACTACACAGCCCTGGTGGAGAGTCGGTAGTAATAGCCATGGGTCAAATGAGCGTTTGGCTAACATCCAGTGAAAGTTAAATTGAACTATAAAGAGATTTCTAGAAAACACTGGCACAATTCATAATGGTCTAATATACCTCAACTTTGTGGTATTTAGAAGGTAAAGTTTTGTTTGATACTGAGTGAGCGCCCACTGTGGATTTACACAGCCCACAAAGGAATGATTCCTCATCATGTTCTGGAGGCCTAGAGAAGACAACAAAGTTTAGTTAAGGATAAATAGAAAAAAAAACTATAAGGTTATTGAGTATGTAAAAAAACACAAGGATATCACAGCAAAGGAGACTCGGCCATACTTTACCCCACTAGGGACCACCAACACCTTATGGACAAGCTTGGCACAATAAGCGCGATTTTGTGTGCAAGACCCGCGAACGGGTCGTAACGTTAAGTCGAATCTATAACTTGCACTTTATGCTCCTTCCGAGCTTATTTTCTACCTGCATTTAAATTTTGATATAAAAGAACTTGCATTCATCTGAATGTGCAGTGAATTTACCTTACCTGCTCAGCTCAAAACTGGCAGCAACTCAGTGGCATGCAGCAACAGTCACCTTCTGGCCAGAAGTTGTGGTCATGGAAGAATTATGACCAAAAAAACATAACTCCGACATTGAAATAAGGCTGAACAACAACCATGCACAAAAACATAGGAACTGGGTTGCAGAAAAATGGCAGCAGGTGATCTGGACATATTAGTCAAAATATGAAATATTTGGTTGTTAGGCTATGTGTCCACGTTGCAGAAATGCTGCGGAATTGTCAACATTTCTGGAACTCCCCACCGTGGGTAAAACGCATGCGGAATTCGCATGCGTTTTCCCGCAAAACACAAGCGTTTTTAGCTTGCAGAATGCTAGCGCTTTTTCCAAGCAATTTGAAGCATCGCTTGGAAAAGTGATTGACAGGTTGGTCACACTTGTCAAGCATAGTGACCAACTTTTTACTATTGATGCTGCCTATGCAGCCTCAGTAGTAAAAGATAGAATGTTAAAAATAATAAAAAAAAAATATGGATATACTCACCTCCTGTCGGCCCCCGATCTCCTCAGCGGCGATCCCGGTCCTCAATGGCGCTGCCGGCAAGTTCTGTTCCCAGGCATGCTTAGCGAGAATGACCTTTGCAACGTCGCAAAGCAAACCTGGGAACGGAACTTGCTGGCAGCGCTGTTGAGGACGGGGAGGACTCCGGGGGCCGACAGAGGGTAAGTATATCCCTATATTTTATTTCTACTTTTCACAGGAATATGGTACCCAGGGCCTGGAGGAGAGTCTCCTCTCCTCCAGGCCCTGGGTACCATCTGCACATGAAGCGCTCACTTTACGCATGGTGGGCATTGCCACTTGCGTAAAGTGAGCGTTTCAATGCAATCCTATGGCGGCAGAATAGCCGCGATTCCGCAAAATTAATGAAAACGCTGCGGATTTTTCAGCTATGCGATTCCGCAGCGGAAAAATCCGCAGCATTGGCACAGCAAATGCGGAATCCCATAGGATTACATGGGATGTGTTTTGTTAGCGTTTTTATCAGCATTTCCGCAGCGGAAAAACGGGGCGAAAACGCTTCAAAAACGCAACGTGGGCACATAGCCTAAAAGGAGAAAGTTTATTCACTGGGGCGTGGCCTAGGTACAAACAGGAGAGGTCGCATTTTGCATGCGCTCCTACTCCTAGGCTCTAAAAAAAAAAGCTAATTTTCAGACTTTAAAATCAATTCTGGCCACTGTAGCTCTTGCAGAGTTCCCCTTCTTGCACGGGTAGTGAGAAGAAACCTGCTGTGGCACATGCAGTGGAGCAGAGGAGAATTGAAGGACTAACAACATCGAGGGCCCACAGGAGAGACATACATTGCCATCCCTGTAGGAGAAACTAATGTAGGTGCGGCATCTAGTCATAGCAGAAGAGAAGGCACGGGCTGTGGCTGAACACAGGAGAGGAGGTAGGGTACTCCCCAGCTACAGGAGCTGCACAGTAAACTCCAGGAACGTCCCTCAGCCTGCCTAAAGCTAACACAGGCAATCTGTAAACTACCGATGCCCTCTCCCTTTCAGCATCTATTATCACGTTTTAATTTTGTTGCTGGTGGAGGCACTTCTCCCATACCTGTTTTGTCGCTAAAATCCACCATTTTGTAAAACACTGGAAGTGACAGCTGCGCTGCTCCCTCCTCCCCCACTGCTCTATCTTGCTGCCTAGTCTGACCCTGATTCAACATGTTTTAGCACTAAAATACCACAGGGCTCTGCAAAATCTTTACTTCAATAAAGCATTAGTTTTGCTACTTTGCTAAATTTTGGTGCCATTTTGAGAGGAAGCATATTTCTGAAACAGGCATAAACAGAAATTTCCTCTGTTCACGGCAGAGGTCACTGTTAATAACACATCAAATAGACTATAAATGTAAAGTTTGTGAATAAAATAAACTTTATTGTCCTCATGGAAAAGAATATTTACACTAAGAGCCAGAGGTCAACATAAAAAATTTGAAAATGTGTGGGACGGATGGATGGATTGTCCGGGTATGGCGTCTGTTGAGTTGTTGCAGAGACGGCTGGGAGTCGGTTAATTACTTCTGTAGTAATTGTACTTGTGCGGCTGAGCTTTTGTGAAGTGGTGTATACATTTAGCAAGAGGAGATGTACCAGTTTGATAATAAAGGATAATGGGATGGGGTTTTGGGAGGGAGGTGGGGTACTGGGTAAAGGGGCTCATGTTAAATGAAAATGTTTCAATCTGCTTTGTAATTTTGGTATCTGTCTGAAGTTTGTGTCAGACTGTGCTACATTTTTGATATATGCCTTAATAAAAATTATTTGATTAATAAAAAAAAAAAAAAAGACTATAAGTGTAAATCGTATACACTGGAACTCGCTCTTATATGATTATACTGATATACTGGTAAACATCAATCTTTTACTGTGAACTCGCTCAGTGATTGAACCCTGAAGCGGCTGACAGGTCTAGTTGTAGTGGAGGCAACGGATCTGCAGATTGGGGTGGGTGATCATTTTTCTCCCCCCTTTCCTTCCTTGCAGTTTTGATGTGTTTCCCAGATACCGGCCAAAGGGTTAAATCCTATGGAATCACTGAATACAACCCACTGCTTCTATCTAGTGCCCCTTCTGAAAATTGTGCCCGTTGCACATATTTTTCTTGCAATTGAATCGAATAGAGAAATCACTCTGTGATCCTTGTTTTTTTTTTTTTTTCTATGTCCGAGCCACTACCACTATTTCTTTAAGGCATACTGATTGATCAGACTTATATTACACGTATATATTGGGAAAGGCATTATGAGCCCTTTTAAGAAGCAATCTGCTGCTGATAAGCTAAAGACCTATGCCAGGATCAATAATCTAACAACCATGCAGAAATCCTCAAATAAAACCAACCCAGGAGGAGACATCAATGTCTCAAGAATCAGAGGATATGGATACAGAACCCACTCTGAAACAGGTGTCCGCACAATTATTAGTAGCCATTCAAGGCAGCACAGCCTCCCTGATCGGGAAAATTGAAGAGATTAAAACTGACTTGGTACTCCTCCACAATGATATGTCAAATTTGGGAGAGAAAGTCCGACAAGCAGAGGATAGAATTTCGAGTCTCGAGGACCAAACAGCACCTTTGCCTGAGCGGATCAGAGTGCTCGAGCAAAAATTGGAGTTATGTGTACAAAAGCAGGATGACCTAGAAAATAGACTGAGCGAAATCACATTCGTATCATTGGACTGCTGGAGAGAGCTGAAGGGAATAATCCGAGCGACTTTGTCGAAAGATGGATCCGTACTTTATTTCCGGAAACCACCTTCTCTGCAGCATACGCTGTTGGGAAAATCACTTTAAAGGTATGCAATACATCCGATATATCTGTTATTGGTGGTTCGGATTGATGGAAGAGAATATGAGAATTCTAATTATGCCTATGCTTCAGTTTGGAGAGGTTTGGAGAGGTTGGAGGGCATCTCTTGTATTTTTATGACCATTATGGGTCAATGATTGTTAATTTATTTGGAAATTCAGTTAATAACTAGCATTGCACCTATAATTTACCGTCCAGGAATGATTTGTATGTGAAGGAGCTGAACACTACAGAAGTGAATATTATTCTGTGTAAAAAATTTCTACAAAGTCAATATGGCATCACTTAAACTCCTTTTATGGAACAATAGGGGACTGGGGACCGCTAGGAAACGGAATATGTTCTCTTAAATACGTAAAACACAGGCACAGATAATATACCTTCAAGAAACCCACTTAACACCAGACACTATATCCAGAACGAGTAAACCTTGGATACAATGGCAAAAGCATGCTACACACACATCCTATTCTAGGAGGGTGGTCATTATGATACATAGGTCTTTGCGATGGTCGGTTCAAATAGTTAAGAGACACCCGAAAGGTAGATTTATTTTTATTTATGCATTTATAGATATGGTGCCATATGTACTGCTTAATATTTATAACCCGCCACAGGCCAAAATGGATGTACTCCAGCAGGCTGCGATTTTTGCATCGCAGTATCCTGATGCTAAGATGGTATGCATGGGTGATTTTAATATGGTTCTTAACACCTATTTGAATAGATTGAGTGCTGCAAACTCTAGGCCTAGTAGCCAGGACACTACTATGTTGGAGGCTTTTATAACGGAGATGGGCTGGGTTGATTTGTGGAGACAGCAGCATCCTTTTAAGAAAGAATTCTCCTGTTATACGTCAGCTGCTCGTTGTTTGTCCAGAATTGATCATGCATTTGGAAATAATGCGGTACTATCGGATCTGTGTGAAATTTAATACCTTCCTAGGGGGGTGTCAGATCATGCTCCACTGCGCGTGTGCCAGCTATTTCTGATTGTAAGAAGATGGCGGCGCCCACCGGAGGATGCAGGAGGGCCCGAGGACCACCGGGAGGTACGGGTAGGGGGGAGATTGGGAACCCTATTTCTCTCTCCTCTGATGTGCGATCAAATCAGAGGAGAAATTAAATGGCACATCGGAATTTTTTTTTGCAGTTGCCGTTATACGGTTAGTAACGGCGATAGCAACCCCGGGGTCAGTAAAAACCGACCCGAATCATGTTCTCTGGGGTCTTGGCTACTCCCGGCAGCCGAGACTTCGGAGAAAATCCGACTCTGGGGGGCACTATATACTTTTTCCACAGCGCCGTTATTAATGGCGCTGTGGTTTAAGTACCCTTAACTACCACCGTTAAAAGGCGTACTGGTGGTCATTAAGGGGTTAAGAATATGTGTTTATTATTATCTGACCTGGTACGAGCTCAAAACTCTTCTAAAAGTGTAACAACCCTGATGGCATGGCTGCATGGTTTCCCATCCCCCACCTACCTTACACACCAACTTACTCACTACTCCGGGTCATGCTGTGAGTTCTATCTTTCTGCCAGCTCCATGCTGTGTCTCATGTTTCCTGCCTGCTCTGTGCATGCTTCCTGGCTGTGTGCATAGGGGGGCGGCACCTGCACTTCCTGGCTCTTATAGAGTCAGTGTGCACCTTCCTAAGGTGTCCCCAGTCAATTGCCAAGAGGCCTCTGGTATTTAAGGCATCTTCGCCCATAGGAGGATGCCTGAGCAACCATATCTCTCAGTCAGTGTCTGGCTGCTGAGCTGCCAGGTCCTGTCCTGTTTTCCGCCTTCTCTGGGGGCTGAGTATCCAGATTTGTTTCAGTGCTTTGTGCCTTACTTGTTCCGCCCTCCAGGAGGCTGCATATCCTGAACTGTATCCTAGTTCCCGTACCTGATCCTGTCTGTATTCAGTCCTATTTCTGTGTCTGTTGTATCCTTGTCCGTAGCCTTCCCTAACCTGCTGTGTGTATCCTTGTGTTCACTCCTGCGGTTCTGCCTTTTGCTCCGCACTCTTGCGGTTCTGCCTTTTACTCCGCACTCCTGCGGTTCTACCTTTTGCTCGGCACTCCTGCGGTTCTTCCTTTGCTCCGCACTCTGTGGTTACTCTCGTTCAGCGATCTGCGGTTCCGTCCTGCTCTCGCTTCGCGCTCTGCGGTTCCATCCTGCTCTCACTCTGCAGCCTGTGGCTCTGCAACCAGTGGTCCTGTTCTACACTCCACTCCGCCGCTCTACTCCTCTCCTGTTCCGAACCCCGCGGGACCTCGCTTCTCCAGTCTGAACTGGTTCCTAATAGTGATGAGCGAGTAGCATTGTTTCTCGGGTCTCCCCGAGAATGCTCAAGTGATCTCCGAGTATTTTAGCGTGCTCGGAGATTTAGTTTTCGCTGTCTCAGCTGCATGATTTGTCTTGTTGATAGGCTTAATACATGTGGGAATTCCCTAACAAACAGGCATTCCACACATGTATTCAAGCTGTCTAGCAGTCGCAAATCATGAAGCTGAGGCGACGAAAACTAAATCTCAGAGCACGCCAAAATATTCGGAAATCACCCGAGCAACGAGTATACTCGCTCATCACTAGTTCCTACCTGTTCCCATAAACCACTCATTCCAGTCCATGTCTTTGTCCTTCCCTAGTCAGTCCCAGCTCCACCCCTTCCTGTATCCCACTCGTACCTGCCTATGTTCCTGTCCTACCCGTACCGGGTTCAGTCCCGCCAGCTAAGTCTAGATCCCCTTTCAATGTGAAGGAGAGAAGAACTGGATTCTTTCCATGCGGGAACTGCCTAGCCTGTAGGAACCATGTTAAATCCACGTCCTTCACTCCATCGGACGGCCTCAAAAATTACGAAATAAGAGATTTCATTACATGCTCGTCGACGCATGTTGTTTATTATGTGTTCATGTAGTCTCATCTACATTGGACTTACATCACTGGAACTACGTGTTAGGACACGTAAGCACATCTGGGATATCGAGGCCGCCCGTGAAGTGGACGACGTGGATTCACTCAAAATGATCCCCAGACATTTCCGCTTGAAGCATAATTGTAGATTTAGTGATTTGAAAATTAAAGGTATCCATCGCGTGAGTTTGGGGATCCAGGGTGGCGACGCTAATCGAGTTCTGGCACAGAAAGAATGTCGCTGGATAGTGACACTTAATACCATGGTTCCTGGGGGCTTGAATGAGCAGCTTAGTTTTGTATCGTACTTATAATTAGAAAATTTGTCTCTGCATCGTTGTTGCCTATGCTCTGTATTTGTTTTTATATATTTTTTAATCTTTATTTCTTCTACCTTATACTAGAATTATTTAATCCAATTCTGGCTTTGAATGATTGAATATCTTATTAAATGGATGAAGAGCCGGACATATTCCTTTACTTGTCTATGATTGGAATCTGATGGAATCTATTATATTCGACGCATGGAGGAGGAGAAGCACAGATGTTGGACTTTGATGGAAATATGGGACGTTTCGTTCATTGTTTGTCTGTTTATTGTTGTTACTAATTTTCAATATTTTGTTTATGATTCCTATGTCCATATATTTTTCTCTCCACAATTACTTATTATTACCATTTTTGCATTTTGCATTATTATATGCACTTGCATGGTGATAAGTATTTTGTGAAAACTTGTATCAATACTTACCTGCTAATCACTGCCATATTTCACCCAGTATTGTGTCCTGCACTTGTAGTGTGATGAATACTCTGTGAAAATCCACGCTAATATAATGTGGGCCATAATGTCGTTGACATACAGTGGTGTGTTTTACTATTTGTTTTTCCATGGTGGTGTGTGCAGTGTAGTTCTGTTGCTGTTTGATATCATGGGCACTTTCTCCCATTTCCAAGATGGCCGCATTGGTTGGCTCCTATTGCGCATGCTCCATGTGTCGTCTTTGCCCTGTGTCCTCTCGTGGTGTCTCCCGGCGGTGTTTGACTCCGCTGACGTCATTGGGTGCACCCGTGGAGCGCACCGCCGGCGTGATGCCGCGGGAGGTCCGGGGCACGGCGTTCACATGTGGCATTGATCATCCACTCATTTATCAGGTATTTAAGAGCGCCATGAGGGGTCTTTGCATATACATCTGCCCCCCGAGGAAGCGACTGCGAAACATGCGTAGGGGCGCGTACCTGCAATGCCACACTAACATGGGTAAGCTAATCCTCCTGATTACAGCATTATAATGTTGCCCTACGTCCTTTGCATTCATGGGTCCGGACCATGAGGGTAAGGGACTGCACTAACATGATAATTTAACTATAGTGGCATTTTGCTGGAGGTATATGTTATGGGAAAAGACACATATCTGTACTTTTAATTTTAATTATACTTGTGTACTATGACTTTGGTGATGACAGTGTTTCCCTGCTTCCCAGTTTGTGCTTATGTGCAGTTTCTTTTATCAACATTTGCAGTAGACGCATGTCTGCCGAGACCGCTGTTATACTTACTAGTCTTGACTTGAGTATGTGTTGTTTATCTAAATCTGTGTTTTCATAGTCTCCATCTCAGGTCAGATTGATTTCCGCGAACGTGAGAAGGCGTGGCAAACGGAGCTCAACAGTGTGTTTGACAGTGGTCTAGGTCCCTCAAAGGATCAACGAGGCAGAGACGAATATGATATGATTAAAAAGTACAAGGAACTTCTCCATAAACGAGCCTGTATTTGGTGGAATAGGGCCTTTCTTGAGAGATACATCAGTAATGGCTTCATCCCGTGCGGTTTAAGAGTCCAGGTCTTCCCTTCCTTCCCCATTGATAACGATGATTTTATTAAAATGTGGGAGGGTGCAGCCTCACAATGCTCTAAAACATTTTTGGAGCTTTTAGTTAAATCTAATGAACTGTCCCTTAATGAACTAGATGGTGAGCTCAAGAATATTGAGGAAAATATTAATAAACAACTATCCTCTGAGAGAGTAATACAACTGAGGGGTGAGATTGACGCAGAGCAACTTAAATGGGAAAGGGATATAGTGGAATCTAAGACACGTAAATTTCAACGTGATCAGACTGATTTTCAAAATGGCCAGGTCTACAAATGGAGGCGGAATAGACCTGGCCTTGATCATCTTTTTTTCGTGGTCGTTCAACATCCGTCTCATCCATGTCATGTGTTGAAGACAGAAATCAAATCCCTGAGAGCTCAAAAAATTCATGGGATAGGAGGGAATACCTCAGGATGAATAGACCGAAATGGGGTGGCAAGAAAAATTCTAAGCGTAAATTCCCCAGTGGATAAGAAACCTAGAACGAACACGTTGGAGGTGATTAATCTTTCCTCTCACCCTCTGACTGATGTACAAATGGATGTTTTGAGTTTGTGTCTCACGTTCTCTCCATCTAATAATTTTGATTTTTTTGTAGCACTAAAAGATCTCCATCTCTTCTCCCGGAAACTGATTCTGCACAAATTACACTCTAAATCCAGGTCCGGGTTAAGTAATAGTGCGATTTTGGAACAGGAGGCAATTGCCACATTGGAAGCGTTGGAATGAGAATCCAATCCGGGAATTCCAGGTACTCCACTACCTCCTACCCTTTCCAGGTCTACCACTTTTCCCCCCTTGTCAATTTGTCCACAGGTTGACATATTCACCCGGTTGGTGACTGAGGACTTTAAGCTAATCAGAAACCAGAAATATAAAGACAACTTAACAATTGAGCAACGGAGGGCATTGGATGATTTGAGAAAACTCCATGATGTGGTGATTAAGCCCGCTGACAAGGGGGAAATGTGGTGATCTGGCCAGTGGCAAAATATGAGGGGGAGGCATTTAGACAACTACGAGACGGGGAGACCTATACCCAATTGCCTCGGAACCCTTTGAACATTTTTAATGGTGAATTATCATCTTTTTTAGAGATTGCTTTTGAAAGGGGCATTATTTCAAAAAAAGTGCTAGATAGCATCCTTGTTAGAGCTCCTGTGGTTCCGACCTTCTATCTTCTGCCCAAGGTCCATAAAGATCCTGTCTCTCCCCCAGGGCGTCCGATTGTCTCTGGCAACAGAGGGCTGTGTGACCCTGTTTGTAAGTTTATTGAACAATATCTGCAACCACAGGTAGAAACGCTGCCCTCCTTTGTCAAAGACACGACGGACGTCCTGAGGAGACTTGATGGTTTGTCACTTGACTCTGACACACTTTTGGTGGTGGCAGATGTAGAGTCTCTATACACTTGCATTCACCATACCCAAGGTCTTGAGGCTGCCCAATTCTATCTTGAAGCAAGCAACCTAGACCCTGACTTCCGTGAGTTGGTATTGGACTTGTTGCGGTTCATTCTCACCCATAACTTCTTACGTTCAAGGATCGCTTTTATTTGCAGAAGCGTGGTACAGCAATAAGGGCGGCCTGTACGCCCTCCTATGCAAACCTCTTTCTCGGATTTTGGGAGAGGGGTTTGCTGTTAGATGGCGCAGAAGCCACTCCCCAGATCCTTGGATGGTACCGTTATGATGATGTTTTTTGTTTTTGTGGCAGGGATCCACAGTTGAGATAGACGAATTTATGGTGAGCTTGAACCACAACGAATTTAATATCAAACTCACGTATCATTATAACTACCATGTAGTTTCATTTCTGCATATTGAAATCAAGGTGGCAGAAGGCAGGTGTATTGAGACTGACCTATACCGGAAGACAACATCGGTTAATTCCCTGTTACATGCGACATCGGCACATCCTGCCTCCACCATCAGTGCCATCCCTACCGGTCAATTTCTCCGGGCGTAGAGAATTTGTACTACTGATGTACTTTTTGAGAGACAGGCTAGGGACCTTGGGCAGAGGTTTAGCGATCGGGGCTACAGTAATCACCGCATCAAAAACGGATATGTAAGGGCGAGGAGGACCAAGAGAGTGGACCTCTTGGGAGCACTAAAAAAGAAATCTAATGACAAGGATGGAGTGATACGGTATATCTCCACATACAACCAGCAGTGGGGTAATATGCGTGGCATATTGCAAAAACACTGGTCAGTTTTGATGACCGATCCTCTCCTGAAACAACGTCTCTCATCTTACCCTCAAAATGACAGCGAGAAGGGGTAAAAAATATTAGGGACACATTGGTGTTCAGCCACTACGTGGCAAAGTCTAGATCCCCTTTCAATGTGAAGGAGAGAAGAACTGGATTCTTTCCATGCGGGAACCGCCTAGCCTGTAGGAACCATGTTAAATCCACGTCCTTCACTTCATCGGACGGCCTCAAAAATTACAAAATAAGAGATTTCATTACATGCTCGTCGACGCATGTTTATTATGCTATGTGTTCATGTAGTCTCATCAACATTGGACTTACATCACGGGAACTACGTGTTAGGACACTTGAGCACATCCGGGATATCGAGGCCGCCCGTGAAGTGGACGACGTGGATTCACTCAAAATGATCCCCAGACATTTCCGCTTAAAGCATAATTGTATATCTAGTGATTTGAAAATTAAAGGTATCGATCGCGTGAGTTTGGGGATCCGGGGTGGCGACGCTAATCGAGTTCTAGCACAGAAAGAATGTCGCTGGATAGTGACACTTAATACCATGGTTCCTGGGGGCTTGAATGAGCAGCTTAGTTTTGTATCGTACTTATAATTAAAGAAAGTTGGTCTCTGCATCATTGTTCCCTATGCTCTGTATTTGTTTTTATATATTTTTTAATCTTTATTTCTTTTCCTTATACTAGAATTATTTAATCCAATTCTGGCTTTGAATGATTGAATATCTTATTGAATGGATGAAGAGACAGACGTATTCCTCTACTTGTTTATGATTGGAATCTGATGCGGCTGGTGCCTATTATATTCGACGCATGGAGGAGAAGCACAGATGTTGGACTTTGATGGAAATATGGGACGTTTTGTTCATTGTTTGTCTGTTTATTGTTTGTTACTAATTTTTAATATTATGTTTATGATTCCTATGTCCATATATTTTTCTCTCCACAATTACTTATTATTACCATTTTTGCATTTTGCATTATGCTATGCACTTGCCTGGTGATAAGTATTTTGTGAAAACTTGTATCAATACTTACCTGCTAATCACTGCCATATTTCACCCTGTATTGTGTCCTGCACTTGTAGTGTGATGAATACTCTGCGAAAATCCGCGCTAATATAATGTGGGCCATAATGTCGTTGACATAGAGGTGTGTTTTACTATTTGTTTTTCCATGGTGGTGTGTGCAGTGTAGTTCTGTTGCTGTTTGATATCATGGGCACTTTCGCCCATTTCCAAGATGGCCGCATTGGTAGGCTCCTATTGCGCATGCTCCATGTGTCGTCTTTGCCCTGTGTCCTCTCGCGGTGTCTCTCGGCGGTGTTTGACTCCGCTGACATCATTGGGTGCACCCGTAGAACGCACCGCCGGCGTGATGCCGCGAGAGGTCCGGGGCACGGCGTTCACATGTGGCATTGATCATCCACTCATTTATTAGGTATAAGAGCGCCATGAGGGGTCTTTGCATATACATCTGCCCCCCGAGGAAGCGACTGTGAAACGCGCGTAGGGGTGCGTACCTGCACTGCCACACTAACATGGGTAAGCTAATCCTCCTGATTACAGCATTATAATGTTGCCCTACGTCCTTTGCATTCATGGGTCCGGACCATGAGGGTATGGGACTGCACTAGCATGGTAACAATTTAACTATAGTGACATTTTGCTGGAGGTATATGTTATGGGAAAAGACACATATCTGTACTTTTAATTTTAATTATACTTGTGTACAATGACTTTGGTGATGACAGTGTTTTCCTGCTTCCCAGTTTGTGCTTATGTGCTGGTTCTTTTACCAAGATTTGCAGTAGACGCATGTCTGCCGAGGCCGCTGTGTTTTTCGTTAACACAATTGAATAATTTTGGTATATAACTTTTAAACTTTTGTATTACTCTACCTAAATAAAATTCTTTCTTTGTGATACTGATTCTGTGGTTATAGTAATTTTGCTCCATTTTTCTGGTGTTCTATATATGACTGTGGAGTTCCATAAGGGCACAGCCCATGATGGTCTTGGTGGGGACAATCATATTTTCACATGGTAACATATACTTACTAGTCTTGACTTGAGATTATGTTGTCTATTTCTGTTGTATCCTTGTCCGTAGCCTTCCCTAACGTGCTGTGTGTATCCTTGTGTTCACTCCTGCGGTTCTGCCTTTAGCTCCGCACTCCTGCGGTTCTGCATTTTGCTCAGCACTCCTGCGGTTCTTCCTTTGCTCCGCACTCTGTGGTTCCGTCTTACTCTCGTTTTGCGCTCTGCGGTTCAGTCCTACTCTCGCTTCGCGCTCTGCGGTTCCATCCTGCTCTTGCGCCGCACTTTGCTCTGCAACTAGTGGTCCTGTTCTTCACTCTACTCTGCCGCTCTACTCCTCTCCTGTTCCGCACCCCGCGGGACCTCGCTTCTTCAGTCTGAACAGGTTCCTACTAGTGATGAGCGAGTAGCATTGTTTCCCGGGTCTCCCCGAGAATGCTCGAGTGATCTCCGCGTATTTTGGGGTGCTCGGAGATTTAATTTTCGTTGTCTCAGCTGCATGATTTGGACTTGTTGACAGGCTTAATACATGTGGGAATTCCCTATTAAACAGGCATTCCACACATGTATTCAAGCTGTCTAGCAGTCGCAAATCATGCAGCTAAGCCGATGAAAACTAAATCTCAGAGCACGCCAAAATACTCGGAAATCACCCGAGCAACGAGTATACTCACTCATAACTAGTTCCTACCTGTTCCCATAAACCACTCATTCCAGTCCATGTCTATGTCCTTCCCAGCTTCACCCCTTCCTGTATCCTACTCTCGTACCTGCCTATGTTCCTGTCCTACCCGTACCGGGTCCAGTCCCGCCAGCTATGCCAGCCTGTCCTGCCAGAGTGCCAGCCGTGCCCACCTGTCCTGTCTTAGTGCTAGCCTACTCACCAGAGTACCAGCTGTGCCTGCCTGTCCTGTCTTAGTGCTAGCCTACTCACCAGAGTACCAGCTGTGCCTGCCTGTCAACACTCGCCCGCACCTTTCCAAGTGTTCCGTTCCCCAGTGGGATCAGCAGCCACAGCCAGACACCACTCTGGAGTGGTACCTGGCAGCTAACTGACGCCAAGCCTGACCTCACCATCAGAGGCTCCAGTGAACACCAAGGTAGCTGCTTAGTCATGCCCCTTCCAGGGTAGTCTGGTTTGTGGCACAGCGGGTCCACAACCCCCCACGCTCGCGCCAACCAGCCTGGGCGCGAGTGTTACATGCAGAACCTGTTGGTTAGGAGGTGGTAGAGTACATTATGTTGAATGCTATGTTTCATTGGTTTTGTTTACTTTATTATTGAAAGTGTGATATTAAATCTATGTCACTGTGAACGGTGATTATATGGATTACTTTAACTTTATACTACATTGTCATATGTTTGTTATCTTATTCTGTGGAATCTTTCAATAAAGAGCTTTTTTTTTAAAAAAAAAGTTTGTTCACTGTTGAGCAATACAATAATGAGTGCTTTAGGCAATAATGAAGCATGAGTTTTTTCCAAGTCTAGGGCTGCATTTCAGCAAATAGAGCTGGGGAATTTGGTCAGGATTAATGGGAGTCCTCAATGCTATGAAATACAGGTAGATAACTATCCATCATGCATTACCATCAGGAAGGCGTCTGATTGGCTCCAAATTTATTATGCAGTAGGACAACATCCACAAACATATAGCAAAAGTGATTAATAACCATCTTCAAAATGATGACATGGCCCCCCACAGAGCCCTGATCTCAACATCAGTAAGTATGTATAGGATTACATGGAAAGGCAGAAGGATTTGCGTAAGTCAACATCCAAAGATCTATGGTTAGTTCTCCATATCTGGAACATCCTTCTTGCAGAGTTCCTTCAAATTCTGTGTACAAGTGTGCCTAGAAGAATTTATGCTGTTTTGAAGGCAAAGAAAGGTGGTCACACCAAATAATGATTTGATTTAGATTTCTATCTTGTTAATTTATTTTGCAATTTGTTAATTGATAAAAATAAACTATTAACAATTCTATTTTAGAAATCATTCTTTCTTGGTAGCATTTTTTTCCACACTTCAGCTGCTGTACTTAGCTGTTCCTGATGCTGCTCCGGTCGGTCTCCTGTAGTTTGCGACCTGCAGATCGCTCCAGTGTTTGCTGGAACAATCTGGAATTCACTTCTCAATGTAAGTCTATGAGCACCAGAACAAGGCTGTCAGACTTACATTGAAAGCTTGAGACTATTACCTCTGACTTCCGATCAGTCAGAAGCTGCAGTCACAAGATGGCGGCACGGGACCAGAGAGGCATCAGGAAAAGTCGAGGACGGCTGCTTGCAAGTATAGTACTAGGGTCAAGGAATTTAGATTAGTGGCACCTCTCCAGCACTGAAATAAAAGTGGAAAAAGTGAAAAAAATGTTTTTAAAAATATAAAAGTTCAAATCGCACCATTCAAAATAATACAATAAAAAAAACAAACAACATAGATATTATGATACCAAATATGTGTATGTGTCCAAAAGATAATTAGTTGCTAGACATTTCAATCAATATACATCAAAAAGGTGTCTGTTGTGGTGCCATTGCCACCAAACCAGAAGTGATTCAAACCAAAGTAGAGTTAAAAAATACAGATTTTATTCATAATCAATTTAAAATGAATGGATATAACATAGACAGGGCTAAAACCTCCAAACAGAGGGAGAGAAACAGCTGAATATCCTGGCACTATGGGTAAGTCACACAATGGTAGTGTCAATATCTACTATATAATCGTCTAATTCTGTCTGTCTGTAACGGAAATCCCGCGTCGCCAATTGGTTGCGCCCGGCCGGACGCGACTAATCAGCGACAAGCGCAGTCCAGCCGGATTTGAACCACGCACGCCACCGCTATTGTCGGGAGATCAGTGGCGCTAGCCGCTGATCTCCCGACGGTAGCAGCGGGTCATCGCCTGCCGCATGGAGGTCAGCGGTGACGCAGCCGGGAGATGACCGGCAGCAGAATTACCCTGATCGGCGGCCTCCACATAAACCCCAGCAGCAGCCTCCACGTACATACTCACCTTCGGTCCCTGCATTCCTGTCCCGGCGCATCTGCTTCTTCCTGTGCGGTGCGGTCACGTAGTACCGCTCATTAAGGTCATGAATATGAATGCGACTCCACTCCCATAGGCGTGGCGTGTCCATATTCATGACCTTACTGAGCGGTACCACGTGACCGCACTGCACAGGAAGAAGCTGACGCGCCGGTATAGAGATGCAGGGAAGTGCAGCGACGGTGTCAGGGTAAGTATGATGGGGGAGGACGGGGGAGCCCAGCCATGCCATGCATACAAGATGGGACAGGGGAGCCATGCAAACAAAGATGGGGGGGAGGGGGGAGTGGAGCCTTGCATACAAGGATGGGAGTGGGGAAGCGGAGCCATGTATACAAGGATGGGAGGGGGGAGCGGAGCCATGCATACAAGGATGGGAGGGGGGAGCGGAGCCATGCATACAAGGATGGGAGGGAGGAGAGGAGCCATGCATACAAGGGGGGAGGGGGGAGAGGAGCCATGCATACAAGGAGGGGAGGGGGGAGAGTAGCCATGCATACAGGATGGGACAGGGGAGCCATGCATACAAGGATGGGAGGGGTGAGCAGAGCCATGCATACAAGGATGGGAGGGGGGAGCAGAGCCATGTATACAGGATGGGACAGGGGAGCGGAGCCATGCATACAAGGAGGGGAGGGGGGAGCGGAGCCACGTATACAGGGGAGGAATGTATACAAAGAATGGGACAGGGGAGCGGAGCCATGCATACAAGGAGGGGAGGGGGGGAGCGGAGCCATACATACAAGGATGGGAGGGGGGAGCGGAGCCATGTAAACGGGAGGGGAGAGCGGAGCCATGCATACAAGGAAGGGAGGGGGGAGCGGAGCCATGCATACAAGGATGGGAGGGTGGGAGCGGAGCCATGCATACAAGGATGGGAGGGGGGAGCGGAGCCATGCATACAAGGATGGGAATGGAGCCATGCATAAATAAACTACATACATATTCTAGAATACCCGATGTGTTAGAATCTGGCCACCATCTAGTCTACAGTCATGGCCAAAAGTTTTGAGAATGACACAAATATTAATTTTTACAAAGTCTACTGCTTCACTTTTTCTAATGGCAATTTGCATATACTCCAGAATGTTATAAAGAGTGATCAGCTTAACAGCAATTACTTGCAAAGTCAATATTTGGCTAGAAAATGAACTTCATCCCCCAAAAACACATTTCAACATCATTGCAGCCCTGCCTTAAAAGGACCAGCTAACCTCTTTTCAGTGATTGCTCCATTAACACAGGTGTGGGTGTTGATGAGGACATGGCTGGAGATCAATCTGTC
Organism: Oophaga sylvatica; assembly: GCA_033576555.1. Classification (NCBI taxonomy): domain Eukaryota; kingdom Metazoa; phylum Chordata; class Amphibia; order Anura; family Dendrobatidae; genus Oophaga; species Oophaga sylvatica. The sequence continues at coordinate 161,537,277 of JARQOD010000006.1, read as the reverse complement.
ATGATTAAGTAAGAATGACACCACTGGACACTTTAAAAGGAGGCTGGTGCTTGGCATCATTGTTTCTCTTCTGTTAACCATGGTTATCTCTAAAGAAACACGTGCAGTCATCATTGCAATGCACAAAAATGGCCTAACAGGGAAGAGTATCGCAGCTAGAAAGATTGCACCTCAGTCAACAATCTATCGCATCATCAAGAACTTCAAGGAGAGAGGTTCCATTGTTGCCAAAAAGGCTCCAGGGCGCCCAAGAAAGACCAGCAAGCGCCAGGACCGTCTCTTAAAAGTGTTTCAGCTGCGGGATTGGGCTACCAGCAGTGCAGAGCTTGCTCAGGAATGGCAGCAGGCAGGTGTGAGTGCATCTGCACGCACTGTGAGGCGGAGACTCTTGGAGCAAGGCCTGGTCTCAAGGAGGGCAGCAAAGAAGCCACTTCTCTCCAGAAAAAACATCATGGACAGACTGATATTCTGCAAAAGGTACAGGCAGTGGACTGCTGAGGACTGGGGTAAAGTTATTTTCTCTGATGAATCCCCTTTTCGATTGTTTGGGACATCAGGAAAACACCTCATTCGGAGAAGACAAGGTGAGCGCTACCACCAGTCTTGTCTCATGCCAACTGTTAAGCATCCTGAAACCATTCATGTGTGGGGTTGCTTCTCATCCAAGGGAATCGGCTCTCTCACAGTCTTGCCTAAAAACACAGCCATGAAAAAAGAATGGTACCAGAATGTCCTCCAAGATCAACTTCTCCCAACCCTCCAAGAGCAGTTTGGCGATCAACAATGCCTTTTCCAGCATGATGGAGCACCTTGCCATTAAGCAAAGGTGATAACTAAATGGCTCAGGGAACAAAACATAGAGATTTTGGGTCCATGGCCTGGAAACTCCCCAGATCTTAATCCCATTGAGAACTTGTGGTCAATCATCAAGAGACGGGTGGACTCATTCTAACTGTCAATATAAGCTTTTGTTACTCATATGTTTGCAATTATATTTCTGTCTGTGATAAAAACATCTGTCAAACACACACATAAAAACCAGAGGGCAGCAGATCATGTGAAAATATAATATTTGTGTCATTCTCAAAACTTTTGGCCATGACTGTACTATATAATCGTCTAATTCTGTCTGTAACGGAAATCCCGCGTCGCTGATTGGTCGCGCCTGGCCGGATGCGACCAATCAGCGACAGGCGCAGTCCGGCCGCGAATTAGCGCAGGATTTGAACCACGCACGCCACCGCTATCGTCGGGAGATCAGCGGCGGTAGCCGCAAGTCATCTCCTTCCGCATGGAGGTCAGCGGTGACGCAGCCGAAGTACATACATATTCTAGAATACCCGATGCGTTAGAATCGGGCCACCATCTAGTATCAATATAAAGGGTATAGATACACTACAGACACGCCACCGGTAGAAGTGAGCAATGAAACGGCGCCCGTCGGGTGGGAGGACAGAGCACAGCCCCTTGTGAACACCCGTGGTTGGCACGTCCAGCGGCACAACTTATACACCAACCCTATTGAGGTAATAAATATTATATAGGGGGAATCCTTGCAACCCTCCAGCTGCCCCCCTCACACATAGCAAAACTTGTACAATCAACAGGCAGCCCTGGCTGACCAGCCTCACCAAAGAACTGAGACGGGCTTCCAGGGTTGCTGAGCGGAGATGGAAAAAATCCCGCTCTGCCGAGCACCTAACCGCATACAAGCAGTCCCTCACCAGCTTCAAGTCCACGCTCACTGCTGCAAAGCAAACTTACTTCTCATCTCTCATATCCTCCCTGTCTCACAACCCTAAACAGCTCTTCAACACTTTCAATTCTCTACTCTGTCCCCCAGCACCTCCCCCTTCTCCTCTCATTTCTGCTGAAGACTTTGCCTCTTTCTTTAAGCAGAAGATCGATACGATCAGAGAAAGCTTTGGCCCACAGCCCCCACTGCCCCTCTTAGCTGCTCAACCCTCTTCCTCCAAAGCCAACTTCTCCACCATGACAGAAGATCAGCTCTCCACCCTCCTATCAAGATCACACCTCACCACTTGCATGCTTGACCCGCTGCCATCCCACCTCATCCCTAGCCTCGCCACCGTCTTCACCCCTACTCTAACACACCTCTTCAACCTCTCACTTACAAATGGTGTCTTCCCCTCATCCTTCAAACATGCCTCGATCATACCCATTCTCAAAAAGACCTCCCTTGACCCATCCTCTGTGTCTAGCTATCGCCCGATATCTCTTCTCCCTTATGCCTCAAAACTACTGGAACAGCATGTCCATCTTGAACTGTCCTCCCACCTCTCCTCCTGCTCCCTCTTTGACCGCTTACAATCAGGCTTCCGACTGCATCACTCAACTGAAACTGCCCTAACTAAAGTCACCAACGACCTACTAACCGCCAAGAGCAAGCGTCACTACTCTGTCCTCCTTCTCCTGGACCTGTCTTCTGCCTTCGACACTGTGGACCATTCCCTCCTGTTACAGATTCTCTCATCTCTTGGCATCACAGGCTTGGCCCTATCCTGGATCTCATCATATCTAACAAACCGAACATTCAGTGTCTCCCTCTCCCACACCACCTCCTCACCTCGCCCCTGTCTGTCGGTGTTCCCCAAGGTTCAGTTCTTGGACCCTAATCTTCTCCATCTACACCCTCGGCCTGGGACAGCTCATAGAATCCCATGGTCTTCAGTATCATCTCTACGCCGATGACACGCAGATCTACCTATCTGGACCTGACCTCACCTCCTTACTGACCAAAATCCCACAATGTCTGTCTGCTATCTCTGCTTTCTTCTCTGCTCGCTTTCTAAAACTGAACATGGACAAAACAGAATTCATCATCTTTCCCCCATCTCACTCTACCCCCCCACCAGACCTGTCCATTAACATCAATGGCTGCTCACTTTCCCCAGTCCCGCACGCTCGGTGCCTCGGAGTGATCCTCGACTCTGCCCTCTCTTTCAAGCCACATGTCCAAACCCTAGCCTCCTCCTGCCGTCTCAAACTCAAAAATATTTCCCGGATCCGTGCATTCCTTGACCATGAAAGTACAAAAACACTAGTGCATGCCCTCATCATCTCCTGCCTCGACTACTGCAACCTCCTACTCTCTGGCCTTCCCTCTAGCACTCTGGCACCACTCCAATCCATCCTGCACTCTGCTGCACGACTAATACACTTGTCTCCCCGCTATTCCCCAGCCTCTCCTCTCTGCCAAGCCCTTCATTGGCATCCTATCGTTCAGAGGCTCCAGTTCAAAACCCTAACCATGACCTACAAAGCCATCCACAATCTGTCTCCTCCATACATCTGTGACATGGTCTCCCGGTACATACCCACACGCAACCTTCGATCCTCTCAAGATCTCCTCCTCTACTCCCCTCTTATCTCTTCTTCCCACAACCGCATACAAAGCTTCTCCCGAGCCTCTCCCATACTCTGGAACTCTCTACCCCAACACATCAGACTCGCGCCTACCATGGAAACCTTCAAAAAGAACCTGAAGACCCACCTCTTCCGACAAGCCTACAACCTGCAGTGATCATCAGTCTACTGAACCACCGCACGATCAGCTCTTCCCTCTCCTAGTGTATCCTCACCCATCCCTGTAGATTGTGAGCCCTCGCGGGCAGGGTCCTCTCTCCTTCTGTACTTGTGTGTGCCTTGTATTGCTCATGTTTACTGTACTTGTCTATATTTGCCCCTCTTCACATGTAAAGCGCCATGGAATAAATGGCGCTATAAAAATCTGTAATAATAATAATAATAATAAATATACAGCTCTGGCAAAAATTAAGAGACCACCACATCAAAACCCTGTTGTGGGAAGCCCTTTGTCCAGACCTGAACCCCATTGAAAACCTCTGGAATGTAATCAAGGGGAAGATGGATAGTCACAAGCCATCAAACAAAGAAGAACTGCTTACATTTTTGTACCAGGCATGGTATAAGGTCACCCAAAATCAGTGTGAAAGACTGGTGGCAAGCATGCCAAGACGCATGAAAGCTGTGATAAAAATCATAGTTATTACACAAAATATTGATTTCTGAACTCTTCCTGAGTAAAACATTAGTATTGTTGTTTCTAAATGATTATAAACTTGTTTTCTTCACATAATTTGAGGTCTGAAAGCACTTTTTTTTTTAAATTTTGACCATCTCTCCTTTTCAGGAAAAAAACCCAAAAATTTATTGCTTGGAAATTCGGAGACATGTTGTCAGAAGTTTGTAGACTAAAAGAACAATGTACATTTTACTTAAAAATATACCTATAAAGAGAAAAGTCAGACAAACTGAACATTTGAAAGTGGTCTTTTAATTTTTGCCAGAGCTGTAGATTGTGCATTCACTATTTACTGCGGTGTGTTCATATTTACTCCTACCTAAGTGTTGGATAACCTATTTAAGGAACCAACATATGAACCTATTCATTTCCTGCACCAATTGTTTTTTTTACTACTGGATATTTCCATGTTTCAATATTCCTTTGAAGGTATGAACTCATTTATTAGTGTATTACCTCGCATCACACTTGAGTGTCATTGATATTATATGATAATTGAGATGCATATAATCTATAGTGTATCTATACATTTTATATTGATATATTGACATTTTTACTATCGTTGTGTGACTATTTTACCCACAGTGCCAGGATATTTCAGCTGTTTCTCTCCCTCTATTTGGAGGTTTTAGCCCTGTCTATTTTATATCCATTCATTTTAAATTGATTTTAATAAAATGTGCATTTTTTAACTCTACTTTGGTTGGAATCACTTCTGGTCTGGTGGTAATGGCACCACAGCAGACAGCTTTTTGATTTACATATTTGGTATCACCACGTTCAGAATCGCCCGATCAATAAAAAAAAAAAAAAGATTAACCTGATAGCTAAATGGCGTAGTGAAAAAAAAAAAGTCAAAATGCCAGAATTATGTTTTTTTGGTTGCTGCTACATTGCATTAAAATGCAATAACGGGCAATGAAAAGATCGTATCTGCACCAAAATGATATAATTAAAAACGTCAGCTAGGCACACAAAAAATAAGCCCTCACCCAAACCGAGATCATGAAAAATGGAGACGCTACGGGTCTCAAAAAATGGCGCAATTTTTTTCTTTTTTTAAAACAAAGATTGGAAATTTTTTTTACCACTTAGAAAAAGAACCTAGACATGTTTGGTGTCTATGAACTCGTAATGTCCTGGGGAATCATAATGGCAGGTCAGTTTTAGCATTTAGTGAACCTAGTAAAAAAGCAAAACAAATAAGCAACTTTGGGATTGCACTTTTTTTTTGCAATTTCACCGTACTTTGAATTGGTTTCCTGTTTTCCAGTACACGATATGTTAAAACCAATGGTGTTGTTCAAAAGTACAACTCATCCCGCAAAAAACAAGCCCTCACATGGCCATATTGACCGAAAAATAGAAAAGTTATGGCTCTGGGAAGAAGGGTAGCAAAAAAAATGAAAATGCAAAACAAAAAATACCCCGGTCATGAAGGGGTTAATGTCTTACTTCTATATTGCAGTGTATTATGCCCCTCAGATGCCAATAGGAAAACATTCGGCTCCTTTCTTCCAAATGTGTAACTGCAATGCTGAAATAGTCGCCAATGGGCTGTCCAGTGTTTAAACATGGTAATTTCTATGGAGGATTGCACAAATTTTTTTTTTAAAAATAATGACTTAAAAAAAAGCTGCCACTCCTGAATACAGCTGTTATGGCACCCTAATGATGTTTTTGGGAGTCGAGATTTATTTTTCCATCTTGTTAAAGTTTGAATTTATCAATGGATCTGGAACAGGGTATACATGTTTTGGGATCAGAAATGATGTAGAAATTCATTTTGTGGTTATTATAATTTTAAAGGTCTGATCTGGGGCCTGATCTAAGTTATAGAATAAAATCTGAGTCTGAATTTTAGGTCTAGATTTTGGTCTTAATCTTACGATACGGTTTGCAAAGTATTTTGGCAGATATGGCTGTAAGTCATAATACCAGCTGGGTGCAAAAAACTTTGGGGGTATAATTCCTTGTCCTAATACAATTTATAAATGCATATGATGCGGATAACATGTATTTAGGAATAGGACACCTACTTTTGTGAGCTCTGTCTTCAATGTCTTTCTGCAAGCTCAATATGCTGGTTAAATTGATAACCCTTCTCCTTGATGCAGAGGCTGCAGTCATTGTCTTGTCTATCTCCATTTCATCCAACTCCATGTCAGACTCTGTACGGGGCCTCTTCTTCCTACATGAAAATCATAACTAGGATAATTTAAAGGAAACTGATTTGGATTTCATATGGCTCATGAAAATTTGAGCTCCAAAGAGACACGATCGCTGGCAAACCACACAGTGCAACACAATCACTCTGGAACATCAACTATCTAGATTGTACAGGAATCTGAGACTAAAAACATTTTGCACTTAATGACATTTTGACTCCAAAACAGAACTCACTACCGAGGGATAGTCTGTGTTGGAATTCTCCATCTTAAAATTCAGACTCCATAACCAGAGTGATTTCAACCCTTCCCATATGCATCATGCCACAGAATCAGTAACTGACCAGATAGACCATCTGCATCTGTGTAACTAGACATCAGACTCTCTCCCCAATGAAAAATAATCTATTTCTACCCTACAGTTAAACTGGGAAATAATTAGAAAACAGGCCGATATAAGAGGCACATTATTGTCATGACATGAAAGACTACGTTGATGGTGTCACATGATCCCATCTCGCCATTAGGCGTAGTATCCAACAGATTCCACAGGTCCTTTATTTTACTCACTTATATAGCGCCATTAATTACACAGCACATTACAGACATCATCACTAGAGAGGGACGAATCCGAACAGTAAAGTTCAGCGTCCGTACCGAACACCTACTGCTCGGGCACAGACACCGAACACGGACTTAACCAGGAAGTCCGTGTTACTGTTCGGGTTCAGCTGCCCGAACACCGGGTGTTTGTCGTGCTGTCATGTGCATGGCAGCGTGGCAAACACTGCTTCTGATAGGCGGTAAAATCATCCCCGCCGGTCAGACCACTGCAGTTCCCACGCTGTCAAAAGACAGCGTGAGCGATCAGCTGTGATCGGAGGTATAAGGTTTACCTCAGGTCACTGGTGTCAACTGATGGGACTACTGATCCCATCATCCGACACCTGCTACCGTTAATAACAGTGAGAGGAGTGGCGGATGGGAGTATTCATTAGTCGCTCCTGAGCTGTAAATAAATCATTTAAAAAAAAACGCGTGAGTTCCCATGTATTTTTGCTAACCAGTCAGACAAAACTCACAGTGGGGGCGTCAACTCTCAGCTGTTATTTTCAGCAAGGCTAGTTATTAAGAATACAGCTGTTTTCTAAATTATTTAAATAAATAATTTTTAAAAAAAAATGGCGTGGGGGTTCCCCCCATTTTTGATAACCAACCTTGCTAAAGCAGACAGCTGGGGGCTAGTATTCTCACGCTGGTAAGGGGCCATGGATATTGCCCCCCCCAGCCTAAAAATAGCAGCGTGCAGCTGCCCAGAATTAAATGCGCCAATTCTGGGGCTTTGCCCGGCTCTTCCTATTTGCCCTGTAGAGGTGGCAAGTGGGGTTGATGTCACCTTTGTATTGTCAGGTGACATCAAGCCCACGGCTTAGTAATGGAAAAGTGTCTAGAAGCACCTATCCATTACTAAACCTATATTTGTATGGTAAGTAAAGACACAGCCAAAATAAAGTCCTTTATTTGAAACAATACTAAACACAGTTTTCCATTTTTATTCAAACGCCTAATTCCAACGAAGCCCTTGCTCTCCTGTAATAAAAGTAAAGTAAAAAAACAACAAAATACCATACCTGTCCGTCATTCTGTCCCACGCCATAAGCCATGTCTGGGGAATAAACAGTTTTCAACCTGGACAGTGCGAAGATGCAACCGTCCAGGCTGAAAACCACTGGTGACTGAACTGCTGCGAGCGCAATCTCAGAGACCGGTGGTGATGTCAGAGGTTACGTCCGGTCACTGAGGCTCCGTTCCCAGCCGGACTGAACTGCGGGGACCATGGTGACATCCTCGCTAGCACCATGAGAATTTTTGTGGTGTTTGCTGTGCTGTCATGCACATTACAGCGCAGCAAATACTGGATGTTTGGGCCCACCATTCAAGTGAATGGGGTCCGGGTTCGGGTCCTGTTCTAGCAACCAAACCCAAACTTTTTGTAACTGTTCGGCCGAACCCAAACATCAAGGTGTCCGCCCATCTCTAATCATTATCACTATCTACATTCCCTCTCAGTATGTCTTTGGAGTGTGGGAGGAACTAGAGAAGCTGGAGGCAACTCACGTAAACACGTGGAGAGCATACAAACTCCCTGCAGATGTTGTCCTTGGTGGGATTTGAATGCAGGACCCCAGCGTTACAACAGTGATAACCACTGAGCCAACCAAAGGCATCATTGACAAAAATTAAAACCCAAACCATGATATTCTTGACCAACACATATACCATTGGACTGGTTTTCTATATTCAACTCAAAAATTCATAAATCACTACTTCCCACCAGACAACCAACAGTGGACTTCAAGGATGCAATTCTGCAACCACTTTTTGATAAATATCCTTAAGCCATTAATTAAAACCACTAAATCCTTTATCGTTACCCCTTCACGACACTTGACGTAAGTTTACGTCTTGTTCGGGAAGGGGTTCCCGCAAACTGACATAAGCGGTTTCTGTTAGCAGGGCACTGAGACTCACTGCCATGGAGAGGTTTCACCTCCCCCCCACTTAACAATGATTGCTGTTCCAAATCTGAACAGCCAATCACAGAAATATTAACGTTTTGGTAACTTACATTGCTTCAGACATTGATGGCCCCAGCACTGATTGGTGCAATTGGACGATTATGTCCGATTGCACCAATTACTGAGCAGAACAGAGGTTGACCTAACAGTGAACGCTCTGCATAGCCTCATTCCAGCTTGGAAACGTGTGCAGAGCAGTCACTGCATCATTCTTCTGCCGGATCTAGAAGTTCATCTAGGTGTATAGTGAGCATTTTCAACTCTTAGAAGAGTCACAGAATTGTATAACATTGGGCTGAGAAAATGGAAAATTTCCATTTTTTCCACTAAAATGTTGCTTTGACCCCAAGTTTTTATTTTCAAAAGGGATAATAGGAGAAAATGAATGGTACAATTTGTTACGCAATTTCTCAAAAGTATGCCAATACACCCGATATGTGGTCGTAAACTACTTTTGAACAAATAAAGCAGCACACTGTAGTGCCATAGCATGCAAACATGAAAATTGACTTGCATTACTGTACTAAAAATATGAAAAATTGAGAATGCTTAGCGCATAAATTGGCCAATTCATGTGTACCTGGCAGCCACGATAAGGCGATTCTCGTTGCCAGGACCTAATGCCAATCCACTCTTAGACTGAAGTCTAAATCTCTATGGGAATATTTCATGTTAGCATGCTATAGCGCTACAGTGTGCTGCTTTATTTGTTTGATTGTATACAAGTTGGCTACTCTAAGTAAGCACCTGTTCAGACCCAATTTATATTTGGATGTGACGTCAATCTTTTGATATTTGTATGCATTAGCATTCTGACGAAGCCCTCCGCCTCTTAGCTTCAGGTTGCTTTATTTGTTTGATTGTATACAAGTTGGCTACTCTAAGTAAGCACCTGTTCAGACCTAATTTATATTGGATGTGACGTCAGTCTTTTGATATTTGTATGCATTAGCCTTCTGAATGAGCACTCAGCCACTTAGCCTCAGGCGGTTTTAATTGCAGCAGGATCCTACCCTCCATAGAGATATAGCCTTCAGTCTAAGAGAGGATTCACATTAGGTTCCCATAGTGCAGTAATGCAATTCAATTTTCATATTTCATGTTTGCATGCTATAGCGCTAGAGTATGCTGCTTTATTTGTTCGATTGTATAGGAGTTGGCTACTCTAAGTAAGCACCTGTTCAGACCCAATTTATGTCTGGATATGACTGTTTGGATGTTTGGCATAGTGCAAAGCTCAGAAGGGAAGAAAAGCCATATTGGAGTTAAGTTTTGGGGGAATGGCCTGATGGTGTCATGTCACATTGGCAGAGCCCCTGAGGTGCTAGAAATTCGACCCCCATCCACCAAAAGTGACTCCATTTTACAAACTGCACCTCTCAATGAATCCATCTAAGGATGCAGTGATCATATTGCCATCAGAGGTGTAGCACAAATTTTTATACCATTGGGCAGTGAAGGAAAAATAATTACATTTTCACCACCAAAAGTTTTAGCCCAAGATTTTACATTTTCACATGGGGAAATGGGTACAAATTTGTCACACAATTTTTGCTGAACGTGGAAATACTGTACGACTTGAGAGGGAAGGAGCGCTATTGGAGAACAAATTCGTATAATAGTTTGACTCCATATACAGAGCCCCTAAGTGTCAGAAGAACAGAACTCCACCCTCAAGTGACCCCTATTTTGGAAATTCCACCCCCTTGGGAATCTTGCCTCCACAGGTGTTTTCCATAAACAAGTAGCAGTAAATATTGCGGAGTGAAAATGCAAATCTGCTCAGTACGTTATAGTGCCCGTACATTATGCTCAGCTTGTGCTTCTGGAGAAATGTATCTGTAAATTAAGCAGGCTTTCATTGTTACAGAAATGGAAAACATGTGGATACTAAATGTGGTTTATGCACACTGTGGGGCTTAGAAGAGAGGGGCAGTTGGATCTGGGATAACAGAATTTGCTTGATTTCTTTTGAGGGGGCGAGGATCCTTTTCCAGAGCATTTGAGCTACAAGTAACGTGGAAGCTCCCTTAATTTCCATTGACAGATGATGGATCTGAGCGGGGACTTGCTTTTTTGTGGATTTGAATCTTTTACTGGAAACATTAGATCACATTTATCCTGTTCTCTACGCTGAGCACTTACATCAGGTTTTCCATCTAAATCTCCAAATGACGTGATTCAGATGAAACCCCAGAGAGATCCAGTCACTATAATGAGGCAGCAGAGTTACTCTTTACTCAGTCTGGCCTCTGTTCGATGTGTAGCCCAGCTGCGCTAGGTGCCACATGTTCCCTGGAGGATGCACGGAAAGGTAATTCACAAATACCTGATAAGCACACAACACTTGACATTTTTCCTGGTTCCACCAGAGGGAGTCCTTGAGACAGCAGTGAGATAAAGACAATCTAGTTGAACGTTAGGTAGTCGTTGGTGTTACCTCAGAAAGAGCAGACATGACATCTTGAAGCACAGAGTTACTTCAGGGGAAGCTGACGTCTACTGCAGCCTGTGCTCATATTAAGGTGTGCGTACGACGACAGGCGAGTGGTGATCAAAGGGAAAGAGTGACTGAGGTGATATAGCAATATCGAAGATAAAGGGGAAGCTCACTATAGTTGCGGGTGCTCAGGAAAACGAGTAATATAAAGCCAAAAATATAATCCGGCACACCAGACGTGAATATAATGCAAAAAACAAAGTTTTTATTGGAAAAACTAACAGCTCATATTCAAAAAGAACAAAAGTAAGGGTAGGTACATTATTTCTCTCAACGTTTCGGCTGTATCCGCCTTTTTCAAGAGGTACCCTTATTACTGTATAAAGAAAAAAGACAATGAATAAACGACAACAGTCTATATGTATATGTACAAACAATAATAAGGAAGGGTATAACATGAGCAGTAAAATAAATATATATAAGAGGCACCAAAATTGAGGCACAGATAAAGAATGATATAATCCTTCATAAGAATTCAAAGGCATATATAAAAAATAAAAATTAAAAAATAAAAAATACTAAAAAGTAAAATAAAAAGTAAAATAAAAAATATATTTTAAGAAAAAAGTTTTTTTATATATAGGTATGCGACCAGAACGCATACAAATGTGATGCGAGGGTCCTCGCATCACATTTGTATGCGTTCTGGTCGCATACCTATATATAAAAAAACTTTTTTTCTTAAAATATATTTTTTATTTTACTTTTTATTTTACTTTTTAGTATTTTTTATTTTTTAATTTTTATTTTTTATATATGCCTTTGAATTCTTATGAAGGATTATATCATTCTTTATCTGTGCCTCAATTTTGGTGCCTCTTATATATATTTATTTTACTGCTCATGTTATACCCTTCCTTATTATTGTTTGTACATATACATATAGACTGTTGTCGTTTATTCATTGTCTTTTTTCTTTATACAGTAATAAGGGTACCTCTTGAAAAAGGCGGATACAGCCGAAACGTTGAGAGAAATAATGTACCTACCCTTACTTTTGTTCTTTTTGAATATGAGCTGTTAGTTTTTCCAATAAAAACTTTGTTTTTTGCATTATATTCACGTCTGGTGTGCCGGATTATATTTTTGGCTTGAGGTGATATAGCAACCATAGCTGCCTCCACTCTATACAACCGGACACCGGGTCCGAAGCTTGCTAGAACCTTCACGGCTAGTGGGAGAAAACCGGAATCCCTGCTGGACTTCAGGTCGCAGAGGGGCCCTTCAGTGCTGATACGTAACCGGGGTTAGGAAGACGGGAGTCTGGCAGGTACCGCCATAGAGACACTGTTCTGTCCACAAAAAGACCTCATCACAAGATCAGCTGGGCATAGAAAGGAGAAGGAGTTAAACTTAGCTTCATGCAGGTTGGAAACTCACACATAAAAGAAGTAAGGAGGCCTTAAACCTACACAGTGATTACCTGGATGTGCATCCTCCACCCTGAACAGCTTCCCGGGACATACCTGCAAATACCATCAGTATGGGTATGGAAAGAGACTGACTTGTGTGTGTGTGTGACTTCTTGCCTGCACCCTGCACCGCCATATACTTAGAGGGACTAGTCTTACCTGTGGAAGACTTAACATCTTGCTGCCCAGTAACCCCTCTGAGGATTTACCCTGCAGCGCTGGTCATCCTGATCAGAAACCACAGGTGGCGTCACAAACTATTACTACAATCCCTGTAAATATCCCCTTTGAATGAGCGCCCAGGGCAACGGACCGAGCTGTGCTACTTGTGACATTCCCCATAGACTTCACTGGGCTCGGTGCCGAGTACCCCATAGGCCCTGGTACCGTGAGCGGCTCATCTTTGGTGTCACGAACAGGATAAGAAGCTTACTAATGTGAGTCCTGTGAGCCTATTTGGAGTGTTTTTGTGCTGGAGACTGAGTTGCTGTTTTGTGATTTTTGGCGCCAATTGTCCGCCATTGCCCGCCAAAGTACAGCGCTACAGCGCAAAGAGAAGGGGCGTATCTGCAGAAAGCGCGCGGAGTCCGGACACGCCCCCAACGCTGACGCGGCGGCAGGTCCTGTGGAGAGCTTCAGAGTGCCGGCGACGCAGGTCCTTCCCCACCGCTGTGCCTGGCAGAGCTGCAGCCTTCAGGAGAAGGTAGGCCACACTTAACTAGGGGGGGGGGGCACAGACATGTCGCAGCCACAAGCTGACAGCGCGGCCGAGGGCGACCGCTCCAATGACTTACCCGCCGGCGCTGCAGCGCAGGATGGAATCGCTGGCCCCTCACCAGGTCCGGTGGCCCCGATAGTACCTCTGACACTCCCATATCTGCCTGGAGCAAAGTGGCTCCCTCAGTATAGCGGTAAGCCGGATACCCTGTCAGGGTTTAAACGCAAAATATGCAGCATACCCTATGACAGAGAAGCAAAGAGCTGCAGTAGTATTAGGACAATTGACTGGGGCTGCAGAAAGGGAAGTAGAGACTTGGACCGCTGCAGAAAAGGAATCAGTGCTTTCAATTTTCTTAAAGCTACAGACTATTTTTGAGGACCGCACTGAAACAGATCTCCGGATGACGTTTACCAATGCTCCCAGAGACCAGATGACAGTATTAGGGACTACGCCTGCCGACTACAGGGGGCCCTGCGAGCTCTCAAACAGGTTAACCCTATAAGTGCCATTAATGAAAGCAAAATGTTGAAGGAACAATTTGTACGGGGACTGAGGTCCCAAGCTGAAAGCAGGACTGTGCACTGGTGGTCCTTGGATCATCCTGACGCTACCTTTGATGCTCTAAAAGATATGGCTATAAAAGGACTGCGACCTCTGGAGAAGCCTGAGGTGGCAACCCAGTATCACCCGGTGAAGCCACTCTAAAGCCGGCAGCATCCACCTTTTCCCCGCTGGTGGCGGAAACCAAAACGCAGGTGGCGCCCCCTACTGAGTTGGATTGTCTGCGCTCAGAAGTGCGCCAGCTGACTAAAAACCTGGCCGCTGTAATGAGTGCCCTGCAAATGTGGAAGGAAGAAGGAGGAAAGATCCTGCTAGCCGACTGCCCAGAGGATGTCCCTTGGATGAACCGGAGGAAAAGGAGGACGTCGCCCCACCGGAGGAGGACAACGCCACCCCCAGGAGCGACCCCTGATCAGCACCATCCTCGCCGAGAGATCATCTGCTACCGTTGCAACGGAAAAGGACATATAGCCCAACAGTGTCCTTTAGACGAGCAGATCCTGGGTCCGAGGGCCAACACCCAGGAATAGACTCTTCAGGCCCCTCAGACTGGAACCGCAGGTTTGTGGGAGGAAGACCCTACCTGTCCATCATCCTGGACGGGATCGCAATCCCTGCCCTGCTGGACACTGGATCTCAGGTGACCATCATACCTGATGTCCTTTATAATAAGTTTTGGTCCATGGACAGTCTCCAACCTCCGAGCCCTGACTTTGCTGTGTATGCCTCTAATGGTCTCCTGTTGATATACTAGGAGCCAAAAACGTGGATGTAAAGGTGGGCAGAGTGGAGCTGAAGGATCAGGGACTCTTAGTAGTAAAGACTGTAAATGAGGAAAATGGCTTAAATGTGGTTTTAGGTACTAACATTATTAGTAACTGTCTGGGAGAAGTTGTGTTTTTGCTCCAACAGCTCGCTGAAGTTGCCAAGCCGAAGCAAAAGGGAGTGATCCAGAGGGAGATCCGGGCCCTGATGTGCCAGCAGCAAGCGAAGCTGACAGATGGTGAAATTGGTAATGTACGGGTGACAGACCCGAACCCATTGTGATACCCCCAATGAGTGAAATGCTTATATGGTGTAGAGCAGCAATAGGTCTGAGAGGACAGAACTACCAAGCAGTAGTAGAGCCCCATTGTTCAGAGCACAGACCTACACTTTTGACTGCTAGAGGGGTAGTAGAAGTAAGAAATGGGAGAGTACCAGTACGTCTTCTCAACTGGGGAGAAGATGAAGTGAATTTACCACGCTATGCCACAGTTGCTAAATTACATACCGTAGATAACTCTATTCTCACAACAGAGCCCTTAGCCTCCCGCCAACCAGCGGAGGATAATGACCCAGTAACCCAGGTGGAGGATTGGTGTCAGAAGCTCCATGTCGGGACAGACACCACTCCCACCCACCAGAAACAGGGAGTACTATGGGTGGTACAGGAGTACGCACAGGTATTTAGCAAACACCCACTCGACTTTGGGACAATTAAGGGAGTTCAGCATCATATCCCTACAGGCAGTCATCCTCCCATCAAAGAACGGTATAGGCCTATACCTCCAGCACACTACCAGAAAGCTAAGGAAATGTTGCGTGACATGAAGGAAGCAGGGGTGATAAGGGATAGTTGTAGTCCCTGGGCAGCACCTCTAGTCCTAGTTAAGAAAAAGGATGGAAGCATGAGAATGTGTGTAGATTACAGACAAGTAAATTGCATAACACATAAAGATGCATACCCTTTACCACGCATTGAGGAATCCTTAGCTGCCTTAAAAACTGCTAATTACTTTTCCACCCTCGACCTCACTAGTGGGTACTGGCAAGTAGCTGTGGCTGAGGAGGATCGGGAGAAGACGGCTTTTACCACCCCAATGGGACTCTGTGAGTTTGACAGAATGCCGTTTGGACTCAGCAGTGCCCCGGGAACATTCCAGAGAGTGATGGAGAGTTGCCTGGGACATCTCAACTTTGAAACCGTGTTGCTGTACCTGGACGACGTAATTGTGTACTCCAAGACGTATGAGGATCATCTGAAGCACCTGGCAGAGGTATTCGAGTCACTGTCCAAGTATGGGATGAAACTGAAGCCTTCAAAGTGCCATCTGCTCAAACAAAAGGTACAGTACTTGGGACATATTGTCAGCTCAGAAGGAGTAGCGCCGGACCCCGAGAAGGTCACTGCCATCCAGAAATGGCCAGAACCAAGGAATCTCAAGGAGGTGCGTCAGTTCCTGGGACTGACAGGTTACTACCGGAGGTTTGTAAAGGACTACACCAAGAAAGCAGCGCCTCTGCAGGACCTCCTGGTAGGACAACCCCTCAAGAGCAGAAATCCTCCATTCCACTGGGGTAAAGAACAAGCTGAGGCGTTCAAAGAGATGAAGGAGATCCTGACAGGCGATGAGATCTTAGCCTATCCTGACTACAGCCAACCGTTCCTGCTGTACACTGATGCCAGCAACGAAGGATTGGGAGCTGTCCTCAGTCAGAAGCAAAATGGCCAAGAAAAAGTCATCGCATATGCAAGCAGGAAGCTCCGGCCGACCGAGAGAAACCCAGAGAACTATAGCAGCTTCAAGTTGGAGTTCCTGGCGCTGGTCTGGGCCATTACAGAAAGATTCAAGCATTACCTAGCCTCCAGCAAGTTCACTGCGTACACAGACAATAACCCCTTGACACATCTGGAAACAGCCAAGCTGGGAGCCATGGAGCAACGTTGGATGGCTCGGCTGTCGAATTATCAATTCACAATCAGGTACAGGGCAGGCCGTAAGAACGCCAATGCTGACGCCTTGTCCAGAATGCCGCATGAATCCGACACGGAAGAGGAATTGGATGATCTAGAAGAGATCGAGCTACCTGCATTCCACAGAAATGGAATGATCCACGAGCAACGAGCCTACAGGAGGCAGTGTGGTAAGACGTTAAACCCTTTACCTCACCACAGCTGGAAGGAGACCCAGAACAGTGACCCGGTTGTCAGCCACATTAAGGAACTGATAACTCAGGAAGGTTCCTCCTTGGAGAAGGATGAGTCTCAACAAGCAAAGCAGCTGTGGAATGAGAGAAGCCGGCTGTTCATCTACCGAGAGAAGCTGTGCCGAAGGTACGTCAACCCCCGAACCCATGAGATGGTATGGCAGATAGTAGTGCCAAGAACAGACATCCAGATGGTGTTGGAAGCCTACCACGATCGAGCGGGGCACTTTGGCTGGAAGAAGCTGGAAACCCTGCTGAAGTGTCGTTTCTACTGGGTGGGAATGCGAAGTTCCATCGAGAAATGGTGTAAAAACTGTGCGTCCTGTAGCCTCCGAAGAAAAGACTACAGTAGCCAGAAAGCACCCCTGCAGCCCATCAAGACGACTCGTCCCTTGGAGATCGTGGCCTTGGACCATGTAAAGTTGTCACCAAGCAGGACAGGATACTCATATGCCCTGACAATGGTGGATCACTACTCCAGGTTCCTGGTGGTCGCCCCTGTCAAAGATCTGACAGCTGAAACAGCAGCAAAGACGTTTCAGGCGTGTTTCTGTAGACCCCATGGATATCCAGAGCAAGTGTTAACTGATCAAGGTCCTGCCTTTGAAGCCGAGTTGTTTAAGGAATTCTGTCACTTGTACGGGTGTAAGAAGATAAGAACCACACCGTACCACCCCCAAACCAATGGTCTCTGTGAGAAGATGAATCACATAGTCATTGATCTGCTTAAGACGGTACCACTTAAGGAGAGGAATAGGTGGCCAGACTTACTACCTGACCTGGTAGATTTGTACAATCACATACCGGTGAGTTCCACCAACTGCACTCCAGCCTACCTTATGCGAGCAAGACCAGGAAAGCTGCCCATGGATTTGGAACTTGGTGTTGTAGAACCAGAGGCTGATGTTACTACTGAAGATTGGGACACAAACAGACAAGAACAGTACAGGAGAGTACAAGCCTGCGTGGAAGATAGTCTCAATAAAGTAAGGGAAAAACAAGATGAGAACTACAACAAAAGTGCGCCAGCTAAGCCTTTTATGCCTGGAGAACTTGTGCTAAAAAGAAAACGAAGAATGCACAAATTGGATGATCAGTGGGAACAAGAGCCATATGTCGTGCAAAATTCCAAATTTGACAACAGGAAAACCTGTACCATTAGTAAAGATGGAGGAAAAAACGACCACCACAGTATCCAGAGATCACCTAAAACTGTGTCCAGACATGTTAAAACTTCCCGAGGAAGAACTTGTTATGGAAAAAGAGAAATCAGGTGAAGTCATACACACGGACCTAGGAGATTTTCCTGCAGATTGGCCTTGTATCGGAGACGCTGTGATTATTCCAGTACTTCAATTTTACCAACCACAAGAAGCGCTTCAACGTCCCGTTGAGCCAGTTGCCGCAGCAGAAGAAATAGTTCAAGAAGAACCTGCTCCTGTAGCATCTCCAGAAGTAATATCTCAAAGAATGGAATCTCAAAATGTGGTACCTTCAGATGTTGGGTCTGAGGTAGAAGAATCCCCTGGCGGAGCAGAACCGCATCGCCCAGTCGCTAGTATGCTTGCCAGATCCCTAGAGAGGTGGAGGCGGATTTACAGTTTGCCAGCACGCAGCACAGATAGGCTAGATGCTACTATACCTGACACCACACCACGTAGGTCAGTACGTACAACGAAAGGAAGGTTACCTGTTAGGTACCAAGAGTAGTCCTAACAAATTAATATAGTATGACCCAGACAGGGTTTACTTAATTGTACAAAGTTATGAAGAGAATTGCACTTTAATGAGAATGTTATATGTGAAATGCTGTTTTGAAGGACTGCGTGCTGAGGACTCTTGCAGCACAGAACTTTAGTTGTAAATAGTTAGCACTTCGGTGCCCCATCTTGGCTTTACATAAAGCCATACTACCTCAGAAGAAAAACCCGTATGGTGTGGCCTTGAGTGAGGTCTGCAGCAACGAAGTCCTGCAGCCCACCCAGGACCCACGTGGGAGGTTTTTGGTACGGGTCCTCCACAAGAATATTGTATTTATTTGCACTGAGAAAGTATATTTGATATTTTTCTATTTGCAATTTGTACACAATGTAACGTTAAAGTGTCCTTACCTCCCGCAGGGGAAGAGTTATGTTGTTGATGTTATGATAAAAATTGTTTTTCCTTTTTCAGCCCGGGAGTGCTGAATATAACTAGGGGGGGGATGTGTAGCCCAGCTGCGCTAGGTGTCACATGTTCCCTGGAGGATGCACGGAAAGGTAATTCACAAATACCTGATAAGCACACAACACTTGACATTTTTACTGGTTCCACCAGAGGGAGCCCTTGAGACAGCAGTGAGATAAAGACAATCTAGTTGAACGTTAGGTAGTCGTTGGTGTTACCTCAGAAAGAGCAGACACGACATCTTGAAGCACGGAGTTACTTCAGGGGAAGCTGACGTCTATTGCTGCCTGTGCTCATATTAAGGTGTGCGTAGGACGACAGGCGAGTGGTGATCAAAGGGAAAGAGTGACCGAGGTGATATAGCAACCATACCTGCCTCCACTCTATACAACCGGACACCGGGTCCGAAGCTTGCTAGAACCTTCACGGCTAGTGGGAGAAAACCGGAATCCCTGCTGGACTTCAGGTCGCAGAGGGGCCCTTCAGTGCTGATACGTAACCGGGGTTAGGAAGACGGGAGTCTGGCAGGTACCGCCATAGAGACACTGTTCTGTCCACAAAAAGACCTCATCACAAGATCAGCTGGGCATAGAAAGGAGAAGGAGTTAAACTTAGCTTCATGCAGGTTGGAAACTCACACATAAAAGAAGTAAGGAGGCCTTAAACCTACACAGTGATTACCTGGATGTGCATCCTCCACCCTGAACAGCTTCCCGGTACATACCTGCAAATACCATCAGTAAAGGTATGGAAAGAGACTGACTTGTGTGTGTGTGTGACTTCTTGCCTGCACCCTGCACCGCCATATACTTAGAGGGACTAGTCTTACCTGTGGAAGACTTAACATCTTGCTGCCCAGTAACAACCCCTCTGAGGATTTACCCTGCAGCGCTGGTCATCTGATCAGAAACCACAGGTGGCGTCACAAACTATTACTACAATCCCCTGTAAATATCCCCCTTTGAATGAGCGCCCAGGGCAACGGACGAGCTGTGCTACTTGTGACATTCCCCATAGACTTCAACGGGCTCGGTGCTGAGTACCCCATAGGCCCTGGTACTGTGAGCAGCTCATCAGCGGTGCCCTTTTCAGAGGTGCACAAAACTGTGGCCAACCACCATTTTATGCATGCTTAAAAAGACGGACACCGCTGGATCATAGGACACAGTCTCAATCTATCTCATTATAGGGAATCTTCTGCCAGGGATTCCGTATGAATCACGTATTCCAGAGATTTACAAGGACGCCCCGGTATAAGAGCTCAGCCAGAGCACAGAATAAGTGGGAACCTTACTGCGATCTTTGTGAGGCAAAATGTACAAATCAATAGCAGGTCAAGAATTGTTGTTTTGTTTTGTTACGCCATTCCTCATATGGTATAAGTGATTAGACGACTTTATTCTTCGGGTTGGAGCGATTACAGCGATACGAGATTTATGTAGTTTTTTGTAGTTTGGCTGCTATCACACACTAAAAAAACCTTTTTTTTAACAAAACAAGGTTTCTGCAGAGGTCTTAGTTTGAGAGCCATTATGTTTCCATATTTCTGTAGAGTCATGTGAGGGCTTGTTTTTTGTGGGACGAGTTGACATTTGTATTGGTACTATATTTGGGCACAAATTTATCAGATTTTTGCCAGGCAGAATGAAGAAAACAACAACACAGTAATTCAGTTTTATTTTCTTTAATGTAATTTTTTTTAATGTCATTCACCATGTGGTAAAAGCGATAAGGCAACTTTATTCTTTGGGTCAGTACAATGACAGCGATAGCACATTTATATATATTTTTTTGTTTTGCCGCTTTTACACAAAAACAGTTTTCTTTAGAAAAAAGAATTGTTTTTATATTGCTGTATTGTGAGAGCTTTAAGTTTTATATATCTCCGTTGATGGAGCTGTGTGGTTGTTTAAATTTTGCGGGACAAGACAGCGTTTTCAGCTATACCAATTTTATTTACAATCCTCTTTTT
>JARQOD010000006.1:161433969-161516062 GCA_033576555.1 Oophaga sylvatica | reverse complement strand
TTTTTTTTTTTTTTGCCAGCTTCTGCCTTAACAGAAGTTCTGTTTCCAGGGTATGCGGAATTTCTGAGAATTCCCCCCTTTTTTTTTTTTTTTTAAAAAGAGAGAGACGACACAAACCCCCAGAGGGTTGGTCAGATCATCCCTTGAACCGAAAAGGACTGCCGATAACTATCGGCACTAGTCCTGCCAGACGCAGAAGTCACAGCTCTGCGCTGCGGTAAAGCTGCTTCTTTTGCCTTTGCCTTGGCATCAGCTCCGTGAGGTCAGTCAAATAGCTGACCATTTTCTAAGCTAAAGATAGCAAACCCTGTTGGAAAACTGCGTTCCATCCAAGTCACAGTGCTCTTCTAACTGTAACTGCCGAGGATTGCGCCCTGGATAGCAGTGACGCATTATCCTTCAACTAGAAAAGCCCATCTACCTTGATAGAGGGAAACTTGCCACGCCGTCCTTAGACGGTCCAACCGGCTCAGGGGAACTTAACAAGTACACCTAGATCCTTAATACCGAATCTATGATCCACGGCTACACAGATGGAAATTGTTGCCATCTCCGTTCTTCTGTCCAGCGTGTCCTGCAGACTCGTCTTCCCTTTTACCAGGAAGATTTGCTAAGCTGGAATGAAGGAACATTCACTTCAGGAGAAGGGGTCCAATTAACAAATAACTCCGTAGAAAAACGGATACAGTTTGTAAGGTCATCGCGACCCATGCGACCCTTGCAACATCCGGGCCGACTTACCAGGACGACTAGTTACCTCCTCTGGTAACTGTAACGTCCACATGGTTTCCACAGAAATTTTAGTATGGCCCCTGAGAGAGGCAGGGCGTCCCTGCCGATCCTCCTTGACCGAATCGGACTTCTTCGCTAAGCGAGAAGGAAAACACCGATTTGTGTCGCTCCCTTGAAAGGATCTAGTTGACACTCCATAACCTAAAAGGTCATCAATAGAAACCAGTGAAGGCCTTCATTTTGACACCATTGGAACCTCTGACCGTGTATGAGTCGAGGTCTGCGTGTCAGATACGCGAGGCTGATCCGTAACGGATCTGGGAGAGGGTCTCTGACATACCCTTGCATAGTATATGGCAGGATAAACCTGTCAGTAACCAGAGCAGTACTTAAATAAAAAACAAACGCTGAAGGGTTAAAGCTCTAAGAAAGAGCTACCCCAGCTGTCTCCCATTAAGAGTTAACCTCCTAAGAAGGGGTTAAAGTAGCTGACTCCCCACAACCTTGATAATGAAAAAGGGTGTGCGAATCTCAGGCGCCTCTTATAAGGTCGCAGCTGCGGGACAGCCATGCCACACTAAACAGAAAACGTTCCACAAGATCGCTAAAAAATTGCGCTGTTTTTTATAACGCAATGACCGCCAAAGTTGTCAAGGAGATCGCTAATCGCCTATGCGATTGCCCAGATTGGCAGCCACCAGCGACACTAAAAATGACACACAAACGATCGCAATATTATGCGACGCCATCAGGATCGTCAGCGGAAACGTATAGTGGCAGCATTAATGTCGCAGACTCCCCACAGCCTCTTTATTAATATTAAAAGAGTGTGCGAGCCCCTTATGCGAGAACAGCCGCAGGACAGCGCAATCTGTCACTCAGAAGTGCCCCAGACGGCGCCCGCGCTGTGGAGGTGAAGGGGTTAAGCTTCTGCCCGGCGGGCTAGAAGCGACTCACCAAGCTGGACACGTATTCTAGCCGGGAGGGGAGGATACGATCCGGGGAGCTTTCAACCTACAGCGCTTTATCAGCAATAGCCACGCTGTGGAGGTGAAGGGGTTAAGCTTCTGCCCGGCGGGCTCGCTTGTCAGCAATGGCCGCCGCGCTCTGCCTCCGTGTGCTCCATGTAGAGGAGCCGGAAATGGAGGCTGCAGTAAAGCGCGCGCTCAGAAGCGGCGCGAAATTCAAAAAATAAAAAGAGCGCGTACTCCCCTCCTTTCCCTCGTCCTGCAGGCATCCTCCTGCGGACATAGAAAATCTAGTCATCGGCATATATATGTACAGCGGCTGCCGCAGCAGTCGCTAAAACACTCACACACATTTTACCAAAATGTGGAGTACTCACCAGCCGAAACGCCACAGGGACCCCCAGGGGTTTCTGGCGCTATGCCCATGCTTCCCCCCAGGGCGGGAAGCGCAGTGACCCCAGTGTGTGGTTTGCGCCCCCGCCAGGGAAACTCTCCTCATCCCCCAGGGCCGGCAAGATTCTGCAGGGACCATTATGTAGTTACAGATCCGCCAAGGGAGAGACTGGTGAAATACATTGATAAACATGTAATAGCGCTGTCACCGCAGTGCTGAAGCATACTGATATACATGTAATAGCGCTGCCATCAGACGCTAAAGCACTCACACATTAATAATAAAATTTTGTGTGGAGTACTCACCAGCCAAAGCGCCACAGGGACCCTCAGGGGTTTCTGGCGCTGTGCCCATGCTTCCCCCCAGGGCGAGGGACGCAGTGACCGCACGTGTGGTTTGCTTCCCCGCCAGGGAAGCTCTCCTCATCCCCCAGGGCCGGCAAGGATTCTGCAGGGACTTTGAGTAAATACAGATCCGCCAAGGGAGAGGTTGGGGTACAGCAGCGCTGGTACCCCTGAGACCTCTAGACCAACTAGTGATCCAAGTCTCCTGTCCGAATATAAAATAATAAAATCTTCTGAGGAGCTGCATTAGCAGCGACCATCCTCTGGACCTCAAATCTTAGACTGGAGCTGAGTAGGAGGAGCCCGAGCTGGAGGGGCCAGCCAGTCAGCACTCTTTTGATCTGAGGTAACATCCTGATCTGGGGCTCCGCCTACCCATCAGTAATGAATACTGTGGCTCTCTTCATTCCATCTGCAGCTGAAAAAGATTTTGTGAGAATAAATAATTTTGGTGAAAAATTTGCGCGTTTTTTTCAAAATTTACCAAGAACTACTGAAGGGAGTCATTTTGACTCCCTACTATATTTTGAGGTCCCTTTGTCACTAAATGTTGCTATAAAGTTTTGTGCATAATTTTTTCACTCTGTCTTATTTACCCTGATGTTCATATAGATGTAGTTCAATTTACATGTCAACTTTTCACATTTTCCTTGTGTTTTACCTGCTTGTATTACTGTGTAATGCTGAACAAAATAGCTTGTTTACTCTAGGCTCTTATCTTATGCTAATTCTTGATTCATATATATTGACACATATAAAGAACTGTACGCTTGCAGAAGCATGCAGGAACAATAATTTACAGTTTACTCTATCTGATGAGGAGCTAGATGCATTCATTGCGATATTCTATGCTCGTGGAATATCTGGCACGAACCGTCACTCGATTAGCAGTATTTGGTGTAATGACTGGGGAATACCGTTTTGCAAAGCGACAATGTCTAGGGACCGCTTTGTTGAAATTATGAGGTTTCTCAGATTTGATGAGAAATCTACTCGATCGGAGAGACTGCAAACGGACAAGTTTGCTCTATTTTCTACTGTGTGGGACAGGTTTATTGAAAATTGTATTGCGTGTTACAAACCTGGCCCATACATAACGGTGGATGAGCAACTTTTCCCAAGCAAAACTAGGTGTCCATTCACGCAGTACATGCCTTCCAAACCAGATAAATATGGCCACAAATATTGGCTAGCTGTTGATAAGGAGAGCAAATATCTGGCAAATGGCTTCCCTTATCTAGGCAAAGATGACACACGCCGTGCTGAGGACCGTTTAGCTGACCATGTGGTAATGAAGTTATTGGACCCGTTTTTGAAAAAAGGTCGCAATGTTACAACCGATAATTATTTTACTTCAGTAAAATTAGCTAAACAGCTAAAAAGCAAAGGAACAACCATCGTGGGAACACTGAACAAGATAAGGCGAGAAGTGCCTAAAGAAATAAAATCCATGAAAGAGGAATTGTACAACACTAAAGTGTTTAGAAATGAAGACAATTTTACACTGTGACATTCCAGGGGGTTTAGCTCTAGGATCGCTGTCTGGGTAGACAGAATGGCATGAAAACAGTTCATTCAGACAGCAGTTCTGGTGCAAAACTGGCCGCAACCAGCTTTATTAAAGTCCACAGCAAACAGATTAAAACAAAGCATAAACAGAAAACCTAGGCTTGTCTAGCCTCTAATTACACTTAGATAGATGGCCCTCTCTATCCGGGACCCAGACTCTACCAGTCTGTGCCCAAAACAACACATATCACATATGTTACCAGTTTGGAGCTTCACAGATACTCCTCCTTGTGTCTGAAGGCACCTTCCATGTCCAGACTTGAGAGAGATCCACTCCTATTCAGCCGCTCTTCACACGGATTCGCACTGAGACTACTCCTATGTCCGGGGTCCTTCCTGCACCCAAACTGAGATAGCTCAAACACTCTTGGAGACTGCTTCCTTGTGCCAGGACACCTCTCTGTGTCCAGGCTAAAGACAGCTCTAACACTCTTGGAGACTGTTTCTTGTGCCAGGACACCTTCCTGTGTCCAGGCTAAACTAGCTCTAACACTCTTGGAGACTGTTTCTTGTGCCAGGACACCTTCCTGTGTCCAGGCTAAACTAGCTCTCAGATTGTGTTTGCAGACACCTACTTCTGGTCTCCTAATTAAGACCTGAGTAGTTTCAGGCTTGTGCTGCAAGTGTGTGCTGAATGTGAGGTGTAGTGACCTTTCTCTACCACTAGGTTTACAAAGCCACACATTTCCCTTATACCTAGGTGAAATGTACACCCCATTCATCACATATTCACTCACTGTCTCACATATCCCCTCCCTCTTCTCCAGACCGGAGGGCTGGTCATCCAGACCGGAGGGCTGGTCAACAATCCAACAGAGACAGTGAACTCTGGACCAGTCATGGCCCTCATCAGCTTCATCCTCACCACTGTCATAGCCAACATCAGTTTTCTCTTCATCTGAAGCATCCGCACTACCCTGTACCCTCCCAGGCCTATACTCTCTGCGGGCCTCGGGTATCCTGCACGGTTTCATCTTGACCTTAGGGCCGGGCTCATTTTCGATATAGTGCCTGGCCAGAGAAGTACGACCCGACACATCAGAACACTTCTGCTGACTCTTCCTCAGAAACTCACGTACCTCCTGTCCCTGGTGCACTGACCATGTGTCACCAACTATCACAGAAGGTATAGGGGGTTTTTCACTTTTCTCCAGTTCCCCACTTTCAGGCTCTTCTGGCAGGACATGCCCAGAAGCCCCACCGTCAGTCCTAGACTCTACCTCTTCAGCCACATCACTTTGGTCTCCAATATCTCCATTTATTCCAGCCCTCAAGTTCTCCTTGATAGCGGCATCTGTATACTCAGAACCCGCCGGATTCTTCTCTTCCACCACGTTCTGCATCCCATCTGGGCTCCCGTGTGTCTGCAGCGGCAACGGAGCGACACATCGCTTTTCCCATTTGTTGGGATGTGGCTCCGATGTAGCCTCCCTGAAAGTGCGCTTGAGCTCACCAATGCCAGCTACTGATCCGGACCGTAACCCGTCCACGCCGCTGTCTTCGGCAGAAACAGATTCCTGGACAGAGTCAGTCCCCATATCTTCAGTCTTGCTCCTCACAGCTTCACTTGAAACCTCAGCTTCTGATGAGGCATCTGGCTTGGTGACCACCACTTCCATGGCTTTTTCCACCTCTGCAGCATCACCTTCAGAGTCCTTGGCATGATGCAGATCCACACCACACACTGACAACTTCTCATCTTCAACAGCATCCACTGGTGCTGTGTTCACTTTCAGAGTCCTGCCTTTAAAGCTCAGCTCTCCTCCTTTCACCTTAGTCTTCGCCAGGGAACCGGCCAACTGTAAAACATCTTCAGATGCCATCTTCTGTCTGGCTGTAAGGTCAGCAACAGCTTTCTTCTCAGGACTCTCAACCTCCTCTGCTACCATGCCTTCCTCATTTGCACTGGTTGCTTTATGGTCATCAGATAATTCACTATCACTATCTGACCCCTTTTTCTCAGCCACATCTGGCTCACTGTCAGGGCTATACACTTCATTTTCATTCACATCCTGCTCACTGTCAGGGTTATACAATTCATTTTCATTCATATCCTGCTCACTGTCAGGGTTATACAATTCATTTTCATTCACATCCTGCTCACTGTCAGGGTGATACAATTCATTTTCATTCACATCTTGATCTGGAACCTTAGTTAACATGTCATCCACAACATTAACTTCACCATCTGGTCCCTCAAGTATGTGACAACCCCAGCACTATACTTCTATATAGCTCAGGTACCAGGAGCTGACTCACGACCTCTCCCTGGACTTCAGTGTCCCTATACAACAGGCTATTGTTCATGGCAGCATGAGGAAACCTCTCCTCAGAGCCAGGCTCCCGGGAAACCCCATTTAGAACAATCATATTTTCCTGTGCCGTTTTAAGAGAGGGGTCTCGCCACTGCTCACTCTCAAAATTGTCACAGGACACAGGTAAGTCAGGGACACTCGGTTCTCGAGAACCACCATCCTCGTCTCCCAACATCACCTGCAAAGGAATTTCATCACTATCACAGTTATCATTATTATCAATATCATTATCATGACTATGATCAGTATCATCATCACTATCATGATCATCATCACTATCATTATCAGCATCAGCATGGTCATCATCATTATCATGATCATCATCATCATCATCATTATTATCATCATCATTATCATGGTCATCATCATTATCACATAAGTTTAACCCCTTCCCGACCCATGACGCCACGTAGGCGTCATGAAAACCTGTGCCAATCCGACCCATGACGCCTATGTGGCGTCATGAAAGGATCTCGTCCCTGCGGGCCGGGAGACCGGGGTCACTCAAAGGTCACCCGACCCGCAGTTACAGGACCCTTTGTGCTTCACCACAGGGGGGTTGGCTTAACCCCCCCCGTGGCCATGATCGCTCTGATTGGCTGTTAAAAGTGAAACAGCCAATCAGAGCAATGTGTAATATTTCACCAATTTAATTGGTGAAATATTACAATCCAGCCATGGCCGATGCTGCAATAGCATCTGCCATGGCTGGAGACCGAGCCCTGACCCCCCCCACACCGAGTCATGGCGGTGATCGGCCGCCGCCACCGAAAGATGGCAGCGATCGGTCACCGCCGTCACTTACAGCTCCCTCCTCTTTTGGTCCACTGCCCCCACTTCCTATCCCCCCCCCCAGCCTTCCGACCCCCCTACTCACCTCTCCCGATCCACCGATGTCCCACGATCGGGCCCGGCGTCCGCCCGGGCCTCTTCATGGGCGCCGCCATATTGGAAAATGGCGGGCGCATGCGCAGTGCGCCCGCCGGCCGGCGCATGCGCAGTGCGCCCCCCAGTGTTCAAAAATTTATCATAGGTAGGGACAAATAAAAAAAATAAAGAATTTTTTTTTTTTTCCTAGCGGATTTTGCTGCTGATCCGCAGCTGATTTTGCTGCGGATCCGCGGCGGATTTCGCTGCTGATCCGCGGCGGACTTCGCTGCTGATCCGCGGCGGACATCGCTGCTGATCGGCGGCGGACTTCGCTACGGATCCGCTGCGGATTTCGCTGCTGATCCGCGGCGGATTTCGCTTATGCTGGATCCGCGGCGGATTTCGCTGCTGATCCGCGGCGGATTTCGCTGCTGATCGCGGCGGATTTCGCTGCTGATCCGCGGCGGATTTCGCTGCTGATCCGCGGCGGATTTCGCTGCTGATCCGCGGCGGATTTCGCTGCTGATCCGCGGCGGATTTCGCTGCTGATCCGCGGCGGATTTCGCTGCTGATCCGCGGCGGATTTCGCTGCTGATCCGCGGCGGATTTCGCTGCTGACCCGCGGCGGATTTCGCTGCTGACCCGCGGCGGATTTCGCTGCTGATCGGCGGCGGATTTCGCTGCGGATCGGCGGCGGATTTCGCTGCTGATCCGCTGCGGATTTCGCTGCTGATCGGCGGCGGATTTCGCTGCTGATCCGCGGCGGATTTCGCTGCTGATCCGCGGCGGATTTCGCTGCTGATCGGCGGCGGATTTCGCTGCTGATCCGCGGCGGATTTCGCTGCTGATCCGCGGCGGATTTCGCTGCTGATCGGCGGCTGATTTCGCTGCGGATCCGCGACTGATTTCGCTGCGGATCCGCGACTGATTTCGCTGCGGATCCGCGACTGATTTCGCTGCGGATCCGCGACTGATTTCGCTGCGGATCCGCGACTGATTTCGCTGCGGATCCGCGACTGATTTCGCTGCGGATCCGCGACTGATTTCGCTGCGGATCCGCGACTGATTTCGCTGCGGATCCGCGACTGATTTCGCTGCGGATCCGCGGCTGATTTCGCTGCTGATCCGCGGCGGATTTCGCTGCTGATCCGCGGCGGATTTTGCTGCTGATCCGCGGCTGATTATCTGCTGATTCATCTGCGCTAGCGGGTATAGCATAACGCGATCGCGTTACCAGCCGGTCAACGCTACGTGTTGAACGGGCTGGTAAAACGCAATATGAACCCAGCCTTAGGGTTAGAACTAGGGTTAGGGTTAGCATTAGGGCTAAGGTTAGAATTACGGTTAGGGTTGGAATTTGGGTTAGGGTTGGAATTAGGGTTAGGCTTGTAGTTAGGTTTATGGTTAGAGTTGGGATTAGGGGTGTGTTGGGGTTAGGGTTATGATTAGGGTTTGTATTAGGGTTAGGTGTGTGTAGGCGTTAGGGGTGTGTTGGGGTTAGGGTTGGAGTTAGAATTGAGGGGTTTCCACTATTTAGGCACATCAGGGGGTCTCCATACGCGACATGGCGCCACCATTGATTCCTGCAAATTTTGCGTTCAAAAAGTCAAACAGTGCTCCCTTTATTCCAAGCCCCGACGTATGCCCAAACAGTGGTTTATCCCCACATATGAGGTATCAGCGTACTCGGGAAAAATTGCACAACAACTTTGGGGGTTCTAATTTCTCCTGTTAACATTGGGAAAAAAAATTGGGGACTAAAAATTATTTTTGTGGAAAAAAAATGATTTTATATTTTCACGGCTCTGCGTTATAAACTTCTGTGAAGGACTTGGAGATTCAAAGTGCTCACCACACATCTAGAGGAGTTCCTTGGGGGATCTACTTTCCAAAATGGGGTCACTTGTGGGGAGTTTCTACTGTTTAGGCACATCATTGACTCTGCAAACGTAACATGACGCCCGAAGACCATTCCATCAAGTGGGCATTTCAAAAGGTCACTACTTCCCATCCGAGCCCCGACGTGTGCCCATACAGTAGTTTTCTCCCACATATGGGATATCAGCATACTCAGGACAAATTGGACAACAACTTTTGGGGTCTAATTTCTCATGTTACCCTTGCGAAAATAAAAAAATTGGGGACTAAAAGATCCTGATTGTGGAAAAAATATGATTTTTTTATTTTCATGCCCGGGCGTTATAAACTTCTGTGTAGCCCTTGGGGGTTCAAAGTGCTCACCACACATCTAGATAAGTTCTTTGCGGTGTCTAGTTTCCAAAATGGGGTCACTTGTGGGGAGTTTCTACTGTTTAGGCGCATCAGGGGCTCTGCAAACGTAACAAGATGCCCGCAGACCATTCCATCAAGTTGGCATTTCAAAGCGTCACTACATCCCTTCCGAGCCCTGACGTGTGCCCAAACAGTGGTTCCCCCCACATATGGGGTACTAGCGTACTCAGGACAAACTGGACAACAACTTTCGGGGTCCAATTTCTCCTGTAACCATTGTGAAAATAAAAAATAGTGGGCTAAAAAAATCATTTTTTGAGAAAAAAAAATGATATTTTATTTTCACGGCTCTGCGTTATAAACTTCTGTAAAGCACCTGGGGGTTCAAAGTGCTCACTATGCATCTAGATAAGTTCCTTAGGGCGTCTAGTTTCCAAAATGGGGTCACTTGTGGGGGAGCTCCAATGTTTAGGCACACAGGAACTCTCCAAATGCGACATGGCAACCGCTAAATATTCCAGCATATTTTCTATTCAAAAAGTCAAATGGCGCGCCTTCCCTTCTGAGCCCTGCAGTGCGCCCAAACAGTGGTTTATGACCACATATGAGGTATCTGTGTACTCAGGAGAAATTGCCCAAAAATTTTAGAATCCAATTTATACTGTTGCCCATGTGAAAATGAAAAAAACTGAGGCTAAAAGAAAATTTTTGTGAAAAAAAAGTACTTTCTTTTTTTTACGGATCAATTTGTGAAGCACCTGGGGGTTCAAAGTGCTCACTATGCATCTAGATAAGTTCCTTAGGGGGTCTAGTTTCCAAAATGGGGTCACTTGTGGGGGAGCTCCAATGTTTAGGCACACAGGGACTCTCCAAATGCGACATGGCAACCGCTAAATATTCCAGCATATTTTCCATTCAAAAAGTCAAATGGCGCTGCTTCCCTTCTGAGCCCTGCCATGCGCCCAAACAGTGGTTTATGACCACATATGAGGTATCTGTGTACTCAGGAGAAATTGCCCAACAAATTTTAGGATCCAATTTATACTGTTGCCCATGTGAAAATGAAAAAACTGAGGCTAAAAGAAAATTTTTGTGAAAAAAAGTACTTTCTTTTTTTTACAGATCAATTTGTGAAGCACCTGGGGGTTCAAAATGATCACTATGCATCTATATAAGTTCCTTAGGGGGTCTAGTTTCCAAAATGGGGTCACTTGTGGGGGAGCTCCAATGTTTAGGCACACAGGGACTCTCCAAATGCGACATGGCAACC
Source organism: Oophaga sylvatica (assembly GCA_033576555.1). Classification (NCBI taxonomy): domain Eukaryota; kingdom Metazoa; phylum Chordata; class Amphibia; order Anura; family Dendrobatidae; genus Oophaga; species Oophaga sylvatica. Next base: position 161,505,368 of record JARQOD010000006.1, on the reverse strand, counting down.
GCTAAATATTCCAGCATATTTTCCATTCAAAAAGTCAAATGGCGCTGCTTCCCTTCTGAGCCCTGCCATGCGCCCAAACAGTGGTTTATGACCACATATGAGGTATCTGTGTACTCAGGAGAAATTGCCCAACAAATTTTAGGATCCAATTTATACTGTTGCCCATGTGAAAATGAAAAAACTGAGGCTAAAAGAAAATTTTTGTGAAAAAAAAGTACTTTCTTTTTTTTTACAGATCAATTTGTGAAGCACCTGGGGGTTCAAAATGATCACTATGCATCTAGATAAGTTCCTTAGGGGGTCTAGTTTCCAAAATGGGGTCACTTGTGGGGGAGCTCCAATGTTTAGGTACACAGGGACTCTCCAAATGTGACATGGCAACCGCTAAATATTCCAGCATATTTTCCATTCAAAAAGTCAAATGGCGCTCCTTCCCTTCTGAGCCCTGCCGTGCGCCCATACAGTGGTTTATGACCACATATGAGGTATCTGTGTACTCAGGAGAAATTGCCCAACAAATTTTAGGATCCATTTTATCCTGATGCCCATGTAAAAATGAAAAAATTGATGCTAAAAGAAAATTTTTGTTGGAAAAATTAAAATGTCCATTTTTTCCTTAAACGTTGCTTTAGTTCCTGTGAAGCACCTGAAGGGTTAATAATCTTATTGAATGTAGTTTTGAGTAGCTTGAGGGGTGCAGTTTTTATAAAGGTGTCACTTTTGGGTATTTTCTGCCATATAGACCCCTCAAAGTGACTTCAAATGTGAGGTGGTCCCTAAAAAAAATGGTTTTGTAAATTTTGCTATAAAAATGAGAAATCGCTGGTCAACTTTTAACCCTTATAACTTCCTAACAAAAAAAAATGTTGTTCCCAAAATTGTGCTGATGTAAAGTAGACATGTGGGAAATGTTATTTATTAACTATTTTGTGTCACATAACTCTCTAGTTTAACAGAATAAAAATTAAAAATTTGAAAATTACAAAATTTTCAAAATTTTCGCCAAATTTCCATTTTTTTCACAAATAAACGCAAAAATTATCGACTTAAATTTACCACTAACATGAAGCCCAATATGTCACGAAAACACAATCTCAGAATCGCTAGGATCCGTTGAAGCGTTCCTGAGTTATTACCTCATAAAGGGACACTGGTCAGAATTGCAAAAAATGGCAAGGTCTTTAAGGTCAAAATAGGCTGGGTCTTGAAGGGGTTAACGGCCCACTAGCATTGTGTTCCGCCCCTCGGGACTGCGCACCCTCAATAGGAGCTTCATCACACTGTCCATCAGAAACATTTTTCCCCCAGAGATCCTTAGACCGGGGAAAGTCATTACCCAATATAACGGGTTGCACCAGGGTCTTCACTACCCCCACTTCACATGAAACCTCCCCGAGTTTGGGGACCAAGTCCACGGCAGTCTCAGGGTAGACTTTGGTGTCTCCATGGATGCACACCATACTCAGGTGCTTATCAGGGATGAAGTCCCTATCAATCAGGCTGTCACATACGGAAGTCACTGGACTCTCTGAGTCCAAGAGGGCCTGCGCTGGGCAGTCATTTACAACCACCGGGGACCCCTGTGGTCCAGTCTCTTCGGCAGAGGTGGACACACACACAGGTTCTGCGTAGAGAGAGAGGGATCTGCCAACATCACAACACATAGGCTCCCCCTCTATTGGACAGTTGGCTGCAATTTCACGCCAGCTCCAACACTGTCCATCACACTCTCCCACCCACATGTCCCCTCGGGCCTGAACCCGCTTATCAGCATACCCCATGTCCCCAACAGCTGGAACGCTCTTACCGCGAGAGTTCAGCGTCCGGGAACTCCGAAGTGACGACCTCTCCGACGGCTGTACCTCAGGAGGACGTGCTTGGGTGTAGCGGTCCACTATCACCTTTTCAACTCCATAATCAAGCCTGCTGACTGCAGACTCCCAACTGTATCTCCAGTCATGAACTCCCCTGGCACGGGCTGTCACCGTAACACTCAGCCGGGTACGAATCTCCGCTTTCAGCTTGGCATAGTCTTGGCTGTCCTGCTCGCTCAGGTCAGCATAGGCCACCTGGGGCACTCCAATCAGATAGGGTGCGACCATCATGGCCCACTCAGATAGGGGCAGATTCTCCTTCTCTGCCAGTTCCTCAAATCTAGTGAGATATACCTCCACATCATCACGGGGTGTCATCTTTTTCAGGGACCGTCTTACCGCCTTCTTTACAACGGACAAGTCAGGTGCCTTCACAAGATTACTCTGGGACGAGGTGCTGAGAGCTGCAATCTGCTCCAACACCCGGTTATTCTCCTGCTGCTGCTGCAGGATTTGCTGCTGGTACTGCTGCATGCACTGCTGGTGCTGCAGCTCCATGGTCCGCTGGGCCTGGACCAGGTACTCAATGAGCTCCTTCACACTGCCGGACTTATCTGTCTCAACCACGGCAGTCTTATGTTGCACAATAACTTGCGCCATTTGTTCAAACAGCGCCTCCATGCTGTCATCCATGCTGTCAGACTTCTCTGTCTTAACAACGGCAGTCTTCACTCAAGACATACCCACTCTACAGTCTTTTCCATAGAAAAATTCAGCTCTGCTGTGCAGACACTTTTTTTTTTTTTTTTTCAAAGTCTATTAGGGCTACTGTCTCTTTAAGACTGCTCCACAGACTTTTCTCCTTTGCTGCTGCACACTCCACAGTCTTTTCCACAACAAGTTCAGCTTTGCTGTGCAGACACACCTTTTTTTTTTCTCTTTTGCAAACTCTATTAGGGCTACTGTCTCTTTAAAACTTGCTCCAATCAGACATTTCTCTTGACACACTTTTTTTTTCTCTGCTGCTATTTCAACAGACCTCACCCTTCTTGCTGTCTTTAAGCCTCTGTGCTGCATGCACCCTCCAGCACTAACTGTATCAGGCACTGCGCTGCCCCAGCATTCTCCGCCAATTGTGACATTCCAGGGGTTTAGCTCTAGGATCGCTGTCTGGGTAGACAGAATGGCATGAAAACAGTTCATTCAGACAGCAGTTCTGGTGCAAAACTGGCCGCAACCAGCTTTATTAAAGTCCACAGCAAACAGATTAAAACAAAGCATAAACAGAAAACCTAGGCTTGTCTAGCCTCTAATTACACTTAGATAGATGGCCCTCTCTATCCGGGACCCAGACTCTACCAGTCTGTGCCCAAAACAACACATATCACATATGTTACCAGTATGGAGCTTCACAGATACTCCTCCTTGTGTCTGAAGGCACCTTCCATGACCAGACTTGAGAGAGATCCACTCCTATTCAGCCGCTCTTCACACGGATTCGCACTGAGACTACTCCTATGTCCGGGGTCCTTCCTGCACCCAAACTGAGATAGCTCAAACACTCTTGGAGACTGCTTCCTTGTGCCAGGACACCTCTCTGTGTCCAGGCTAAAGACAGCTCTAACACTCTTGGAGACTGTTTCTTGTGCCAGGACACCTTCCTGTGTCCAGGCTAAACTAGCTCTAACACTCTTGGAGACTGTTTCTTGTGCCAGGACACCTTCCTGTGTCCAGGCTAAACTAGCTCTCAGATTGTGTTTGCAGACACCTACTTCTGGTCTCCTAATTAAGACCTGAGTAGTTTCAGGCTTGTGCTGCAAGTGTGTGCTGAATGTGAGGTGTAGTGACCTTTCTCTACCACTAGGTTTACAAAGCCACACATTTCCCTTATACCTAGGTGAAATGTACACCCCATTCATCACATATTCACTCACTGTCTCACAACACTTACAGTATATCAAGGAAAGCCCAACAAAAATGTTGTCATTTTGAGTTCCGTCCATCCAGATGTTGTTGTTGCGTCTGATTCCGCTAAAAAAAACTCCAGAAACTGTAAAGTTTTACAATGAAACAAAATATGGAGTAGATGTAGTGGATCAGATGGCACGAAAATATACCACACGAACATGCACAAGGAGATGGCCTGTTCATGCATTTGAAAATGCCTTAGACTTTGCGGGTATAAATGCATGGATAATATTCAATGAGATAACCCACCAAAAAATGTCACGCAAGGCATTTTTGCAAACGCTTGTGAGAGAGTTGAGTGGTCCTTATGTCACAGATAGGGAAAAGGGTACCACGTCCCAAGTTTCTACATGCTCAGAAGTGATGGTTCAAACAAAATTTTGCCAGATCAAAGAAAAGTGCAAGAAAAATAGGTCTGTCGGCAATTGTAAGACTTGTGGTAAGTCTTTGTGTGGGCAATGTACTGCCATAAATCAAAGGCAATGCCTAAAATGCGAAACACCAAATGTTTAGAAGGTGAATTCTGCGCCATATTTTCATTTTTATGCTCCTCCACCTACATTTTCTCTGCTTTTTGTTCTTCAGTTGTTGTTTATATGTGTGCACTTGAATAAAAAAAAATGTTTGAAAAACGTCTATTATAATTATTGTTATTTTCTGTAGAAAAATAAGAAAAGCAGAAAAAAAACAATCAAAAGCATTACTGTTGGATCTCACAATAATAATACATTACAAAAAATATAATTATTAATAAATAACCACAAATGAAACTCTAAAAATAAACGAAAACAAGCAAGGAGTCAAAATGACTCCTTTCAGTAGTTCTAGGCGGGGTCACGAGTCCAGTAGTCCTAGTGTTAAAAAGGTATTTTGATATGAAAACGGGGGTATCATGATATATGATACCCACCGTTAGCTTAGTTATGGGACGCACTATTCAGCCATATCTTTATCTGATATGGCTATTTTGGGGTGACAGATTCCCTTTAAGAGTAGAAATTACAATGAAGTCCAGCAAAGCCAGAAGGCGGAGCAGGATAAAATAGGCAAAAAAGGTCATGTGACCAGCAAACTAGAAAAAACCTAACAGGAGAGTCCTAACAGACAGGGCCAATTTTTACAATTCTGACCACTGTCCCTTTATGAGGTAATAACTCTGGAACGCTTCCATGGATCCTGGTAATTCTGACATATTGTTTTCTCGTGACATATTGTACTTCATGAAAGTGGTAAAATTTCTTTGATATGACTTGCATTTATTTGTGAAAAAAAACAGAAATTTGGCGAAATTTTTGAAAATTTCGCAATTTTTCAAATTTGAATTTTAATGCCCTTAAATCACAGAGATATGTCACACAAAATACTTAGTAAGTGACATTTCCCACATGTCTACTTTACATCAGCACAATTTTGGAACCAAATTTTTTTTTTGTTAGGGAGTTATAAGAGTTAAAAGTTGACCAGCGATTTCTCATTTTTACAACACCATCTTTTTTTAGGGACCACATCACATTTGAAGTCACTTTGAGGGGTCTATATGATACAAAATACCGAAATGTGACACCATTCTAAAAACTGCACCCCTCAAGGCGTTCATAACCACATTCAAGAAGTTTATTAACCCTCCAGGTGCATCACAGGAATTTTCTGAATGTTTGAAAAAAAAAAAAATAAACAACCTTTTAACCTTTTTTCACAAAAAAATTACTTCAGGTCCAATTTTTTTTTTTTATTTTCCCAAGGGTAACAGGAGAATTTGGACCCCAAAAGTTATTGTGCAATTTGTCCTGAATACGCTGATACCCGATATGTGGGGGGGAGCCACTCTTTTGGCACATGGAAGAGCTTGGAAGGGAAGGAGCGCCGTTTGACTTTTTCAATGCAAAATTGGCTGGAATTGAGATCAGACGCCATGTTGCATTTGGAGAGCCCCTGATGTGCCTAAATAGTGGAAACCCCCCAGAAATGACACCATTTTGGAAACTAGGCCCCCTAAGGAACTTATCTAGATGTGTGGGGAGAACTTTGAACCCCTGCTTCACAGAAGTTTATAACGCCCAGGCGTGAAAAAAAAATCATTTTTTCCACAAACATGATGTTTTAGACCCCATTTTTTTTTTTATTTTCCCAAGGGTAACAGAAGAAATTGGACCCCAAAGGTTGTTGTCCAATTTGTCCTGAGTACGCAGATACCCTAAATGTGGGAGAAAACTACTGTATGGGCACACGTCGGGGCTCGGAAAGGAAGATGTGACGTTTTGGATTGTAGACTTTGATGGAATGGTCTGCGGGTGTCATGTTGCGTTTGGAGAGCCCCTGATGTGCCTAAACAGTGTAAACCACGCAAAAGTGACCCCATTTTGGAAACTAGACCCCCGAAGGAACTTATCTAGATGTGTGAGGAGAACTTTGAACCCCCAAGTGCTTCATAGATGCTTATAACGTAGAGCCATAAAAATAGAAAATCATTTTTTTTTCCACAAAATGATATTTTCGCCCCCAATTTTTTATTTTCCCAAGTGTAACAGAAGAAATTGAACCCAAGAGTTATTGAGCAATTTGTCCTGAGTACGCTGATACCCCATATGTGGGGGTAAACCACTGTTTGGGCGCATGGCAGAGCTGTAACATGCTAAAAGATGTTTTTAATTCCAAAAAATAGTTTTTGCATCACCACATTTTGAGAGCTATAATTTTTCCATATCTTGGCCCACAGAGTCATGTGAGGTCTTGTTTTTTGCGGGACGAGTTGACGTTTTTATTGGTACTGTTTTCGAACAAATTACATTTTTTGATCGCTTTTTATTAAGAATTTTGGGAGTCAGAATGAACAAAAAACAGCAATTAATGAATTTCTTTTTTTTTTTGGGGGGGGGCGTTTATATCGTTCCACATGTGGTAAAATTGATAAGGCAGTTTTATTAGTCGGGTCAGTACAATTACAGCGATATCTCTTTTATATCTTTTTTTTATGTTTTGGCTTTTATACAATAAAAACTATTTTATATAAAAAATTATTTTTGCATCGCTTTATTCTGCGAGCTATAACATTTTTATATTTTCGCTGATGATGCTGTATGGTGGCTCATTTTTTGCAGGACAAGATTACGTTTTCAGAGGTACCATGTTTATTTATATCGTATTTTTGATTGCGTGTTATTCCACTTTTTGTTCGGCGGTATGATGAAAAAGCATTGTTTTTTTGCCTTTTTTAAGGGGTTCAATAGTAGGACAGTTTTATAGGGCAGGTCATTACGGACGCAGCGATACTAAGTATGTGTACTTTTGTTTTTTTTTATTCACATAATAATGTGTTTATTGGGGAATTTTTTTTATTTTTAATTTATTTAGGGATTTTTTTTATATTTTTAAACAGTATATATATTTTTTTACATTTTTTCATTGTCCCAGGGTGGGACATCACTATATAATGTCAGTACTGACACTTTCAAGAGCACGGTGTCAGATCAGCGATCTGACAGGCAGTGTAGGAGGCTTGCCGATGCCTGCTCTCAACAGGTACTGACAAGCCACCTCCCTGCAGGACCCTGCGGCCATCTTGGATCCGGGGAGCCTGCAGGGAGGAGGCCCTCGGAACAGCACGATCACATCGCGTTGTTCTGAGGGTCTCAGGGAAGCACGCAGGGAGCCCCCTCCCTGCGCTATGCTTCCCTATGCCACCGGAACAATGCAATCATGTTTGATCGCAGTGTGCCAGGGGTTAAAGTGCCGGGAGGGGTCCGTGACTGCTCCTGGCACTTAGTGCCGGGTGTCAGCTGTGAGAATCAGCAGACACAAGGCAGCGATCAGCCACGCTCCCACCCCCCCCTGTGAGCGCGGCTGATTGGTGATGACATACTATCCCGTCCTTGGGAATTAAGTCCCAGGGCACATGGACAGGACAGTACGTGAAATGGTAGCAAGGGGTTAATATGTGACAGCAATATAATCAACCAATAGTAAAAGAATAATATAGGCTCTGTCAAGTCACTGACATAAAGCTAGTGCACATAAACGCACAGATTCGTAGTAAGAATAGTGCATAAATTATTTGACATCTCCAAATCACGACCATGTATGTATCCAATTTGACGTATTTGATATGAGAAAAAAAAAAGAAACAGTAAAAAAATAATCTAACAATAACTTACCAATCGTCTCTTGAACAGCAATTTCAAGTTCTCGCTCTTTTTGAGCCATTTGTGTGTTAAACTCCCTCATGAGTTGTTTTAGGGAAGAATTGTGCTTTAATTCTTGATCCTCTTGTTCATGTCTATGGGAAATGACGAACTTTTAATGTCAAAACAAATGCATAACACAAATGTGCAAAATTACTTTGGAAAAATAATGTGACAACTGCCTGACTTACTGCACTCTCTGCTCAGCTTCTTCTGTTAGCTCCTTTTTTAGAAAATCTAGTTCTTGACTATGTTCCTTGCGTAAAGTCCTCAAGTCTTTCTGCAGTTTAGTTACTTCCTTACGGAATTTTTGTACTTCCCCTTCAGCTTCTTGAAGCTTTGCCTTCAAAATATTTTCCGGAGATTGAATTTCATCAAATAGTACTTTGAGTTCTTCAAACGATTTTGAGTTTTCTTCTAACTTTTCATTACAAACTTTCAACTCCGACTCTTTCACTGTTAACTGTCCCTGTAGAGTAAGTAAAACTTCCTGATGTTTGCAGGACAGTTGTTCCAGTTTCATCTTTTCGGCTTCCCTTTCAGTGACCAGAGACAACTCTTTTTCATTTAGGATCCTTTCATTCTCAGTAAGATTTTTCTCAATTGACTCATTTCGGTCTTCCAGCTCTTTGAGTGTTTTCTCCTTTAGCAGCACCTCATCTCTTAGTCTAGATAATTCACTATCCTTCTGAAGGTGCTGTTCCTCCAGAATTGCACATTTTTTTATCAAGTTGTTCTTTCTCCTGGCTGAAACCTACTTTTAATTCTTGTCCTTCACTCTGAATCTGATCTTTTAGACTTTTGAGTTGAGCTTCCAGATTTTGTCTAGACTTTTCCTTTTCTTCAAGCTGAGACATTAGCTGCTTCTTAACCGATGCAATTTTTTGCTCTGCTTTTTTCTTGAGTTCAGCAATTTTTTTGGCGCTTTCACTTGTCAATTTCTCTTCTAAAGTTTTCATTGCCTTATCTTTTCTTTCTGTTAGCTCCACTTTTAGCTGTTCCCACTGAATTTGTTTTGCAGTACTATCTTCTTTCAAGCTTGAAATTTCTTTTTCTAGCCTGAGTATTTGCTGATGAGCTTCCATAGAGTGACTGTCCTTTTCAGAGGCAACATTTTGGATATGTGAAAGCTGTTCAGCAAGTTGTTTTTTTTCAATATTCTGTTGCTGAATTTGTCTGTCTACCTCTTCCATTAAACACTGTTTTTCTTTTGTTAATTTTGCTATCTCTGCTTCCAGTCCCTGAATTTGTGAATGCTGATGTTCTACATTAGTGGTTAACTCAAGTATTAAACCTTCTTTGTTGGCTTGTTCCTTTTTCATGTTTCTACGAAAATGTTCATACTCTTCTCTGACAGTCTTAACATCTCTATCTTTTTCAAGTAGTTGTTTATTAGCTATTTCAATCTTTTCTTGTAAATCTTGAATTGTTTGTTGATTTTGTGTAAATCTGACTTCTGCTTTCTTTTTCCACTCATCTAACTTATTTCTCACTCCATCCGCTTCTTCCACAGAGGCAGTTTTTTCTTTATTCAGATCTTCAATACTTGACGTCAGATCTAGTATCTGTTTGAGTAACTGCTGTTGACTTTCATTATGCTGGGAACTTATATAAGCTATATATTTCTCCTTTTCTTCTAAGGCCACACTGTTCTCAAGTTTTAACTGGAGTTCATTTACTTCTGTGTCTCTCTCTTTTAGTGCAGCAGTCAAAGATGTTACAGAATTTATATTTTCTGAGAGATCTTTCTTTAATTGTGTAATGAAAGATTCTTTTTCATCAGACAGTTTCCTGTGGTTACCTCCCTCTTTCCGCAAAGCTTCTGTCTCGATGGAAAGACTCTTCAGTTCTTCCTTCATAGCCAAAATTGTATTTTCTTTTTCATGCAATTGTTGGCTGCTTTGTTTTAAGGATGTATTCATGGTCTTATATTCATTATTTAATTGATTAATTTGAGTTTCTAAGTCTTGGACTTTGCTCACATGCTTTGATATGGGTTCTTTCAATTTAAATGCTGCTTTCTCACAAACGCCAATTCTGAGGGTCAATCTACTAATGCTCTCATTACATTTATTACTTAGTCCCAAAGTTAATGACTCTAACAGTGACATGGCCTCTTTGCAGCAATTTTCAAATTTCTGTTCATATTCAAATAGTAGTTTGTTGCACCAAGCTTCTTTCTCTAAAAGCTTTTCTGACAATTCTCTTACAAGGATAGCCGACTCATTACTGTGAGATGTTTCTAGTGCTTCATATTTTTCTTCTGCTTTGCACAGTTTCACAATTAAGTCTTCAATTTCACTTTTATTGACATCTGCTGATGTTTTTAACTGATTAAGTTCTGATTCCACCAAGGTTTTATCATTCACCAGTGACACATACTCATTTTGAACCTTTTCAAGCTCAGATTTTAAGTTGCTCTCACTCTGGGTCAAAGACAGAACCTGAGTAGTTGTCTGATTCAATTGCTCCTGTAATTCATAGAAAGCAACATCCAAACAACTTTTTTCTTCCCTTAGTGCCACAATCTGTTTGTCTACTTCCTCCTTCTCCTTGCTGATATTACTGAACAGCTGTTTAGTCTCGATTATCTCTTGGTCTTTCTCTTGAAGTTCAGTATCATGTTTTTCCCTCTGTTCATCCACATGTTGGCTAAACTTTTTCTCCCACTCTTGTACAATCTCCTGTAATTCTCTTTGGTGGGACTCTTTGACACGCACAATTTGCTCTTTATGGTTCTGTTCCAGCTGAAATAATGCATCATTAATTCCAGTGGAACTTGCATGGGCCATCTCCAACATTTTCTCGTTAAACTGCTTTTCTTTATCATCTAACTCAAGCTGCTTCTTCTCCACTTCTTTTTAAGCTTACTTTCCATCTCAGAATATTTCTTCTTGGATGCCTCTTGCATCTCTTTAATTCTTTGCTTCATTCTTTCAATTTTATCATCGTGGCTTTTAGTTTTCGCCCTGTGTTCTTCTTGTAAGGATTCTATTACCTTTTCTTTGGAAGACAAATGTTGGTTAAGCTGGTTAATAAGTTGGTTGTGAGACTCTTTTAGCTTTTCAGTTTCATTTTCTTTATCAGCTGCAACTCTGTTCAGCTCTTCTACATGACATTTATATTCATTTATCTTTGTCTCAGATTGCATCGTCAAATCATTAACATGGGTGTTCTGCTGTTCAATTTTCAGTGAAAAGGTTTGTACCTGCTCTTTATGAGAATCCAACTCTGCTGTCATAACTTTGAGTTTGGATTCTTGCTCTTCAATTAATTTTTTAAGATGGTTCCTGTCCTCGGTCATAAGACTCAACTTCTCTTGCATATTTTGTACCTCCATGGTGTAGGTCTCTGTATCATCCGGTGTCTTCTTCTGATATGAACAATGAAGCTCATCCAGCTGGGCAGAAAACGATTTGAACTCCTCATCAGCTTTTGCAACTGCTTCCTTAAGTTGTTGCTTTTCATGCTGTAGCTGTTCTGTCTCCTTAACCTTTCCATCAAGCAAAAGCTTCAAGTGATAAATTTCGTCCTTGAGGCCCTTTTCTACCTCTTGAGTCATTATTTCCTTCTCTTTTTCAATTGCACCAATATGGTCTTGATGCTGCTTATGGATCTCAACAAGTTGACTTTCAAAGTCTAGTTTTATTTTTTCTATTTCGCTTTGACAGTCTGAAAGTTTCTGTTCAAATTCCTGACGTAGCTTTAGCGCTTCAGACAATTCAGATGAGAGCGTTTCTAGTTCTGTTTGTTTGATGTCTAATTTCTCCAAGGTTTTTTCATTCATTTCTTCAATGTGAGCCTGAAACGTACGCTCCTTTTCTTTTAATTGTGTAGCAAAATCCTGTTGGCTTTTCACTTTTAGGGCAGTGATTTTTGCTGCATGTTCACGATTTAAACTTTCAAGCTTTTCCAGCAACTTCCTTTCATTATCCTGATTATATAGTTCAAATTCTTCCTTATGTTTCTCAATAATTGCAGTTATTTCCGCATTGTGCTTATTTGTTTCGCTTTCTAGCCGAGTGGATAGTTCTTCAGATTTGATGTCACTATCCTGTGATGTTTTTGCAAGGAAACTTTCCAACTCAAGAATTCTCTGTCAAAAGATTTTAAAAAACATGGTCTAAATAAAACTATATGCAAACATGATATTAAAGCAAAGAACACAACATAAGGAAAAAAAGTTACTATTACTTAAAGGGGATAGCCAGTCTTCTGGTAAAAATCTGCATTCCCTCTATGTGACTGCATATTTATGAATCCTTACAGTGTACACATTGGACACTGTCAGCCACCTCTATTGCAGTTGCCTAGACCAGGTGGTCACATGACTGCAAGCATGCGATATGGATACTTCCGGCCACATTTCAAATAGCCATGCCAATTAGTAGAGCCAGTATCAATGTGTTTTTCTTCTTTGTTTGGTCCATAAGGAAAAAAGCTTTCTATTTTATTCTAATTCCCTTTTTATTAGGGTAAATACTCTAGCATTCTCAGCAACATGTGATCATGGTTCTAAAATGATGTAACTTACTGTTCTACATTCTTCAAGCTCTTGCTGCATTTCCTGAAGCTGGTTTTCAGTTTGCATTTGAATGGCTTTCTTCTGAAGTTCCATCTCTTCTAAAGCTAGTAATGCCTGTTGCTCTTTTTCTTGCATAGTCTTCAAATGCTCCTCCTGGCCCTTTGCCTGTTAGGGAATATAAAAAGACTAGTAGGTATAATAATGGAAGCGCTTAGCGCGCAATAAACACCTGTACTGCTGAAGTAACTATAAATAAGCGAGGACTGGGAAGTAGAACCAATTTACAACTATAAATGTTACAAACGAAGGGTACATATAAATATACACATATTGCCCCACATTCATCATGAATGGCTTTTGCATTTCAGTCTTTATGAAAGATACACTAAATTCATTATGATGAAGGTTCAAGGGTCCAGACAGACCCCACTTGACCAGCTCAAACTTAATGGCAAGATGTGCTTATGCATGAGACTATGGTATAAGCAGAGTACTTTTGTGCCATGGTTTCAGCAATTGGTCGTGGTCATAGGACTGGATCACTGAATATAAAAGAAAAAGGATGCACAGCCTGGGTAATACAGTACAGTCATGGCCAAAAGTTTTGAGAATGACACAAATATTAATTTTTACAAAGTCTACTGCTTCACTTTTTCTAATGGTAATTTGCATATACTCCAGAATGTTATAAAGAGTGATCAGCTTAACAGCAATTACTTGCAAAGTCAATATTTGGCTAGAAAATGAACTTTATCCCCCAAAACACATTTCAACATCATTGCAGCCCTGCCTTAAAAGGACCAGCTAACCTCTTTTCAGTGATTGCTCCATTAACACAGGTGTGGGTGTTGATGAAGACATGGCTGGAGATCAATCTGTCATGATTAAGTAAGAATGACTCCACTGGACACTTTAAAAGGAGGCTGGTGCTTGGCATCATTGTTTCTCTTCTGTTAACCATGGTTATCTCTAAAGTAACACGTGCAGTCATCATTGCAATGCACAAAAATGGCCTAACAGGGAAGAGTATCGCAGCTAGAAAGATTGCACCTCAGTCAACAATCTATCGCATCATCAAGAATTTCAAGGAGAGAGGTTCCATTGTTGCCAAAAAGGCTCCAGGGCGCCCAAGAAAGACCAGCAAGCGCCAGGACCGTCTCTTAAAAGTGTTTCAGCTGCGGGATCGGGCTACCAGCAGTGCAGAGCTTGCTCAGGAATGGCAGCAGGCAGGTGTGAGTGCATCTGCACGCACTGTGAGGCGGAGACTCTTGGAGCAAGGCCTGGTCTCAAGGAGGGCAGCAAAGAAGTCACTTCTCTCCAGAAAAAACATCATGGACAGACTGATATTCTGCAAAAGGTACAGGCAGTGGACTGCTGAGGACTGGGGTAAAGTTATTTTCTCTGATGAATCCCCTTTTCGATTGTTTGGGACATCAGGAAAACGCCTCATTCGGAGAAGACAAGGTGAGCGCTACCACCAGTCTTGTCTCATGCCAACTGTTAAGCATCCTGAAACAATTCATGTGTGGGGTTGCTTCTCAGCCAAGGGAATTGGCTCTCTCACAGTCTTGCCTAAAAACACATCCATGAATAAAGAATGGTACCAGAATGTCCTCCAAGAGCAACTTCTCCCAACCCTCCAAGAGCAGTTTGGCGATCAACAATGCCTTTTCCAGCATGATGGAGCACCTTGCCATAAAGAAAAGGTGATAACTAAATGGCTCAGGGAACAAAACAGAGATTTTGGGTTCATGGCCTGGAAGCTCCCCAGATCTTAATCCCATTGAGAACTTGTGGTCAATCATCAAGAGACGGGTGGACAAACAAAAACCTAAAAATTCTGACAAAATGAAAGCATTGATTGTGCAAGAATGGACTGCTATCAGTCAGGATTTGGTCCAGAAGTTGATTGAGAGCATGCCAGGGAGAATTGCAGAGGTCCTGAAGAAGAAGGGTCAACTTATTGACTTGCTGCATTAACTCATTCTAACTGTCAATATAAGCTTTTGTTACTCATATGTTTGCAATTATATTTCTGTCTGTGATAAAAACATCTGTCAAACACACATAAAAACCAGAGGGCAGCAGATCATGTGAAAATATAATATTTGTGTCATTCTCAAAATGGAAAGAAGTACAATAGTGATGTGCAATCATTAAAAACAAATACACTCTTAACCCCAAACAAAATAAAACGCATAATATGGGTAACAAACATGGTCACTACGGCTTACAGCATAAACAAATATAACAACTTCTAGCAAAGATGAACCAGATACATGTAAAAGGATTAATAATATATATCCAAAACAATTATTCTTCAAAGTATAATAGATGTAAACCTATAATGCAGCATCCAAATACAGTATAATTGGCACCGGTGTTTGGCACCATGGAGGATATCAAACCAAAATAAATTGAGTGAAATATGGAAATATATAGAATAAGGCACACAACGCCTTGTCCATTGCTGTCAGTAGATAATATAAAAGATGGATAACACTGACGCTACAAAATAGACATGTCACCTTAACCCCCGAGGGTTGTTTGCACGTTAATGACCGGGTCAATTTTTACAATTCTGACCACTGTCCCTTTTTGAGGTAATAACTCTGGAACGCTTCAACGGATCTTGGCGATTATGTTTTCTCGTGACATATTGTACTTCATGTTAGTGGTAAAATTTCTTTGATATAACTTGCGTTTATTTATGAAAAAAATGGAAATATGGTGAAAATTTAGCAATTTTCAAACTTTGAATTTTTATGCCCTTAAAACAGAGAGATATGTCACACAAAATAGTTACTAAATAACATTTCCCACATGTCTACTTTACATCAGCACAATTTTGGAAACAAAAATTTTTTTTGTTAGGAAGTTATAAGGGTTAAAAGTTGACCAGCAATTTCTCATTTTTACAACATCATTTTTTTTTAGGGACCACATCACATTTGAAGTCACTTTAGGGGTCTATTTGATCGAAAATACACAAAAGTGACACCATTCTAAAAGCTGCACACCCTCAAGGTGCTCAAAACCACATTCAAGAAGTTTATTAAACCTTTAGGTGCTTCACAGGAATTTTTGGAATGTTTAAAAAAAAAAACTTTTTTGCACAAAATATTTACTTCAGATCCAATTTTTTTTATTTTACCTAGGGTAACATGAGAAATTGGACCCCAAAAGTTGTTGTGCAATTTGTCCTGAGTACGTTGATACCCCATATATGGGGGGGAACCACTGTTTGGGCGCACAGCAGAGCTCGAAAGGGAAGGAGCGCCGTATGACTTTTCAATGCAAAATTACCGTATATACTTGTGTATAAGCCGAGATTTTCAGCCCATTTTTTAGGGCTGGATGTCCCCCTCTCGGCTTATACGCGACTTTAATGAGCGGTACCATGTGACAGCTGTAGGAAGGAAGCGCTGTGGAGAGCGCCGGGAGAAGATGAGAGGCTGCAGGGACGCGCAGCGGAGGGGTGAGTATATGCTATATTTACCTGTCCCCGTGCCACCGATGCGCACTGCTCCCTCGGTCCTGGCTGTGAATGTTCAGGCAGAGGGCGCGATGACGTCGTTAGTGAGCGCCGTGCCCCCTGCTGATCATTCACTGCCGAGGACCAGGAAGAGGACGCAGCGCTGCAGTGCAGAGAGGACAGGTAAATATCTCAGGTGCCGGGGTCCTGAGCGATCGGTGACACCGGCACCTGTCCCCCAGCGACGAGAGGTGAGTATGTCATTTTTTTTTTTCTTGCAGCAGCATATGGGGCATAATCTGGAACATATGGGGGCATAATATGGAGCATATGGAATCATAATATGGAGCATATGGGGGCATAATATGAAGCATATGGGGGCATAAGCTGTGGAACATATGGGGCATAATCTGGAGCATATGGGGGCATAAGCTGTTGAACATATGGGGGCATAATATGGAGCATATGGGGGCATAAGATGTGGAACATATGGGGGCATAATCTGGAGCATATGGGGGCATAATATGGAGAATATGGGGGCATAAGCTGTGGAACATATGGGGGCATAATATGGGGGCATAAACTGTGGAACATATGGGGCATAATCTGGAGCATATAGGGGCATAATATGGAGCATATGGGGCATAAACTGTGGAACATATGGGGGCATAATATGGAGCATATGGGGGCATAAGCTGTGGAACATATGGGGGCATAAACTGTGGAACATATGGGGGCATAATCTGTGGAACATATGGGGGCATAATCTGTGGAACATATGGGGGCATAATCTGGAGCATATGGGGGCATAATCTGTGGAACATATGGGGCATAATCGAGCATATGGGGGCATAATCTGTGGAACATATGGGGGCATAATCTGGAGCATATGGGGGCATAATCTGTGAATCATACGGGGGCATAATCTGTGGAATATATGGGGGCATAATCTGGAGCATATGGGGGCATAATCTCTGAAGCATATTGGGCATAATCTGGAGCATATGGGGGCATAATCTGGAGCATATAGGGGCATAATCTGTGGAGCATATTGGGCATAATCTGTGCAGCATATGGGGGCATAATCTGTGGAGCATCATATGGGGGCATAATCATTTTTCACCCTAGGCTTATACACGAGTCAATACGTTTTCCCAGTTTTTTGTGGCAAAATTAGGGGGGTCGGCTTATACACGGGTCGGCTTATACATGAGTATATACGGTACCTGGAATTGAGATCGGACGCCATGTTGCATTTGAAGAGCCCCTGATGCGCCTAAACAGTGGAAACCCCCCACAAGTGACACCATTTTGGAAAGTAGTCCCCCTATGGAACTTATCTAGATGTGTGGTGAGCACTTTGAACCCCCAAGTGCTTCACAGAAGTTTATGATGTAGAGCCGTAAAAATAAAAATTATAATTTTTCCTCAAAAATGATCTTCTTGCCCCCAATTTTTTTATTTTCACAAGGGAATTGGCTGGAATTGAGATCGGACACCATGTCACGTTTGGAGAGCCCCTGATGTGCCTAAACCCCCAACAACACCCCTAACCCTAATTCCAACCCTAACCACAAACCGAACCCTAATCCTAACCCTAACGGGAAAATGGAAATAAATACATTTTTTTATTTTATTATTTTTCCCTAACTAATGGGGTGATAAAGGGGGGGGTTTGATTTACTATTTATAGCGGGTTTTTATGATTGTCAGCTGTCACACGCTAAAAGATGCATTTTATATCAAAAAAATTTTTTTTGCATCACCACATTTTGAGAGCTATAATTTTTCCATATTTTGTGGGATGAGTTGACGGTTTTATTGGTACCATTTTTGGGTACATGACATTTTTTGATCGCTTTTTATTACGATTTTTGGGAGGCAGAATGAACAAAAACCAGCAATTCATGAATTTCTTTTAGAGGGGGCATTTATACTGTTCCGCGTGTGGTAAAATTGATAAAGCAGTTTTATTCGAGTCAGCACGATAACAGCGATACCTCATTTGTATCATTTTTTTTATATTTTGGCGCTTTTATACAATAAAACCTATTTTATATAAAAATAATTATTTTTCCATCGCTTTATTCTGCGAGCTATAACTTTTATTTTTTCGCTGATGATGCTGTATGGCGGCTCGTTTTTTGCAGGACAAGATGACGTTTTCAGTGGTACCATGTTTATTTATATCCGTCTTTTTGATTGCGTGTTATTCCACTTTTTGTTTGGTGTATGATGATAAAAAACAAAGGCAAAAAAACAATGCTTTAAGGGGTTAACTAGTGGAACAGTTTTATAGGGTGGGTTGTTACGGACGCGACGATACTAAATATTTGTACCTTTGTTGTTTTTTTTTTTGTTTTTTTTACATAATAATGTGTTTATTGGGGAAATATATATATACTAAATGGTGACCCGATTCTAATGCATCGGGTATTCTAGAATATGTATGTAGCTTATTTATGAAGATTTGGGGTATAAGTGGAGGCTGCTGCTGGGGTATATGTGGAGGCTGCTGCTGCTGGGGTATATAGAGGCTGCTGCTGGGGTTTACGTGAAGGCCGCCGGTCAAGGTACTTCCACTGTGAGCAGCCAGGAGATGACCGGCTGGCGCCGGTCATCTCCCGGCTGCGTCGCCGCTGACCTCCATGCGGCAGGAGATGACCCGCGGGTAGCGTCGCTGATCTCCCGACGATAGCGGTGGCGTGCGTGGTTCAAATCCTGCGACAATTCGCGGCCAGACTGCGCCTGTCGTCCGGCCAGGCGCAACCAATCAGCGACGCGGCATTTCCGTTACAGACAGACAGAATTAGACGATTATATAGTAGAGTTTTTTTATTTAGGGATTTTTTTTTAAATATTTTTACACGTTTATTTTGGGTTTTTTTTACATTATCCCAGGGTGGGACATCACTATATAGTGTCAGATCGCTGATCTGACAGTTTGCAGAACACTGTGTCAGATCAGCGATCTGACAGGCAGTGCAGGAGGCTTGCCGGCGCCTGCTCTCAGCAGGCACTTACAAGCCACCTCCCTGCAGGACCCCGCGGCCATCTTGGATCCGGGGGCCTGCAGGGAGGAGGCCCTCAGAGCAACGCGATCACATCACGTTGCTCTGAAGGTCTCAGGGAAGCACGCAGGGAGCCCCCTCCCGGCGCGATGCTTCCCTATGCCACCGGAACGCTGCGATCATGTTCGGAGCTGACCGCGCGTGTTCGGAGCCGGGCCGCGCGTGTACGGAGCCGGGCCGCGAGTGTACGGAGCAGAGCCGCGCGTGTACGGAGCCGAGCGTGTACGAAGTGTACGGAGCCGAGCAGCGCGTGTACGAAGTGTACGGAGCCGAGCCGCACGTGTACGAAGTGTACGGAGCCGAGCCGCACGTGTACGGAGCCGAGCCGCGCTTGTACGGAGCCAAGCCGCGCTTGTACGGAGCCGAGCCGCGCTTGTACGGAGCCGAGCCTGTACGAAGTGCACGGAGCCGGGCAGCGCGTGTACGAAGTGCACGGAGCCGAGCCGCACGTGTACGAAGTGTACGGAGCCGAGCCGCGCGTGTACGGAGCCGAGCCGCGCTTGTACGGAGCCGAGCCGCGCGTGTACGAAGTGCACGGAGCCGAGCCGAGCCTGTACGAAGTGCACGGAGCCGGGCAGCGCGTGTACGAAGTGCACGGAGCCGGGCAGCGCGTGTACGAAGTGCACGGAGCCGAGCCGCACGTGTACGAAGTGTACGGAGCCGAGCCGCGCGTGTACGGAGCCGAGCCGCGCTTGTACGGAGCCGAGCCGCGCGTGTACGAAGTGCACGGAGCCGAGCCGCGCGTGTACGAAGTGCACGGAGCCGAGCCGCGCGTGTACGAAGTGCACGGAGCCGAGCCGCGCGTGTACGAAGTGCACGGAGCCGAGCCGCGCGTGCTCGGAGCCGCGCGTGCACGGAGCCGGGCCGCGCGTGCACGGAGCCGAGCCGCGCGTGTACGGAGCCGAGCCGCGCGTGTACGGAGCCGAGCCGCGCGTGTACGGAGCCGTGCCGCACGTGTACGAAGTGTACGGAGCCGAGCCGCGCGTGTACGAAGTGTACGGAGCCGAGCCGCACGTGTACGAAGTGTACGGAGCTGAGCGCACGTGTACGAAGTGTACAGAGCTGAGCCGCGCGTGTACGAAGTGTACGGAGCTGAGCCACGTGTGTACGAAGTGTACGGACCTGAGCCGCGTGTGTACGAGGTGTATGGAGCCGAGCCGCACGTGTACGAGGTTTATGGAGCAGAGCCGTGTGTACGAGGTGTACGGAGCCGAGCCACACGTGTACGAGGTTTATGGAGCAGAGCCGTGTGTACGAGGTGGATGTAACAGTGCTGTGTGTGTACGAAACGGAGCCCTGTGTGTACGAAGTGTACATGAGCCGTGTGTGTACAGAGCAGAGCCGTGTGTGTGTACGGGGTGTACGGAGTGGCGCGTGTACGAGGTGTACGGAGCAGAACCGCGTGTGTATGAGGTGTATGCAGCAAAGCCGCATGTGTACAAGGTTTACGGAGTGGAGTCGTGTGTGTACAAGGTGTACAAAGCGTGGCTGCGTGTGTACAAGGTGTACGGAGTGGAGCCATTTGCATACTGAGTGGAGCCTTGTGTGTGCGAGGTGGACGGAGCGGAGCAGTGTGTGTAGGAGGCATACAAAGCGGAACCGTGTGTGTATGAGGTGTGCAGAGCCGTGCGTGCACAAAGTGTATGGTGGGGAGCATTCATACCTCCCAACAGTCCCGAATTCAGCGGGACACTCTCGATTTTGAGAGTCTGCCCCGCTGTCCCGGCCGGAGCTTTTTCCGTGGACACAGGAGTACATGGCGGAGCCCCGAGGAGCACTTTAAAACTCACACGTGATGCTCCACCAGAAGTGATGTGCTGGAAGTTGACCGGAGATTAGGTAATTTCGGGAGGAGATTGTGACGAAACCATGGAGGCACTTCAGGGAATGCTTCAGATCCATCACTGTGTCCTCCTCCGACAGCGCAGACAGCGGGATTGCCTTGAAATCGGGGATGTTGGCCATGCGAGCGGATCATGATATGTCCTGCAGCGGGAGGCTCAGGTGGGCACTACAATGGGAGCCGGGCTGCTATAGTATCTTTATAGAATCTTTATTTCTCTCTCTCTCTCTGTTCTTTGTCTATCTGTTCTTTCTTTCCCATCTTTCTTTCTCTTTCTCTGTTCTTTCTTTCCCATCTTTCTTTCTGTTCTTTCTTTCCCCTTTCTATCTCTCTGTTCTTTCTTTCCCATCTTTCTTTCTATCTGTTCTTTTTCTTTATTTCTGTTCTTTATTTCTTTCCCCTTTCTTTCTATCTCTGTTCTTTCTTTCTCTGTTCTTTCTTTCCACTCTTTCTTTCTCTCGCTCTGTTCTTTCTTTCCGCTCTTTTTCTCTCTGTTCTTCCTTTTTCTCTGTTCTCGTTCTTTCTCTCTAATATTTCTGTCTCTCTCTGTTCTTCCTTTTTCTCTGTTCTTTCTTTCCCCCTGTTCTTTCTCTCTCTCTGTTCTTTCTTTCCCCTCTTTCTCTCTAATCTTTTTCTCTCTGTTCTTCCTTTATTCCCCTTTCTTTCTTTCTTTCTGAACTTTCTTTATTTCTCTTTCTTTGTTCTTTCCCTTTCTCTCTCTCTATCTCTCCTTCTGTTCTTTCTTTACCCTCTCTTTTTTTCTGTTCTTTTTTCTGTCCCCTCTTTCTTTCTCTGTTTCTTTCTTTCTCTCTATCACTCTGTTCTTTCTTTCCCCTCTTTCTTTCTCTCTCTGTTCTTTCTTTCTGTCTCTGTTCTCTTTCTTTCTCTGTTCTTTCTTTCCCTTTTTTTTCTCTCTGTTCTTTCTTTCCCCTTTCTTTCTCTCTCCCTCTGTTCTCTTTCTTCCACCTCTGTCTTTCTTTCTGTTTCTGTTCTTTCTTCCCCTTTCTTTCTCTGTTCTTTCTTTTTCTCTGTTTTTTCTTTCCCCTCTTTCTTTCTTTCTCTCTGTTCTTTCTTTCTTTCCCCTTTCTTTCTCTATCCCTCTCTGTTCTTTCTTTCCCCTTTTTCTCTCTCCCTCTCTGTTATTTTCTGTCCCCTCTTTCTTTCTCTCTGTTCTTTCTTTCCCCCTTTGTCTTTCTTTCTCTGTTCTTTCTTTCCCCTCTTTCTTTCTCCCTCTATTCTTTCTTTCTCTCTGTTCTTTCTTTCCCCTTTCTTTCTTGCTTTCTTTCTCCCTCTGTTCTTTCTTTCCCCTCTTTCTTTTTTCTCTGTTCTTTTTTTCTGCCCCCTCTTTCTTTCTCTCTGTTCTTTCTTTCTCTGTTCTTTCTTTCCTGCCTTACTTTCTCTCTGTTCTTTCTTTTCCCTCTTTCTTTCTCCCTCCCTCTGTTCTTTCTTTCTTGTCTTTCTCTGCTCTCTTTCTTTCTCTGTTCTTTCTTTCCCATCTTTCTTTCTCTCGCTGTTCTTTCTTTCCCGTATTTCTTTCTTTGTTCTTTCTCTCTGCTCTTTCTTTCCCCTCTCTTTCTCCCTCCCTCTGTTCTCTTTCCCCTATCTTTTTTTCTCTCTGTTCTTTCTTTCCCCTTTCATTGTTTCATTCTCTCGCTCTCTGTTCTTTCTTGCTTTCCCCTCGTTCTTTCTCTCTATTCTTTCTTTCTCTCTCCTTCCTTTCTCTGTTTTCTCTCTCTGTTCTTTCTTTTACTCAGTACCAGTGTGCCCACAGTAACTGGCCACTGTGCCCTCAGTACCAGTCAGTGTGATCACCAGTGCTAAATGGGTGTGGTTGGGGAGTGAACATGGGTGAGACTAGTTGTGAAATGGGTGTGATCGGGGCGTGGCCTAAAATTTGCAGCAGCGTGCTGCGCGCGACGCAGCCTTTATCCCTCTTTCCCATCTTCAAAAGTTGGGAGGTATGCAAATAACATTCTCAACCAAAGGTGTTTAAAACCCCTCCCACCCCCCCAACATTTGTTATTCAGAATACCATATCGCAGACATACGACCATACAAAACAGAACATGTCAGGCCGCTCAAGACCAGTCAAGTCTAAAGGCACACAGCCGACTGGCATTTGTAAATGCAATGTGTAGTGATTCCCTAGCAACTGAAACACATCTAACAAGATGCTATCGAGGCTGATCTCTGATATATCCAAGCCATGGACCCCATAATTTATCAAAATATTTATTTCTATCCCTTTAGAGGATACCCCTTTTTCCAATGATATGAGGGACTCAACGTGATTAATAAACTCTCTGCCTGTCGGGGGAGTGGCAGAAATCCAGTTTTTAGCAATCAGTTTTCTAGCCATGTACAGTAATCAAGCTATGACAAGTTTCCCAGTCTCAGCAGTACACAGTTCCTCTAAATATCTCAGTAAACAGGAGAGAGGATTACTAGTCACCACGCACGCATAGGCTGACTCTGTATGGCCCAAAACTGCTCCCCAATATGAGTGCGGACGCGGGCATGACCATAACATGTGCAATATTCCTGCTTCATGTAGGGCGCACCTCAGGCATCCAGAATCTTTTCTAAGACCTATTTTAAACATCATTGCAGGTGATCTGTATACTTTGTGAATGACAGAGCTTCGAGAGTTGTTTGGGCTCACTAAGCGAATGATTGGGTATGTATTCCAGCACGGAAGCCCACTCATCATCTGTAATAACACCAATCTCCGTCTCCCATTTCTATATAACCAACAGAGGGAATTTCTTAAGGAAGATAAAGAGAAGGTCACTATAGACACTGGATATTACCCCCGTGGCTTCCTCTGAGCAATTAGTGTCCAATACTACATCTCTCTGAGTTTTAACATCTTTCACTTTACATTGGGCTCTATAGGAGTGTTTGAGTTAAAAGATCTCAGAGCTGAGATCTCACCTCCCGAGATCTTGGTGCAGAGATCTCCACTTGCGCATGCGCCGCCCCGGCGGCAATTTTCCCGAAGTCCACTGCATATGAAACCATGCCACTGCGGATTTTCTGGCCTTTCACAAAATGCCGGCAGAGCCCCCGCAGCGCCGGAAACACCCACAGCAGCACAGGACACCCCCCGCAGCACCACCAGACACCCCCGCAGAACCGCCAGACACCACTGTAGCAGCATCGGACACCCCATCATCCCAGCCTGCAGACTGAAGCAACGGTATCGATAAAGTATATCCGCATTATAAGATGCACCCCCATTTCCCCCACCAAATTTGGGGTATCAGGCAGATGGAACTCTTTGCAGACAGTCAAAGGATTTAAGCCCCTAATTGCTGACCACCTGGTGAACATACAGCATACCCATATTCTTCCAGTTCCCGAACTCAGTTTGGCAAATTCTGAGAGTAAGTCATTACTCCAAATAGGTGTGTGACAGCAGCATCTCTTACTGGAATGTGTGTTGTTGTTTCAATAAAATCAGTGTTATATCTGTAGGGGATTATCACTAAAGGACTAGAGTCTTCCGCTAGTCAACTGTTCTGTATAACCTTGTCCCCACTACTGATTAGCAGCTTTCTGTCAATGCACAATGTACACAGCAAGCTGCCAGTGGGTTGTATGGGCAGATTATAGACAGCTCAACAATCTTAGCACTGCTAGATCTGCAGCAGTGAAAACAGATTGCATCAAGATGATAGCATGCAGCCCAGCAAGTGACATAGCTAGCATCAGGGTCTCTACCTCTACATCATGCTGCTCCAAGATTGCATGGTGACTGAATCCCTTTAATTGTAGGCTGCTAGGTAATATTTCAATTCTGTTCAAACATTGATCAACTTCTTTCAATGACTCCAGTTTACCTTTAACATATAGGAGACCTGAAAAAGCATAATATCTGTCTGTTTCTCCCCAATTGCCTCCACTCACAGACAATGCTTTACAGCCAATCTTGTCGACCAGGGCATCAATTTAAAGGCTACTGTAGAGTTGAACCATGTACAAACCAAGAAAAAAGTCAGTATGGACAACTGGACATCAGGAACACAAAGAAAATATGATTATACAGCAGCTAAATTACCAAGGAGGAAAAGGAAACATCTATGTAAGAAAGTTTCAGTTACTGTACATTTAGTAGTTCTCTTAGGGGTGCATTATTATGGGGTGAATAGGCACAGGTTTTACAAGGTTTCAGAAACTCTCATTCACACACAACAGAGAAAATCTGCATCCCCTATGTAAAGTGTTATCTGCAGCATGCCAGTTTACTCTGGGGATGGCAGCACAAATGTCTTCCCATACAGCACAAAGGGTGAAATGTATGGAAAAACTGCACCTTCTGCACAATAAAAACTGCAGAAGAATTTACGAATGTTGATTTCACTGTTTAGGAAATTCCAGCATGGATACAACCTGTACCCAACAATAAAGTGTAAATATTTGCAGTCACTTACAAAAACATTTTTAAACTTTTCTTGATGCTGCTCTTCCAAGATTTTAAGCATTTCCTTGTGTTCCTGCTCTTTATTCGTTAATGCTTCAGCATGTAATTTTTCCAGTTCATGAATACGCTCATCACAGTTTTTCTATAACATGAAAGAAGACATTTTGTCAAATGTTGCCTCAAGAGGGAATTTTACATATGGAGATAGTCAAAATTGTTCGTACCCCTCATACAAAAAAACCCCACAATGGTGACAGAAATAACTTGAATCTGACAAAAGTAATAATAAATCAAAAATCTATGAAACTGAACAAATGAAAGTCAGACATTGCTTTTCAACCATGCTTCCACAGAATTAAAAAAATAAATAAAACTTGTGAAATAGGCCTGGACAGAAATAATGGTACTCCTGAAAATGTTGTGACAAAAGGGACATGTTAAATCAAAGTGTGTCCACTAATTAGCCTCACAGGTGTCTACAATCTTGGAATCAGTGAGTGGGCCTGTATAGAGGGCTACAGATGCTCACTGTGCTGTTTGGTGACATGATGTGTATCACACTCAACATGGACCAGAGGAAACTAAGGAAAGAGTTGTCTCAGGAGATTAGAAAGAAAATTATAGACAAACATGTTAAAGGTAAAAGTTATAAGACCATCTCCAAGCAGCTTGATGTTCCTACAGTTGCACGTTATTCAGAAATTTAAGCTCCATGGGACTTTAGCCAACCTCCCTGGATGTGGCCGCAGCAGGAAAATTGATGACAAATCAAAAATCAAAGAGACGGATAATACGAATGGTAACAAAAGAGCCCAGAAAAACTTCTAAACAGATTAAAGGTGAACTTCAAGCTCAAGGAACATCAGTGTCAGATCGCATCATCCGTCGTTGTATGAGCCAAAGTGGACTTCATGGGAAACGACTATGGAGGACACCATTGTTGAAAAAAAGTCATAAAAAAGCCAGACTGGAATTTGTCAAACTACATGTTGACAAGCCACAAAGCTTCTGGGACAATGTCCAATGGACAGATGAGACAAAAATGGAACTTTTTGGCAAGGCACATCAGCTCTACGTTCACGGACAAAAAAATGAAGCATATCAAGAAAAGAACACTGTCCCTACTGTGAAACATGGAGGAGGCTCTGTTATGTTCGGGGGCTGCTTTGCTGCATCTGGCACAGGGTGTCTAGAATCTGTGCAGGGTACAATGTAATCTCAAGACTATCAAGGGAATATAGAGAGAAATGTGCTGCCCAGTGTCAGAAAGCTTGGTCTCAGTCGTAGGTCATGGGTATTGCAACAGGATAATGACCAAAAACACAAAGCTAAAAATACACAAGAATGGCTAAGAGGAAAACATTGGATTATTCTGAAGTGGCCTTCTATGAGCCCTGACCTAAATCCTATTGAGCATCTTTGGAAAGAGCTGAAACATGCCGTCTGGAAAAGGCAACCTTCAAACACGAGACAACTGGAGCAGTGTGCTCTTGAGGAGTAGGCCAAAATACCTGTCGAGAGGTGCAGAAGTCTCTGACAGTTACAGGAATCGTTTGATTGCACTGATTGCCTCAAAAGGTTGTGCAACAAAATATTAAGTTAAAAGGTACCATCATTTCTGTCCAGGCCTATTTCATGAGGTTTTTTTTAAATTCTGTGGAAGCATGGTAGAAAAGCAATGTCTGACTTTCATTTGTTCATTTTCATAGATTTTTGATTTATTATTACTTTTGTCAGATTCAAGTTATTTCTGTCACCATTGTGGGTTTTTCTGTCATTAAACGAGGGGTATCAACAATTTTGACCACGTGTGTATGTATCCTACTAATGATAATTTGTAAAACACAAAAAAAAAGAAAGCAAGACAAAAAGGTGCATTTAATCTAGAAAACTAAAGTGAATCTGATTGCAGCATAACGCGGGGACAGAGACTGATTCTAGTGATGTGTCTTGGAGCAGTTTTGATACAGTCACTGTTTTCTCTGCTGTAGATCGTGCTGAGCTCTGTGTAGCCTGCCCACACCACTGGATTACACAGAGCAGGAGGAGTTTTCTGCAAGACAGTGTCAGATGTATAGTTTCACGTGGGCATCAATCATTCTACTGTAACTAACAAAAACTTCTGAATGCCTAAAGAGAAGCCATTATCACAGTTCCTCATACTACGAAACTGCTAACCCTTTGACAGCTCATATCACTACCACAATCCTGCATACCAAAGAAAAATGACTTCTTACATCTCTTGCATTGTACATACATCACCAGGAGATATGACGGGAGGGCCTTTACCATTCAGCCTAATAATCCAGTCTTTTTTACCATTAATTATTGTGGATGACATCCTCTAGATAAGGCACTACAAGCTCTACAACTTGTGCGATCAGCTAGGCCAGTGGAATCATTCCATCTCTATGCATGTGGTGGCATCAAGGTGAATTTCGATAGAGCATTTCTTACAGCTAGATCATTTATAGGCAAAAGGACAATCTGGGCCCACCCATCAGTTGGCGAGCCACATCCTACCAAAGGTCATTTTTTTTAAACACACAACCTGTGGTTGTAACATGAGGACAATCAGAAAAGCTATTTAACCCCTTTACCCCGAGGGTGGTTTGCACGTTAATGATCGGGCCAATTTTTACAATTCTGACCATTGTCTCTTTATGAGGTTATAACTCTGGAACGCTTCAACGGATCTTGGCGATTCTGAGATTTTTTTTTCGTGACATATAGTACTTCACGTTACTGGTAAAATACGGATTTTTGTGTTACTCACCGTAAAATCCTTTTCTCCGAGACGCTCATTGGGGGACACAGGACTGTGGGTGTATGCTACTGCCGCTAGGAGGCTGACACTAAGTAAACATAAAAAAGGTTAGCTCCTCCTCCGCCGTATACACCTCAGCACTGGCCGCAGGCAAACCCAGTTTAGTGCAAAAAGCAGTAGGAGGCTAAAAAATAAATCAAGAGTTAACACAAATACAGTATATCCAGAAGAAAAAACTGCTGATACCAACTTAAGGAGAATAGTTAACTCAATATAAAGCCAGCCGGCTATAAGGGAGGGTGCTGTGTCCCCCAATGAGCGTCTCGGAGAAAAGGATTTTACGGTGAGTAACACAAAAATCCGTATTTCTCCTTCGTCTCATTGGGGGACACAGGACTGTGGGACGTCCCAAAGCAGTCCCTTGGGTGGGAAATCGACTCCACAGTGTAATTTATAACAGGCATTGCCTATAGGTGCGCAACCGCGCCCTGAAGAATCCTTCTACCCAGACTGGCATCTGCAGAAGCCTGGGTATGGACATTATAATGCTTGGAAAAAGTATGCAGACTGGACCAGGTTGCTGCTTTACAAACCTGTTCCACCGAAGCCTGATGCCGAAGGGCCCAGGAGGCACCCACCGCTCGGGTGGAGTGAGCCTTGATCCCTGCGGGAACTACCGCGCCTCTGATGCGGTAAGCCTCCTGAATGGCTAACCGAATCCACCTAGCCAAGGTTGATTTAGAGGCAGCGAGTCCCTTCCTGCGACCCTCAGGGAGAACAAACAGCGTGTCCGTCTGCCGAAAGGACGCCGTCCGAGAAACATATCTCCTGAGTGCTCTCACCAGATCCAGCGTATGGAGAGCCTTCTCCACTCGGTGCGTCGGAGCTGGGCAAAATGAGGGCAAAACAATGTCCTCATTAATATGAAAAGAGGACACGACTTTAGGCAAAAAAGGTGGTGTTGGTCTGAGCACCACCTTATCCTGATGGAAAAGCAAGTACGGAGCTCGACAAGACAATGCGGCCAGCTCCGAAACCCGCCTTATGGATGTTATGGCTACAAAAAACACCACTTTCCAGGAAAGAAATGACAGAGAAACCTCCTGCAAAGGTTCAAAAGGAGACTCCTGCAGGACTCCCAGGACTAGATTGAGATCCCAAACATCTAAGGGAGCCTTGTAGGGGGGAACTATATGGACAACCCCTTGAATAAAGGTCCTAACCTGAAAATTAGACGCGATTTTTCGCTGAAAAAGCACTGATAAGGCTGATATCTGGCGTCTAAGCGTACTTGGTGCTAGACCTGAATCTAGGCCTGCCTGGAGAAATGACAGAATATTTGGAATTGAAAACCGAAGCGGGGAACAACCATGTTCCCTGCACCAAGCAAAAAAGACCTTCCAAGTACCGTGGTAGATGCGAGCCGAAACGGGCTTTCGGGCGTTAGCCATCGTTGCGGCGACCTTTTTAGAGAAACCAGCCCTGGTCAGGATCCAAGATTCAACGGCCAGGCCGTCAAACACAGGACCGCTAAGTTCTGGTGGTAAACTGGGCCCTGGGAGAGAAGGTCCACGCGCTCTGGCAGTCGCCAGGGAGCGTCGGCGAGCAATTGTACCAGCTCCGCGTACCATGAGCGGCGCGGCCAATCCGGAGCGATTAATATCGCAGGAACCCCCTCTATCCTGATCTTTCTGATCACCCTTGGGAGAAGGGCTATTGGTGGAAACAAGTATGGAAGATGAAACTGATTCCATGGTAGGACCAGAGCGTCTACTGCAAATGCCTGCGGATCCCGGTACCGGGAGACGAAGTTGGGCACCTTGGCATTTATCTTGGAAGCCATCAGGTCCACATCTGGGGTTCCCCAGCGTCGGCATATCTGCTGAAAAATCTCGGGATGAAGTGACCATTCCCCTGACGCTATGCCGTGACGGCTGAGAAAATCCGCAGCCCAATTTTCCTCGCCCGGAATGTGGACCGCTGAAATCACAGAGTGATTTACCTCTGCCCAAGTCAGAATCTGTTTTACCTCGTGCATGGCCGCCCTGCTGCGGGTACCTCCCTGATGGTTTATGTATGCCACTGCCGTGGCATTGTCCGATTGTATTCTGACTGGGTGGCCCGCCAGATGCTGGTGAAAATGCCTCAGAGCCAGCCGAATAGCTCGGATCTCTAAAATATTGATCGGAAGAGTCGATTCCTGCTGAGACCAAGTTCCCTGGGCTGTGTGGTGACGAAACACTGCTCCCCATCCGAGCAGGCTGGCATCCGTTGTGACAACCAACCAGAAATTTGGAGGAAACAACCGACCCTGTCGAAGAGTGGTGTTCTTCGTCCACCACATTAGAGTCTGTCTGACCTGCAGGGACAGACGACACCGAAGATTGAGGGAGAAAAGGCTCCCGTCCCATACTGCCAAGAGTGCATGTTGAAGGGGGCGAAGATGAAATTGGGCAAATGGAATCGCCTCGATTGCTGCCACCATCCTTCCTAGGACCCTCATGCAAAACCGGATGGTGTGAGGAATTGGTTGGCGAAGGATCCGTACCTCTTGACGGAGAACCAAGGCCTTGTCTTGAGGAAGAATTATCAACCCCTGAGCGGTGTCGAAATTCATCCCTAAAAAGGTAATCTTCCGAGATGGCACGGGAGATGACTTCTTCATATTCACCAGCCACCCCAGGCAAGCAAGGGTGTCTAACGTAATGCTGACACTTTCCTCGCAGGTCTGAAAAGACGGACCCTTGATGAGGAGGTCGTCTAAGTAAGGCAGGATGACTACCCCCCTGGAGTGCAGAATGGACACAACAGCAGCCATGACCTTTGTGAATACCCTGGGGGCTGTGGCTAGCCCGAAAGGCAAGGCTGTGAACTGAAGATGAAGTTTGCCGACGGCAAACCGAAGAAATCTCTGATGAGGAGGAAATATGGGGATGTGAAGATAGGCATCCTGAATGTCTATTGATGCTAGAAATTCCCCTTTTTCCATGGCTGCAATGACAGAACGGAGAGACTCCATTCGGAAATGACGAATTCTGACAAACCGGTTCAGTCGCTTTAGATCCAGAATGGGTCTTACGGTACCGTCTTTTTTGGGTACGATGAACAGGTTGGAATAAAACCCGTGACCTTTTTCGATTTCCGGAACAGGTACA
Organism: Oophaga sylvatica; assembly: GCA_033576555.1. Taxonomy (NCBI): domain Eukaryota; kingdom Metazoa; phylum Chordata; class Amphibia; order Anura; family Dendrobatidae; genus Oophaga; species Oophaga sylvatica. Next base: position 161,474,149 of record JARQOD010000006.1, on the reverse strand, counting down.
ACAACCCCGCTGTGCCGAAGAGACTCGACCGCCCTGAATAAGGCGCGAACCCGAGATTCCTCCTTGGGAAGGCGCGAGGGAAAAAAACGATTTGAAGGAAGGCTGGTAAATTCTATCTTGTACCCCGAGGAGACTACTTCTCTGACCCACTCGTCGTGAGTAATTGATAGCCAAATGGGGCGAAACCAGAGTAAGCGGCCGCCTACTCTGGATAAATTGACCGGATTCTGCCTCCAGTCATTTGTCCGAATATTTCTGGAGTTTGCCTCTTGATCTTGGTTGTTGAGATCGCCCTCTTCCCAAAGGGTTGGTCCTATAGGAGACCTGACGATCTCTGGCTTGATTAGGCCGACCTGAACCGCTGGAGGTAGCTGGCGCGGCCCAACCTGGGTTACGAAAGGCCCTAAAGCGAGGCTGAAGCTGTCGGCGAAAAGGCTGCTTAATCTTTTGCTGAGGAAGGAAACTGCTCTTCCCTCCCGTCGCATCAGATATGAGCTGATCCAACCTTTCGCCAAATAACCGACCACTCTGATATGGTAAGGATGTAAGCGATTTCTTTGAGATTGAGTCTGCTCGCCAGGTTCTCAGCCACAAAGATCTTCTGATGGCAATAGCATTAGCAGCAGCTAGGGCTGAGCAATTTGCCGCATCCATGGACGCATTAATTAAGAAGTCTCCTGCCAGCGCTATCTGATTAGAAATCTCTGTTACTTTAGACGGTACCTCTATACCATGAAGAGCTCTATTTAGAGACTCCGACCAGGAAATCATGGCCTTAGCAACCCAAGTCGCTGCAAAAGAAGGAGAGAGCAGAACCCGATGCTTCAAACACCGAGCGGGCTAAACTCTCAATCAGACGATCCGTTGGTTCCTTGATCGAGGAACCGTTAGGAAGGGAGAGGAGCGTCCTAGACGCCAAACGCGACACAGGAGGATCAACCGCCGGAGATTCCGCCCACTTTTTAAGAAGCTCAGGAGCAAAAGGATATCTAGTATTGAGAGCCTTTTGTCCTGCGAAGCGCTTGTCCGGTTTCTCTCTGTGGCGCTGCACTAGTTCCTCAAACTCAGGATGAGCCCCAAAAACCTTATGAGTTTGCCTGGCTCTTTTGAAGGACACCTTATGACCGGAGGTCAAGGTGGACTCATCGTCTATCCCCAAAGTTTGATTGACAGCTTCAATCAAACTGTCAATTGTGTCCTGACAATTTGGTGCCTCAAAATTAAGGGACTCTTCTGAATCAGAATCCGAATACTGATCACTTGCCAGAGGTGAGGGAGAACGAGAGACGGAACTGAAAGATGCCGAGGCCCTGGACGGCAAAGGCGACGCAGTGTGGGTTCGCTTCCCCTGCGTCTGCCTGGTGAGAGCGCGGCCCCTGCAGGCCGGAGGTTCATGAGACGTCGCCAAGACGGGTGAACCACTGTCCCTGCTCCTATCGGGAGCTTGAAGGGACTCGATCGCTTTTGTTAATGACGCCACAGATTGAGTCAGGGACAAGGCCCACTCAGGGGGACCTGACGCACTAGGCTCAGCTATAGGAGCGGGTTCCTGAGCCCGTTCAGAGTCACAGGCTTCGCAGACCCGAGAAGTCTGGGCGTGCGGAAAAGGGGACCTACAGGCAATGCATGCGGTATACAGCACCGTATGAACTTTAGATCTTCTGGACATTCTGAATCTGTCACAGAGTCCGCAATGAACTGGATGTGACGGTCAGCAGAGAGGCGAAAAAAGAGTGCGGAGTAAAAGAGGAACAACCAGGCTGGAGGTAGTAGCAACCCCTGAGCGGTGTCGACTTACCCCAGTCCTGTATCCCTTGCGTCCTGAAAACAGCCACAACAGAGCTCCAAAATTTTTCAAAAAGGAGCGCTCCTCTGTCAGGGAGGCGTGCTCATGTAGACGAGCCTCTCAAGAGGCGCCTCCCACCTACTTCCGGCCGCGGCCTAGTCTCCAGCAAAAGCCGGGGACTAAATTTGAAGCCGCGGCCTAGCGCCGGCCGAAGCCGCAGCCTAAATTTCCGGCTAAGGCCCTAAAGTCGGAGGGCGGTCCACCGGAAGGAGACGCCGCCGGGGGCGGATCTCCCTTGCGATAGCGGCCCACCCCCCGGCTGACGCCGGACACAGAATTCCGGCCCGCGGCCCAGTCCCCGGAAGAAGCCGGGGACTAAATTTTAAAACCGGGGCCCAGAAGCCGGGCGAAAGGAGGTCCCCAAGTCAGAGGGCGGGTCCGCCGGAAGGAGACTCCGCCGGGGGAGGATCCCCCTCCCCCTTACGACCGCGGCCCACCCTCCGGCTAACACCGGACAGTAAACACCGGCCCGCGGCCTAGTCCCCGGGAAAAGCCGGGGACTAAATTTTGCAAAGGCCTAGCGCTGACCGCGACCCTCGCGGCTGTCCAGGCGGGAGGCGGACGCCGACTTCATCCATCTGTGGAGAAGGGGGAACGAACAGCTGGAACCCCTTGAGCGGTGTTTCCTACCCGCTCCAGTAATCTTGGCCACACGTCCTTGGAGGTAAGAGTCTTCAGGCGATGTGTGATCCCACAAAATTCCGTCATGTAGGTAAAAATGGGGGCTCCATAATAAACTAAGGTAGGACGGTGCAGGAACCCTAACTCCATCACCCCTTCAGAGGGTGAGGAGAGGGACCGTCCGCCTCCTTGCAGCACCGCAGTCTAGCATTGGTGGTGCAGTGGGGGCCGCACGGACTAACTCTTGCCTCTGTACAGCCTAGGGTTTCAATACCTTAGGGTGGTCAGGGCTGAGTCCGGCATTCATGTCCCACGTTGCGGGAAAGGATACGTTGGAGGCTTTACTCCACGTGCTCGCCCGTTGATGGTTTGGGGAGATCGGACCCTTTCAATAGGATCCGTCGCCCCTATCTCATCTTCGTGGGAAAAAAAAAAAAAATGGTCTGGAAAAATAACCAGACGTGTGCCTCCATCAGACACTAAGCAAGAACTGGGTTTGCCTGCGGCCAGTGCTGAGGTGTATACGGCGGAGGAGGAGCTAACCTTTTTTTATGTTTACTTAGTGTCAGCCTCCTAGTGGCAGTAGCATACACCCACAGTCCTGTGTCCCCCAATGAGACGAAGGAGAAATTTCTTCAACATGACTTGCGTTTATTTGTGAAAAAATGGAAATTTGGCAAACATTTGAAAATTTTGCAATTTTCAAACTTATAATTTTTATGCCCTTACATCAGAGAGGTATATTGCACAAAATTGTTAATAAATGTCTACTTTACGTCAGCACAATTTTGGAACCAAATAATTTTTTGTTAGGAAGTTATAAGGGTTAAAAGTTGACCAGCAATTTCTCATTTTTACAACACCATTTTTTTTTTTTAAGGACCACATCACATTTGAATTTACTTTGAGGGGTCTATATGATAGAAAATACCCAAAAGTGACACCATTCTAAAAACTGAACCCTGAAGGTGCAGGTGCTCAAAACCACATTCAAGAAGTTTATTAACCCTTCAGGTGCTACACAGGAATTTTTGGAATGTTTAAAAAAATAATGAACATTTAACGATTTTTCACAAAATATTATTATTTATTTATATAGCGCCATTAATTCCATGGTGCTGTACATGAGAAGGGGTTACATACAAAGTTATAGATATCATTTACAGTAAACAAATTTACAATGACAGACTGGTACAGAGGGGAGAGGACCCTGTCCTTGCGGACTTACATTCTATGTACTTCAGATCCAATTTTTTTTTATTTTACCAACGGTAACAGGACAAATTGGACCCCAAAAGTTGCTGTGCAATTTTTCCTGAGTACGCTGGTACCCCATATGTGGGGGGGACCACTGTTTGGGCGAATGGCAGAGCTTTAAAGGGAAGGAGCGCTGTTTGACTTTTCAATGCAAAATTGAGATCGGATGCCATGTCGCGTTTGGAAAGACCCTGATGTACCTAAACAGTGGAAACCCCCCAAAGGTTTCCAGCACAGTGGCTCAGTGGATAGCACTACAGCCTTGCAGCGCTGGAGTCCTGGGTTCAAATCCCACCTAGGACAACATCTGCAAGGAGTTTGTATGTTCTCCCCGTGTTTGCGTGGGTTTCCTCCGGGTACTCCGGTTTCCTCCCACACTCCAAAAACATACTGATAGGGAATCTAGATTGTGAGCCCCATCGGGGACAGCGACGATAATGTGTGCAAACTGTAAAGCGCTGCGGAATATGTTAGCGCTATATAAAAATAAAGATTATTATTATTAAAGGTGACACCATTTTTGAAAGTAGACCCCCTAAGAAACTTATCTAGATGTATGGTGAGCACTTTGAACCCCCAAGTGCTTCACAGAAATTTATATCAAATAAAAAAAATCATATTTTTTCGACAAAAATGATCTTTTCAACACCAATTTTTTATTTTCCCAAGGGTAACAGGAGAAATTGGACCCCAAAAGTTGTTGTCCAATTTGTCCTGAGTATGTGGATACCCCATATGTGGGGGTAAACCACTGTTTGGGCGCATGGCAGAGCTCGGAAGGGAAGGAGCACAGTTTGACTTTTTCAATGCAGATGTAGCTGGAATTGAGATCAGACACCATGTCGCGTTTGGAGAGCCCCCCTGATGTGCCTAAACAGTGGAAATCCCCCATTCTAACTCCAACCCTAACCCCAACTCTAACCATAACCCTAAACACAAACCTAACCCTAACACACCCCTAACACTAATACCAACCATAATGCAAACTCTAACCCCAACTCTAGCCCTAACCCTAACTTTAGCCCCAACCCAAACCCTAACTTTAGCCCCAACCCTAACCAGAAAATGGAAATAAATACATCTTTTTTATTTAATTATTTTTTCTAACTAAGGGAGTGATAAAGGAGGGTTTGATTTACTATTTATAGTGGGTTTTTATAGCAGGTTTTTATGTTTGGCAGCTGTCACATGCTAAAAGACGCTTTTTATTGCAAAAAATAGTTTTTGCATCACCACATTTTGAGAGCTATATTTTTTCCAGATTTTGGCCCACAGAGTCATTGCGAGGTCTTGTTTTTTGCAGGACGAGTTGACGTTTTTTTTGGTACCATTTTCGGGCACATGACATTTTTTGATCGCTTTCTATTCCGATTTTGGGAGACAGAAAGAGCAAAAACCAGCAGTTCATGAATTTCTTTTGGGGAGGTGTTAAGGCGGTTTTATTCTTCGGGTCAGTACGATTACAGCGATACCTCATTTAAATAATTGTTTATGTTTTGGCACTTTTATATAATAACTTTTATAGAAAAAAAAATTATTTTTGCATTGTTTTATTCTGACAGCTAGAACTTTTTTATTTTTTCACTGATGACGCTGTATAGCAGCTCGTTTTTTGCCGCACAAGATGACGTTTTCAGTGATACCATGTTTATTTATATGTCTTTTTGATCGCGTGTTATTCCACTTTTTGTTCGACGGTATGATGATAAAGCATTGTTTTTTTATGGTGTTCACTAAAGGGGTTAACTAGTGGGACCGTTTTATAGGTCGGGTCGTTACGGACGCAGCAATACCAAATATGTGTACTTTTATTGTTTAGATTTTTTTTATTCAAATATTTATTTAGTGATAGACTAAATACTGATTTTTTTTATTATTTTTTAAAATATTTTTACAATTATTTAAAAAAAAAATTTGTATTTAATTCTTACTTTTACACTGTGTCCCACTGTGGGACACTAATTTTGTGCACGCTGATCGCTTCTATAGAATGCAGATGAAGCAGCATCTGCATGCTACAGAAGCTTGCAGCGCTGCAATCCGTGCACAGTACTGACCTGGAGACTTCCTGGCATGCACTTCGCATGACAAGAAGTCTCTCAGCTCTGGTAACCAGGATGTTGTCAAGACAACATCGGGTTACCATGGGAGCGATCGGGACCCCGCATCATGCCACGGGGTCTCCGATCCAAACGCAGAGGAGCTCTTAGCCCCTGTGTCGGTTCTGGAACGCTGCGATCATGTTTGATCGCAGTGTTCTGGGGGTTAAAGTGACGGGAGCGGTATGTGACCGCCCCTGGCACCTAGTGCCGGGTGTCAGCTGTGAGAATCAGCTGACACCAGGCCGCAATCGGCCACATGGTCAAATTGGCCCGGGTCACATGGACGGGATAATATTTCCAAGGTCAGAAAGGGGTTAAAAGGCTAATGAAGGAGTGATAGCAAATTAGTAGGTGTAAATTGGATGACTGGATGCCTTTAATAAGATAGCCAGAGAATAGAAATCAATGAGTTTTTCCTGAAACTGTGCCATTCAGGTCTCTGGGGACTGTCTTGTAATCTCTTGAAGCTCAGGAACAGGAGGAGCATAGTTTCTAGAAAATAAGCAGACTTTTTTTCTAATATTAGGCAAACTCTTTAGAATCCAGTGGAGAATTGCATACCTTCATAATATCCACCACTTCTTGCTTCACACGGCTGAGTTCCTTTTGGATCTTCATACGCTCCTCCTCGCTGGCCTGCTCTACAGCTTTAATGTGCTCTTCCATTTCTTGCTTGCCTTTCCTGTGGGCCTCCTCTGTGCTCTGTGACGTGCTCACAGCTTTCTCTAATTGTTCAAAAGCTATAAAGACAGTAAAATTCAATAAAGTCAGTAAAGTAGAAAAATAAACACATTCGGAGATATGAGTGCAATATTATGGAAAAACTTAAAAAACTTAAGGTTTTAGAGAAATCCATAGAAATCGACCATAAATTTTACAATTTGTAGTTTTTTGGGGCCTTTATCTACAAATACAACACACAACAATATGACATACAAATATACAAACTTGATAACATTTGTGGTTTTTAAAAAAAGAAACAAAAATCCCTTTGCGCATTTAGGCCACGTTTAGGATAAACACAAACCCTAATATTAACGGCTGCAGCTACTACACAGTGAATGGAGCTGCGCTTCCATCCCTTGTTTACACCCAGTCTTGCAGCTGAAAACAGCTGAATGGTGGGTGTGCCAGGTGACAGACCCCAACAATCCGATATTAATTACCGTATATACTCGAGTATAAGCCGACCCAAGTATAAGGCACCTAATTTTACCTAAAAAAACTGGGAAAACCTATTGACTCGAGTATAAACCTGGTATGCACAGCACCCTCATCCCAATCCTGGTCTGCATGGCACACTCATCCCCATCCTCGTCTGCACGGCACCCTCATCCCCATCCTGGTTTGCACGGCACCCTCATCCCCATCCTGGTCTGCATTGCACCCTCATCCCCATCCTGATCTGTACGAGCCCCTCATCCCCATAATGGTATGCACGGGCACCTCATCCCGATCCTGGTATGCATGGCTCCTCATCCCTTTCTTTGTCTGCATGGCTCCTCATCCCTATCCTTGTATGCATGGCTTCATCCCTATCAGTGTATGCATGACCCCATCCTTATTCTGGTATGATTGGCCCCCATCAAAAACAAAAAAAATAAACCATTACACTTACCTTCCTGCGCTCCCTCGCAGCAACTTGTTCTGGTGCCAGCAGCTGCTTTATGCTTGTAGTCAAGAAGGAATCACTGCACACGTAATTAATGCAAAAAGTGAACAAATTTTATTGAAAAGAGTGAGACAAATATTAGTTTGACGTTTCGGCCACGTATGGCCTTTATCAAAATTTGGTCGCCTTTCAATAAGAAGAGTCTAGAGACCTGATTGGTTATAGTAGGATTTCATAAGAATAACATATATGCCAGTATAGTCAGTGGAGATTCTGGTTTGTCCCTGGTAAGGGGGCAATCATGCTTTAGATGGACCCTATAGGCATCAAAAGGAGAGTAAATAAGGAGCAGACGAGAGGGATTTCAATTTCAATGGGCCAGTCAAGTTCACAAGCCGAAGGTAGCAGTATAGCTCTATGCTTGTAAGCAGCGCATGGCACACACATCAAGCAGAGCACTGCTGCCGGAATACTCACTGCTCCCCACGCCGGAACTATGTGCGTGGAGGGCAGTGAGTATTAAGTAGTGCACACAGTGTCAGCCGATGGGCGGTCACATGTGCCACTACTTAAGAGAAATGAATATTCACCTCTTTTAAGTAGATGCACACGTGATCGCCCAGCAGCTGCAGGAGCCGGATGCTGCGGTTGACACTGTGCGCGTTACTGTAGAGAAATTAATATTCATTGCCAGTGCAGTGAACATTCATTTCTCTTTAGCAGCGGGCACAGGAGTTAGCCGCAGCAGCCGACTCCTGCTGCTCCGCCTCTGCCCCTCCCCCTCCATATTATGGACACCTCACTCGAGTATAAGCTGAGGGGGGCGTTTTCGTCACAAAAAATGTGCTGAAAAATTTGGCTTATACTTGAGAATATACGGTGTCTATACTAAGGAGAGGCCCGACAACCTACTTAATTTATCTTGTGCTCGATTTACATGGGCAGAGTCTTGCCGATAACAGGGGCAGATCTGTTTTATGAAAGTAAATTGGCACTTATTTAAAGCAAGTATACAATGGCTGATAAACCGTATGGAGACATAATGATTATTAACCCCTTCATGAAAAGGCGATTTTGTGTTTATCACCCCTCTAAGAGCCATAACTTTTTTTTTCATTAATCCAGCTACATGAGGTGGAATACAAAGATATAAAAAAAAAAAAAAAAAAAAAGAGTATACAGAATTTGCCACATTGGATATGTATACTTAGCAGCTGTATACTTAGCAGCTGTATAATTAGCCTTTATTGGCTATTAAAATGGGGGACACCCCCAAAAAAAAAATTATGTAGGGTCCCCTTATAATTAATAACCAGCAAAGGCTATGCAGACAGTTACGGGCTTGTAATAGCCTAGAAAGGCGCCATGGATACTGACCCCCCACCAGGCTAAAAACATTAGTTCTCAGCTGCCCCAGTAAGGGCACATCTATAATATGTACCAATTCTGGCACTTAGCCTCACTCATCCCACTTGCCCTGTAGAGGAGGCAAGTGGGCTGATAGTTGGGGGGGGGATTGTTGTCACCTTTGTATTGTCAGATGAAATCAAGCCCCGAGGTTAGTAATGGACGCCCCCATTACTAACCCCAGTCACATTGTAAGAAAACACAGACACCCAGAAAAAAGACCTTTAATTGAAAGAATGACAGACTCCTTTAATAATCTTAATTAAACCATACTTACATCCAGGCTGAGCATCACTGTGAATAAGCTGCTGGGAGCGCAGCGTCAGTAACTGGCAGTGACGTCATCGAGGTTGCCTCTGGTCACTGAGGCTCCGTTTCCAGCCGGGCTTAACTGCGGTGACCTCGGTGAGATTCCAGCTAGCACCGTGAGAAAGTCGCACGGTGCAGAGTTCACAGCAGTTGAAATTTATCTCTGTGAAATTCTCCCAGTGGTTCTCAGCCTGGACTGTCAAATCGTGGGACCGTCCAGGTTGAAAACTATTTATCCCCTAGACATGGATTACGGCGTTGGACAGAACGATTGACAGGTGAGAGATACTGTGTTTTTTATTTTTGGGTTATTAAAGGAGAAGGAGGGCTTCGGTGGAATAGGCGTTAGGCGAGTATAACTGTGTTTGTAATGGAAAAGTGTGTTTTGTGTTATTTCTAATAAAATACTTAATTTTAGCTGTGTCTTTATTTACCATATAACTATAGGATTAGTAATGGAGAGGCGTCTTAAAGACGCCTCTCCATTACTAACCCGTGAGTTTGATGTCACCTGACAATACAAAGGTGATATCAACCCCACAAATATGAACTCCACTTGCCACCGCTACAGGGCAAGTGGGAAGAGCCGGGTAAAGCACCAAAATTGACGCTTGTCTAGGCAGCTGCAGGCTGCTATTTTTAGGCTGGGGGGGCAATATCCATGGCCCCTTACCAGCCTGAGAGTACCAGCCTCCAGCTGTCTGCTTTAGCAAGGCTGGTTGTCAAAAATGTCATTTTTTAAAATGTATTTAAATAATTAAAAAAACAGAATGGTGACCCCTCTATTCTTGATAACTAGCCGTGCTGAAGCTGACAGCTGAGGGTTTCAGCCCCCAGCTGTGAGTTTTGCCTGGCTTATCAAAAATAGGGGGGAACCCACAAAGGTGTTTTTTTTTTTTATTATTTATTTACAGCGCAGGAGTGGCTGATAAATACTCCCATCATCCACTCCTGCTCTCACGGTTATTAGCGGCAGCAGGTGTCGGATGATGGGATCAATAGTCCCATCAGCTGACACCAGTGACCGGAGGTAAACTGTATACCTCCGATCACAACTGAGTGCTCATGCTGTCTTTTGACAGCGTGGGAACCGCGGCTCTCTGACAGACGGGGATGTGACAGGGGATCTTTGCAGCGTGTCAAACACTATTGTTGGGCCCCCCCCATTCAATTAAATGGGGTTCGGGTCCGCTCTACTGGATGACAGGCAGTATGGACGCATCATGCAACCTGCCATCTAGATGTAGCGGAGCTGACTGAGGTCACATCCTGCTGTCCTTGACTTTTCTGCAGCAAATACGCTGCGAAGTCAACCTGCGTATTTGCAGCATTTTTCACCATCCATTCAAGTCAATGGGTGAAAAACGCTGAAAGAAGTGACATGCTCTATGTAAAAAAAAATGCTGGAAAGCACAAAATCCTGATGACAAAAAAAAAAAAAAAACACGGATTTTGGTAAGAACTTACCTGTAAAATCCTTTTCAGCGAAGGAAGGAAGAGAGACACAGTATTCATTACTGATGGGTAGGCGGAGCCCCAGACCAGGATGACACCTCAGATCAAAAGCGTGTTGACTGGCTGGCCCCTCCAGCTCGGGCTCCTCCTACTCAGCTCCTTCAGTCGTACCAAAGCTTTAGGGAAGAACCAAGATCACCAGCGGAGCAACATAACCCCTTCTGAAGGAACTTCAGAGAAAAAACACAAGAATACAGGTTATGCATGCAAAGTAAGGCAAAACCACAGAGTTCCAGGTACTACTCACTGAACCTGACTACTGCGATGAGCTGGCGATGCTGGAACAGAGCCTTAGCGCGCTGACCTCAGCCCAGATAATCGCAATCAGATAAGGGTCGCGCTGCATCTGAAAACATCAACACACTTCTGCCTTGGGAGGGTGCTGTGTCTCTCTTCCTTCCTTCGCTGAAAAGGATTTTACAGGTAAGTTCTTACCAAAATCCGTGTTTCAGCTGCAGATGGAAGGAAGAGAGCCACAGTATTCATTACTGATGGGACGTCCCAAAGCAGTTCAAAAATAAGGGTGGGAAAAACCAACAAAAGGCAGAAACCCAACAACCTTAACAAAAAAGAGCAACCAGCGCTAAACACAAGTTCATCTAGAACTTTAAACTACAGCCGCTGCAGGACCCTACGTCCGAGGGCTGCATCAGCGGAAGCACTGACGTCCACTTTATAAAACTTTGTAAACGTGTGGACAGAGCGCCAAGTTGCCGCCCGGCAGAGCTGCACTGCCGAGGCACCTTGATGAAAAGCCCACGATGAAGCCACAGCTCTCGTGGAATGAGCTCGAATCTTAATCGGGCAAGATTCACCCCCAAGACGGTAAGCTTCCAAAATAGCTGACCGGATCCAACGAGCTATAGAATCCTTGGAGGCTCGTTGACCACGCCGACGACCTGCTGGAACCACAAACAGGGAGTCGGTCTTACGAAAACCTTGAGTAATAGATACATAAAACTTCAAGGCTCGCACTAAATCCAATGTGTGCAAAGCTCGCTCTTTCGCATTCTTCGGATCCGGACAGAGTGAAGGCAACACAATATCCTGGTTAACATGAAATTGTGACACTACTTTAGGTAGAAAATCACCCCGTGTGCGAAGCACCACACGATCCGGAAAAAACTCCAGAAAAGGAGGCGAGCAAGAAAGAGCTGCTAACTCAGAAACTCTTCTCAAAGAGGTGACCGCTACCAGGAAGGTCACCTTCCAGGAAAGTAAAGAAAGACTAGCAGAGTCCATAGGCTCAAAAGGTTTATGCTGAAGAGCCTCCAAAACAAGGTTGAGCCGCCAAGGAGACACAGGTGCCTTCCGCGGCGGAAACTTACGAGCTATACCGCGGAAAAAGGAAAGCACGTCCCTACGTGAGGCAATAGCTCTCCGGAATAGTAAAGACAGAGCAGAAACCTGACCTTTCAGGGTGCTAACTGCCAAACCCTTGTCCAACCCATGCTGCAGAAAAGCCAACAGATTGGGAATGGAAAATTTTCTCGGGTTCCGTGAAGATCCCGAACACCACGAAAAGAAGGTTTCCCAAGTTTTGTGGTAAATCCTAGTAGTAGCCGGACTTCTGGCAGCTCGAAGAGTAGCAATGACCTCGGCTGAAAAACCTCTACGGGTCAATATTTCGGTCTCAAGAGCCACGCCGTCAAACGCAGAGACTTCAAGTCCGGATGACAAACGGGCCCCTGAGTCAACAAGTCCGGTCGAAGAGGAAGTGGAAAAGGAGGTGCCGCCAACAGCGACATTATTGTCGAGAACCACGTCCTTCTTGGCCAATCTGGAGCTATCAACATAGCTGGGATTCTCTCTAGTCTGATCCGACGCAGCACCAGAGGAAGTAAGGATATCGGCGGGAACACGTAGATTAGCTCGAACTGGTCCCACTGAGCCACTAGAGCATCCACCGCCACAGCCTTCGGGTCCTTGTACCTGGACATGAACGTCGGTAACTTGGCATTGGACCTGGATGCCATCAAATCCACTTGGGGAGTTCCCCAACGGGAGCACAGCAGTGCAAAAACTTCCGGTGAAGACTCCATTCTCCGGGATCCATCTTCTCGCGACTGAGAAAGTCCGCTGTAACATTCTGAACCCCTGGAATGTGAATCGCAGAAATGGCCGGTACTCTGGCCTCGGCCCAAATCAGAATCCGGGACACCTCCACCATGAGCCTGGAGCTCCTTGTCCCGCCTTGGTGATTGATATACGCGACAGCCGTCGCATTGTCTGTCTGCACTCGGACTGGCCGACCGCTCAAAGGGACCGTCCAATGTTGGAGGCAAAGGAAAATCGCCCTCAATTCCAGGATGTTGATCGGAAGAACAGACTCTTCCGATGACCATACTCCCTGAATCCAGAGATTGTTCCAAACACCCCCCCAGCCGTGAGGCTGGCATCGGTGGTTATGACCGACCACTTTGGAGGAAGAAAGGACTTCCCCAGGGAAAATGCCCCTGGACGTAACCACCATCCTAGGGAATCTCGCACCACGCGAGAAATGGTGACACTGCAATCCAGCGATTGCGACCGATTCCATCGACTCAGGATGAACCTTTGGAGAGCCCTGGAATGAAACTGGGCAAAAGGAATTGCCTCCATGGACGCCACCATTAGTCCCAGAAGACGCATACACTTCCGTAGGGACATTGCTGTCGAGGATTTCATAATCTGTACATGCCGAAGAAGACATGACTGTTTGTCTGGCGGTAGAGAAACTACTGCCCGAATCGTGTCGAGATGCATCCCCAAAAAGAGGATTGCCCGCGACGGTTCCAGAGACGACTTCTCCCAATTGACCAGCCAACCGAAGTCCTTCAGAAGCTGAAGAGACAAATGCGCCCGTCACTGCCTCCTCCTCCGAGGAAGCCACGATCAAAAGATCGTCCAGGTAAGGAAGAATCGTAATCCCATGTCTTCGAAGGATTGCCATGAGAGGCGCCAGAATTTTTGTAAAGACTCTGGGCTGAGGCTAAGCCGAAAGGCAGAGCCACGAACTGGTAGTGATCCTGACCTATGGCAAACCGAAGAAAGCGCTGATGAGCCCTTCCTATGGGAACATGCAAATAGGCTCGCGAATGTCGATTGACACCAGAAAATCGTTCTGCGACAGAGCTGCTACAAGGAGCGAAGTGACTCCATGCGAAATCTCCGGGTGTGAACATGCCGATTTAATCGTTTGAGATCCAAAATCGGGCGAAATTTGTTCTCCTTTTTGGGAACCACAAAAAGGTTGGAATAAAAACCTTTTCCTCGGTCCTCTGACGGAACCGGAATTACTACACCCTTTTGTAGGAGAAATTCGACCTCTCGCTGTAGAGCGACAAAAAGCTCGGGCTCTGACGGAATGCGAGACTGGCAAAAAGTGTTTGGGGGTCGAGAAGAAAACTCTATGAAATAGGCCTGCCGACACGACCCGCGTTACCCAGGAATCTGGAACGCGAGACATCCAAGTCGCCTTGAACTGAAGCAGGCGACCCCCCACTCGAGAGTCCTCGAGTGAACCCCTGGCGTCAGTCTGACTTGGCGGGTTTCTTGTCAGATTCCCGCTTGTCTTGACGGAAATTCTGCTTCCAGGGAGTGCGAGCTTTCTGGGAGGACTTCTTTCCCGAGAAAGAAGAACGACCCGATCCCCACGAGGAGTGACCGAATCGACCTCGGCCCCGAAAAGGACCGCCGACCGCTATAGACACCAGGCTTGCTAGACACCGAAGCCATGGCCCTACGCTGTGGTAATGCTGTTTCCTTCGCCTTTGCCTTGGAAATCAGCTCTGTGAGGTCAGATCCAAAAAGAAGGCCACCCTTGTAAGGTAAGGCCAATAAACCTTGTTTGGAAACTGCGTCCCCGGCCCACTGTCTGAGCCATAAAGCTCTTCTGACTGTGAGCTGCAGCTTGTGCTCTGGCCAGAAGAGATGCCGTATCCAGACCTGCATCAAAGATATAACAGGCTGCAGTTTCTAACCATTCCAAATTTCCTGTATATCAGATAACGGAGATCCATTCTGCAACGCCGTCTTTAGACGTGCCAACCAGCCTAGAGAAGCTCTAGAAGCACACATGGATCCTAGCACCGCTCGGAATCCATGACCGCGGCCTCATAGTTTGATTTTGCCGCCATCTCCGTTTTTCTGTCCAACGGCTCCTGCAAACTCGCCTTCCCTTTAACAGGGAGTAAAGAGGATTTACTAAGCTGGGATAAAGAAACATCCACTTCAGGAGAAGGAGTCCAATTATCCTTTAACTCCGCAGAGCATGGATAAGTGCATCAAAGAAACGCGTTCCATGAAAACGTTTATCTGGACACAGACGTTCCTCCTCTATTACACTATTAAGCTCATCCAGAGCTGGCAATGTTGACCGCGAAGTACAGTATCCTGGTACATTCGTGCTGATTTACCAGGACGACTAGTTACCACCTCCGGTAACTGTAAAACCTCTCTCATGGCTTCAATCAATGCCTCCGTACGTTTCGCAAGAGAAGAACGCCCCTGCCGTTCGTCCTTATCTGAATCGGATATCTCTCCATCCGAACTTAAAGGGGAACCCTGTCCACCATCCAAATCAGATACGTCTGACTCGCTTCGTGTAAAGGTCGGAACCAACCTGCGTAGCTTCCTATCCTGAGAGGATCTAGCTGACACATACTGACCTAAAAGGTCAGACAAATTGTTAAGCGAGCGAGCAATATCATCCAATTTTGCACTACTGTTGACCGCAGCGCTAGACGCTGATGAGGTCTGCGTATCAGATTGCCGCAACGGCACTGGGACATGGTCCGCGGCTTCTGAACCCTGTTCAGACATGCCTCACCTGTATTAGCAGGTCAAAACGGCAGTACCAGCAAAAAATGCGTTTTTTTTTTTGTTTTTTTTTTAATAAATCGCTGAAGGGTTAAAGCTCTTTTACAGGTAGAGCTACCCCAGCGGTATTATAGTAAAAACACTGGCAGAAATAACCCTCAGAAGGGTTAATGTCGCAGACTCCCCACAAATAATATTGTGTGAGCCCCAGCTAAATATACAGGTCTCCAGTGAGACCGCAGCTGCAGGATAGCGATCTCTGCGCTGCGGGGTGAGGAATTAGCACTCACCCAGCTGGCCGTGGTGTCTAAAATGAGAGGAGCGGTCTGAGGAGCCCAGGAGCCTTTGGTAATGGCCGCCGCAGTGAGGGAGTCGGAAGAGAAGCACCATAAAGCGCGCTTCTTGTCACAAAAAAACGGGAAGCGTGAGGCCACGCCCCCTGCCGGCTCAAATATTGAGCGCGAACTCCCTCGCTCCTGCTCCCTCTCTGTCCTGCAGGTATCTGCCTGCGGACAAAAGTTCACCACCTTTACATGTAACGGCGCTGTCACCGCAGCGCTGAAGCATACTGATAATCATGTAGCTTAAAATACAGTGTTAACATGTAATAGCGCTGTCACCGCAGCGCTGAAAAAAACACACTGATATACATGTAATGGCGCTGCCACCGCAGATGCTAAAGCACTCACACATTATTAATAAAAATTTTGTGGAGTACTCACCAGCTTCGCGCCACAGGGACCCCTCAGGATTTGTGGCGCTTGTGCCCATGCTTCCCCCCAGGGCGAGGAACGCAGTGACCCCAGTGTGTGGTTTGCGTCCCCGCCAGGGAAGCTCTCCTCATCCCCCAGGGCCGGCAAGATTCTGCAGGGACCATTATGTAGTTACAGATCCGCCAAGGGAGAGGTTGGGGTACAGCAGCGCTGACACCCCTGAGACCTCTAGACCACATCTGGTGATCCAAGTCTCTTGTCCGAAATAAAATAATAAAATCTTCTGAGGAGCTGCATTAGCAGCGACCATCCTCTGAGACCTCAAATCTTAGACTGAAGGAGCTGAGTAGGAGGAGCCCGAGCTGGAGGGGCCAGCCAGTCAACACGCTTTTGATCTGAGGTGTCATCCTGGTCTGGGGCTCCGCCTACCCATCAGTAATGAATACTGTGGCTCTCTTCCTTCCATCTGCAGCTGAAAAAACATGTGCGTGTATGAGATTTCTGAAATCTCTTAGGCTTTGCTGGTACTGTAAAAAGTAGCTGAAAATTAGCATAAAAAACGCAGCAAAAACGCCCAGTGCGAACTTACCTTTATATAGGAAATCCAAGGGGTCCACATTGCTCCAAACTGTACAGTTTTAACTAAGTGTATCGCTGTCAACTTTTCATCCAATGATATTTTATTACCCCGAGGGATAATGTTATCAATTGAGAGGATGGCTGATGATATATATATACACACACACACACGAGACATTTGTGATCCCGAGAGCTTTATCACTTAATAATAGCATTAAAGGGGATAAGTCAATTCTAAGCTCACGACTAACCGACTAATTGTTTTCCAGAATCTCACTGCAGCATCTAAAACTTAAGTTAGAAAATTCAGGTAAAATCCTATGTAGCCTAACATTACATATGATCAGTGTAAAACTCCGTGAACATTCAGTTACCATGACCTGCCAAGTATTTTTACTGAAAGAGTTACTGACAGCAATAGTGCCAAGGTTCTGAAGTGACAGCCAAATTCAGATACATTTCCCTTTGTATCATAAAAGGGTGTTTATTCTTATTAAGTAACCCTTAACATCATACAGGCCAAACACTGTCGGGAGATGTGGAATGATATGCGTTTATTGATTTTATAGAACTGGTAAGGGAAGATAGGTAGTAGAATATTACCTGGGAGGTGGTTTATAGTGCTTGCTACAATGAAATATATTTTTAAAAAAACAAAAAAAAAAACAACAAAAAAACAGTTTTACACATATTAACACTTCTTCACCCCTTAAGTCTCTTTTTACCTCCAAGACCAGGCCAAATTCTACAATTCTGACCACTGTCACTTTATATTGTAATAACTCTGAAACGCTTCAATTTATCCTTGTGATTCCGAGATCGTTTATTCATGACATATTGTATTTCATGATAGTGGTAACATTTGTTCGATATAACTTGCGTTTGTGAAAATATCGGAAATTTGGCAAAAGAAATCTGATAACAATTTCAAAACTATTTTTATGGCCTTAAATCAGACAGTTATGTCACACAAAATAGTTAATAAATAACATTTCCCACATGTCTACTTTACATCAGCACAATTATTTAAATATTTTTTTGTTAGGAAGTTAGAAGGGTTAAATGTTGACCAGCGATTTCTCATTTTTCCAACAAAATTTACAAAACAACTCTTTTTTCCCAGGGACCACATCACATTTGAAGTGACTTCAGGAGCCTTTATGACAGAAAATACCCAAAAGTGACACCATTCTAAAAACTGCACCCCTCAAGGGTGCTCAAAACCACATTAAAGAAGTTTATTAACCTTTTAGGTGTTTCACAGGAAAAGAAGCAATGTGGAAGGAAAAAATGAACATAACTTTTTTCACAAATTTGTTTTTACTTTAGACCCAAAGTTTTTTATTTTCACAAGGGTGAAATACAAAATTGAGCCCCTGATAAGCCTAAACACTGGAAACGTCCCACAAGTGACCCTATTTTGGAAACTGGACCCTTCAAGGAACTTATCTACATGTATGGGGGTATGGGGAACACCTTGAACACCCAAGTGCATCTCAGAAATTTATAATGTTGAGCCGTGAAAATAAAAAAAAATAATTTTTTTCCCACAAAAATGATTTTAGCTCCAAATTTTTCATTTTCACAAGGGTAATAGCAGAAATTGCACAACAAATTTATGAGGCCATTTTCTCCAGAGTATGCAGATACCTGTATGTGAGGGAAAACTACTGTTTGTGAGGGCTCAGAGAGGAAGGACTGACATTGATGAAATGGTTTGTGGGTGTCATGTCGCGTTTGGAGAGGCCCTGATGTGCATAAATAGAGGAGACCCCCCACAAGTGACCCTATATTGGAATTGATCTAGTGTTTTGTGGATTGTGAATTTTATAATGTAGTGGAATTCATGAGTAGTGTCGAGAGCATCAGGTTGGCACATGTGAGTTGTGTAGTGTACGTCAGGTTGGCATGCATGAGTTGTGCAAGTCAGAAATGCATTTAGTAGTCCATGGATGAGTGGTACACTTTGGAGAATTCTTTTATACACAGGCCAGGTTTGTCGGGGCAGATGTCACAGTGATAAGAGATGTTCTTGTGTATTCCCCTTCTGTAGAAATGTTGGCCTAGTATGATACGCGCACCTTCAGTGCCGGAAGTACTGGGGCACGCTCCTTCGGGACTTCCAAAAACTAAGGCCTTGATCACTACCAACCTGGAACTGAAGGTACCAGTCTGTCCTGTACATTGTGATAGCACTTAAACATTGTACACTGCCATCTGTACAATGTGCACGGCCAGCTTCTTGTATCATACCTTGGCTTTTCTCATGGCACTGTACGGCTGGAGTACTTGATCAGAGAGATCAATTCCCACCATATTCTTGCTGTACCCTAGGACACAGTCTGGTTTAATGACCTGTGTAGAGGTACCTAGTGCAGTGCAGTGCAGGGGGTCAGGCCATCACCATGTATGGTGGTCAAGAAAAGATCATCCTTCTTGTCCTTGTACTTGACCACCAACATGTTGTCGCTACATTAGGCTCTGCTCTCACCCTTTTTCTGAGCAGCTGCCCAATTAGTATCTTTGGGGGGGGGCCTCTCTGATTTTTGTGGACACTGACTCATGCTGCGGTAGCTCGCACAGAGAGGGACTTAAATAGTGGGATGTGGATATAAAAGTTATCTACGAAGAGGTGATAACCTTGATCCAGAGGTGGGTGCACCAAATCCCACACAATTTTCCCACTCACTCCCGGTATACGGGGACATTCAAGGGGCTCAATCCGGGAGTCCTTCCCTTAAAAAATTCTAAACCCGTAGGTGGACTGTGAGGTACTCTCGCACAGCTTGTAGAGTTTAATTCCGTACCTGGCCCTCTTACTAGGCAGGTATTGCCGGAATTTGAACAATTGCCGTACACCTACTGAAGGTGGACACTCAGACGTAGTAGACCTCTTGCAGATGTACTCTCGTGAAAATGATGTCACCATTACAGTCTATCGCCCCATAGGCGAAAACGTCCGTACCCAGTTTTGAGTTTGGAGGTAAACTCCGACGGGGCTACTGAACGAGTGCAGAAATGCAATTTGAAAGCTCCCTTACCATATAGAATGAATCAGATGATGAAGCACAGCATGCGCCTGGACTTTGCAGGAGTACCAATATGGCCGCCGGGGGAGGGGGGGGTTCTTCAGCAGGGCCACCCCAGCAGGCCTAGCAACGGATTGCCAACAAAAAAGCTTCTGTTAATCAAAATTCTTGGTGCTGGCATAATACATGCATTTCTATTATTTTCCCACAGATTTTTCCCAATATCGACAAAAAAAAATGGTATGGAAATAAAAATTAGACCATTACAGACCACGAAGGAATAATAAATATAAATAAAATAGCATAAGACGCACACATAAAGAAAATACAAAAAAAAAAAAAAAATGTGCCTGGTTAGATAATGCAGGTAAAGAGAACTTTTTTTTTTTATATAGCTTTTTAAAAAGCATATATGAAAAAATATGCCTGGTCAGTAATGCAGGTAAATGGCCTGGTCTTTAACTGGTTAATACTTTTTGGCCTACTGGTTGTTTATAGGTTCCTCATCAAGTCACCATGCCCTTTATGATTGTGTTTGCAGACTTAGCTCAGGTGCACTGAAGTGTTTCCATTGCACTGTGCTCTTTACGATGTACTGTATTTTATAGCCCATACTTTAGAAGTGCCATAAAGTGACTTAGTGGAAGCCTCATGAGATGATACCAGTTTGTCCTTTTTGTATTTTTAGTGTAAGGCCGGGGTCATACTTGCGAGAAACTCGCACCTCAATACCCGGCACTCGGGACCGAAGCGTTCAGCTGCATAGAAATACATGCAGCCACACACTCCGATCCCGAGTGCCGGCGGCAGTGCCGGCTATTGAGGTGCGAGACTCGTGCAAGATTCTCACAAGTGTGACCCCGGCCTAAGAGTGATGTCAGTACAAATGGCTACATGATGTCATACTGTGTTACACAGAGTTGCTCACCCAGATGCACTAGTATGCATCACACAATCAAAAGAGAAATTCTGTATTAAAAATGATAGATCATAAATCTGTTCTCTTCTTAGCGGTTTTAGTTCGACTAAAAAACTAAACACCGTAATAAACATAGTTTAAGAAACATTTTGATGCATTACTTTAAAGCGGTGTCCACCAACAGATTGAGGACTTGTGATTGTCCTCAGTTTCCTGAATAAAATAAGACAGCAAGCATACTTACCTCCCAGACTGGCACCCCTCTTCTACTTCAAGCACTGTGTCTTCCGGCGGTCTTGTGACATTGTTTATGTCATGTGACCACTACAGCTAATCAGACTGTGCCTGTCCCTCATCTCCCTCCGTCGCTTTCCTCACTGTGCAGGCGCCAGATTCCCAGCCCCGCAGTGTGAATACAACTTAACACAGTGCGGGGCGGGATCTGGGGCCGCCGCTACACGATGCTCCGGTGACGTCGCAAAGAGAGGAGGCGGGGGCCGGAAACAAGAGGAGGATGATTGACACCACTGAGGCCGTTGACACATGGCGAGAAGACATACCTCCATGACACAACAGAGGTATGTCGGACAGATTATAAAAGTCGATATTTCAGCGTTCCTAGCGATCAGAAACATAAGAGCCACCTTCACAGAATGCAGCCTTAGTGCTGCTGAAGGTGGCTCTTCTACTTAAAAAGGGGGGGGGGGGGGGGTGACAGGTTCCCTTTAATAGCTGTCTACAAATATCTCAAGGGTTGTCACATTGTAGAAGGATCATCTTAATTCTCATTTGCACAAGGAAAGACTAGAAGCAATGGATGAAACTGAATGGGAGGAGACACATTAGATATTACAAAAAACTTTTTGACAGTCACAGTGCTCAATGAGTGGAACAGGCTGCCACGAGAGATGGTGAGTTCTCCTTCAATGGAAGTCTTCAAACAGAGGCTGGGCAGACATCTGTCTGGGATGATTTAGTGAATCCTGCTTTGACCAGGGTTTGGACCAGATGACCCAGGAGGTTCCTTCCAACTCTACCATTCTATGAGGTAAGTATGCCTTGTTCTTATTTTATCAAGTAGGCATTCCAAAGGGGATGTAAAGTAGTGAGCAACCCCTTCAGGGTGGTGAAATGTGTATTTCAATTCTAACTAGATTTCTTAAAGCCCATTTAAATTAAAGATTATTTCCATACACGGTGGCTCAGTGGTTAGCACTGCAGCCTTGCAGCACTGGGGTCCTGGGTTCAAATCCCACCAAGGACAACATCTTCAAGGAGTTTGCATGTTTCCCCGATGTTACCTGAAAGATAAGAAAAACGAGTTATATTATACTCACCCAGGGGCGGTCCGCCATCCGGTCCGATGCCTACCATCTTCTAGCGAAGCCATCCTCTTCTCTGCGTCCCGTCGCGGCTCCTGCTCAGGCGCACTGATCTGCCCTGGTGAGGGCAGAGCAGAGTACTGCAGTGCGCAGGCGCCGGGAAAGGTCAGAGAAACTGCAGTACTCTGCTCTGCCCTCAACAGGGCAGAGAATAACGCCTGCGCAGGAGCCGCGATGCAAAAAAGAGGAGGGCTTCGCTAGAAGATGGGAGGCGCCGAACTGGACCGCGACGCCCATAGGACCGGACCCCGGACCGCCCCAGGGTGAGTATTTGTATAATCGGATACATGCTGCAGCCTGATCTCAGGAACCATATGGTATGACTGCTGCAATGATACATAGTCAGCCTCTCTGCACAGTGAAACTGCAACTTTCCTCTTACCAGCAGAGACATGACTGACAGCCCTGTCAGACACACTGACGCCGGCTTCACATGAGTGCATTTGTGTGGACACAAGTCCCAGCCCAAACTGGGTCATAAGGTTCTATGCTCCTCTGAAACAGGCCCAACAATCAGTCTTTTCTTGAGCTTTAGTAAGAAGCGCATCTTTATGAACCAGTCTCCGGTTACTCAGCACTTCAAGGCAGTGTGTTCACCAAGCCAAAGGCAGACAGACAGGCAAGAAGGCTGCTGGCTAACAACTGTATATGTCAAAGGTCTGTCATATTGTTGTAAAGCAGAAATGGAGATGAATAAGCTCTTTAAGATAATGCACTGCAAACCAAGACAACAACCACATGCACTAGACTAGATGCAGACTGCAGCCTTACATTGAAAGATGAAATACTGAGTGGTCAAAAGTAGCGATCTCAAATCATATTTATATGGGTTTTTCTCTTTTAGAAAAGTGGATCACAAACTTTGCCAGTCATGTAAAATTAACAAAATAAAATGGTACTCATCCTGCGTCGGACTGGAGTCACTCACCATTGCTCTAGTCTCAGCGCTTTGGCTGAAGCACTGATGTCACGTCGTCAGCTCACATAATTGCTGCAGTCAATCACGGAGCTTAGTGGCTCGCTCAAGGTAGGCAATATGAGCTGCTGAGCTCAGTGATTGGTTGTAGCGGTTATTTTAGCTTTTGACTGAAGTTGACCTATACAAAGTAGTTATGGAGACTTGGCATTGGATCTGTAGAGGCCAAGTACCAGAAGTGTTTGCATCTTACATGTCAGGCAATTTTTGAAGTCCGCTTTTCTAAAAGTGGAAAACCCCTTCAAGAGCGATCTCCAAAACAAAGAAACCAAAAGACTTTCTAGTGAAATAAAAGTAAAGTTGCTGCTCAGACAATTGATCAATAGGCAAGTAAATATACCCTTTTACGGCATGATCTAACTTTAGTTGAATCAGTTTTATATGTTTTATAGCCCCTTCCAAAAATTACATGCATTGGACAAAAACAAAACAAAAACTATAAGGCTCTATTCATGGGAACCCCAACATATTATGAAAATGGGGATGCCAAGTATCCAAGTTACATTTCAGGGAAGTCGAGCAGGTGTGCTCCTATTTTATTGAAAGTGAATGGGACCAAAAAAGATAGCGCAAATCACCCACCAATGTCCATCAGTCTTAGATATTAAACAGAGCGCAAGCATGCAGTGTGTAGGACTGATGGAGATCATGGGTACAGTGCTTGGTTCTCCTTCGGTCTCATTAACTGCGAATGGAGCAGCAGACACGCATGTACATGGCAGCTTGATTCAATCTTAGAACTCGGGATCCTGGTCTTCTTGATCGGTGGTGGTCACAATGAATAAGTAAATCATCCCAATAAAAAGATAATCAGCAAAATTAATTTCCTAGGTGGATATCTACTTGAAGCCTACACAGAACCTTTTTCTACAAAACCAGTGGTTCAACTGATCTTTTCAGAAGCATTTAAGACATAAAATTATTTCTTAACTGTATTTTTCCATATAGAGGAAAACCTTTGGAGCGTTTACCACTATGGTATTCCTAAAGGTATGGTCACACGTTGCATATCTGCAGCAGAAAGTTTCAACACTGACCCAATTATCAAGACAAACCCTATCCGTTTTCTTGGCTATAGTGCCTTAAAATTAAATGAGAGGTCTGGAAAGGAATAATCGACAGCCTTGTCATGAGGCAATGTATACGAGGCAAAGTATAACTTCATTGTCTGAGTAGCAAAGTTATTTTTATTACCATTAACCTTCTAAAATGATAAGTGAAGTAATAAACACCCCTTACCCCAATCCTGTTCATACAAGGCTTGGGAAAGGCACCATTAATTGGTATGCATGAATACACAAAAAGAAGATGACTTGTTTGAGCATGTGACGCTAGCAAGGTGATCTGTCACTATCTACACAGTAAGATACAGTGGTAATGGCTGCCTACATCTTTATAAACAATTCTTTGATGCATTGGAGACATTTTAAAAAAAATGGCTGAGAAGGAGAATATAGTCTTATGGTCCAAAACCCTCAAACACTTATGCATGAAAATGGGTTACATAGGCATCCAAGATTAAAGCAGACAGCTTCTGGTGCATAACATCTGCATATTCCCCATAAATACATAGCCTAATTTTTATAATTTCATGCAAGATTTACTTTTTGTTTACTTAGAGCAGTTCTTCTAATTCTAAATTCAGACCCACTGACAAATACTACTTGCTTGGCAAATCAGGCCAGTAAGTAAGCTCATCTCAAGGAGTGCCGCATCATAACTAAGGATGACGTAAACATTAGACCAACAACAGCGGGATCTGTTGACTGCAGTGAGTCTTGCGCTCAAGTAAAGATGCTGCCAGAGATGTCTGGCAGCGGCTTACTCCCACCTTCCCATCGAGAACAGAGCCAAGCATGCAGGTGACAGTCAAGAGGAACAGCCTTCAGTTATCGAACATGTATGAGCACCTTAATCTCTTCCCAACATGTGACGCACATGCATGTCACATGCCAAGTGTGTGTGTATTGAGGGAGTCCAGAAGCTGAGCCCCCATCATACCCAGCAGATGCCGGCTGTACTATAAATGCCAGCATCTGTAGGCAAAAGCAGCAATTACAGCTAAGCCCCAGTGGCTACTGTTAACCCATTAAATGTTGCTATCTGTCAGCAGCATTAACCGTGACTTGTCCCTGGGGTGTACTATTCTAGACATCCTTTACCCCACCTCACTGCAACACAATCACTTAATGCCTATGAGTTTCCATGGCAAGTGGAGGTTTGCTGAAGGTTCTCATGGCTGCCATGTCAGTACACTTGTGAAGCACGGCCACAGGCTGAGCTTCATTGAAGACCATTATTTTACTTATACACCGCAATATATTTAACAATATAGAATTCGTGATCAGACCACTGCAGGTTCAAATCCCTGCCAAAAGAAAAAAACACGGATTTTGGTAAGAACTTACCTGTAAAATCCTTTTCAGCGAAGGAAGGAAGAGAGACACAGTATTCATTACTGATGGGTAGGCGGAGCCCCAGATCAGGATGTCACCTCAGATCAAAGAGTGCTGACTGGCTGGCCCCTCCAGCTCGGGCTCCTCCTACTCAGCTCCAGTCGTACCAAAGCTTTTAGGAAAAGAGCCAAGATCACCAGCGGAGCAACATAACCCCTTCTGAAGGAACTTCAGAGAAAAAACACAAGGATACAGGTTATGCATGCAAAGAAAGCCAAAAACCACAGAGTTCCAGGTACTACTCACGGAACCTGACTACTGCGATGAGCTGGCGATGCTGGAACAGAGCCTTAGCGCGCTGACCTCAGCCCAGATAATCGCTATCAGATAAGGGTCGCGCTGCATCTGAAAACATCAACACACTTCTGCCTTGGGAGGGTGCTGTGTCTCTCTTCCTTCCTTCGCTGAAAAGGATTTTACAGGTAAGTTCTTACCAAAATCCGTGTTTCAGCTGCAGATGGAAGGAAGAGAGCCACAGTATTCATTACTGATGGGACGTCCCAAAGCAGTTCAAAAATAAGGGTGGGAAAAACCAACAAAAGGCAGAAACCCAACAACCTTAACAACAAAGCGCAACCAGCGCTAAACACAAGTTCATCCAGAACTTTAAACTACAGCTGCCTGCAGGACCCTACGTCCGAGGGCTGCATCAGCGGAAGCACTGACGTCCACTTTATAAAACTTCGTAAACGTGTGGACAGAGCGCCAAGTTGCCGCCCGGCAGAGCTGCACTGCCGAAGCACCTTGGTGAAAAGCCCACGATGAAGCCACAGCCCTCGTGGAATGGGCTTGAATCTTAATCGGACAAGATTCACCCTGAAGACGGTAAGCTTCCAATATAGCTGACCGAATCCAACGAGCTATAGAATCCTTGGAAGCTCGTTGACCACGCCGACGACCGACTGGAACCACAAATAGGGAGTCCGTCTTACGAAAACCTTGAGTAATAGATAGATAAAACTTCAAGGCCCGCACTAAATCCAATGTGTGTAAAGCTCGCTCTTTCACATTCTTCGGATCCGGACAGAATGAAGGCAACACAATATCCTGATTGACATGAAATTGTGACACCACTTTAGGCAAAAAATCACCCCGAGTGCGAAGCACTACACGATCCGGAAAAAACTCCAGAAAAGGAGGCGAACAAGAAAGAGCTGCCAACTCAGAAACTCTCCTCAAGGAAGTGACTGCAACAAGGAAAGCCACCTTCCAAGAAAGTAAAGAAAGGCTAGCAGAAACCATCGGCTCAAAAGGTTTATGCTGAAGAGCCTCCAAAACAAGGTTGAGCCGCCAAGGAGACACGGGTGCCTTCCGCGGCGGAAACTTACGAGATATACCTCGGAAAAAGGAGAGCACGTCTCTATTTGAAGCAATGGTTCTCCGGAACAATAAGGACAGAGCAGAAATCTGACCTTTCAGGGTGCTGACTGCCAAACCCTTGTCTAGCCCATGCTGCAGAAAAGCCAACAGGTTGGGAATGGAAAATTTTCTCGGGTTCCGAGAAGACCCCAAACACCACGAAAAGAAGGTTTCCCAAATTTTGTGGTAAATCCTAGTAGTAGCCGGACTTCTTGCAGCACGAAGGGTAGCAATGACCTCGGCTGAGAAACCTCTACGGATCAAGATTTCGGTCTCAAGAGCCACGCCGTCAAACGCAGGGACATCAAGTCCGGATGACAAACGGGCCCCTGAGTCAACAAGTCCGGTTGAAGAGGGAGTGGAAAAGGAGGTGCCGCCAACAGCGACATTATTGTCGAGAACCACACCCTTCTTGGCCAGTCTGGAGCTATCAAAATAGCTGGAATTCTCTCTAGTCTGATCCGACGCAGTACTAGAGGAAGTAAGGATATCGGCGGGAATACATAGATCAGCTCGAACTGATCCCACTGAGCCACTAGAGCATCCACCGCCACAGCCTTCGGGTCCTTGTACCTGGACATGAACGTCGGTAACTTGGCATTGGACCTGGATGCCATCAAATCCACTTGGGGGGTTCCCCAGCGAGAGCACAGTAGTGCAAAAACTTCCGGGTGGAGGCTCCATTCCCCGGGATCCATCCTTCTGCGACTGAGAAAGTCCGCTGTAATATTCTGAACCCCTGGAATGTGAATCGCCGAAAAGGCTGGCACACTGGCCTCTGCCCAAATCAGAATTCGGGACACCTCTACCATGAGTCTGGAACTCCTTGTCCCACCTTGGTGATTGATATACGCGACAGCCGTCGCATTGTCTGTCTGCACTCGGACTGGCAGACCGCTCAAAAGGACCGTCCAATGTTGGAGGCAAAGGAAAATCGCCCTCAATTCCAGGATGTTGATCGGAAGAACAGACTCTTCCGATGACCATACCCCCTGAATCCAGAGATTGTTCCAAACACCCCCCAGCCCGTCAGGCTGGCATCGGTGGTTATGACTGACCACTTCGGAGGGAGGAAAGACTTCCCCAGGGAGAATGCCCCTGGACGTAACCACCATTCTAGAGAATCCCGCACCGCGCGAGAAATGGTGACACTGCAATCCAGCGATTGCGACTGGTTCCATCGACTCAAGATGAACCTTTGGAGAGTCCTGGAATGGAACTGGGCAAAAGGAATTGCCTCCATGGACGCCACCATCAGTCCCAGAAGACGCATACACTTCCGTAGGGACATTACCGTTGAGGATTTCATAATCTGTACATGTCGAAGAAGACATGACTGTTTGTCTGGTGGTAGGGAAACTACCGACCGAAACGTGTCGAGATGCATTCCCAAAAAGAGGATTGTCCTCGATGGTTCCAGGGACGACTTCTCCCAATTGACCAGCCAACCGAAGTCCTTCAGAAACTGAAGAGACAAATCCCGAGCCGTCAACGCCTCCTCCTCCGAGGAAGCCACGATCAAAAGATCGTCCAGATAAGGGAGAATCGTAATCCCCTGTCTTCGAAGGATTGCCATGAGAGGCGCCAGAATTTTTGTAAAGACCCTTGGCGCTGAGGCTAAGCCGAACGGCAGAGCCACGAACTGGTAATGATTCTGACCTATGGCAAATCGAAGAAAGCGCTGATGAGCCTCTCCGATGGGAATATGCAAATAGGCGTCGCGAATGTCGATTGACACCAGAAAATCGTTCTGTGACAGAGCTGCCACAACGGAGCGAAGCGATTCCATGCGAAATTTCCGGGCATGGACATGCCGGTTTAATCGCTTGAGATCCAGAATCGGGCGAAATTTGTTCTCCTTTTTGGGAACTATAAAAAGGTTGGAATAAAAACCTTTCCCTCGGTCCTCTGACGGAACCGGTATCACTACACCCTTTTGTAGCAGAGATTCGACCTCTCGCTGTAGAGCGACAACAAGCTCGGGTTCCGACGGAACGCGAGATTGACAAAAAACATTTGGGGGTCGAGAAGCAAACTCTATGAAATAGCCTGCCGACACTATCCGCGTTACCCAGGAATCTGGAACGCGAGCCATCCAAGTCGCCTTGAAAAGAAGCAGGCGACCCCCCACTCGAGAATCCTCGAGTGGACCCCTGGCGTCAATCCGACTTTGCGGGCTTCTTGTCAAGTTCCCGCTTGTCCTGGCGGAAACTCCGCTTCCAGGGAGTACGAGTTTTCTGAGAGGATTTCTTTCCTGAGAAGGAAGGACGACCCGATCCCCACGAGGAGTGACTAGATCGTCCTCGGCCCCGAAAGGACCGCCGACCACTATAGACACCAGGCTTACTGGACACCGAGACCATGGCCCTACGCTGTGGTAATGCTGATTCCTTCGCCTTAGCCTTGGAAATCAGCTCTGTGAGGTCGGATCCAAAAAGATGGCCACCCTTGTAAGGTAAGGCCAACAACCCTTGTTTGGAAACTGCGTCCCCGGCCCACTGTCTGAGCCATAAAGCTCTTCTGACTGTGACCGCTGAAGCTTGCGCTTTGGCCAGCAGAGATGCCGTATCCAGACCGGCATCAAAGATATAACAGGCTGCCGTTTCTAACCATTCACAAGTTTCCCGTATCTCAGATAACGGAGATTCATTTTGCAACTCCGTCTTCAGACGTGCCAACCAGCCTAGAGAAGCTCTAGCAGCACACATGGATCCTAGCACTGCTCGGAATCCATGACCCGCAGCCTCATAGCTTGCTTTTGCCGCCAATTCTGTTTTTCTATCCAAAGGCTCCTGTAAGCTCGCTTTTCCCTTAATAGGGAGTAGTGAGGATTTACTAAGCTGAGATAAAGACACATCCACCTCAGGAGCAGAAGTCCAATTAGCCTTTAACTCCGCAGAGCAAGGATAAAGTGTATCCAAGAAATGCGTTCCATGAAAACGCTTATCTGGACATAGACGTTCCTCCTCTATTACACTATTAAGCTCATCCAGAGCTGGCAATGTTGTACGCGAAGCACGGGACTCCTGGAACATGCGAGCTGATTTACCAGGACGACTAGTTACCTCCTCCGGTAACTGTAATATATCTCTCATGGCTTCAATTAATGCCTCCGTACGCTTCGCCATAGAGGAAGCCCCTGCGGCTCGTCCGCATCTGAATCGGATATTTCTCCATCCGAATTTAAAGGGGAACTCTGCCCAATATCAGATACATCTGACTCGCTCCGTGTAGAGGCCGGTAACGGCCTGCGTCGCTTCCTCTGAGAGGAATTAGCAGACACATATTGACCTAAAAGGTCAGACAAGTTGTTGATCGATCGAGCGATATCATCCAATTTTTCACCGCTGTCGACCGCAGCGCTAGACGCTGTGGAGGTCTGCGTATCTGATTGCCGCAATGGCACTGGGACGTGGTCCGCGGCATCTGAACTCTGTTCAGACATGTCCCACCTGTATGAGCAGGTCAAAGCGGTAATACCAGCAAAAACTATGCGGTTTTTTTTTTTTTTTTTTTTTAAACGCTGAAGGGTTAACGCTCCACCAGGCAGGGTTACCCCAGCGGTATTCAGTCAAAAAAATTTAGCTGGTAGAAATAACCCTCAGAGGGGTTAATATTGCAAACTCACCACAATATATATATTTGTGAGCCCCAGCCAATTTTATGTCTCTAATGAGACTGCAGCTGCAGGATAGCGATCGCTGCGCTGCGGGGTGAGGAATCAGCACTCACCCAGCTGGCCGTGGTGTCTTATGAGGAGAGGAGCGGTCTGAGGAGCCCAGGAGCCTGTGTAATGGCCGCCACAGTGAGGGAGTCGCAGGAGAAACGCCAGAGCGCGCGTCTTCCTGCTCAGAAGACCGGGAATAGTTAGGCCACGCCCCCTGCTAGCTCAAATAATGAGCGCGAACTCCCCCGCTCCTCTCCCTCTCTGTCCTGCAGGTATCTGCCTGCGGACAAAAGATCACCACATCTACAATGTAACAGCGCTGTCACCGCAGCGCTGAAGCATACTGACATACAAGTAATAGCGCTGCTCACTCCAGACGCTAAAGCACTCACACATTATTATAATAAAAATTGTGTGGAGTACTCACCAGCTTAGCGCCACAGGGACCCTCAGGGGTTTCTGGCGCTATGCCCATGCTTCCCCCCAGGGCGGGAAGCGCAGTGACCCAGTGTGTGGTTTGCGCCCCCGCCAGGGAAAACTCTCCTCATCCCCCAGGGCCGGCAAGATTCTGCAGGGACCATTATGTAGTTACAGATCCGCCAAGGGAGAGGCTGGTGAAATACACTGATAAACATGTAATAGCGCTGCTCACTCAGACGCTAAAGCACTCACACATAATTATAATAAAAATTTTGTGTGGAGTACTCACCAGCCAAAGCGCCACAGGGACCCTCAGGGGTTTCTGGCGCTATGCCCATGCTTCCCCCCAGGGCGAGGAACGCAGTGACCGCACGTGTGGTTTGCGTCCCGCCAGGGAAGCTCTCCTCATCCCCCAGGGCCGGCAAGGATTCTGCAGGGACTTTGAGTAAATACAGATCCGCCAAGGGAGAGGTTGGGGTACAGCAGCGCTGGTACCCCTGAGACCTCTAGAACAGCTGGTGATCCAAGTCTCCTGTCCGAATATAAAATAATAAAATCTTCTGAGGAGCTGCATTAGCAGCGACCATCCTCTGGACCTCAAATCTTAGACTGGAGCTGAGTAGGAGGAGCCCGAGCTGGAGGGGCCAGCCAGTCAGCACTCTTTTGATCTGAGGTGACATCCTGATCTGGGGCTCCGCCTACCCATCAGTAATGAATACTGTGGCTCTCTTCCTTCCATCTGCAGCTGAAAATAAAAAGTGTTAAAAGAACACAACAAAAAATTCAAATCAAACATCCCTCCCATCACCCTCCCCCCAAAATAATACCCCACTTCTCATTTGGATTCGGTATCACTGCATTCGTAAACATCCGATTTATCGTAATCCTCCCAATGCAAGGTGATTTATGGAATTTTGCGTCACTTACCATTAATATTCAATGTTGATGACGTTCACATAACAACCACGTTTTTATTGTAGCTAGTGACTTTACATTTCATTCTTTCTCAAATGTCATATTCTCTTTTTTTCCCCCCAAGCACTCCCTTTTAATAAATGATACCAGGTTATGGCATTTTCACACTGCTGGTATCTTTTGACTACACATCCATTCATGAATGTTATTACTGACTATGACCAAATTCATGTTTCATATTTTACTGAGCGATAGGCATTTAACCATTGTTTTTGATGTATACCTATTAATATGGAATCTTTAATGGTGTTTTTTATGTGGGATTTAGACTATTAGGCTATGTTCACACGTTGCGGGTTTTTTAATGGAAATTAAAAGCTGGTTTTTACAGTATCAGCAAAAGCTATGAGATTTCAGAAATCTCATGTGAACGCTTGCTTTTTTTCCCCTCACTGAATTGGAAAACTGCTTTTTTGAAAACTGCACAATGTCAATTCTATCAACATTTTGTTCACCCATAAAAAGCAATGAGTAAGTGCTAAAAACATGGACAAAACAGAATTCATCATCTTTACCCCATCTCACTCTACCCCCCCACCAGACCTGTCCATCAACGTCAATGGCTGCTCACTTTCCCCAGTCCCGCATGCTCGGTGCCTCGGGGTGATCCTCGACTCTGCCCTCTCTTTCAAGCCACATGTCCATACCCTTGCCACCTCCTGCCGTCTCAAACTCAAAAATATTTCCAGATCCGTGCATTCCTTGACCATGAAGCTACAAAAACACTAGTGCATGCCTTCATCTCCCACCTCGACTACTGCAACCTCCTACTCTCTGGCCTCCCCTCTAGCACTCTGGCACCACTCCAATCCATCCTACACTCTGCTGCCAGACTAATACACCTGTCTCCCCATTATTCCCCAGCCTCTCCTCTCTGCCGAGCCCTTCATTGGCTTCCTATGTCCAGAGGCTCCAGTTCAAAACCCTAACTATACAAGAAAAAAAGGTAGCACACTGTAGCGCTATAGCTTGCAAACACGAAATATGAAAAATATGAAAAATGAATTGCATCATTACCTTAGAAATATGAAAAATTGAGAAGTCTTAGAGCATAAGATGGCCAAATTATGTGAGCCTGATAGCCACGTCAAGGCTCTTCTCGTATATCAGGTCCTAACTAATGCCTATCCTCGCTTAGAAAAGTCTGTCTGCATGGGAACATATGAATCCTCTCTTCAGACTAAAATCTACATCTCTGTGGAGGGGTGATGAACCTGTTGTAATTAAAAAGCCTGTGACCACCAGGTGGAGTGCTCAGGTAGAAGGTAAATGAATACATATCAAAAAACTGACCGGCACATCCAAACATAGATTCAGTGTGAACAGGTGCTAAACCTAGAGTCACCAACTCATATACATACAAGAAAAAAAGGTAGCACACTGTAGCGCTATAGCTTGCAAACACGAAATATGAAAAATATGAAAAATGAATTGCATCATTACCTTAGAAATATGAAAAATTGAGAAGTCTTAGCGCATAAGATGGCCAAATTATGTGAGCCTGATAGCCACGTCAAGGCTCTTCTCGTATATCAGGTCCTAACTAATGCCTATCCTCGCTTAGAAAAGTCTGTCTGCATGGGAACATATGAATCCTCTCTTCAGACTAAAATCTACATCTCTGTGGAGGGGTGATGAACCTGTTGTAATTAAAAAGCCTGTGACCACCAGGTGGAGTGCTCAGGTAGAAGGTAAATGAATACATATCAAGAAACTGACCGGCACATCCAAACATAGATTCAGTGTGAACAGGTGCTAAACCTAGAGTCACCAACTCATATACATACAAGAAAAAAAGGTAGCACACTGTAGCGCTATAGCTTGCAAACACGAAATATGAAAAATATTAAAAATGAATTGCATCATTACCTTAGAAATATGAAAAATTGAGAAGTCTTAGAAGAGCCTTGACGTGGCTATCAGGCTCACATAATTTGGCCATCTTATGCGCTAAGACTTCTCAATTTTTCATATTTCTAAGGTAATGATGCAATTCATTTTTCATATTTTTCATATTTCGTGTTTGCAAGCTATAGCGCTACAGTGTGCTACCTTTTTTTCTTGTATGTATATGAGTTGGTGACTCTAGGTTTAGCACCTGTTCACACTGAATCTATGTTTGGATGTGCCGGTCAGTTTTTTGATATGTATTCATTTACCTTCTACCTGAGCACTCCACCTGGTGGTCACAGGCTTTTTAATTACAACAGGTTCATCACCCCTCCACAGAGATGTAGATTTTAGTCTGAAGAGAGGATTCATATGTTCCCATGCAGACAGACTTTTCTAAGCGAGGATAGGCATTAGTTAGGACCTGATATACGAGAAGAGCCTTGACGTGGTTATCAGGCTCACATAACTTGGCCATCTTATGCGCTAAGACTTCTCAATTTTTCATATTTCTAAGGTAATGATGCAATTCATTTTTCATATTTTTCATATTTCGAGTTTGCAAGCTATAGCGCTACAGTGTGCTACCTTTTTTTCTTGTATGTATATGAGTTGGTGACTCTAGGTTTAGCACCTGTTCACACTGAATCTATGTTTGGATGTGCCGGTCAGTTTTTTGATATGTATTCATTTACCTTCTACCTGAGCACTCCACCTGGTGGTCACAGGCTTTTTAATTACAACAGGTTCATCACCCCTCCACAGAGATGTAGATTTTAGTCTGAAGAGAGGATTCATATGTTCCCATGCAGACAGACTTTTCTAAGCGAGGATAGGCATTAGTTAGGACCTGATATACGAGAAGAGCCTTGACGTGGCTATCAGGCTCACATAATTTGGCCATCTTATGCGCTAAGACTTCTCAATTTTTCATATTTCTAAGGTAATGATGCAATTCATTTTTCATATTTTTCATATTTCGTGTTTGCAAGCTATAGCGCTACAGTGTGCTACCTTTTTTTCTTGTATGTATATGAGTTGGTGACTCTAGGTTTAGCACCTGTTCACACTGAATCTATGTTTGGATGTGCCGGTCAGTTTTTTGATATGTATTCATTTACCTTCTACCTGAGCACTCCACCTGGTGGTCACAGGCTTTTTAATTACAACAGGTTCATCACCCCTCCACAGAGATGTAGATTTTAGTGTGAAGAGAGGATTCATATGTTCCCATGCAGACAGACTTTTCTAAGCGAGGATAGGCATTAGTTAGGACCTGATATACGAGAAGAGCCTTGACGTGGCTATCAGGCTCACATAATTTGGCCATCTTATGCGCTAAGACTTCTCAATTTTTCATATTTCTAAGGTAATGATGCAATTCATTTTTCATATTTTTCATATTTCGTGTTTGCAAGCTATAGCGCTACAGTGTGCTACCTTTTTTTCTTGTATGTATATGAGTTGGTGACTCTAGGTTTAGCACCTGTTCACACTGAATCTATGTTTGGATGTGCCGGTCAGTTTTTTGATATGTATTCATTTACCTTCTACCTGAGCACTCCACCTGGTGGTCACAGGCTTTTTAATTACAACAGGTTCATCACCCCTCCACAGAGATGTAGATTTTAGTCTGAAGAGAGGATTCATATGTTCCCATGCAGACAGACTTTTCTAAGCGAGGATAGGCATTAGTTAGGACCTGATATACGAGAAGAGCCTTGACGTGGCTATCAGGCTCACATAATTTGGCCATCTTATGCGCTAAGACTTCTCAATTTTTCATATTTCTAAGGTAATGATGCAATTCATTTTTCATATTTTTCATATTTTGTGTTTGCAAGCTATAGCGCTACAGTGTGCTACCTTTTTTTCTTGTATGTATATGAGTTGGTGACTCTAGGTTTATCACCTGTTCACACTGAATCTATGTTTGGATGTGCCGGTCAGTTTTTTGATATGTATTCATTTACCTTCTACCTGAGCACTCCACCTGGTGGTCACAGGCTTTTTAATTACAACAGGTTCATCACCCTCCACAGAGATGTAGATTTTAGTCTGAAGAGAGGATTCATATGTTCCCATGCAGACAGACTTTTCTAAGCGAGGATAGGCATTAATTAGGACCTGATATACGAGAAGAGCCTTGACGTGGCTATCAGGCTCACATAATTTGGCCATCTTATGCGCTAAGACTTCTCAATTTTTCATATTTCTAAGGTAATGATGCAATTCATTTTTCATATTTTTCATATTTCGTGTTTGCAAGCTATAGCGCTACAGTGTGCTACCTTTTTTTCTTGTATGTATATGAGTTGATGACTCTAGGTTTAGCACCTGTTCACACTGAATCTATGTTTGGATGTGCCGGTCAGCTTTTTGATACAAAACCCTAACTATGACATACAAAGCCATCCACAACCTGTCTCCTCCATACATCTGTGACATGGTCTCCCGGTACATACCCTCGCGCAACCTTCGATCCTCTCTCAAGATCTCCTTCTCTACTCCCCTCTTATCTCTTCTTCACACAACCGCATACAAGACTTCTCCCGTGCCTCTCCCATACTCTGGAACTCTCTACCCCAACACATCAGACTCGCGCCTACCATGGAAACCTTCAAAAAGAACTTGAAGAACCACCTTTTCTGACAAGCCTACAACCTGCAGTGATCCTCAGTCTACTGAACCACCGCACGACCAGCTCTACCCTCTCCTATTGTATCCACACCCATCCCTGTAGACTGTGAGCCCTTGCGGGCAGGGTCCTCTCTCCTTCTGTACTTGTATGTGCCTTGTATTGCTCACATTTATTGTACTTGTCTGTATTTGACTCTTTTCACATGTAAAGCGCCATGGAATAAATGGCGCTATAAAAATGTATAATAATAATGTATAATAATAATAATAATAATAATAAAAAGCAGCAAGAAAAGATTTAACATAGCCACCAAAACCTGCTTTTTGTCTGCAGCATTTTTCTTCCAAGAGATCACGTTTTGGCTGCAGAAAAAAAAAAATATCTGTGTGAACATGGCCTTAGTCTGGAGATCTGCAGGTGTGAGAACCGGTATATAAACACTTTCAGATACTTTTTTCTTTAATGTACACTCAGTTGCCGTTTCTATAACTAGAACACTAAAAAATAATATCTCAAACCTATAATCTGATAATCCAGATCACAGCCTGTTAGGGTTAAATCTCTCACTGTACTGCCTCCTGTGTCTCCGAGGGGAGATACAAGAACTTTTTTCCATGGTATCACCACCTCTCAGAGAGTATATGTGCTCACATTTTAGGGGTGAGACAATAAGCAGTTGCACATATAATCACCCCTGCACCCAATAAGAACATTTGTGGACTACTGTTTACCTCAGAGATTTTGGGTCTACTTAATTTGCAATGAAAACTGTGTGGAATTTAACAAAACTAGAAGTATATATCACTTCTGGCTTTCTTCCTTGAGATTCTCTCCTTTTTACATGAATTACATATATTTTCATTTTACTAATTTTCTGGAATATCTGATACTCCAGCAACATATAGTCCAATTGCCATTAAAGGATCCATAAACTGATGGCATTGCACCATACAGCACTAAAACAACGGAATTATGAAAATATAAAAGGGTCCCAAGTATGAGAACTGTCACAAAATAAATGTGGTTGATAGATACCAGAAACTAAGGGACCAATACATCAAGGTGTTTACGCCAGAAAACTACTGTTGCGCAAAAAGGTTGCGACTATTCAGTGTTGAGCAAAAAAGTTGCGAGTTTTGGCATGTTCACGTTTCACGCAGCTCTGCCAAAATGGATAGTGTTGGGGGGAGCAGGGGGCACGGATACGCCTGCCCGTCAAATTCTTGGAAAGTTATAGCTTTTCTTACTCCAGAAATGAAGCTGCAGTCTGATTGGAGTAACAAGTCTGGTGAGACGCACCCCACCGATAAGTACCAAATTCATTACGTGGGTGTACCTCTGAATAAATTGGGCCCATTTTATTTCTACACACACCAGTCTTACTGAATCCGGGCCTAAAAGTTACGGTGCAGACCTACGAGGCTACCTTTTCTTGAGGTAGTTTTGATACAACAAATACGTCGTCTTAGGCTACTTTCACACTTGCGTTTTATCGCGCAGCGCATCGTGCGCTATCGGAAGCATGCGCAATGTTCCCCTATCTTTAACATGGCGGGCGCAGGGTCTAGCACTTGCACGCGTTCATCAGCGTTTGGCGTGCGCTGCGCATTTTCCAGGTGTGTGTCCAGACGCGCTAGACGCTACATGTTGCATTTTTTTTCCGCCCAACCGCTTTAAAAAACGCGTGCGCACGTGTGCGCATGCTATGCGCAAAAAATAACATTGCTGTCTATGGGTGCGCTGGCGTGCGCATGTCTTTGCGCTCGTCAGCGCATGCGATTTTGGAGTAAATAATGTCTAAACACTTGTTTAAACCACCCCCTACACAAGATACATTGTTTGTGAGGAGTGTAGATAAAAAGTTGATAGAGATGATAGAGACACAGATGATAGAGACAGAAATGATAGAGACAGAGATGACAGATGATAGAGACAGAGATGATAGAGACACAGATGATAGAGACAGAGATGATAGAGACAAATGATAGATGATAGAGACAGCTGATAGAGACAGCTGATAGAGACAGATGAGAGACCGAGATGATAGAGACAGATAATAGAGACAGATAATAGAGACAGATAATAGAGACAGAGATGATAGAGACAGATGATAGAGAGAGATGATAGAGACAGATGATAGAGACAGATGATAGAGATGATAGAGACAGAGATGATAGAGACAGAGATGATAGAGACAGAGATGATAGAGACAGAGATGATAGAGACAGAGATGATAGAGACAGAGATGATAGAGACAGAGATGATAGACACAGATGATAGAGACACAGATGATAGAGATGATAGACACAGATGATAGAGACACAGATGATAGAGACAGAGATGATAGAGACACAGATGATAGAGACACAGATGATAGAGACACAGATGATAGAGATGGTAGAGACAGATGATAGAGACAGATGATAGAGACAGAGATGATAGAGACAGAGATGATAGAGACAGATGATAGAGACAGAGATGATAGAGACAGATGATAGAGATGATAGAGACAGATGATAGAGACAGATAATAGAGACAGATGATAGAAACAGATGATAGAGACAGATGATAGAGACACAGATGATAGAGACACAGATGATAGAGATGATAGAGACAGAGATGATAGAGATGATAGAGACAGAGATGATAGAGACAGATGATAGAGACAGAGATGATAGAGACAGAGTTGATAGAAATGTGACACGTAGACAACCAATGTGCCGAAAAAAACGCAAACGCATGAAAAAACACTTGAAATCGCATACAAACGCTGAGTTTTTTGGTCATAATGCGCACGCTGATGCGATTAAATATCGCAGCGTTTATAAGCGTTTGCATGCGTTTTTTTAATGCGTTTCATGTGCGCTCAAAAAACGCAAGTGTGAAAGTAGCCTTAAATAACTTACTTGGATGAAATTAACATTTTGAGAAACTACAGGTTGATCAGATAAAAACACAATGGTTATATACACACTCGATGATGACAGAACATGTTGAAACCTGGCTTGACACTAGAATGTGTGTCCACTGCTTATATCCACGATACTGAACTTAGAAGAGTCAGCCATTAGGAAGACCCCTGGCGAAATAAAACCATTGCAGCTGACAACCAAGTGAATCATCGGCTATACACAGAGAAGTAGCCAGCTTACACCTGCAAGGGACAGGGACTATTACAAGTCACCAGATTTTGATGCTTGAAATTTGGTGAAATATTACAATCCAGCCATGGCCGATGCTGCAATAGCAGCGGCCATGGCTGGAGACCGAGATCCGACCCTCCCCCCCCCACACGAGTCACGGCGGCAATCGGCCACTGATAGATGGCGGCGATCGTTCACCGCCGTCACTAAATGCTCCCCTCCTCCTTGCCTCTGCTGCCCCCATCCTTACCTTCCGACCCCCCTACTCACCTTTCCCGGTCCTCCGATGTCCCTGCGTCCGTCCGGGATGTTTCATGGGCGCCGCCATCTTGCAAAATGACGAGCGCATGCGCAGTGTGCCCTCCAGAGTCCAGAAATTTATTTTGATCACTGTGATAAACTCTCACAGTGATCAAAAAAAAAAAAGTAAATAAACGCCCCATTTATCACCCCCATAGGTAGGGACAAATAAAATAAAAAAAAATATATATTTTTTTTATCTTTTTATTAGGGTTAGGGTTACGATTATAAGGTTGTTCATATTGCGTTATGGCAGTCCGTT